>JADMNL010000033.1:123535000-124175000 GCA_016271365.2 Neoceratodus forsteri | reverse complement strand
TGGTGCACAGCAGATTACCAGAAGGATATAATGGCAGTGCATGTTATGTAGCAGCCTGTATCAGTTAGAGGGATATAGAACCTGCTGTGAGGTATTAGCACTTCTAAACGGCCAGCGCCTAGAATATGCTTTGTGCAAACTGGAAGGGCATTTATATTTTAACTTGTATTGTATAGTAGTGCAGCAAATGCGTGTGCAAGCGCTACGTGATGTCCTGTGCAGTGCAAGATCTCCCCAGAAGTAGCGTGAGAGTTTATGCGCCAATGGGTAGACGCGCTCCACACATCCATCTCCTAGAAGAAGCAGGAAGTGCAGACTAGCGAGGCATGGACATGGGGGTTTATATGGTGCCATAAAATAACACCATGGCCGCTTTCCATTCTCTGAGCAATGTGCAGGCCGTAAATGTTGTGTAAATAACGCCCAGGGGCTTAAGTTGCATTGTGGTGGATCTGCGCACCGCAATCTAAACAGAATGCAGGTAATGTTTAACCAGTCTGCTTGAGGCTTCAAAATGTGACGACTGGTGATGTTTCAGTGTAGGCCGTGTGTAAAGGTAGTGTCGGGGACCACTACCAGAGGGGCGCCCGAGCACTGTGGCGTGAGTAGAATGCTGGTGAAGAGATAGATAGGCAGTGGGTACAGTTATCGTCTGGGACCGCTACCCGAGGGGTGCCCAGAGCGCTGTGCCTGTAGTTGGACAGTTTTCGTTTGTACCACGTCTGGAACCGCTGGTTAGGGGTGTCCAGAGCGCTGATCCCTTTCTGAGTTATGGACTATAATGGTGGTATGTGGTGTGCAGCGTCTGGAACCGCTGGAATAGTGGTGTCCAGAGTGCTGACGTTGTTGAGGCATATTGTATAGGTGACTGGTGCTGCTGAATTGTTGAAAGCAGTGTTCTATGGGACTCTGTATGAAATGGTATGTGTATTCTAAAGGTAGTTTGTGTTGTGCAGATACTGGAATGTCTTGGCTGAGTGAAAAAACAGTCTGCATACACATAAGCACAGTTTGCTAAAATTGGTTTCTGCAGCTAGCTAACATGCTGATCTGCACTTACATTTCTGAAGTGGACCGTCGTACCAGATAGACGCAAAACCTGCTGTGCTATCTCTAGCTAGCCTTGAAGCTGAAAATATTCATAGTGCCTGTCTGAGCCATAGGAGCAATATACAGTGTATATGTAATCTTTTCCTACCTTATAGTGAGTCGTTTTAAGTTTCTGTGGTCTGGAGCTCTGGAGTAGTGCGACAGCCTTTCTCAGATGCACAATTTGAACTGATTAGAAGTGACCAGTGACCCTCAGAAGGGTCGTCTTCAGTTTCAGTCACATGTGCATCAGACAACCTATCAGGTGTATACAACCCATGATGTCAGGTAGGTGGAGTGCCTCAGAGACCATCTCCCACAATGGCCATACTTTTCACCTCCCAGGTTGACTGCTTTCACAAACAAAGGGTGATATTGAGAACAGAACTTGTTTGTAACCTGGACATGTAGCTGAAACAATGAATGATATGACAAAATGTGTTTCAAAAGTATGTGAGCACTCAAAATGGCTCAAAAACCTGACCAGCACAGAGCAAAACCGGATTACCTTATTGGGACCCTAAAAACCTGATCACCAGGTAAAAAACCTGACAGTTGGCAACCCTAGTTTGAAGTACAGGTTCATTAATCCTGTGGCTTACTCCCAACAGGTTAAAATTCCTCTATCCCAGATGCATTTGTTACCTGTTCATCAAAGATGTCCACTCAAGCCTGTGCAGTTACCCAGAAGTGCCAGAACACGGCACTGTATTTAATACTGCTTTGATGCACATTATGTGAGCAGTAACCCTCACAGCAGGGCATTTGTTTTGAAAGCAATAATACCCGACAGGGTGGGCGGTATTGGGCTATACTGGATGGCCCAAGGGCGTAATGAGGTGGTGTCGGGCCTCATAGCCCCTGGAAGGTCCAGTATAGCACATACCAACCCTGCAGTGTATTCTTGTGCTTAGAAAATGGGATTTAGGCTAAATATTAGAAAATGGTTTTAAAACATTACTGTAAGTACTTAATTTTAATGAATAAAAGTATTTTGTGTAAATTAGTCCCTGTACTGCTGTCATTGGCACTAGAGGACACAGTTGTGTTTTGTGTTGTGCCACTCTGTTGAAGGTCCTGCCTTCCCCCAACAGCAGAGTCAATCTATCATTTTTCTTCTCAATAGTTTTCTTAGTGGAATTTTTTTTTTAAAGTGTTAACCGTAACCTGCCATTTTAAATTGTAAAGGATGCACTGCTGCTTTAAGTTTCCATTATTTTCGTCCTCCAGATGCACATTGGACCTGTAGTATGACCCTCCTTCCTTCAGTTCAGGTAAAAGAGTGATCAGGATTACAGGTGATAGCTTGCCTTTATTACACAAAAAATACAAAAACAAATTATTTGGAGGGCCCACAGATATGATTGTTCCTGTGATCATTATGAACATGGATAGCAGCAGTACAGACAGCAGTGTCCAGCGTCACATGGTACTGTGGGGAACCGTGCAGGAGAAGGCTGAGACAGCGGGTGGCCGTAGGATGCTGTAATTTAAAAAAGAATCCTTTTTTTTTTTTTTTTGTATTCGGCCAAGTGGGGGTGCAGTCAAGGCAAGCAGGGTGACTGACTAGCACTGAGCATGCAATGTGCTAGCACTACTACTAGAATGATAAAGGTTTTTTTTTTCTTTTTTTCTTTAAGTTAAATATTATTAAACATTGGTTTTGTGTGACAGTTTACTGCAGTTTTATTTCATATTTAATTGACCGTGGCATTCTTTAAGAAGCTAACTGTCACTATGTAAGAGAAATGACATGGTGGCAATTTCAAATTGAAAATTCTAAGGATTTTGGAACGTAATCAGGCAGCAGAGATGGGAACTCATTATTTCTCTGTCTCTGTTGCCTAATACCAAACCAGCTGGTTGATGGCCTTAGCCAGTCAGCTTTAAGGATTTCCCCAACCCATTTTCTAATACAGAATTAATGCACACCCCACGTGAACTGGAAGTCACAAGGTCAATGGTCGAGTGACTTTAAATGCACTCGGAAGTGCATTCATTCTCAAGAAACCCATGCTCTGGAGTGAGTTTTTGTGCTTATAAAATGTACATTTTTTTAATGGAAAAAGGTTTTATTTTCCTTTAGTTAGGTTGTAGCTAGGTAGAACAGGTGAGTTTGGTAACAAAAACCATATACCTTTGAACCTGGGAACTACATTTTTTTGTTTAAAGAAACCTATGCCCTGCTGTGGGTTTGTGTTTAAAAGGTGTGAAAAAAAAAGGCAGTGTAAATCTTACATACTGCAACAGTTGCTACAGAAACCCTTGATCAGAGCTTTCAGCACTGAATGGAATTTTTTTCTGTACCTTCTATAGCTGCCTTTTAAACATATATCAGCCTCGCTGAATTTCCGTTATGCAAACAAGCCTGCTGCCATCTCGTGTGCACCAGCTCACTTCCTGTGCTCAGGATATGCTAATAAGTGCGGCTGACAAAATGGAGAGCAGCACTTCACTATCCCGCAGCAGGAAGTCAAGCCGGTTTGTTTGAGATGGACGCAGGCAAGTTTGAATACCGCAGATTCAGCGAGGCTGATGTATGTTTAAAGAGTGACTATAGAAGGTAGAGAAAAAGATTCCAGTTTTCTCTCCTAAGCTGGTCTCCGGGCTTCATTACGCCTGGGCTGTACCTCCTGATGACAGTTATAGGCAGGACTAAGGCTGTGCAGCAGGGGGGATAAGAAGCCCTCCACATCCAGTTGTCTCCAGTTTACTTCTTGCCTTCAGTGAAGCAGGATACTCTGCAGCAGAGCCCTGTCACACATGGCAGGGCTGAAGAGACTAAGTTTTCCTTTGGAAACCAAAATGTTTATTTCTTATTTCTTTTGGACTATTCTGCAAGTGACGTGATTACCCAGCCATGGTGGAATCCAGTCTCAGCCTTGCAAGCTGCACAGACTGGCCCCACCTCGCAGCAGACCCACGCAGTCTTTTCCCGCGCAGGAGGCCCTGCTTTTCAAGGGCAAGTGCTTTCCAGCCAACGCAGCTCACAGAAATGAAAGCGGGAACCAGAGTTTTTCTCGAGCCGTACAACGCAGCTCACAAAGAGGACGAAAGCGGGAACTGGAGTTTCTCTCGAGCTCTGCAGTCATTCTCTGCCTTTCTAACGAATGGTTCTCTGGAAAGTTTTTCGACCGCTCATTGCGGCTTCTCCCGACAACGCGATTCTACCGGCAGGGAAGGCCTCGCACAGGTAGTACCTCCACGCACCAGGCTGCTACTAGTCATCGTATGGGGTTTCTCAGTAGTGCTGCAGCACTGGGCTGGATCGGCACCCCCCCTTTCCTAAACATAAGCTTAAAGGTAATAAAGGGACAGCACTCTATGCTAGGATTTTGATTTACTGCAAGGAAGTAGCGCTTAAAGGGACAGCACTCTCTGACTCCACGGTGGGGGGGGGATTACCTTGTCTTGGGAAACAAGGGCCACAGAAAATGCCTCAGAAAAATCTAGTAGGGGCAAAAAATGTCAGCGCTGTAAGTCCCCACTCCTGATCACTTTTACTGGCCCCCTCTGTCTCATATGTGAAAAGACAGCAGCTGCTAGTGGGGAGGGCTCAGTGGAGGCAACCTCTCTCTCGTCACAGGCAAATGTCCAAGAGAGGTCTGACTGGCCGGCTACTTCCAGGCCAGAGCAAGCACAGACAAATGTCCCAGAAAGATCTGAATAACTGGCTACCCCCAGGTCAGAGCGAACGGCAACGTCCAGAGATATCCCAACCCTAGACCCCGAACTGATAGGCTTAACAGGGCTTTTGCTATGGACCCTTCTTTCTTTGAATGGCAGCCTCCAGGATCACCGGATAGGAGACCCCACAAAAAGGCTAAAAGAAAAAGGACCCCTTCCCCATCCTCTGACGAGGGGGGGCTATCCTCGTATCGCTGTGACAAGAAGAAGAAATCTAGAGATGGGGCAGATCGTCCGATGAGGATGGTTACCATTACTCTAGCAGGAGGAAGAAAAACTGTCATTCCTGGAGTAGACCTAGGGGCATGCACAAGGGCAAACGCCACAGGGGATATTCCCCAGACTCCTCAGTCACCAGTTCCTCCACCAAGGAGGGGGAGATAGACTCATCATCGGACTCCCAACAACTCCCTGTCCAGAAATTATGACCTGGAGGACCTGGACTTTTTTATCAAAAAGGTCATATCAGAGATTCACTTCAGCTCTTCTCCACCTGTCTCCTTTCAACCAAAACAGACTTTTCCCTTGGCATCTGCTTCCAGACCGGCTATAGCCTTCCCTGTACCACCCTCCGTTGAGGACCTGCTAAAAGAAGAATGGCAAGGCCCAAAGCGTGCCTGTCCGGTTCCCCGACGAATCTCCAAACTTCTGAAGTTTGACAAGAAGCAATTCGAAATGTGGTTAGACTGCCCCAGAATTGACCTTTTAATTTCTAACCAAACCAAGAAAACCATCATACCAGCTGAAGGAGGGGCTTCTCTAAGGGACCCAGTAGACAGAAAGGTGGAATCCCTTTTGCTCAAAAAAGCCTTTTAAGTCGGCCCGGTGGTGCTGAGGGTTGAGGCGCTGGACGCCACACCTCGCTCCACGCCGGCAACCCGGGTTCAAGAGTGGACTCGGGTCGCTGGTGGACCGGCCGGGGGGAGTTAGGCTTGATCGTCCCACGACAGCTCGCCTACTCCGGGGAGGGTTAAGGCAATAGCCCAAACACTTGTCTGACTCCGAGCGGAGGCTCGGAGTACTGCAAGCCCCTAATGTTAGGGGAAGGGCTGCCATGATACAGTGTGACGTCGGTGCCTTGCGCCTTGACGTCAGGGGTCCTATGCTGTAAGGGGTGGGAGAAAAAGTGGAAAATGCCTGCCATCGCCGGGAAGATGGAGCCTCCGGAGACGTGCCCTCGATGTACCTTCGCCCGCCCGATGGCCCTTGGACCGATGCAAGTTGATTGATGGGGTAAGGGGGCTCTGCCCCATCCCTGCTCCGGGGGTAAACCGAAGCTCCATGGGGTTCCAGAGGGTCATACGGGCAGGGTGGAAGGTAGAGGGATGTCTACCTTGAGGCTCCTGAAGGGTCAGAGATGGCAGGCAGAAAGGCGAAGAAACAGAAATTTCAAAAAAAATAAAGCCTTTTAAGCCTCGGCAACTTCCCTCAAGGCAGCCACCACAAACCTATTCTCCACCAGAGCAGCTCTGTCTTGGGCATCGTATTTAGCTTTTCAATTCGCGGAGGATCCAGAAAAGAACTCCCCCATTATCCATCAACTGTACTTAATGAGGTTGGCCTCGGCCTATGCAGCGGATGTGTCAGAAGAGGCGGTCAGGTGTGCTGCATGGACCATGTTCTACCAAACCTCTGCTCGCCGCAACCTATGGCTTCAGACTTGGTAAGCAGATGCATCCTCAAAGAGCCATTTGGTGAATGCACCTTACGAAGGCAACCTCCTGTTCGGGTCGGCACTGAAGGAGGCGGTGAAGGAATCTGTCAAACAGTGAAGGTGCATATGCCCCAGTCCAGGGGCTGGGGCAAATCATGTTCTTCGGGTGCAAGGCACGATTTTCGTGACAGAGGTTACAACAAGGGGAAGAACTCCAACTTTTCAGGGAAAAGGACATGGTTCTACTGAAACCAGCGCAATTTCAGAGGAAGTGGATCCGGCGGAGGTGGAGCCACCAGAGACACTGGAAATAGCAACAAAAAATCACAGTGAGGCTATGCGGGCCCATCCTCGAGTAGGGGGCAGACTTTGAGAATTCCTTGAGGAATGGGTCTGGACAATGTCAGACAGATGGGTTCTGGACATTATCAGCAAAGGTTACCTGATAGAGTTCGAGTCCAAGCCCCCATTTCCTCATGTGGTGCCCTCTCCCATCTCAAACAACTCGTTCGAAAGACAAGCGATATTGCAGGCTATCACAGATCTTCTGCAAGCGGGGGCTATCGAACGGTTCCCCCCCCCCAAGAGGTCAGTGGGGGGGTCTATTCCCTATTTTTCATTGTGCCCAAGCACACAGGAGGTCACAGACCAGTCCTAGACCTCAAATTCTTCAGTCATTTTGTATGCAACAGACCGTTCAAAATGGAAACTCTGTCCTCAATTGTTAAGGAAGTGCTGCATTGACTTGCAGGATGCCAACCTCCATATTCCTATTCACAGCCTGCACAGGCAATATCTGAGATTCAAGGTAGGGAACCATCACTTTCAATTCAAGACTCTCCCTTTCGAACCTTTCATCAGCCCCAAGAACCTTCTCGAAGGTACTAGTAGCAGTGGTAGCTCACCTTCGGAACCGAGGGATCCAGCTGTTCCCTTATCTGGACGATATCCTCATCAAAGCCCTGCAGCTCAACCAAGCGGTACAGCCGGTGATGGAAGTAGTTCAGTGTCTCACGGCTCATGGTTTTGTCATCAACTGGAAGAATTCCCTAATCTCGAGCCAGAACCTGAACCACCTGGGAGCAGAATTCAGGACGCAGGACAACAAGGTGCCCCCCCCCACCCCATGTCGAAATTCAGGGACCTGCTGGAGCTCATCAACAGATTTCAAAGATCTGCTCAACTGCCGGCCCAGTCCTTTATGCAACTAATCGGGACATTAGTGTCACTGGCAGATTCGGTCCCATGGGCTCTAGTGCACATGCGACCCATTCAAGCGCATCTGCTCAAGCTGTGGTCCCAGTCCAGGCACAGTCAGCACCAGCTCATCCCAGTTTCTCAGCAGGTAAAAACCTCCCTCGCATGGTGGTCTTGGAGGGAAAATGTGATGAGGGGTCGAGGGCTAGGCCATCCACACCAAATAAGAATCGCAACAGATGCAAGCCTCGGGGTGGAGGGCTCACCTGGACCAGATGTCGGCCCAATGCAAGTGGTCCCTGATGGAATCAAGGTACAGCATAAACATCCTCGAGATGAGGGCAGTTTAGCTAGCCCTGATACACTTCCATCAGCAAATGCTCAACTGGGACATGTTGATTCTGACAGACAGTTGAACAGCCATGGTCTACATCAACCATCAGGGTGGCACAAAAAGCTCAAAAATGCTTCGGGAATCTCTTCTTTTCCATTGGGAAGAAAAACACTTGGCGAGTATAAGAGCTGTGTACATACCAGGATAGGAAAATGTCACAGCAGACTAGTTAAGCTGCCAAGACTTCCTCCCAGCAGAATGGAAGCTGAAGGACACCGCCTTCCAACTCCTAACAGAGAGGTGGGGCAATTCACAGGTAGATCTGTTTGCTTGCCGACAAAACGCAAAGACACAGCAGTTCTGCTCCCTGGCCAGAGACAATCTAGCACTAGCTCAGGACGCCTTTTCCCTAAACTGGGCTCACTTCGGTCTCCTGTATGCTTTTCCCCCAATTCCGCTGCTATCCAGGGTCCTGCACAAGGTGGCCTGGGACAGGGCAGAGATGATTCTAGTCTGCCTCAGGTGGCCTGGCCGCCCCTGGTTCCCACTCCTCATTCAGCTGTCAAAGGCACCACCCTTTATTTTCCAGCTCAGCTCAGACCTTCTTCATCAGGGTCCGGTTCTACACCACAGTCTGAGCAGTCTGTCCCTCTCAGCTTGGAGATTGAGCGAGAAGCATTCAAAGAGTTAGGCTGCACTGCTCCAGTTATTGAAATGATGGTAAACTCTTGGCGCCCCTCCTCCACTAAGGTATATTATAGAATCTGGAGAAAATTCTTGTTCTGGCTCCAATCTAAAGATATACAGGATCATCCAATATCCCTCCTGGTGCTTTTACAATTTCTTCACGAGGGATTTGACAAGGGTCTGCAGCCAGCCACCTTACAAGTTCAAGTTTCTGCACTGGGGGCACTCTTATTGGCAGCCTCAGACTCAGGAGACTCTGGGATCTCACCCTCATGTCAGGAGGTTTCTAAAAACAGCAATGTTAAAGCGCCCCCCCAATTAAGTCAACTGTACCACCTTGGAGACGTAATCTTGTTCTCAAGGTCCTAACAAAAGCACTTTTCAAGCCTCTGAGAGAGGCTTCAATCATGCACCTTACAATGAATGTGGTTTTTCTGGTAGCTATTACATCAGCCAGGAGAATTAGCGAACTGGGGGCACTGTCAACCAAAGAGCCCTACACTGTTTTTCATCAGGACTCTGTGGTACTACAGACGGATTCAGGGTTTTTACCGAAGCTTATGTCTCTCTTCCACTGTAACCAAGAGCTAATCCTTCCTTCCTTTCTTCTGTCCTCACCCGAAAAATGAAAAGGAGAGAGTTTCATACTCTAGATACGAGGAGAGCAATCAAAATATACATTAAGAGAACGGACGCTATTCGCAAAACATCAAGCTTGTTTATTTTAACTGCAGGCCAAAATGTGGGTAAGAAAACTTCAAAAGACTCTGTAGCCAGATGGATTAGATCAGTAATCACTATGGCATATGATCAGGCTGAAGTAGTTTTACCTGGTCCAGTGAGAGCCCATTCCATCAGAGCTATGGCCACTTCGTGGGCGAACTTCCGAGAAGCATCCCCAACAGACTTATACAAAGTGGGCACTTGGTCATCCATTCACACGTTTACGAAATTTTACAAACTGGATGTGATGTCCTCAGCAGACACTTCCTTAGGCCGCCGAGTGCTTCAAGCAGTGGTGGAACCCTAAGAGCACTTGACATTCTTCCCACCCGGGACATCTAGGGATTCACTGCTTTTGGATATCCCAGGCGTAATGAAGCCCAGACACCAGCTTAGGAGAGAGAAATTGAAATTTGGGTACTTGCAAATTTTCTTTCTCCGATGGCTGGTCTCCGGGCTTCGGATTCCCTTCCAGAATGTATATAGTTGGCTGGCCTTATGGCCACTTATGCCATAACTGTTTGTGTTTTTGTTTCCAAGTTCTTGTAGTATTGCCTCAGGGGGACTGCGTTAGGAATGACTGGAAACAACCGGATGTGGAGGGCTTCTTACCCGGCCCCCGCTGCACAGCATTAGTCCTGCCTACAACTGTCATCAGGAGGTACAGCCCAGGTGTAATGAAGCCCGGAGGCCAGCCGTCGGAGAAAGAACATTTACAGGTAGCCACATTTCGATTTAATGCTTAAAGCTCTAATTGGTGGGTTATGTAGCACCTGTTGCAGTATGTACGATTTCCACTGTTTTCCTTTCATGGTAAAAGGTCTTATTTTCATTTAGTTAGGTTGTTGCTAGGTAGATTAGGGCAGGTTAGTTATGAACTATGCAGTTTCTAGGTAAGTATTCAATGGTCAGATTCTGTTTTTTAACCAATGATGTTTTTCAATTTGGTCAGTTTTTTTTATACCCCATTTTATAACACATCTTACTGAACTGTTACATTTACAAACATGTAATAAAGGAAATCCCCAGTCAGGGACCATTTAACAAGATGTGACAAAGATGTATTTCAAAGTTCATTACTTATACAATTATTTATTTAGTTATTTATTTCAGAATTGGTAACTAGGAAAGGCATACTAAGCCAAGGCTCGTTTCCAGGTGCGACCCAGGTGAGAGTGAACTGTAAATACAACAATAAAAGCATAAACAGTACTGATGATTGGTACGCAGTAAAATACAGAGTACAATTAAACATATTACAAATGCACCAAAAAGTAAACCGAGCTAAACAAATGTACAGTGTGTGGCTTTGATGTGCCGATAAAAAGGCCAAAGCAGGTGGAATAAATGGCAGTGCAGATGTAGAATAGGAAGGAACCAGATATATGCTGAGGTAGAACCTAGGAGGAGGCCCAACAGCAGGGATGGTAGGGGCTCCAGTAGGGGAGGAATCAGAGAGGTGGATGACAGGAGCAGGTGGGAGCAGTTTTAACTGGTGCCTAAGGGAGACGGGGGAGGTAGGGAGACAGAGAGTGTAGGGGAGTGGGTTGCGGAGGGAAGACTGACTGCCAAGCAGTGGAGCAAGGGTGAAGAAGGGAAAATGGGTCAGGATCCCTGGAGCAGAGGGAGTGTGAGGCAGAGGGAATGGGAGAAAGGAGTGAGGACAGGTAAGAGGACAGGGGCCCGAACCAGAATTTGAGATGAAGGAGGTACAGTGGACTGACGATGAGAGGGTAGGGGTAAGATAGATAGGGATGAGTATAGTGATGAAGTACAGAGGGGGAGCTGGTAGCAAAGTAACAAAGGGCGCTATAGAGGGTGTCCATTCTGGCAAGGGAAGAGGAGAGGGCAGTGCTGTAGACCACATCTGCATAGTCAAAAACCAGACACACCACAGGGGTCAAAACTGATATTGGCCCACTAGCCAAATGCTAGTAGATTTTGCATTGGGCTAATAAGATTTGTCTTTATCTAGCCCTGCGGGCTGGTACTATAGGTTCATAGGTGTAGTACGAGTTCAAAGGACATGCCCATATGGAACTTGTTGCCTATTGGCAATAATTGAATTTCCTATTTTTCATATAGTTATCTTGCCTTAATTTGAATTCCACCAAAGTACTGCTTGTAACTACTTAAACTGGTAGAGTATTCCATATGGTTGATACCTGTTGAGTAAAACAGTTATTTCTTTTAGTTGTTTTATTAATCATAGTTTTTAACTTTAAGTTGTGTGATCTTGTATTCAGCATTTGAATATTTATTTCTAAACAAATTGACTCAAATAGGGCTGGGTCTTGGAAAGCTGTAAACACCAAAGGCCCCCCCTCAGTGATCCATATTCCAAAGAAAACAAACCTAATCTTTGTAACCTATTGCTATAGTCAATATCAGATAAGTCTCTAACCTGCTTAGTAAATCTTTTCTGAACCTTTTCCAATATGGTTTTACATCCTAAAGTAGTGGGAGAACTGAAGGGAGCATAATAGTCAATGTGTGACCTGACTAAACAAGTGTAAAGGGGCACAGTACCTGACTCGCTGCTCTTAATGTGTTTAAAAATGCAGGAAATAATACCATGACATTTTTTAGCAGTATTATTTATATGAGTTGAGAACTTTAAATTGTTGCTATTGTGATTCCTAAATCCTTTTCTGTTTTTACAGAATGTAATATGTTACTTCCTAAAGTGTAGGTTGCTAACCTGTTGTTCTTACCCAGGTACATCACCTTACACTTAGTAACATTAAAGGGCATTTTGTATCTTAAAGACCAGTCTGCAATCTTATCTGAATTCATTTGTAAGGATTGTACTCCTTCAGAATTATTAACAATACATCCAATTTTAGAGTCGCCAGCAAACTTATGTACCCAGGCATCTTTATTTACATGTAAATTAGTAATCAAGATATTAAATAACAAAGGTCCCAGGACGGAGCCTGGGGGGACAATACTAGTGATAATTCCCCATTTAGACTTATATCCTTTAATGCTGACTCTTTACATCCTATTATTCAACCAGGAATGGATCCATTTAATAATATTAGCCTGAAAACCATACTGTATTAGTTCTTAAATTAGAATTCCATGTGGGACAGAGTCAAAAGCTTTCTGGAAATCTAAGAAAATAACATCCACTGGTAATTCCTGGTCTAAGGCTATGCTAATAGGTTCAAAAAAGTTTATCAGGTTTTGTTGACAGGATCTACCTTTTATAAAACCATATTGGGAAATATATATAATATTCCTTTCATGTAGGTATGTAACCATTTTTTGTTGTAGTATCCTATCCATTATTTTGCCTATACTTGATGTAAGACTAATCGGTCTGTAATTGTTTACCTGATGTCTACTACCTCCTTTGTGAATAGGCACTACAGTGGCTAATTTCCAATCAACTATTACATTTTCTTCCCGAAGGGAAACATTAAATAATAGAGCCAGGATCTCTACAAGTTCAGATGCTAATTCTAAAATAAACTTTGACGGAATGCCTTCTGGGCCAGTTGAGGAATTAGCTTTAGTTGCTTGTATGGCTAGTTTAAGTTCCTCTGTAGTTATAACAGGGTTAGAAAGATCTGAATCTGTCATATCTGAGTTTACATTAACCTTGGTTTGAAACACACTTGGAAAATAATTATTAAATTCCTCGGCCATATTAGGTTTTCCAACTATTGGTACATTATCTTTTAACAAGGGACCAATCGTTGGTGCTTTCCCTTTAAGAGCTCCAATGTAATTAAAAAAATGTTTTTTTTATTATCCTTTGTAATATTTGCAAGTTTTTTAATTCCTGATTCTTTTTTGCCTTTTTTATTGCTGCTTTACACTGCTTTGCCCTATCTTTAAATTTAGTCTTTTTATTTTTAGTTTTATCTTTTTTGTACTTACTAAATGCCCTTTTTTTTCTTTTTAATCAATCTTTTTATATTGCCATTCAACCATGGAGGAACTCGTCTAGTAGTATTATTATTATTATATTTTTTATTTTCTGGGACCCAAGTCTGGATACAATAATCAATTTTAGTTCTTACGGCTGACCATATTTTTTCACTGGTTAAATTGATCAATTCAGTTTTCCAGTTCCAGGTTTGCGGGTATTCTCAGATAGCTTCATAATTGACTCTGTAGAAATTTTTTGTTCTTGTAACACCATCATTTTTTATAGTTAAATATGTCATACCCTGGCCGGCCCGGTGGGGCTGAGAGTTGAGGCACTGGACGCCACACAGGCGACCCGGGTTTAGGAGCGGACCTAGATCATCAGTGGTCAGCAGGGGAGGAGAGGGATTGAGCGTCCATAGGACTGCTCTCCTTCTCTGGGGAGGGGTGTGTGCAGCCGTTGTAGCACTGGTGGCCCCTTATGGAGGCTGAGGGTGATGCAGTGCTCCTGGCAGTACAGGGCGATGTGCTGGGGCAGACGCCGGGAAGGAGCACGGAAGCACGCAGACGCGCTTCCTGTCCCTTGGGCGCCCATTGCACGCACACACGCCTGGGGCAATCTGAATAGGGAAATTGAGCACTAGTCACGTGCATGATGGCCTCTCTATGGGGAAGCTTGGGTCTGGGGAGTGCAGCAACATTGGATCTGGTCCTGGTGGACGAGCAAGAGGGGGGCTCGCCACCTCCCCGCTGTGGGGGTTAAGCCACAGGGATGAAGCTGCAGGGCCTGAATAGGACCCGAGGAAGGTCCTCGGGATGGCGGCTGGAGACCACGGAGGATGCCAAGATGTGAAAGGTAGGCTGACTGGTTGCCCAGGGGGAGAAAAATGACTAAGAAAAAAATGTATATACCTTATACCCCAGAGAACCATATTATGGTCACTGTCTACCAATGGTAATGCAACTTTCGGAAGGTCTCCTATGTCCTTCATATTTGTCAGAATGCGGTCCAGAATATTATCATTTCTAGTTGGATCTTTTACTAATTGTTCCAAGTCATGTAATAATGTAAATTATATGAATATTTTTTCAAACTGGGTATGTTCAGATAAAGTTTGCCAACAAATGGACGGTAAATTAAAATCTCCCATTACTATTAAATACTGCTAGTTATCTAATTCCTCAAGAACTTGCATGTTGAAGGTAACATCTCAGCAAGCACACCAGCTGGGCTAGTGAAGAAGTCTGTTGGGCTACTGGATTTTCCCAGTCTCTAGCGCTGCTGGCTACTGGCTGGGAAACTTAATTTTGACCCCTGCACCATTTTGGTTAACAAGCTTCTGGCAGACCTGATGTGACGAACAGTGTTTATTGCTGTAGAAGGCATCAAGTTTCGCGTGGATGGCATCAGTGTGGACAGAGAAGTCAAGCTGACTGTCTAGCCACACGCTGAGATACTCGAAGGAAGAAACCACTTTATTGGGAGAGCTTACCAGGGTGGAGAAGACAGGATTGGGGGAGGCCTGGCTATTTCTATTATTATTCTCGTTATAATGGTCTTCCTAAGTTATCCCAGCAGTTGTTTCAAGATTGGGGTTCCATAGAAATGTAGACTTTGATGGCAGATAAGGACCGCTTGGCCCACCTAGTCTGCCCATTTCCCTACCTAGAGGATAAGCTGCAGATCCCATTTAACCAACAGCCTATTTCTTCCTACCCCCCACAAAAACTACGTTATGTCTGTCCCATGTATTCTTGAATTCTCCCACAGTTTTAGACCCCACAACCTCCTCAGGAAGGCTGTTCCATACGTCCACCACCCTCTCTGTGAAAAAATACTTCCTCACATTGCCCCTGAGCCGTCCCCCCTCTATCTTCAAATTGTGTCCCCTTGTTCTTGCACATCTCTTTTTCTGAAAGATACTACCCTCTTGGACTTTGCTGATTCCACTGAGGTACTTAAACATTTCTATTATAGCCCCCCTCTCCCTCCTTTCCTCAAGGGTATACATATTAAGCTCCTTTAGTCTGTCCTCGTATGGCTTCTCTTGCAGATCCTGTACCATTTTAGTTGCCCTCCTCTGAACTGCCTCCATCCTGTCTATGTCCTTGCGGAGATGGGGTCTCCAGAACTGGACACAGTATTCCAGATGGGGTCTTACCAACTGTCTGTACAGGGGGATAACAACTTCTTGTTTTCTGCTGGTGATACCTCTCCCCATACATCCCAGTATCCCCCCAGCCCTCCCTACCGCCTTCTCACATTGCTTGCCAACCATAAGGTCATCTGATATGATTACCCCCAGGTCCATTTCCATTTTTTTTGTTGTTACTACTTCCCCCCCATTGTGTAATCTTCCTCTGGGTTTTTGTTTCCCAGGTGCATTACTTTGCACTTCTTTGCATTGAATCCAAGCTGCCATTCTTCTGACCATTCCTCCAACCTTGCCACATCCCTTCTCATCCTTTCCACGCCTCCTTGTGTATCAACCCTGTTGCAGATCTTTGTGTCATCTGCAAAGAGGCATACTTTTCCTTCCAGTCCCTCTACAATGTCACTTATGAAGACATTAAAAAGGACTGGACCCAGTACTGAACCTTGTGGTACCCCACTAGTAACCCCTCTTTCTTCAGAGTGGACTCCATTTACAATTACCTTCTGTGTCCTATTGTTCAGCCAATGTTTTACTCAGGATACCACCCTGGGACCTATTCCCAGGCTGGTTAATTTGACTACTAATCTTTTGTGTGGTACTGTGTCAAATGCCTTGCTAAAGTCTAGGTAGGCCATATCCACAGCCACTCCCTGGTCTACTACTTTGGTCACCCAGTCAAAGAAATCAATTGGATTCATCTGACATGACCTTCCCGCTATGAACCCATACTGCCTTTGGTCCTGTGCCCCACTGGCCTCTAGGTACTCAGCAATTCTTTCCTTCAGAAGTGATTCCATCACTTTCCCTACCACAGAGGTCAAACTGACAGGTTTGTAGTTTCCTGCCTCTGTCTTGGTCCCACTTTTGTGAAGGGGAATCACATCTACCTTCTTCCAGTCCTCAGGTACCACACCATCCTCCCATGATTTGTTAAAGGGTAGTCAGTGGTGTCACTAGTTCTCTGCTTAATTCTTTTAGAATTCTGGGGTGAATTCCATCTGGCCCCATTGCTTTGTCCACCTTCAGTTTTAGGAGTTCTTTCAGAACCCTTTCTTCTGTGAAGGGATTGGGATCGCCCCCCGAGTGCTTCTGTTAATTGGATTAGGCACCTCCCCCACTTCCTCTTTTGTGAATACTAAACAGAAGTATTCATTCAGTATCCCTGCTTTTTCACTGTCGATCTCTGCCCACCCACCATCCATTCTATTCAGCCTCTCTATTCCCTGTCCAGCTCCAATCTGACCAGGCTCAATACAGGTGAAACATCTGGGACTGGGGACAGTATAACCCGAGGGGGGGGTACACAAGAATCAGGGCTCAGTGCGGGTGCTGAAAATCGAGCAGACTCGAGAGACCATTAGGCCTATTCGGCTGGCCTTTTAGTATGTTAGTATGTTCCCAGTTTTTCCTTTGCCAAATGCAATTATGGTAGCCACTGCATATTGTGTTCATCTCTCCATAAGTGCAGTAAGGCTGTAATTTCTTCCATAGTTTTTTATGGTACTGTAGATCTCCAACCACTCTGAAATTGTGGTGACTTCTTTTCAACCAGTGTCTAGTTATTGCCATATACCCTTGTCTGCTATCTAAATATAAAATAAGTTAAGTCTCTTTTTAGATCTAATGGCTTGCCTCGTTAATCGCAGAATTAGGCTGGAAAAAAACAAAGTCCTCAGTTTAAAAAAAAAAAAAAAAAAAAACTTCATAAACTATCCAACTTGGGATAAGAAGGGCCGTAATTGTGGGCACTCCAGAATATAAAGGAAGTGCATCCCCAATTGTGCACATTCCCTCCAATGTAGCTCGGGGTAAGAGACATGGTAATGTCTGTTTATCACAGAAGTATTACAGTATGTGAGACTGTTATGCATCGGAATTCTTGCCACAAGGCTGAAGCCATTGCACTGTGTACTAATCCATGTGCTTTCCCACTGATTATTATCTGAAATTATACTTGCATCCTCTGCCCATTTCAGTTGTGCGTGCTTCATTTTAGAGCACTTAGCTTTGGCTCGGAGGTGATATAAGTGCTGCAACTCTTTGTCTGTGCTTTGAAGTATGAAAACAAGAACAGTAGAAGTAATTCCATCATTAAAAGTCTCAAATTTTCCCTCTGATTCATAAAAGGCCTTATTTGCATGAGTTGATACAAATCCCGATATGTGAGGTGATCGCCTTCTTCTAGTAATGCGGATGGTTTTATATTTGCTTCCTGCACTAGTTGCTCAAACACAGAAAGCTCCTGGTTGGCCTGTCTCATGAACCCTGTGTCCCATTTAGCTGACATAAAATGCAGACAATGTGCAATGGGCTTTAGGCTTAATCTTAATCTTAAAATCTTAAACTTAATCTTTATCTGATTTTAGCCAAAAGGTTAACCTGTGAGTGGTCCATTGTTTCGGTTTCCCTTCAGAATAACTGACAGACTCTGGAATGGGCAGAATTGACCCCCTAAATTTTGGGTGCACAGTTCTATCTAAAACTACCCAGTGTGTTGCATCCAGGTCTTGAATTAGTTGCATAGTTGGTAAGAGCTGTGCTGTTTCATGGTATCTTGTCATGTCTGGGATGCCCAGACCCACTTTGCTTTTAGTTTCTATTAGTTTTCCATTTTGCTCTAGGTCTACTCTGGTGTCAGATAAATTTACACATTATTTTCCTTGGCTCTATTCATTCACTTTGGGGATTTGCAAAGGTGATTAAAGTACTGTGCAAACCATTCATCTTTGAAGTCTTTACTGGCTAAGGATAGGGGAAAAAGACTTCCATCTTTTGAGATCTGTGCAAACTTCCTGCTTTTATTTGCCATAATTGAAGAAGGTCAAGTTGTGGATATCAGTAGGATTATGTGTCCCCAACTTGGTTTATCGTAAGAGACTGACAATGTTGTGTGATAATTGTCTGCTAAGAAAAATTATTTCTCATTCGTCTTTCTTAATTTTTTAAACCTGAAACATATCCATGCCTCTGCAGCAATGTCTGAAGATGTGGAAAACCTTTCTATCTGCTCTCGTACATATAATAGTATGTCATCGGCATACATTGAATTTTTCTTCTCTATCCCGTTTAATTTATCCTTTTGATTTGAGAGTTGTTTTCTTGCTGCTTCCTCCAGAGGCTCCATACTAACTGCAAACAGCAACAGAGAAAGGGGTAGAACCCAACCTGTTTCGTCATGCTGTTGGAACTGGTTCAGAGATTTGTGCCATTTACTGTAACCTGAGCAGTTGGGTTGGAATATGACATTTCATTTCATTTTAATTTTTTATACTTGTAAATCTGATGAGCAAATTGCCAGTTTTCACAGATGACAAGTTACAATAATACAAAAAGACATTGACACAACAAATTAAATAACTCGTACAAATACAACAAACAACATAACATTGAAATATAGCAGTAATTATGAATAATGATCATCTGGTATATTGAGTTATTGGGTAACCATTGTTTGAGACGAGTTTTGAATCCATTGTTTGAGGTGAATTTTGAAGCCATTGTTTGAGACGAGTTTTGAGAACATGTCTAGCCAGTCAATGAAAGTCATTCCCAGATCTAGATTATGAAGTACGACTTTAAGAAATGAACAACTCAGCCGATCGAAGGCTTTTTCGGTATTGACAGTTACAGCTAAATGTAGGGCCATGGGGCCTTTGGTACTTGCTGAGTTAAGGAGCCATCTAATAACCTTTGTAACATGGCAGTGTCTACTGTACCAGAATACTGTGACTGGATTTGTTAAAGTGGCACACATAGGGGTGTCATGATAATAACATTTTGACAATATGATAACCATGATGAAATTATTGTGATAACCTTGTTATCGTGATAATTTTGCCACTTGTGAAACAGTGTTAGCAAAACTATTGAAATTCTATTTTTTTACATAATTTACATATACGACTATTTTTCAAGCAGTGCTATGTATTTACACACATTATTTTGAAGTCTGTTGTAAAATAATGCAGAGAGTAAAATATTAAAAAATTGTTTTTATTTTTTCACAATAAAATCTCTGAGCTTTATACGGAGAGGGTGGTGGACTCATGGAACAGCCTTCCTGAGGAGGTCGTGGGGTCAAAAACAGTGACGGAATTCAAGAGTGCATGGGACAGATATAACAGGCAGTTTTAATGGGGGGTAGGAGGAAGTGAGCTGTTGGTTAACTAGGATCTGCAGCTTATTGAATAGGTAGGGAAATGGGCAAACTGGGTAGGCCAAACGGTCCTTATCTGCCATCAAAGTCTATGTTTCTATAAAATTGCTTGCATTTTTTACATAAAAATTCAGATACATAATTAATACATGTGTTATACACACAGAGCACAATACATTTTAAAATGTGAATGAGCAAATATTTTTACTGGCTTGTTTAAAGAGCGCCTTTCCTGGATTTTTCTCCTTGCCTGCAAAATCATCAGGAGACTCCCTTACCTGACTGGGAGTTCCTCCGTAGTAGATGAAAATATTTCTCCTTGGCCCCCTAAGGAAGGAAAGGGATTGTATTTGCCCCTTGGGGGGGTTCGTTGCATGATCCCTTTCACTTCCTGATCGCTAATGCCACCCTCACGCTTCCTTGTTTTGTGAGGTCATTATATGCCTAGTGCGGGGATGCGCATGCTTCATGCAAGTCTGTGGGGCAGTAATTTAAAACTTATTTTTACGATTTTAACCCGACTTGTAATACAAATCAGAGTCAGTGTTCAAGTAACGCGAGCCTTGTTACTTTTGTTACGTTAGGGTGGAGCCTTGGATGTAGCCTGCCTAGATTTCAGTAAGGCCTCCAACACCATTCCACATAGGAGACTCATAAACAAACTGGGCAGCCTGGGTGTGGGTCCAAAGGTAGTAAACTGGGTAAGAAATTGGTTGGGGGATAGATGACACAGAGTGGCGGTAAACAGAGCTCACTCCGAGGAAGAGAGGGTGACCAGTGAGGTGCAGCAATTATCAGTACTGGGACTGGTCCTCTTCTTAATGTCTTTTATTAGCAACATTGCAGAGGGGCTAGAAGGAAAGGTATGCCTTTTTGCAGATGACACAAAGATCTGCAGTAGGGTAGACATTCCTGGGCAGGTGTGTGTGTGTGTGTGTGTGTGTGTGTGTGTGTGTGTGTGTGTGAAAAAGTGAATAGAGATCCAAGAAAGCTTGAGGAGTGGTCAAAAGTGTGGCAACTAGATTCTATGCTAAGAAGTGCAAAATCATGCACTTGGGGCAAAGAAATCCAGGGTGGAATACAAGATGGGGGGAGGGTAGTGGTACTGATGGCCACCAAGCAGGAAAGAGACCTGGGGTAATCATATATGACAATCCAAAGGTGGCCAAACGGTGTGACAAGGCAGTGGGGAGAGCTAGTGGGATGCTAGAGTGCATAGGGAGGAGTATCTCCAGCAGAAAGAGGAAGGGGGTGATACCACAGTATAAATCATTGGTGAGACCTCACCTAGAGTACTGCGTACATTTCTGGAGACCACATCTCCAGAAGGACAGAGTAGAGGCAGTCAAGAGGAGAACAACTAAAATGATGCAGGGCCCACATCAAAAGTCCTACAAGGGGAGGCTAAGGACCTCATTATGTACACCCTGGAGAAAAGGGGGTGGGTATGATAGAGACTTTCAGATGCCTCACGGATATAAATAGGGTACATGAGGGAAGCATTTTTCAGAAAAAAAGGTGCTCAAGGAAAAGGGGTAATGCTCTGATGCTGGAGAGGGGTAGATTTGGGGGAAATGGGAGGAAGTACTTCTTCACACAGAGAGTGGTGAATACCTGGAAAAGCCTCCCAGTGGAGATGGTCAGGGCAAAACCTGTAACGGGATTCAAGAATGCATAGGACAGGCATAAGGGAACCTTATTGGCTAGGAAAGGGAGGGTAAAGCTGGAGATGAAGTAGGGTTCGCGATATCACATTAGGTAGGGAAAATGGGCAGACTAGATGGGCAAGCAGTCCTTATATGTAAGTTTTTATGTAAGTAAGTCAACTGGTGAACATACGTACATACTCCCCCCCCAACCCATTTCTTTTTCCCATCCCTTGGGCTGCCACACGTGCGATGGTACGAGTATGTGATGTACGTACTCAGCCCCTGAATCCAGTCAGAAGGCTGTTACTGTTGCATCATCCAGCCTCCCTTAGATTGCGATCAAGCAGTGGCTTGCTCTGTCCCCTCTCCTCAAAGAAGGGGGGCCATTGCCAGCCCAGTGGCGGTGAGGGTTGAGGTGCAGGATGCCGCACCTTGCCCCACACTGGCGACCCGGGTTCGGGAACGAACTCAGGTCACCGGGGGTCGGCAGGGGCGAGAGAGGATCAAGCGCCCAGTATCTCTTGGGGGAAGGGAGGACATGTCGTCCCCCTCGTTGACTGCCCTCTGGCGATGGCTGGAGGGCAGTATGGGTCGGGAGGCACACACCGATGTCATGATGTTGGGGGGGGCGGAAGAAAACAGGAAAAATGGAGCCCTGGCAGGCTCAATGACTGCTCCCGGCATCCACGGGGGTCAGCCCCGGTGATCTGGATTGGGTCGGGGGGGGAGGATTGCTGGTCCCCTCTCTCCTGGCCCTGCTGCGGGGGGGGGGGCAATCTGCAGGGGACTGGCCGGGGCCGGCGATATGGGGAGCTGGAGGGGTGAATCTCCTTGTGAGGGGAGGCCCCTGGAAGGATAAAAAAAAATCTGAATGAAGAAGGAGAGCCATCAATGGATACTCAGACCTCCTTCATGCAGTCAGCCCTCAAGTGACCTAGGTCTATTCCTGAACCTGGTTTACTGGTATGGTGACAGGTGAGGGGCTCAGGCCCTCAAAACTCCATGCCACAAGGCCAGCACTGCATTTCTTATTTTAAGGAAAAATACTAAAAATCTGATAGAAGAAGGGTGGGGAATCAGGAATCATGGTTGCACCTGGAAAGGGATGCGCTGCTGGTAAAGCAAGCTGAGGTGCTTTACCACTGTATATCACAGTACATCGTGCTGCATGATAACCTCAATGTTTTTTTACAACGATAAGTTATTGTCAGTTGTAATTATCATGATATATCGTCATATCGTGTTATCGTGGCATCCCTAGGCACACATGACCAAAGTTGAAGCGGGGATTAATTGCCTGATAGTGCCTGCTTGTCATCGGGAGCACGCTTAAAAAAAAAAAAAAAGACACACTGTGATTGTTGCTTTTGTTCTTGTCGGTCAATTCCTACCTATAGATGGCGCTCCCTGGAGACACAGAAAAACCTGATCCGCTGTATGTACAAAGTGGAGCGCTCTGTTGCTTGCCATAGATTCTCCTGGAGAGTATTTATGTGGCTTCCCACCCACCCCATGGAACTCCGGCACTGAGCAGGTACTGTTACGGGTGAGTAGTAGACGTAGAAAAGTGCCTTCTTACTGAGCCGCCCTCCGGAGTTCTAGACACAGAGAACCTGGTTCCTCACACCACGCCCATAGTCCATGTCAGCGTATAGATAAAGAGCCATAGGCAGAACAACCAGCTTGCAGCGTTTTTCAGCAACACAGAGGAAGGTACCTCCGTTACAAAAAAGTGTTTTCTGAAGTGCCGACCTTTGATTTTCTCTCCCTATTTAGTAGTGCATTGTTGGTAAGGTAGTAAGAGTTGCATATATCATGTTACAGACATATGCAAATCTTCGTACTTTACTCTTTAGATGCAGTGTTGAATGGGAAGGGGAAATGAAAGCGAGGAGTTGCCACAGTGGTGTTTCTAGAAATGCAGGTACATTATTTAACGTTTTATTTGTGCTGTTTTAGAAAAAGGAATGGTGCAAAATTTAAAGGGCAGTCACAATATAAATGAATGTTGAACATTGAATGTGTGCGTGCAGAGTTCCACATACAATGCAGCACAATAAAATGCCTTGGTAGGCAATATTATCAGTTTATCCTCATTTTTGTAGCAAAGTTATTCAAATAAAAACAGTCTTTTCTCTGCACGTGCCATATTACAAGTGCATTGATCCACTCCAAAGTCGGGCTGTACTAGGGAATTAATATCTGGTTGGTGATTGGAGGCACTCTGCCTGTGGCTTCGTGCTCCAACCAGGCATTAAATCCCTAGTAGAGTCCTCCTTTGTCATGGATTAATGCTTTCTTAAGTGTCTATTAAGTATAATACCTGTCTGGTCAGGATGGACCATGTATACAATAGTACAATATAGCTTTTTAAGTCTGTTGGCTAAAATATTTATAAGTAGTTTAAGATCCTGATTTACCAGGGATATGGGATTATATGAGTTTCTTACTGCTGTCTATTCTTTCTGGGTTTCAGTATAACAGAGATCAGGGATTGTTGACATGTATCCAGCATACCCCACACCTGTATGGCAGTCTAAAAAGATTTTTAAGAGAATGGGTTCTAGCTGTTTGCAAAAACCTCGTAAAAGACCTCCCCAAACAACATTAAAGCCATCTGACCCTGGTGCTTTATTACGCTTCCCTTCTACAGTCACCTATTCTGTTCAAGTGAACCATTTGAACTGTTGAGAGCTGCTTTCATCTCCTCAGACAGTTTGAGGAGGATTACAGATGAAATCTCTGTTCGCTTCCTAATCATTGAGTCTGACATATCCAGCAAGTATAAACCTGAATAACAATTTTGAAAGGCTGTTGCAATATTTGATGGCTTGACCAAAACTTGATCTCCTATGCCTTGGATTATTAATTGTATCTATCTGCTTGTGGTTTTGTCAGCCTAAAGACAAATAAGTAGCCTGCTTTGCCTCCTGTTTCATAATATGTATGTGATGTGTATCTTAGTTGGCCTTCAATTTTCCTGTTAAGGATATCCTGTAGTTCTCTTCTATATCCTTTAAATTTTAAAGGGAAACTCCTGTCTAGTCCCTAAGTGCGGCAGCAGCTGCAGAAATGCCCGATTAGGGCTTTAAACATAAAAGTAAATTTTGTTATTACCCGGTGCCCCAGAATTTTAATTAAAAAGATCCGGTCACTCCATAATGGCAACAGAGCCCCGGGCGGACATCTCGGCATCCCGGGTGACTTCCGCTGCAAAGGTTATGCTAATGAGGGCTACCCAGCTCCATAATGGTGACAGAGCCCCGGGCAGACATCTCGCGCACCCTGGGTGACTTCTGCCATGAAGGTTATGCTAATGAGGGCTATCAACGTCTGCCATTTCACGGCAGAAGTCACCCGGGGTACGCGAGATGTTCGCCTGGGACTCTGTCGCCATTATGGAGTGAGCAGATCTTTCTAATTAAAATTCCGGTGCACCAGGTAATGGAAAAAAATGACTTATGTTAAAAGCCCTAATTGGGCATTTCTGCAGCCACTGCTGCACTTGGGGACTCAATAGGAGCTTCCTTTAAAAGTTGTGGGTCTCCTGATTGTGTTCTCGTTCCAAGGTTTGATTTGTTGATCTTAAATTCCATTGTATAACCTTAACTTGTTTCATTTTTTGTGAGGCCAGATGAATAATCTTATCTCTGACTACTGCCTTTAGTGCATCTCATTTTATTGCCTCCTGTTTCACTATCCTTGTTGAAATTAAAATACTCCAAAATTACTATGCCAATTTACTCATTAAAAGAGTTATCATTCAGTAGGGATGTATTCAGCCTCAAGAATGTTTTATCTTTCTCACCCAGCTTAATTTCCATGCTCACTAGAGCACAATCAGAATGAGTGATATTACCAATTTTACTTCTGTTAATTTTGTAATGTCCATTTTGGTGCATGAAGAATGTGTCTATTCTTGAAAAAAACTTTCTCAGAATTAGAATAAAAGAATTCTCCTTCTGTGCATTGTAACTACCAAATATCTTCTAACCCCATGTATTTTGCCATAGTTCTACGTTTCATTACTGCTGTCCTGTTAGTTTGAACATTGTTTGAGGTTCCACCAGTTTTGACTTACAATTAAAATCCCTGCCTAAAATCATTCGCCTATCTGACAAGTTGTGCAAGCTTCTCAAAGCCTTGATAAAGAAGGGTGCTACATTTGTATTGGAACATGCACATTAATCAGAATTAGTTTTTCTCCATTACTTTGGCCTTCCACAGTTACCAATCTACTCTGCAGCCCTGTCTTAGTAAATTATTTGAAAGGGTTATCCCTTCTTAAAATTATTGACTCTGCCTATTTGGTAGTGGGATACGCCGCTACAATTCTGTCCCTACCTACATTCAACTTAGGCTGGCATGGTCTGCATCGGAGGTGTGGGTTTCATGGAAGAAACCAATGTCACACAGATTTTATTTGAAACTGTCATGACCTGAGAAAGGTCTCTGTGTAGCCTGAAAGCTTGTGCTCTGAAAAGTTCTTGTTCGTCCAAGAAAAGGTATGATATCACGCACTTTATTCACACTGATTTCTGCTAAGCACCATACAGGTTTAACCCTATTCATGACTGAAGTAATGCATTTTACATTATATTGAAGAATTGGTAAGCTAGCCATAACTATGTATAACTGTATTTCCAGTTACTCTGTACCTCGTACCCAAGACACAGAAAATGTCAATCCATTGAAAAGTAGAGAAAACTGGGGAAGTCTGCTTCTGATGATATTTTTTATCTGTGTATAGCTCAGCACACTGAACTATGTAAAACACAGTGAAACTATAAACACAACGTAAAACACTAACTTCCAACAGGGTAACTGTAATACTTGGCCAGAGTCATGCCGCCCGTTTTTAGGTGCTGAAAAAGTAAGAGAGATAAACTTATATCGAAAAGAGAAACATAAAAATCAAGGGGATAATAAAGTGGTAATGCCTCTATACAGAGCATTCTCAAGGAGCCAAAACAGTCCGCCCGGGGCTCCTGCCAGCTACTACTCCAGCGGCTGCTCTCCACCTGGAGCAAAGCTAAACACCCCCACGGAACGCCTCCAGCCAGCGCTGATGGCCGCACTTCCCAACCTGGACTCAAGGAGCTGAAACAGTCCACCCAGGGCTCCTGCCAGCTATGGCTCCAGTGGCTGCTCTCCGCCTGGAGTAAAGCCAAACACCCCATGGAATGCCTCCGGCCAGCAGTGCCAACGGCTGCGCTCCCCAACCCGGACTCAAGGTACTGAACTGACTGGGCTCTCCTGACTTGTAACCTAGAGTTTCCATTGGCTTTCTGTGATCGACGCTGGTCTGCCATTGGCTACAGCGATCTTATTTTAAACTAGCTGTGCCTTGCCACTTTTGGCATTCTCCCCGCAGGCACTTTCTGTGACAAACATGTATGCAGGTTTTTCGTGCACAGCCTAACTTAAACCATTTGAAACTGCGTGCTAGTAAACACATTTTAAAACAGCCTTATTTAAACTTTGGGTAGAGCCTGCTACTTGTTATATTCTATACAGTTTTATTTAAACAGTCCTACTTAATCAATTAACACTGCCTGCTCTACCTGTGCTTCTAGCCTAATGTTGCAGTCTGTAAGCTCTGTAATAGTTGAGCAATAATTTTTTTGCAGTGAGCTGCCTAGATTGAAATTGACATTATTTCTGTCTAACTAATTTCTGTGTGCCTGCTGCTTATCTGGTCCCTTCCTTCCCCCTGAAACCTGCTTTTCCTTACCTGCCTAACTCGATTGTATAAGCTACCTGTTTCACTTGCTCTGTGCCTCCGATGTAACTTTTTTTTTATTTTATTTTTGTTCCCCGGACCTGCCTTCTTTTGTGCCACTGTATCTATTATTTATTTGTGGGGCCATAGTGTAGACATCCCTCCTTGGACCTTTCCCTAGTTACGTTACCGATTCTCACCTCCTTACCTTCCTGCAATTATTTTAAACTGTATCCCTCCCACCATTTAGACATTCCTTTGTCTCAGACCTGTTTTAATCCCCTCTTCTCTCGTCTCCCCTGTGTTGTAGGAGCCAAAACACTCTGCCCAGGTCTCCTGCCAGCTACGGCTCCAGCGGCTGCTCTCTGCCTGGAACAAAGCCAAACACCCCCACGGGACGCCTCTAGCCAGCAGTGTTGACTGCCACGCTCCCCAACTCCGACTCAAGGTACTGAACTGACTGGGCTCTCCCGGCTTGTAACTTGGAGTTTCCATTGGCTTTCTGTGATTGACGCCGGCCTGCCATTGGCTACAGCTACCTTAGTTTAAACTAGCTGTGCCTTGCTGCTTTTGGCACTCTCCCTGCGGGCATTTTCTGTTACAAACATGTATGCAGGTTTATCCCCCCCCCCAGCTCCTTATTAAATACTCTTCCTGCACTACAGATCCCGCCTCCTCCTCTATCCAGGCTACACCACACCCTTCTTTAACTCTTCTCTCCCTGCTGTTACAGATGATGGCAGTTCTCCTTTTGCTGTGTATCCCTACCTACCTTTTAATAGCGTGACCAAACTGATGAGATCCCTGTTGATCACTCGGCTAACAATACTCATCCTACAACAGCTCTCTGTCGGTCTTTGCCGTATAGTCATACCAAAATCAGCTTTGAATTTAAATGATTTTACTTTCTCCAACATCATTACTGCCTCCCACTGCCTGATGTTACCCCTGTTATCCTCCCGAGGTTCCTGCCGTACCATGCCTTGTTAGTTACAGCCAAACAAATAAGAATCGAATCTCTCCTGACCCATGCGTTTATACACTGCAAGCTCTGGTATCTGCTGCTCCTTGCCCTATTACTATCGGGGGGGGGGGACATAGAAACAAATCCAGGCCCTTTGTCACCACCTGGAGGGGAAATAGGGAATTGATCCAATCAAAAAGGGCTACGAATCATACACCTTAATATCAGAAGCCTCATAAAAAATTTTTATGAACTAGAGGCCTTTGTGGCTCTGTATCATCCTGACATCCTTTGTCTATCTGAAACCTGGCTCAAGCCCTCCAGACTCTCTGTTTCAGACGCTACTTTGACTACGGCTCTACTTTTGAGGCTCTGAGCTGTATAGAATTGTATAATGCACTGTTCATAGCCTTGGTAACTCTATGTATATATTTTGTTCCTATTCTGTTTTCTGACTGCTTGTGTTATGTTCATTTGGTTCTACCTGATTCTGTGTAATGCCTAACTTGTATCATGTTGTCCTTTGTATGAACTTGTATTTCATTGTACTCTCCCGGGTCATACCTGAAAATAGGCAAATGTCTTGTCTAATGTACTTACCTGGTCAACAAAAGCTAAATAAATAAATCACTGGTGCACACTAAACAACTACAACCTTATTACGAAGGACAGAGCATCCTGTAAATGGGGCGGGGGAGTGGCAATCTATGTTAGGAACCATCTTAATCTCTCCCTAGCCTCAACCCCTTCAAATCGTTCATGTGAATCTCTACACACTGTCCTCCTACTTAGCTCAAAAAAGCTGCACATAGTATGTGCCTACAACCCACCCCGTAGTGGCACCTCAGGTCTCACTGAGCTACTTGAGCTCTCTGTCTCCATATGTGGCTGCAGTGAACTGCTTATTCTTGGGGATATGAACCTGAATTGGATGGGGCTCACACATAACGCTCTTCTCTCCCTGGTCCAAGATTTTAACCTTCACCAAATCATCTGTGATCCATCTAGAGTGACATCTACCTCTGTGTCTAGTACACTTATTGGCTGGATACTATCTAATCACATTGATAGGATCGCAGCTGCAGGTACTCTGCCTGATGCCATCTCTGACCACGCTCCAATCCTGTGCATTTGGAGTCCCTCTGTGATTTCGTCCCCTCCACCACGGGTAATTACCTTCCGTGACTATGCAAAACTAGACCACACTATCTTCCTTAATGAGATCTCCTCTATTGATTGAACCTACTTGTATCAAACCCTCGCTACTCAGCCCTCGACTTCTTTATTGAAAAATGTATGACCCTACAAGATAGACACCTTCCTCTCACCTCACGGCTGTCCAAGCAAAACAAACCAGATGGCTTCACAAAGATCTTCTGGTCTCCCTTCGGACCAGGGACAAAAGCTGGAGAAGCTTTAGAAAATCGGGCCTCATGTCTGACTTTAATGACTACAGAGCCCTATGAAACGCCTGCAAAAAGCAAATCGGGCTAGCCAAAAGCTCCTGTTGTAAAGGACTCCTATTGGATGCATCTGGAGACTCTAGAAAGTTCTGGGCTCACATCAAAACATTTCTGGGCTCTAAACAACATCACTCGGATGACAACATGCTCCTGAACAGTACCCACTGTAACAATCTATCTACTATTGCTAATGCTTTTAACATTCATTTCTCCAACCTCTCCAAATACACGGCAGTTTTCCCGTCATCAACACCCATAAACAGCCATGAACCTGAGAACCACTCGCCCAAACATCCCCCTTTCCACTTTAAAGCCATCTCCAGACTTGACGTCATCAAGCATTTAGGCACCACCTCAGACTACACTGGAGTCGAGTCTGATGGCCTTGAGCCAAAACTGCTCAAACTGGCGGCACCACTAGCCAGAATTTTCACCCTGTCTCTTTGCCAAGGACATGTCCCAAGCATCTGGAAAATCGCCAGTCACCCCAGTTTACAAGAAACGGGATAAGAAGGACATCTCCAACTACCATCCCATTGCCATTCTGTTGGTACTGAGCAAGATCCTTGAAAAGATTGTAGCTACCCAAATCACGGAATTCCTCTCCAACTACAACCTGCTCTCACCATATCAGCATGGTTTCTGTAAAGGGCATAGCACCTCCAATGCCCTGCTCCAGCTCACAAATGACATACTTCACACTATGGACTGTAGCCTCCTAACTGGGGCCATATTTATTGGCCTCACAAAAGCTTTCAATCTGGTTGACCACACCCTTGTACTGACCAATCTTGCATCCCTTGGTTTCTCACAAAGCTCTGTTACCTGGATAAATAGCTATCTAGCCAATCGATATCAAGTTGTTAAATTCAACTCTGCAGTGTCTGGTGAGTCCCCTGTTGAACTCTGTGTCCCCAAGGGGTCAATACTGGGGCCTGTCCACTTTTCTATTTTCATAAACTGGATTGCGCTCAACATCCCCTCTTGCTCAACCATCCTCTGTGCAGATGATCTTGTCTTGTATTATAGTTCCAGCTCTATGCAGGGCATAAACCTGGAACTATCCTCTGCTTTTCTTCATGTCCAATCCTGGCTCACTAACAGCAAACTTTTTCTCAATGTCACCAAGACACAGGCCATGCTCTTTTGGCTCTGCCGCCAAACTGAAAACTTGTCGTGGTCAGCTTAGGATTCCTGGTCCTGATGGCTGCCTCTTGGACACTGTGAGTGCATTTAAATACCTTGGGGTACTACTCGATGAAACACTAGACTTCGACCAACACATCCAGGCCACCTGCAAGGCAGTAAACAGCAAAACTGGGGTTGCCTACACCACAAGTCATGCGCTCACTCCCTCCGCTAGACTGGCCATTGCACGTAGTATTCTATTCAGTAGCGTAGCAAATTCCCAGGGGGCCTGGGTGCAAGGTGATGTTACAGGGCCCCTCCCCAGTTTTGAATAAACATCAAAATTATGATTTGGGCCCCTGAAACCTAGTGGGCCCGGGTGCCACCGCACCCCCTGCACCCTTGTAGCTACGCCCCTGATTCTGTTACCATCACTTGCCTATGGTTCTGTCACCTACATCAGTACCTCTAAAGCCTCACTTCACAAATGGGACACCACCTACAACAGCATCTGTCAATATGCCTCTGCTTCCCCTCTGTCCTAACACCGCTGTCAACTCTATGCTGACCTCAACTGACTTCCCCCCTCCGCCCATCAGCTCCTCTCCCTCTGCTCCCTGGTTGACAACAACATAATCAGGTCTAACACCCCAATGTCACTAAACACCCTTCCTTTTTTTTTTTTTTTTTTTTTAAACCAATTATTTTACCAGGTGAGACACACTAAGCTGAAAGCTTGTTAGCAGGTGCAACCTGGGAGCACGAGGAAGTTAAGTGACTTGCTCAGGGTCACACAGTATGCAAGTGGGGACTGTGGGATTCAAACCCAGGTCTCCAGATTTGCAGCTCAGAGCCTTAAACCACAGCGCCATACTGCCTCCAACTGCCTTCCAACGCCTCACTCCTCCACCCGTTGCCTACACTTCGCTGTCCTAGCCCTACTACACGTGCCCAGGTGCAAAACCACAAAGGGTAGCACTGCTTTCTTTCATGTGGCCCCTAAGCACTGGAACTCCATACCCATGGAAGCTTGTACTGCACCCACACATACCATCTTCAAACACAAACTATGCAGCTTCCTCGTCAGCCTTGAATCCTGCACTTGCTTTAAACCTCCCTAATCTTCTCAAGCTGCAACCCTATCACTCGCATCCTCCCCTAAACACCTGCCTCCCTTTCCACCTGGATTATAGCCTCCCCTCCGTACTTATGCCTGTCTCCTTCCCTTTCCGCTGTTACTACCACTGGATTTACTCACAGTACTTATGATGCTATCTGTAAACTGATTCTTATGCCATTTAGTTCTGTTTTTGCCCAGTTGGTGCTGAGTCAGTGGTGACGTGTGTCATACCTCTCAACCTTCTGCCTCATAAATCGGGGACAAGGCGTAAAAAAATCAGGGACAAAGGACCAAAATCAGGGACACGTCTTTAGAATTAAAGATATCCACCCAGAAAGCTAGTAGAATATGGGGCTTAGTGCAAAATGCATTTTCTAAAGAAGAACATGTCTGTAACTTTTATGTTTGACATTATTTTGTGTTTATAATCCCCAATGTTTAGCCACGGAAACACAAATTTTAGGAGGGACAGAGTAAAATTTTGAGTCAAAATCAGGGACAGTTGAGAGGTATGCGTGTGTGTGTGTGTGTGTGTATGTATGTGTATGTGTGTGTATATATATATATATATATATATATATATATATATAATAATGCTGTATAACATGGCCCTCTGCTGACAACTGTTATAGCACTTGCCTTAATTACTGTCTGCCTATTGCTTTGTATTACCATTTGTTTTTTAAATCCTGTTGCACAATTTTTATGATGTCAATTTTTGTCTCTGACCAAATGTAATTGTTAATTTGCATACCTTACTTTGCTGTACCATCGTATGTACTGTACTGTGTTGATGCTTCTAATCTGAAACTGTATTACTGTGATGTAACACTGTTTGTTTGTAACTTTGTAACCTCCTGGGTCATGTCTAAAAATAGTCGCAGCTTGTATCTGGCACACCCACCCAATTATCAAAAACTAAATAAATAAATATGTTTGTTGTCACCTAAAGTATGCCTCACAACTATGGTGCCCATTTAGGAAGTCAGACACCAGTCTATTAGAAAAGATACAAAGGAAATACACCAGACATATCACAGGTTTACATAATGATTCATATGAATCAAGAATGAAAACTTTGAATCTCATGTCATTAACCACTCAGCTGCTTAGGGGCGATCTCCTTTTTTATGTTTGACATTATTCAGGATCCATATTTGTTAACTGTATTAGGTTTGGAATTTAAAAACGACACATATAACACTAGAGGTCACCCTTTACAGTTATGTGGCAGAAAATTGAATCTGATGGCACGCAAATATTTTTTTACATTTAAGAACCATGAACCTCTGAAGTAAACTTCCCATAGAGGTTATCACTAGCAGTTCGAAATCAGTATTCAAGCGCCACCTTGACAAATTAATTCTTTCAGGTGCTAAAATTAGTTATAATGTATGGTAGAATGTTGTTATAGATAGAAATCTACCTTTTTATAACAACGTTTTACCATCGATGCAACATCACAATGTTGTTAACCCATCTTTGGTACGTCACATCGATGGGTTAACAATGAGGAACAGTCTGGGCATGCGCGCAACTGGATTGGATGGCTTTGAAACGGCCCTGGCGGTGAGACCAGAGCAGCAGTGACATTAAAATAAACTGCAGTAAGAAACTTTCTTTTTTAAAAAACATAAATGGTACCATACACTATAAAATATAATGCATGGTACATCGATGGTTAACTGTTTTTTTTAACCCATCTCGAGGTTGCCACGGTGACATAAACCTCTCGATCTTCGCTCTCGAGGTTTACATGGCCACCCTGGCAAACTCTCGATGGTTAACAAACCGGTTAACCATCGATGACCATACATTATCCTCTATATTTGTTAAATATTAAGGAGCAGTTATGGGCCTCTAAGCCTCCTAGCTCCTTCATCTCCTTAGTATGAACCTTATGTAGATCTTCCCACTTCAAGGTGACCTGTAGGATAAAATGCAAGGAACATGGTCCTCACTAATGTGACAAGTCCTTTCTTCCAACCATACCCAGGCTTATAGACAGGGTGCAGCTTCTCTCCAAGTCCTGGGAAGTAGTACAGCACAGTGGTTTAAGGCTCTCCACTGCAAACCTGGAGACTTGGGTTTAACTCCCACAGCCCCCACTTGCATACTGTGCGACCCTGAGCAAGTCACTTTAACTTCCTTGTGCTCCCAGGTTGCACCTGCAAACAAGCTTTCAGCTTAGTGTCTCTCCTGGTAAACCAAAAAAAAAAAAAGTCCTGCTTTAGGGATCTGAAGGGAAAGTCGGTATCCTTTCTACAAAATAATTAAACAAAACAAAAATGTGTCCTAAGCTTTCACAGCTAGGAGCACCCCTCCACATAACAATTCAGTACCGGATCAATTCCTAATAGTTTGTTGCATCCAGCCAAGAAACATTCAAAACTCCCCTTGTGGTTAACTGCACTTGTAACATGGCAGAGATCTAGGACAGTGAACCAAGAGCAGTGATTGGAGGGAGAGCATCACATGGCATACTTTGGAGGCAGCATTAATTTAGCAGTAATGTCGTCCCCAAAGTGAAGTACCATAATAGTCCACACAGGGTAAAAAGCAGTACAACAGAATGCAGTAGCTAACACTGAGGACATAGTGCCTATCTGTCCCACCCAAATGTCCGTGACTTTCGCCGTAAAATCAAAAGTGTACCAGCAAAATAAAAAACTGTGAGGCAGGTTGTGTAATAATCTCGGCAGCGGCACAATACACAGAAATAAGGAGGCACACAAAATGTGAACCAAACGAGATTCACAATGAGCAGTGGCGCACAGCACAGAAGTGGAATTATCGCACAAGCAGTTCCGGAGCACAAGGCACCAGTATATCTATGGCATGGGGAACTGTGTTCACCCTGTAATATAGGTAATGGTAAATCTCCATCAGTATAGTAGGAATGGAAGTTGTCGCAGGGCGAAGGAGCCCGAAAGCAACACTGATTTAGTGACAGACGAAATGAAGGACAACAGAAAGGAATGGAGGAGATATGGCAGTGAGGCACATCGGAGGGAGGTGCTGCACTGAAATCAAAGATCAGGCAATATGTTAAATGGTTACAGTGCCAGATACCCGAATCAATAGACGAGCAGATCATGGACCTCCTAGAGAGCCTGTAAAAATATCTGCCATGCACATTCGTACAGCTTCTGAAAATGAATGTGGTAAAACACTTCCTCATCAATAATATATTTGCTGTTGTTTTCACTCCATCAGCATATAAATATCAGTGTCGGCAAGGTTCAGAAAGTGCAGTTAACATATCCATATATAAAAAAATCTCTCTGTATGATGTTGTTCACATAATCGAAAGCAGATCTGCAGTAACCAGAACTTAAGCAAAACCATGTTACAAGAGCATTAAGTAACTCCGAAGGTGGCATCTAATGGGGAATTAATGCATGGTTGGGCCATTGTAGGCACTCGGCCATAGGCCTCATGCCACAACCTTCCCAACCATGCATTAATTTCCCATTAGATGCCGCCTTCGTCATGGCTTAATGCTTACTTTACTCATTATGGCACAAGTGTGTACTAAGCTTCATATGTATAAAACCTAGGAAGCAAACGATCACTACTTCCACTTGTGGGCCCCCACAGCATCCCAGCTCCATAAAACTAGAGCTGTGAACAATGTTGAAAGACCTTTGTTGGCTTTCTGCTGGACCCTGTTAGCCTCTTACGTATTATTTGTGTACTGCGCCGACCAGAACATGATACACTACACCAGGTGTGATCTAACCAAGGCCCTGTAGCTCCCTTTCTGTAGCTATGCTACTATGAGAAAGTACCAAACCAGGCTTAAACTTCAAGTAGTGGATGCACTTAGATTTTTTTTTTGGCTGCCCTCTGGACCGGCCCCCATTGGCCCTGCCTCACACCCTGCCCTGACACCATCTTAATGGGATGTATATCTTCCTGGCTTGCTCCCCTGGGGCAGGGCCTTCGGGGGTAGGGGGTGCAACCCCCGGCAAATACTAAGCTCAATTTCTGGGGAGCGCAACAGTTTGATGGTGCAGGACCTGCAGCGTGAGGCAGGTGGCATCCTGTGATGGTCTGGTGGTTTTTTTTTTCCCCGTTTTCATCCCCTGGGAAGCATGCCATGTGCTGACATCAAGACGCATGCAATGACGTCTGTCACCCTCCGTAACCTCTGAGCTCGGGCTGTCGTTCCCCTGGCATCTGCTATGGGCCAGTCAAGCACTGCCCCCAGAAGAGGAGAGTAGTCCTTTGGATGCACGATTCTCTCTCCCCCGGATGGCCCTCCGACAACCTGTGCTTGCTTCTGAATCCGGGTCGTCTGTGTTGTAGGCGGAAGCGCTACTGCTGCACCGGCGGGCCAGACTGATTTTTTGCTTTTAATACACTAAAATCCAGCTATCAGAAAACATTATCAGGCAGATAATTGATTTTAGTTTGGGGCAGTGGGGTTAATACAGTCAGATTTTGTGGCTAGAAGACAGCGAGGCACTAAACTTGTGTAGGTTTAGAAGACAACCTCGTTCAGGAGAAATCTTTCATTACAAGAGCATTTTATTTATTTTTTTTAATTTCTTTGCATATGGCTTTCACCTTTACACAACACGTACATTAAAATGCATATACCAGAATAAAATACAGCATGTAAAATAATTCTAAATGTAATCTTCTATAGCAACAGCCTTATTATGCTAAATAATGTATATGGTAAGTCACCCTGCCCAGTTCAACAAGAGGAGTGATAAATTGGAGCAAATAACAATATATAAACTAGGGATGGGAGAACCGGCTCTGCTGCACTTCCAAACCTCCCTGGACTGTGTTGACTGGGCTCTGACAGGGAGAACCAAGCCTTTCATGGCTCAACCCGGGCTGCCAAGTTGGCCTGGTTCAGAAGTGCTGTCCGGTTCAGTCCAGCATTTTACTGCTGCTGTGTGCTTCCATGCTGGTGTCCATAGGTCCCTCCACCCATCCCGATCCCCTATAAGTTATATACCATCCCCTGGTGTCTGGTGGATCACATCCCTAGCCCCATTCCCATGTAGTAAAATAAGGTACTAGTCCATTCTCTGGTGTCTAGCTGCCCCCCCACCACCCTGACTCCGAGCTGGCGACTGACACAGCCTTCCGCTCTCCACCATGTCCGGCCACCGACTGAGCTGTCGACGATGGAGCAAGAGCTCATACAAGCATATGCTCATTCCTTGATATGACAGCTCTGTTGGCGGCTGGCCGTGGTGGTTGGAGACAAGAGAGGAGAGCTGTACCGGTTGGTGGTGGGGGGTCAGGATGGGAGGGAACGGCGTGGCAGGCCACCATCCTGACCCCCCCCTACTGTCGACTGGCACAGCCCTCTGCTCTTGTCTCTGTCGCTGAATGAGTATGTGCTTGTACAAGTACACACTCTTTCATTGACAGCTCAGTTGGCGGCTGGCCATGGTGGAGAGCAGAGGGCTGTGCCGGTCCGCCAGATAGGTCCTCTGTAAAAAGTTTACTGAACCTCCGACACGCCCCCATGTAAGCACATGCAACCTTATTTTGTGATGTCATAAAGTGAAGGACGCGCGGCGCTCCAATGAGATGAATGGGGACAATTTTAATACCATTTAGTGTTGCGATTTAAATTAATCAAAGTGACCGTTCGACTGACAGCGACCCTGTATGTCCATCAGTTCAAATTAGAATATGAATTACCATATTATGGCAAAAGCCACGTATCTGTTTACCATTATGTTAGCTGGACCAAGGAGCATTAGAAGATGACTAGGTCATTTCAGAGACAATCGTGTAAACAATATTTGAGTAGAAGTAGCCAGGGGTTTGGGTCTAGCTGTCTACTCTCCCAACTAGTCTTACTCCTTTCTGTAATCTCTAATCCATAACAGAGGAGGATGACATGGGGGAAGGGGGAGTATTTGACCACTATGGCAGTCTTATCATACTAACATACTAAAAGCCAGCAGAATAGGCCAAATGGTCTGTCTCGTCTGCTCAAAAACCAGCAACCTAATGGCTGCTCACCTTACCATCCCCCAGCCCTCAAGAGGATATTTATTTGTATCAATTTCCCCTTGTACCTATCCCACCCCTTCTTGAAGCCCTCCACTGTACCCTCTTCCACCAGTCTCCCAGGCAGTGCATTCCATGGCTCCACCACCCTCTCAGTGAAAAAAATGCTTCCTACACTCCCCCCTATAATCCCCCCCCTCCAGCTTCCACTCATGGCCCCTGTTTGTTCCCCCTTTCTTTAACCTAAACAGCTCCTTGGTTCCACTCCTGATTATTCCCCTTACATACTTGAAACCCTCTCTCATGTCTCCCCCGTCCCCCCTCTCCTCCAGTGACTAAAGCCCAAGTTCTTCCAACCTCTCCTCGTAAGGCCTCCCCTCCATGCCCTGAATCATCCTGGTTGCTCTCCTTTGAACCTTCTCCAGCAGTACTATATCCTTCTTCAGATGAGGTCTCCAGAACTGTACACAGTACTCGACCTGCGGCCTGACCAAGGCATTATACAGAGGGAGGATCACCTCCCTTTTTCCGGACCTAATGCCCCTGGCTATGCAGCCCAGTATACTATTTGCTTTGACTGCTGCTGTTCTACAATTTTCAGAGTTATTCATTTTGACGTCTACCACCACCCCTAAATCCCTTTCTCCCATTGTAGCTTGCAGTGTAACCCCCCTCCCCCCCGGGTGTATATGTGACCTGGGTTTTTAACCCCAAATGAAGTACCTTACATTTCCCAGCATTAAATTTCAGACCCTCCTTGTCCACCCCTCCAGGGTATCCAGATCCCCCTGGACTGTCTCCCTTGCATTTATACAATCCACCACTGCTCCCAGTTTTGAATCATCCGCAAAGAGACTCAACCTATTTTGACCCCCCTCCCTATATCCAAGACGTAGGCATTGAAGAAGAGTGGCCCCAATACTGAACCTTGAGGGACCCTACTGATAACCTTCCTGGGGATGGAGAGTATCCCACCCACCATTACCCTCTTCAAACGCCCCGAAAGCCAATTTTCAACCCAAACAAACTCCTGTCCTTCCACCCCATCTCCCCTATCATACGGCCTAAATGATAATTCTGTCCAGTCAACTTACAGGGAGACACCCCCCCCACCCTGAGCTCCAGTGCAGATAACCCTCTGACCATTACCATCTGTTCCAACTCCGAAAGAGGGATCTTCAGTTCAGAATTAAAAAAAAAAAAAAAAAAGTGTTCATATGGTGGAACATCTCTTTTTCTCTGCTTGATATTTTAATATTAATTTAATTTTTGCTCAGATTTGCTCTGCCTTAAATAATATAACTGAATATATTACATTTTCATATGTGCTCCTAACTGAAAAGGAAACAATCAGTAGGTCAGAATGAAGAGGAAACTGCTAGAAACCAAATTTCCTTTCTGTTTGTTGCCTTCTCTTCCCTTTCCCATTACTTAAGTCTTAGTACTAACTGGGTTGCTAAATTAATGATTTAGTAAGACTAATGTTGGTAAATATCTCCATAGGATTCTGTTCAGTTTGTATCTTAATTTAAATAGGACCCCATGCTTCTTAAATAGCATATCACTTTATCTAAAATATGCAGACTGCCTAGAAGCATTGGCTGGCTGAACTTAGTCTCATGCGTAATGTAGTATTTTTTTGTTTTGTTTACTTATACTGTATTAATTTGTAACGTTTGTACAGTTACCTTCCTGGTACCTTTGTGAAAAGAGATTCTGCATCTCTCGAGACTAAATTAAAAACTGTTGCAGATGCCTGCTGCTTTGTAGGAGGAACACAAAATGACTTCTGTTTTTAACTTTACATTTTATCCCCTCCCGAAGCTTCTTACCTTCTTTTTATGGCTATGAAGTTGTGCCCCCCCCCCAAAACATATACACACACACACACACACACACACACACAAGATGCAGAAGCTGAGTATGGAGTTGCTTCACACAGAGCCCTTTGGGCCTTGCGAAAAACAGGACCCGACTTCTGACTTGCTTAGTGCAGAGGACCCAAGTCCTCTTGAATTGGGTTTGGAATCTGCATTGTGCTTTGGTGTTCAGTTCAGGAGAGTTCATGGGCATGGTATATGAGAGTGTGGAAGTGTGACAGGATAGCGAACCGGGTAGATTGTGCGGAACACACTGTAAGATAACACTTTGGACACCAGTTTAAATTAAATGAAATCTGCTTTACTTTCAATACCAAGAAAGGAAACAAATAGCTTGTGTTCAGCTAAACAGAAACTTCTTGGCAGTTCAGTCTCTTGCTGTCTCCACTTCCATCTCACTGAGACAGAAACCCCCTTCTGCTTGTCCACCTTTCTCCCTTTATTGGGCTCAAATGTTGCTTGTTTACACTCCCCTCCCCTCCCCCTGAGAGATAGCCAACAGGTGGACCATCCAGTACAGTGAGACCTAAAGGGCAGACTTTAAAACAAAAGGGGTTTGGTACAAATTCCGCTACATCCCTTGTCAAAACTAGCATTGTCTGTAGGCTCGTTCACACAGCAGACCGACTGTGAGCCATTGTCAGTGGCTCACTGTGACAAGATCGGTGCCCCTGCCCATGTGTGAACCCTACTGTTTTACTGATTTTTCCATTCCGTGGCGTTGCCACCACGATCCCTCTTCCCCTTGGTTTGTAGTACGGTGTTGGTGGTTTCCTGTGCTGTGTGGACTGCTAAACCACCTGCAACACCGCAATTCCTCACCTACCCAACACTGAACAGGGACAACACTTGAATTGCCAGAAAGGAAAAGGACAGCTGCAACTCTGATGCCGTGTAAAAGCGGCTCTCTTGCACTTCCAAAGAATTTTTAAGAACGATTAGAAACTAGCTGCTGTGGCAAGGCGCAGTGTGAACGAGAGCCTTATGTTGCACGGTTGTGAAGTGGTCTATGGATGAAAGGAGCATGATGAACATAGACTCTGTCAGAGGGAGTCAGGGTTCAAAAATCCTTAACATTGGATTTCTCAACTTCTGATGTTTCAGAAACCCTAACTTGTGCATTAACATATTTTTTTTTTGTCATGAATGCCTGTCTCTTTTTTGATAGCCATAATACCTTGGTGAGTGCATCATGCAGGGCCCACACACTTTGAGGCAGCTTCTCAGCCCTGATTATACTCAACAGTGTGGTGTTGGAGAGTGCTGGAGGGGGTGCCTTGACTCATTGCCTCCACAGGCTCACTCTGAGATTACACCACTTGCCTCCTGAATCTCCTGTATACTTTTAACAGTGAATCCCGAGCCTTTCTAAGCAAAATCAAGCCATAGTCAGCATGTCGCAAACAAAAGCTAATAGCTCAATAACTGTACATGCTAGACACAAAGTATGAGTGGTAGAGTTATTCAGCACAAAATTGCCTTTCTAATGGTGGCATGCATGTAATAATAAGTAGTTTTGTTTTTTTTCTATGCTGGTCGAAAGGGCAAACTAAATATTTTTTTCACTAAAAAGGCAACATAAGCCATTTTTTGTTGGAAAATATGTAAAATATCAACACCAAATTAAGTATACAGACATTAGATGGTGTTTTAATATTCGTTGTTAAAAAAATATCTTTTACTATAAAGCGTAATTTTTCCCCTATTTAGTCAGGGTGCTTTTGGTGAGATTTGAGGATGAATCTCAACCACACACACCGTAACATAAACAAATGCGTATAACTCCAAAAGTATACATGATACACAAAGTATCAGCATGAAAGTTGATGAGCACAAAAATGCCTTTCCAATGGTGCTATGCAACCAGTTGTAATCAATACGGTTTTTATTTTATACCTGCTGAAGTGCCAAAAAAAGTGAATTTTATTCAAGCTGCTTAGGTGAATCTTGATGAAAAATATGTCAGCCATGCACACCATACCATAAACAAATGTGAATAACTCCTAAAGTATACATGATATACACAAAATATCAGTGGCAAAGTTGTTCGGCACAAAATTACCTTCCCAGTGGTGGTATGCAAATAATAATATGTAATTTTGTTTTTTTTTAAGCTGGTTGAAACAGCAAAAAAAAATATTTTTTTCAGTAAAACAGGCAACATAAGCCATACACACCATACCATAAACAAATGCAAATAACTTCTAAAGTATACATGATATGCACAAAATATCAGTGACAAAGTTGTTCAGCATAAAATTACCTTTCCAACGGTGCTATGCAGTCAAATATATATATTATATTCTGTTACACTATGTATTAAAATATATAAGTGACTTCTCCAGATGTTGCAAGGGCACACTGGGAGTCAGTAGCTGACTTCTGCAGACATCCTCAGGACACACCAGTGTATTTTACGGACTACAGGCGTCTGCTAGGAGACAATGAGTTAAACACAACTTTGTTTTTCCTTCATTCTGTTTATGCCACATTTACTCCCGACATCCGGACTTCCATTGCCACATACCGAGGATGTCTCTTAACTGCACCACCAAGGAGCATTGGACACCCCTGGAAGGGGAGGCCCCTGAAAATGTGTGTTTTAGGCTCAGGCTGAGATGGTCCTGTTGAGTGTGGAGGCCAGATTTGTGCTTAGCCCCTGGTGCCATGGCCCTTTTCTTAAGTTTTCCTCCTCTTCCCGAGGAGTGTGGGTGGATGGTGACATGATATGCACTTGCACACAGGTGTGCTCATATGTTGATGGCCCACAGCTGTGTCCTCCAAATGCTGTGTGTGCTCCTCCAGCTGTATTGCCACCTGTGGTCACCCAAGTGGCAGTACTGTGGTGGAGCAGGCATCACCCTCCCCTATCGGAGGAGAGCATCCTCCTCCCTCTGGTTGCCGGCGTCACGAGCAGTGTGTGGTGGAGCAGACATCTCACCCTTAGGGGTCTGTGGTGGAGCAGGCATCCCACCCTTAGTGGTCTGTGGTGGGGCAGACATCCCACCCTTAGGGGTCTGTGGTGGAGCAGACATCCCACCCTTAGGGGTCTGTGGTGGAGCAGACATCCCACCCTTAGGGGTCTGTGGTGGAGCAGGCATCTCACCCTTAGGGGTCTGTGGTGGAGCAGGCATTTCACCCTTAGGGGTCTGTGGTGGAGCAGGCATCCCACCCTTAGGGGTCTGTGGTGGAGCAGGCATCCCACCCTTAGGGGGTCTGTGGTGGAGCAGGCATCCCACCCTTAGGGGTCTGTGGTGGAGCAGGCATCCCACCCTTAGGGGTCTGTGGTGGAGCAGGCATCCCACCCTTAGGGGTCTGTGGTGGGGCAGGCATCCCACCCTTAGGGGTCTGTGGTGGAGCAGGCATCTCAACCTTAGGAGGAGAGCATCCTCCTTCCCCTGGTTGCCGGCATTACTAGCGGTAGCTCTACTAATACGCAGACGGGCTGACTATACACACACACAACTTTAGGAGATTTTTATCCCCATATTTTCCCCTTCCTCTTTTCTAGCAGTGGCGCAGCCACATTCTGGCCACACCCACATGCAGCAGCCCCCCCCCCCGTGGTTTGAGGCAGGTGCAGCACCATGTCAAGAAAGAATACACAAATTCTATGTAAAATACTGCCTCACTTAAAGCTGCACGAAGCAATACAAATTCAAAAGGAACTATTGTGGTGCATATTGCTTAAAATTAAGGTCCTACACTATACCCATGGTCTATGAAAAGTGACAGGTGCAGCACCAACCATCACTGGTCAGAAGAGCCTGGCTGGCAGTGGTGCTGCTAACCTTGCTGCCCGTTATTGTCAGAATGCAGCTGACTACCCAAACCCAGGTCACCAGCATGAAAGTGCAAAAGTGGAATGCTCCACCACCGATCAGTTGGCGGCCCACACCAAAGGGGTTGAAGCCACAATTAGCTTTTGCATTCATGACATAACACTATTATTTGAATCAGTAGGTTTAGATGTCTAGCATTTAAAATGTGTGTTCCTGCTATTAGGTTGACTCTGTGTCAGTGCACTGCTGTGTTGGGCACCTGAAAATGCAAATGACCGTGGGCCACTTACAGGACTGCGGCAGAGGTGGGTATGGGGTAGGGTCATCAGAGAGGTGATAAGGTGCTTGCTTTTGGCAGGGTGTGATAGGCCACATTGCTCTCCAGCAGCCTGTGTGACTGTGATCCACTTTTCAGAGTCTCCGAGTAGGCCACCGCCTGCATCTCCCATACTTGAAATCACGTGTCGCTTAGCCAGTGGGGCTGCAGACCTTCTGGTTCTGGTAGACAGTGCAGCATACTGGCCAAAGTACAGACCTGTAAAGCAGGACATCAGGGTTCATATCCACTGGAGCCACCTACTCTGTGACCTTAAGCACATCACTTCCCCGTACTTCAAGCTGCCCAGCCTTTAAATTGGGTACAAATAGGATGCCACTGAGGACGAGTTATTGCATATATCAGCTGGACTGGGCAGTCCATTTGAAATGGAAGTGGAGGAGTTAACGCCCCCAAGTTTACTTAGTTCATATAAAAAGAACATGCACTCAGCATTGGTCTGCCCATCATATCAAAACACTGGCCTGTAGCCCAAGGCTTCTGATGAACATAGCACTGGAGTGAATCACACCCTCCAGCACAATACAAAAGATTAACCTCTGTGCTAGGCAGCATCGTACAAGGTATTCTGTAGGGGCTTTGGCGCATTAGGTTGTGCATGGATTCCTCTACATAATGGAACGGGACCTCACATAGGAAATACTCGGAATGACTCAGATTGGTATAGTAGGTTTGTGATGCTCACCTGCTACATTCAGTTTTTCCGGTGCCGGTCTTGACTGGGAAAGGAATGTTCTGACCTGCAGGTAGTCTGGGTCAAAATGTTCAGTTGCTTCTCTCAGAATGGCACTTCTGACTCTGAAGGAATGAAATCAGCATTGTGAATTTTCTACAGATATATATGTGATTGTTTTTTAGGTGGATGAGGGGTGTAGGTCCTTTGATCAGTTGTGTACTGCAAAATAATACACTGGCAAGGAAGAAAGCAGCACAGCCATTGAGAATAATGAACAGAAGAACTGTTATTGAGGACAGAAAGCAGTCCTTGTATACAACCGAACCCCCAGGTGTTTAGTCCCGCAGTGGGGCCCACCCACAACTCCAGTTATAAATTTTGTTCCTGCTCCTTTTACTAATTTCTTCTTCCAGATCTGAAGTTGGCACCAGCTCACTGACCAAATGCTGGCACATTTTGTACCTGGATGGCAGCATTTTCCTTCAGCTAGCCCTGGCAGCTTGTATTCTCTGGCGAGGGACTGTGGTGGGACCCCTGACATCTTAGTGCACCTGGGAACAAACGATATAGAGAGGAATAGTGAACTGGAGATTCAGGCTAGGTTTAGAGAGCTAGCCAGGGTCTGTCAGGACGTGGGGTGCACGGTCTCCTTCTCTGAGATTCTAATGGTGCCCGCCAGTGTGGGGAATAAGCAAAAAATAAGGGAGGTGAATGTATGGCTTAGGGAATGGTGTGAGGCCAGGGGGTGTGGGTGGGGGACTGGGGTGGAACCTGGGTGGACAAGGGTCTGTACACTAGGGGCAGGCTCCACCGTAGCTCAGTAGGGAAGTGATCCTGAAGCTTAGACTGGCAGGATTTATCCATTCCAGGTGGGGTTTAAACTTGTGAAGGGGGGAGGGTGTGTGCTCCCTGGCAGGCCAAGCCTGGAGGGACCAGGCCTTCTCCCACAAGATTGGGGAAGGGGGCAGATTAGGTACACCTGATAGTGCAGGAGGAGGTCCTTGTACGCAGGAACCTGGGAGCCCTCAGGGCGGGGAAGGGAAGGTGGGGGTGCGCATTGGAGGGTGGTCCTGATTAACACTAGGAGCATGGGGAACAAGATGCCAGAGCTACAGGTGCTGTTGTTGGATGGTGAGGTGGATGTAGCAGCTGTCACTGAGACTTGGACCACTTCCAAACAAGACTGGGACCTAAACATACCCGGATACACCACAAGCAGAAGGAACAGGGCGGAGGGAAGGGGGATAGCTTTTATTATTAAAGATGGATTAGGGATAATGAAGGTTGAGGAGGCAGGGGATCAGGTGGAGGCCTTATGGGTCACCTTACAAGCTCTTGGGGGGGCAAGTGGGTGAAGATGGGGGTGGTATATAGACCACCCAGGCAGGGGGAGGAACTGGAGGAGGGCCTGGTGGTGACCCTTAGGGACCACTGTGGTAGGGCAGAGGGCAGAACAGTGGTACTGGGGATTTGAATATGCCAGCAGCAAACTGGGAGACTATGGTGTCCTCATCGGGCAAGGAACAGCGCCTGCTGGATGTCTTCCAGGATGTGTTTCTTGCCCAGCTGGTGACTGATCCAACGTGGGGGGGGGGTTGCATCCTGGATGTGGTCCTGTCAGACGGTGAACTCATCAGGGACCTAGTGGTTGGGGACCCACTGGCGGGAAGTGATCACGCCACGGTCTAGTTTTCCATGGACCTGGTGGGGGTTAGATCACATAAAAACATCAGGGGGATGGAGAGGATCCTCAAGGGCCTCCTGGATGAGATCAGGCCAGGTATGGGCACTGAGGCCCTGTGGGAGGTTATTAAAAAAAAAAAAAAAAAAAAAAAAGGCTCCTGGAGGCCACCAAGGCCTGCACGAAGGAGAGGCGCAAGTGGGGCAGAGCTAAGGAGCCAAACTGGTGGACAGGGGAGGTCCAAGATGTGGTGAGGGAGAAAAAGGCTGCTTATAGCTGTTGCAAATGTTCTCCGGGGGAGTAGATCCGGGAGAGTATGATAGGGCAGCCAAGAAGGTCACCAGGGTGGTAAGGTCAGCAAGGGCGGAGCGGAATGGAGATTGGCACAGGGGATTAGAAGGGGGGTCTTAAGGTATATCAGAGAAGGAAGAAAAGGAAAGGGGCAGATTAGTAGACTTGGGTCGGGAGTGGGTGGGTGGGTGGAGGAGGCAGGGGAGCAAGCAGAGGTACTAAATGATTTTTTTTCCCTCAGTCTTCACCAAGGAGGATGGGATGGCACTGCAAGGGCAGGGGGAAGGGGGACAGGCAGATGTAGTAGAGGCAGTGGATGAGGAAATCCCCATTGGGAGGGTCTGGGGAAGCACTCCAGGCCCTAAGAGCAGACAAGGCACCAGGCCCAGATGGGATCCATCCCAGGGTGCTCAAGGAGCTGGCTGATACCTTAGCTGCACCTCTGGTGGGCCTTTTTAACTCCTCCCTTCAGTTGGGGAGGGTGCCTCAAGACTGGAGGATGGCCCATATCATGCCTATACACAAGGGAGGTTTCGAGAGGAGTCTGGTAATTACAGGCCGATAAGCCTGATGTCAGTAGTGGGCAAAGTGATGGAGGTCATCTTGAAAGAGAGGCTGGAGGGGTTTATGAAGGTACGGGGTCACCTAGATGATTGTTAGCATGGCTTTGTTAGGGGCAGATCGTGTCGGACCAACCTGGTGGAGTTCTACGAAGGGGTGATGAGAGAGCTAGGCCAGTGGATGTCCTCTTTCTAGACTTCAGCAGGGCATTTGACTTGGTGCTGCATCCCGGGTTGCTGGAGGATATCGGGGTGGATAGGAAACTGGCTAGCGCAGTGGGTACAGAAGGTGATGGTAGGAGGGGAGGTCTCATCTCCCAGGAGAGTCATTAGCAGGGTCCCACAGGGTTAGGTACTGGGCCCACTCCTGTTTTAATGCCTATATCTCAGACATCAGAAGAGTATTAGGAGTGGGATGAGCCTCTTTGCCAACGACTTGAAACTGGGGATAGTGGTGGATGGGAAGGAGGGGAAGTTGGCTCTACAAGAGGACCTGGAGACCTTGGGGAGGTGGTCCTGTGCCTAGAAACTAAAGTTTAACACTGGGAAATACAGGGTGCTCCACCTGGGGGTCAAAAACCTGGCTCATGTGTGCACCTTGTGGGGGGGGAGACCTCGGGGTGGTGGTGGTGGTGGTGGATGCCAAAGTGAACAACTCGGAGCAGCGTAGAGGGCCACGGCCGAAACAAATAAAATGCTGGTGTGTATTGCTAGGGGGATAACCTCAAGGAGCTGAGAGATGCTCCTTTGAATACTGTGTGCAGTTTTGGCATCGTTACTTAAAAAGGGATATTGCTCTTCTGGAGAGGGTCCACAGGAGGGCGACCAGGATGATACAGGGTCTGGGGGGAAAAGCCCAGTGAGAAGCGACTAGAGGAGCTCAACCTGTACTCACTGGAGGAGAGGAGAAACAGAAGGGATATGATAGAGGTCTTCAGGTACCTCAAGGGAATAAACAGGGTCAACTTTGAGGGGGTGCTGTAGCTGAGGGAGGTAGGGGCTACCAGGGGGCACTCAATGAGGTTAGTCAGTGGGAGACTAAAGGGGGAGACAAGGAGACACTATTTCACAGAGAGGGTTGTGGAGCCCTGGCATGTGCTGCCTGCAGAACTGGTGGCTGTTGCAACTGTGGAGGGGTTCAAAAGAGGCTGGGATAGGTACCGGGGGAGGGTGCATCCCAGAGCCTCACCAGGGGTTGGGGGAAGGGACCTTGTGGGGAAGGGAAGGCTATAACAGTGCCCTGGAGTGGGCACTGATCCACGATCAGACTCGATAGACCGTTGGGCGTAATCTGCTGGCTTTTTGGTATGTTAGTATTCAGTTGTGTCAGAATGTCTGTTAGATGGAGGCAGTGGATTTTCCTGCTGCAGTCGTTCATTTTGACTCGTGCACTTTATATTACAGGCTAAAGCTGATGTTGAATTCCCCCTTTAAACTTATCCACTGTCTAAAATGAATACTGCGAAAGAATTCCCCAGTTAGTTGCTGACGAAGAAAGCGTAGCTGAGACGAGCGAGACATCTGGGAAGAAGTGGAAGCAAGCAACAATCATCAGCAGGCCAGGGAGATTCTTCACCCCGACCCCCAAATAAAACTACTGCAGTACTGGTCAACTTTGTAACAGTCCTGGCAAGTTTTCTAATTAGTGTGCTATTTCTAGTTTTCAGTCCTGCTCTGTGGAGTTTCATCTGCCCTGTACTTTGCTGGTACTCTGGGGAGAAGTCTAGTTGGTTTCCCTGTACTATTAGCCATGATCATTTGAACTGTGAAAAACTCCTTGGCTAGCCCATTGAACTTACATAAAGGGGAATAACACAACAAGCTATTCTTTCAGATCCCTGACTTGGTATCTGTGAGTGTGGCAAGAACTGTATGGTATTTGTGGTGGATCTTTCTCACAAGCTGTAGCAAATATTACAGGGTTAGCATGCAGTGAAGCTAATTCAGCTTTGAAACCGATGTATAAGGCTATCTTAGGTTTAACTATATCATTAGAGTTTACAGTGAAAAGTTTATTGGCCATTGGTTACATTACAAGTTTTACATTTGGGCGAGGTTGTTTACTGTTTTATTTTTATATTCCCTATCATTGGGAAATGTTGCAGAATGATTATTAGCCTGGCACATACAGAGCAACTGGAAAGGTGTACTAAAAGGGGGTGAGAGCAAACTCACTTTATTACTGCTGCTGCGTGTGCTTTCTAAATGGCACTGTGGATAATTTTCGAAGAATGAAGGCATGTAACATGCTTACAGGTTAACTGCTTCTCCACTTCATGGGGGTGCATGCCCAGTGCAGGGGTCAGATAGGCAGGGTATCGACCTCATGCTCCCGGGCACTTATTGTAATCCCCTGCACCTGCCTGCTGATTTCCTAGTCTAGTTTCTGGGATGTCCAGAGTGACGGTTTTATTTCTATATCCTCTCCTTTATACTGCAGTGACTTTAATAAAGTTTTGTGTTACGGGCTTTGGGAGTGCATGTAGAAATGGGAAGATCCATCCTGAACTAACACTGAACACTAAATAGGTGGGAATTTCATTTATTTCATATTGTACTGATGTCAAAATTGTAAGGGCAGTGACTGTGTTTAGCTTCTAGAAAGTGTTATATATTTCGTGTATATTTCAGCTGTTCCCACCTAAACAGAATAAACAAGGTAGATTGAGGCAGTGCATGGAAATTGCACACCTCTAATAAGTTTCATGTGTTTGATCTATTTATGCTATGTTCTGTGCTTTGTGATGTATTGTTTTGTACAAAACTGCATAAATAAAAATTAAAAAAGAAACAAATTGTATGGCAGAAAAAGGTTTGTGATCCATAAAGTCTGCTTGGTAGCTACCTTAGCCGTGCCAGTCTACCACTGGTAAGGCCTGGGCAGTGGTTCCTGCAGGTAAGTCTGCTTCATATGATATGTGAACTCTCGATCTCCCCCCCCCCCAACACACACACATTGTTTTCACAAGTTGTGTGCTTATCTACCAACTGTCTCTTGAAACATGGGATCATCCCGGCATTAACCACATTTCTCGGTAGATGGCTAGACCCCGTCTATCACCCTCTTCGTGTTGAAGTATGCCTCATATTCCCTCCTGCACACACACCCCAACTAATTTATAGTTGTGCCTTCTTGTCACAGACCTCGCATTGCCTGAACAGTTGCCTGCAATCCACCATGTTTGTTCTCTTTAGGTATTTGAATGTTTTTATTTTGTTTATTTGGTTGTTTTTTGTATTTTTTTGGGGGGGGGACTGGGTACTGCCCACTAGGCACAAGTGCCTGTTTTTAGGGGTGACTCATGAGCACTGGGGAGGTACAGTGACTTGCTCAGAATCGCACATTATTGCAAGTGGAGGTTGTGGGAATCAAACCCAGGTCTGCTGGATGTACCAAGCTCATTCACAGCTTGTTACTCTAACCTTTAAGCAATACTGCCAGCCCCAATGGCAGTATATCCTAAAGGTTAGAGTAACGAGCTGTGTTATGTCCACCTTTTCCCTTCCGGCCTCCAGGGAGTACATATTCAGATCAGCCAGTCTTACAGCTCGTCCCCTGTTTACTGTGTATCAGTCATTTTGGTTGCAAAGTAATTTATTTTCTTCTGGTAGAGGGAGGCCTTGCCTTTACACCCCAGCATCTTGCCTACTTTCCCATACGCTTCACTGCACTAGACAGTGGTCTTAAGTTTGTCATTTATAACAATCCCCAGATCTTTCTTCTGAGGTCTGCTCTGTTCTTACCCCCCCCCAATCCAGTGTCTGTATCCTGTTCAATGACATCTCTCTCTCTCTCTCTCCATAGAGCCTCACACATTGAACTGCAAGCCGTTGGAGTCAGGAGCACTTGAAAAGCGTTTGCCTAGCTGGGGCCACTCACAATGATGTATGTTGGTGATGCTTATACAACCTGGATAGCCCCATACCTCCTCAGTTTTCTCGTAGTGAAGTCACTGGTTTATACCCCTGGTCACCTCCTGAGGATGCCTCTCATCAGGATTTAATCAATTAATATCTTTATTTTGCCATGCAGAACACCATCGAGATAAGCTCATTTACAAGATGGACCTGGGAACAGTACAGTAGCCAGACGGGCCATAACCTAAGCATATATAATGACAATATAATCATACAAGGCAAGGAAGTACATGTAATATACGGCAGGCTAAGAGTCACTAACAAGCTGTTTACAAAAGCACTTATGAAGGACAATAATTCAATGCATTTAGACACATTTTAAACACGTTAAGTAAAGATTACATGGTTTCAGTTTAGAGAGGTACTCAATTTGCGTAACTGTAGAATGACAGGGTCTATATGACCTAAGTGCAGCATGCTGGAGAGTGCAGCCTACTCGTGATTGAGTTAGGAAGACCGAGTGACCAGGCATGCTGGACCGCTGAAGGAGAAGGGTAGGGTATGGAGACAAGTATGAGCAGTCCAGATGTGGTAGTAACAAGACAGAGTAGAAGAGGAAAAAGAAAAAAGGGGGGGAAGGGTAGATGAGGGCAGGTAAGGACAGTACAGAGGTAGGAAGAGGGAGGGATGTAAGGAATGTAGCAGAAGGGGGAAGAAGGTTGTCAGTAAGTGGTATACTATTCAGAAACAGTGTCTCCTAGGTTGATATCCTAGTGGACAAGCCTGATGAAGTATAAGCAATAAAAAAGGCAGGTTGGCCATTGGGATACTACTTCCCTATTTCAAACAGTGACAGACCTCAGAGAAGTTCTTAAGGAGCATGGCTTTGAATCGGGAGAGTGTTACAGGGTGAGTGAGCCTTAGGGATTTTTGTATCTTGTTCCAGAGCACTGGAAGGGTGTAGCTTATGAAGGCTCTACCAAAGCGCGTGCCAACTTTGGGAATAATCAGGATATGTAGGTGAGATTTCTAAGGGATAAATACTTGGGGGGCAGATGGGCAGACAGCCTGTGAGGTACTGAGGAAGCTTGTGAGTGATGGCCTTGTAGGGTCCAGAGTACAGCATTTTTGCCTCCTCAAGCTAAGTGAGCTCCAGCCTATGGAAGCATAAAGGGCGCAATGGTGAGTGGAGTAAGGTGCATCAAAGATAAACCTGAGGGCTCTGTGTTAAAGGGTGTCAAGCTTGGAGAGAGCCGAACTCGTACTGTGGCTATACAAGAAGTCCGCATAGTCCAGAAGTGGCACAAAAGTAGCCTGGACAAGGAGTTTTCTAGCTTCTGGAGTCGATGAATATTTGATGCGGAAGAAGATACCAAGTCTTTGTCTCAATTTCTTGGCAAGCTCACCTAAGTGGCCTAAAAAAGACAGCTTGGAGTCAGTCCAGACCCCCAAGTACTTAAATTTCTCCATGAACTCCAGTTTTTCACCCAGGTAGTTGCTTATTTGGAGGTTCGTGTCAGCTAGATTGTTTTTTGTAGAAAGGACTAAGGGAGAGAAAAGCATGGCTTTGTTTGTTTTTTTGTTGTTTTTTTTTTGCATTCAGTAAGGGTTTCAGGTCAAGCAAGTTTTTCTGAAGGATTTCAAATTTGTTTTGGAGGTCCACACAGGCAAACTCCAGTGTTGGTCTGTCAATGTAGACCACTGTGTCATCAGCAAAGAGGTATATTTTCACCGACTGTAGGCCGCTGTCTATTTGGTTTATGTAGATAGCAAAGAGCAGTGGGCCAAGTGTTGATCCTTGAGACACTCCTTTTAGGAGTTTTTTTTTTTTTTGGAGACACAACGCCTTCGACCTTTACTTGCTCATCTCTGTAAGGTAGTTGGCAAACCAATTTAGCGCCAGGTTATCCACCCCAACTTTTCTTAAGGTCATTAGGAGCATATCATGATCCACCATATCGAAGGCCTTACTAAGGTCCAGAAACAGGGAGCAGACATAATGTTTGTTGTCGAGCAATCTGCAAGTCATTTATGACCTTGGCAAGTGCAGTTGTGGTACTGTGAAGCGGATGGAAACCAGACTGGATCGGGTTTAACAAGTTGGAATTTTCTAGGTGCATTCTGAGCTGCTCGTTATCTACTTTCTGCAGTAGTTTGGACAAAGCTGGGAGCAAGGAAATAGGATGGTAATTATTAAGGTCACAGGGATCCCTTGCTTTAAATAAAGGAATAACATGTGCTGTCCTCCAGATCTTAGGAAGGGTACCTTGGTTGAGAGACAGGTTAAAAAGGTGGGTAACGGGAGGGGCCAGTATAAAGTAGGCTAGCTTTAGAAAGAACGGCTCAGTCAGATCTGCACTTTTCTTCGTATCAAGATTAAGGAGAATATCCTCAACTTGTTTAACAGTGACTGGTTGGAACGAGAAAGTGCATGACACCTGAAAAGCTGAATTTAGGCATTCAGAGCTATGGCTTTGTAGCTTTGATCTGATGACATTTGCTGGAGATGTGTCTAAGGCCATCCCTGCTGTAGCAAAATGGTTGTTGAGGAGGTCGAGGATCGCATACTTGTCAGTGGTATGAGTACCACTAGAAGAGATTTTTGTGGGAAGTGTGCCGGAAGTACTATAGCCTTCAACCTCCCTTAGGGTTCTCTAGAACCTAGTGGCGGAGTTGGTGGATGCATTGAGTTCTGTACGGAAGTAGCTGGATTTAGCAGCTCTAACGAGCTATTTCTTGCAGTTCGGAAGGCAGACCAATCTGTGGCCAACTTGGACTTCCTAGCCCTTTTCCATAGTGCAGCAGGGCAGGATTTCTATTTTGTTCTACTGACCACAGTGGCATGCAAATTTAGTGCATTAGTCAGTACAAATTGGAGGACCTCAGACGCCTCCTCCATGGACGGTACAAGGTAAAACTTTTGCCAGTTAGCATACTGGAGGTCGCAGAGAAACGCATTGGCATCAAAGTTCCTTTTGCATCTCTTAAAGATGTACTCCGAAGTGGATGAGGCTGGGTGTTGTACTGATCTTACATATGCAATAGCACAGTGATCACTAAGGTCATTAAAAAATACTCCTGAATGGGAGAATAGATGGGGCTTACTAGAATTGGGTCAAGCAGTGTGCTGTGCTCGGGGTGTTTGGTATTGGGGTGGGTAGCTTCGTTTATCAATTGAGTGAGTCCATGTATGTCACACAATTCTTTTGGTGGTATTGAAACTGGGGAGAGCCAGTTCAGATTCATGTCACCCAAAGTGATTACTTCTGTATTCATGGTGCTTTAATGCAGGAAAATCTCTAGTTATCTGCTGAGGAAGAGTAGTCACACATACCAATACGAATCTACCTGTATATGAATTGTTGGAAGCGCACACTGCCTCTTCTGTGGTCATGTCTCTATCCAGCATTGGAGGATGCATGCAACCATGGCAGCATGTTATAAGCTCCACACACTGCCTGCAGTTTATTGGAAGGCAGATGAGCAATATCCTGCCCCCTCTAACAGGTCTTATTATACCACCCAGTCTGAATCAGACTCTGGTTATTACTAACATACTAAAATGCCAGCAGAATGGGCCTAATGGTCTCTCGAGTTTGCTTGATTTTCAGTACCCACACTGAGGGCTGATTTTGGTGTCCCCCCCCCACCCCTTGGGTTATACTGTCCCCAGTCCCAGATTCTGCATTGGGCCTGGTCAGATTTACCCTCCCCTTCTCGTATGGATGGACAATCAATGTAGTAGGCTCTGGCACACGACGTACACATAGTGGTCATTTTTCGGCCCAGCTATCTGAATGTCATTACAGGTGCTCTCAGCAGGCTCATTTCTCTATCCTGCAGGTGGGAGGCACTGAATGATGTAGTCACCAAGCTTTCCTCTCCATAGCGTCAACCCGAACTGGACCTTTTTATGTCCTCGCACAACACAAAACAGACATGTTTTATTCACTCACTCCAGGGCCTGAAGTTTTAGTGGCAAGATGTGTTGTCTCTCTCTTAGCAGAAGAGGTACCCCTGTGCGTTCCACTCAGTCTCTTTAAAGCAGAGGGTTTTGGTGAAGCTCAGCGTGGAACCGGAAACTCTTAATTCTAGGGACATGGATATGTTGTTCATCCACACTTATTGGCAGGTTCCTTGCCGTTTTAAATCTTGCCGGAAGGTCTTCAAGCTGGCTCCTCCCAACCACCCGTGTGGTAAAACTCTTGGCTCCGCCCCATGATGCCAGATCTTCCTTACCGCTTGGAAGCTCAGGTTCCCTCCTTAACGCTCCGCGTATAAGACTGGTTCCTAACTCTTCGGTTTTCCGAAATTAAACTTTAAGGTTTTCTAGACTTCGGTCAACTATTTCCCTCGTGGCTGCGATGGACAAATCGACTCCCGGTTTCCAGAGATGCCCATGCGGGCAGAAGATGTCTCGGACGGATCCACACTCCACGTGCGTCTACTGCTTGGGCCTTGAGCACGACCCGCAGGCTTGCGACCTGTGCTCTTCTTTCTCGGCCTACGTCCTGGAAGACCGGCTGCCCGTCTGCAACTTGGGTGTCCTGAAAAGCGCTACCCTCCGGTAAAGTCGAAAGAGGCCTGGTTGGTTTCCGCGGCGGAGGGCTCGGCGGAACAGCTAGAGCAGATGATTGCCCTCGAAGAGGAGGCGGCGCGGGCCACATCTTCCTTGGCCGCGGCATTTATCCTGCTCTCCCTGGGATCCTCATATTCTGCTTCCTTTAAGGAGCTTTGTCTGTCTCTCTCCACTAAGGGAGAGGGACCAACTTCTGCTGGACCTTCCTCTCGGTCCAAAAAGAAGGACAAGGTTAAGTCCCTCCGTCGACGCTCTTGGGAGCGGGAGAGGTCCCCCTCCCCGAGTGGTCGACCATCGACTTCGGTCGATCCTTCGGCTTCGCCACTGGCTTCACGGTGTCCCTGTCAGGTCAGTTGACCGAGACTCCTGGCCGACGCAGTCGCAAATCTTTCTCGATCCGCTGGACGGGTTGTCGACCGGCGGCCGAAATCTTCTCTCCCTGCCCCGTGGTGGTTGGAGGATCCCTTGGTTGCCAGTGCCTCCGTCCGGAGCCCTTGGGTGTTCCCTCCCGAGCCAAGGAGGGCGGGTTTCCGCCCTTCCCCCGCACCTCCCCGGAAAAGCTGAGGTTCGCGGTCTCGACTTCTTCGCGGTCCAGCTGATCCCGCCACCATAGGCGGTCTCGGCACCGCGGCAAGCGGCGCCGCCACTCGTCCTCTTTCTCAGACGAGGGGAGGCTTCGTTGCAAGTTGCATCGACGATACGAGGACCTCATGTGGCAACAGCTTCTGCTGGCCGGGAACAAGCCGACGTCGTCGCCTTCCTCCGCCATTAAGTGGCTGTCACCGGAGCGGCCGAAGCAACCTCTCGCTTTAGCCGAGGCGCCTGTTTCCAGGCCTGTTGCTCAGCCAAAACCAGCTGCTCCACCAATTATGGTGGAACCTCCGCCTCCACAGCCGTTGTTTGGGGCTCTGACCAAGAACTCTGTCGGCTCAGGGTCTGCCCCATAGGCTGTCTGTCACCCTCACTCCCGATCGCCCTCGGCAGGTGGAGGGTGGCTGAGGCCCGAGGCAGCTCTTTGTGGACTCTTCTGAGTCTGACGACGATTCCTCCCTTTTCTCCAGGCAAGTGGACTTGGAGTCCTCTGGAGGTCAGTCGCTGGACGATAGCCCTTCGTCCTTCCTGGGTTTGCTTAGGCTCATCTCGGAGTCCACCGGGATGCAGCTCGAGCCTGTATCCAAGCAGGCCAAGTATCCCCTCACGGAGATATTGGACCGAGAGGATTCCCCTACGGAGGCCTTTCCTGTGGCCGAGGCCATTGTGGGCCCGGCCTTGGAGCTCTGGCAGCGCCCTGCTTCCTGCCTCATGCCTTCGGCCAGGATGGCTAGGAAGTATGCGTCCCTACCGTTCCCCGTCCGTTTCTCGAACATCCCTCAGCCGAGGGTTAGTTACAACAGCGTTCCGGCATGCCGGAAACGTTAGGGACGCGGGACAAACCTCCCACAAGGAGTCCAAGAATGGACTATGCTGGGCGAAATTATGCCAAGTGCCCTTCCCTGCCTTCGCCAGGCCAGCTCGGCCTCTGCTTATAGCACATTTCTCCCATGCCCTGTTGGGCTCCCTGACGAGGTAGTACCTCATCTCCCAGCTGATCTGCAGACCACGGTTAGGCAGGTGCGGGACCAGGGCAGGGCAGTGGCCAAGCAGCAACTTCAGACTGCTCTGGACATTGGAGACTCATGCGCCAGGTCAGTCGCGGCTGCAGTGGCTATGCGCCGTCTGGCATGGCTGAGGATATCCACCTTCACAGCGGATACCCAGCACAAATTGGCGGATGTCCCCTTCCTGGGAACTGACCTCTTTGGCCCTGGAGTGGAAGGCCACCTCCAGAGGATCGAAAAGTCCAGTGCCACTTTGGACTCGGTCTCATCCGCCCAGAGGGACAAGGGCCGCAGACCGCAACCCAAGCCCTTTCGTCCGTCTGCACCCGTGGCACGTCCGGCCCAGCAGCATCAGGGCCAGCAGGCTCGCGCTTGGCATCCCAAACCCAAGCCCGCGGCTTCCTCCTCCAGGAAGCAGGGAGGTGAAGGCCCAGGAGGTCCCTCGGCCGGTCCCTCCTCCAAGGCTGCACAATGACGGGTTGAGGGGTGTCGCCCCCAACCTCGTCACCTCACCCCAGGTTCCCCCTGTGGAGGGGTTCGCTTACTTCCTTCCGCCTGGTCTGCTATTACCACAGACCGTGGGTGTTGGAAGTGGTAGGAAAGGGCCTGCCTCTGAGTTCGAGCAGGCCCCGCCAGAGCTGTCGCCCCAGGGGCTCCGGTCCGCAGAGCTCCTGTCGGCTCGCCGAGCCGACATCGCTCTGCTCCTCGAGAAAGAGGTGATCAGAGAGGTGATGGACCCTCCCTCAGACCCGGGGTTTGTGTCCAGGGACTTCCTGGTCCCAAAACGGACGGGGGGCTGGTGCCCCATTCTCGACCTACACGACCTAAACAAGTTCCTAAGGTCTCGAACCTTCAGGATGGTCACTCTGGCTCAGATAATACCATCCTTGGAACGCGGCGTGTGGTTCTGCTCTCTGGACCTGCAGGACGTGTTTTTTCACGTCCCTATCCGTCCGTCTCACCAAAGATTCCTTCGCTGAGCGGAAGGACCCCCTTTCGAGTTCTGAGCCATGCCCTTTGGCCTGTCTCCTGCACCCAGGGTCTTCACCAAATGCAAGGCAGTGGTGACAGCATTCTTGCGGCGCCGAGGGGTCGTGTGCACCTACCTGGATGATTGGCTGATAGCAGCCCCCTCCAGACAGGAGGTGGAGTGGTCCAGAGATCTGGCCCTCCAGGTTTGCTCTCAGGTCGGCCTCCTCATCAACGAGGCCAAGTCGGAACTCAAACCGAAGCAGGTGATTCTCTTCATCGGGGCAGAGCTCGACTCTCTTCGAGCCAGAGCACGGCTCCCGGCGGACAGGAGCGAGGTTCTTCCTCCTTTGCCCGATCATTTCTGGTTGGGCAGTCGCGCCCTGCCCAGGACTTCCTGCGCCTCCTGGGTCTCATGGCGGCCTGCACCAGTGTGGTCTGTTGGGCCCGCTGGAACATGCACCCCCTTCAATGGGGGCTGGCCAGCCAGTGGTCTCAATGCTGCGATCCATTGGACCAGCTAGTGACGGTGACTCAGGGGATGTGGAACGCCCCCAGTGGTGGATCGCTCCAGCTCATCTGCAGGAGGGCATCCCGCTTGTCCGCCCCGAGCCGACAGTCTCTATCGACCAACGCCTCTGATGGGTTGGGGTGCCCATCTGGGGAGCACAGAGCGACGGCCTCTGGTCCCCGCGGAGTCCCGATGCCATATCAACCTGCTGGAGCTCCGAGCGTCCACCAGCTCTCACCGCCTTCGCCTGCTTTCTCACGGGGTCAAGTGGTTCGGGTCCAGACGGACAATACCACGACCATGTACTACCTAAACCGCCAGGGCGGGACGCTGCCCATGCCTCTGTGCAAGGAAGCTCCGCATTTGGTCACTCGTGCGCAGCCTGGAGGCAGATCTCCTAGCCATTCATGTGGCAGGAGCCTCCAACACCCTGGCCAATGCCCTAAGCCAGATAGGGGCTGTGTCCCACGAGTGATCTCTCCTGCCGGAGGTAGTACAAGATCTGTTCTCCCATTTGGGCACATCTCAGGTGGATCTGTTTGCCTCCAGGGAGAACGCGGAGCTGAGGCTGTTCCATGCCTGCCCCCCTTCAGCAGGGCTCGCTGCAGGGGGATGCCTTCTCGAGGCCGTGGACCCCGGGCCTCTTCTACGCCTTTCCCCCATTTCCCTTGATCCACAAGGTGCTTCTCAAGGCAAGGAGGGACAAGGCGCAGGTGATCCTGGTAGCCCCAGATTGGCCCCGCCAATGCTGGTATCCAGATCTCCTCAGCCTCAGCTCCAGGCTCCCGAGGCAGCTTCCAGCTCGCCCGGACCTGCTTTGTCAATCAGGGGAAGGTGTTCCATCCGGACCTTCAATCCCTGCACCTGATGGCCTGGTTCCTGAGCGGCTAGAGTTCCAGGCCTTGGGTCTTTCCAACGAGGTCCTCAATGTAGTTGAGGCGTCCCGTAAGGAGTCGACCAGGAAATGCTATGCCTTCAAATGGAAAAGGTTTTCCATTTGGTGTCAGGGCAAGGGCCTGGACCCTTCCTCCTGTTCCTTGGCAGGCATCTTGGACTATTTATGGTCCCTTTCTCAGCAAGGGCTCAGGTCGACGACCCTAAGGGTGCACCTGGCAGCCATCTCTGCTTACCGGGCGCGGGCCGGGAAGCAGTCGGCGCAGGAGAAGGTGGTCTGGCTTCCAAAGGCCTTGCTCACATTTCCCCTCAGGTGCGAGAACCTCTACCTCCGTGGGATCTACTGCTGGTACTGGCAAAGCTCATGGGCAAGCCATTCGAACCAATAGACAGGTGTGATGTCTCTCACCTGTCGTGGAAGACCGCCTTCTTGGTGGCTATTACGTCAGCCGGAAGGATGGGAGAGCTCCAGGCGCTTTCCATCGAGTCTCCTTACCTGGTCTTCCACAGGGACAAGGTTGTCCTGCGCCCCCACCCGAAATTCCTTCCGAAGGTGGTGTCAGAGTTTCACCTTAACCAGGTGTTGACTCTGCCGGTGTTCTACCCCAATCACACCTCGGAGGCTGAATTATAGGCTCCATACTTTGGACCCTAGAAGAGCGCTCGCTTATTATAAGGAGCGGACGGCTGAAGTTCGGGGAGAGGTTCGCCAGCTGTTTGTCACCTACGCTGAAGCTGCAGCAGGCAGACCTGCAGCCAAGCGGATGATAAGCAGGTGGGTCACCTCCTGCATAGATCTCTGCTATAGGTTGGCAGGCATGGAGTCTCCCAGAGGGATAAGAGCTCATTCTACCCGCCATACTGCTGCATTGGTGGCTGCTTCCAGGGATGTCCCTATCCAGGAAATCTGCAGGGCTGCTACCTGGAAGTCAGCACACACCTTCATCACCCACTACCACATCGACCTTGAGTCACGCCGGATGCTGGTTTTGGGGCCTGCTCCAGTCTCTTTCCTAAGTAGGGGGTGTGCGCTTTGTCTCCCCTCCTCCCGGAGAACTGCTAGAGTTCGTTATCAAGTGTGGATGAACAACATATCCATGTCCCTAGAAATACAGGTTACTCACCTGTAACAGGAGTTCTAGGAATGGTATATGTTGTTCATCCACACGACCCACCTGACCTCCCCGGCTTCGACGCACAACCTGAGCTTCCAGCGGGCCAGATCTGGCATCATGGGGCGGAGCCGAGAGTTTTACCACCCGGGTGGGTGGGAGGAGCCAGCTTGAAGACCTTCCGGCAAGATTTAAAGCGGCAAGGAACCTGCCAATAAGTGTGGATGAACAACATATACCATTCCTAGAACTCCTGTTACAGGTGAGTAACCTGTATTTCTGGTGGTTCCTTTGTGGCCCAGACAAATTTGGTTTTCATTGCTGTACCACATGCCAGTAAGACCTGTAGTGCCCTCTCTTTACAGGTGAGACTCCTTTCTCAGGACCACAGAAACCTGTTGTACCTGGACCTTTTGACACTGCATTATCATACCTGGCTCCTGAAGCTGTAAAACTGTTTGCTGTCTTTGACATTCTCTTGGAAGCCATCTACTGGATGCACATATTCCCTGAAATGGAAAGCTTTAGTATCCAGTGTGCCTCTCGCCCCTGGAACACTTTTCAGGCACAGCAGGTTTTGGACTTCTTCATATCCCTGTCTGACTCTGACCTCCAGTAATTAAGTGAAGGTACATCTTGTGGACATTTTTGCCTTTCATGTACTCTTGGAGCACAAGACTGGCACAGATGAAGGTGTCATGCAGATTTCTACGAACATACGAAATTTGCCAGCAGATAAAGGCCTAGCTCTATCAAGTCTGCTCGAATGTGCAGCTAGAACCCCGTATTCTGCAGCTGCCCCTCCCTTCCACCCTTCCCCTTCATTAACCTTCCCCCTTGTCCTGTCCCATCCTCGTTTGAAGCAGTCCACTGTTCTACTGCATACCACTTCAACCGGTAACGCATTCCACCCAGCCACCACCCTCTCTCTAAAAAAAAAAAAAAAAATAAATGTCTCCTCATCTCCCTCCTGAACCTTCCTCGCTCCAGTCTCATATCATGGCCCCTGGTGGCCCTCCCCTCCCCTCCCTTACTTTGAACAGCCCTCTGTACCCATCTTGTTTATTCCTTTCATGTATTTAAAGGTTTCAATCATGTCACCCCTGTCTCTCCTCCTCCAGTGAGTACATGTTCAACCCTTCAACCTCCTCTCATATGATAAGTCCCCAGCCACTTGATCATCTTTGTCGCTCGCCTGCACTCCCTCCAGTAACTTAATGTCCCTCTTCAGATACCGACGCTTTAGTACTGCACGCAGTACCCAGGTGTGTTCTAACTAATGACCTATACAGTGGCAGAATCACCTCCTTCCTCCTCGAGGATATACCCCTGCAACACAACCCAGCATTTTGTTGGCCTTGCTGCTGCCTTCCCACATTGTGCCGAAGTTGTTCATTGACCCTGTAATGAGCACACCCAGATCCTTCTCCTCCTCTGTCTGGGCTAGCTGCACTCCCCCTAGCTGGTAACTCTTTCTTGGGTTCTTCATCCCAAAATGCAGCACCTTGCACTTTTTGGCATTAAAGCCCAGTTGCCAGGTGTCTGACCAGGTTTCAAGCTTTGCCAGATCATCTAACATTCTAACATGTCTTCTGCATCTGGGCCGCCCAAGTCCATTGCCTGGTTCCAAACTGGGACCTCACTTTGGATCTGGAGTACCTTACTCTGGCTCCTTTTGAACCTGCTGCCAGCTGTGAACTTTATTTTTTCAAATGGAAAACGCTTTTTCTGTTGTCTAGCACCTTGTCTCAGAGTGTTTCCAAGCTGCAGGCCTTGAATACTGATCCTCTGTACCTTGCTTTTCACCAGGATTGGGCCTCACTATGTACCCTCCTTTCTTTCCCAAACTGGTGCCTGCATTTACTCTGAATCAGACTATTCACCTTGCTGTTTTTTTTTTTTTTAATTCCCCTTCCTGGCAGAATGCAGGAGACAGCCTGCATTTGGGAATATCCTTAAAGCATGCCATTTTTGTTTAGCTCACACAAAGGGCTGTGGAAGACCTCACTGCTTTTTCATTTATCTCCAGGATAGTGGGTGCCCCCCATTTCTAAGCAGTGCCTATCCAACTGGTTGGCATCGTGCATTTTCTTCTGTTGCCAGAAGTACAAGAGCTTCCTCGTCCTGTCTGTGGACATGCCATTGGTGGTTTGGCTACTTCTGTGTCTTATTTCCATTCCATTCTTTTTGAACAGCTGACATATGCTTTGCTGCCACATGGAGTTGGAGCCATACTTTAAGTTAACATTACAGTGTAGGTCTGGTAGCCCATAGACAGGCTGGCTTCGGCCTTGCTTTCCTTCAAGGCCTACTGTCTTAGGGAGTTACATGGCCTTTATCCCACTTGGCAGTGCCGAATTGCTTGGGAATTGTTGGTGTGGCTGTATAGAAGGAGATGTCCTCGAATAAGATAGCTTAGTTACTTAAGCAATAAGGCACAACAGGGTGTGGGTTACTGGGGGATTTATCCATGCCCTGGAGTGCATTATTGCGATTATGCAGTGGACCCATTTGTAAAATAAATTTAAAATGTGTTTAAATATGTTTTTATAAATGCCATTCCTCAGTTGTGGAATATTGCAGGCTATACTCATGATCATGCGATGTGTTTTGACCAATGAGGTTACAGGATTTTCTCATCCCATTGTATAATACCAGTAATAGTAGATCACTGAGAGGCTTTCCATGGAGCCACAGCTCTCCCACCCACTTACCCCTTCTCTGTTTTCACGTGGGATTCTGTTAAAAGACCTGCTGACTGCTCCATGTTTTGTCGTCTAATTTCTGTTCTCCTGATGGGTCTGTTTTCCCTGCCTCTCCTGTTGGCCTGATTGGAGTTTTGGTCTCCTGTTCCTGTCCCCGTCTGCATCGTACAGCTCCCAAGTTCGTCTTGGCTGTTTTTCCAGCTTCTCCGGGTCTTTTTTTTTATGTTCCTGATCTCTTCTTCGATGTCCACCCAATTCGGGTTGTGCCTGAAAATGGGCAAATTTGCTGTCTAGCGCACCTACCCAGTCAACAAAAACTAAATAAATATCTGCAGTGGTTAGAATATTTTGCCCTGGATCCGTGCTCCAGTGTCACAGATAAACATGTTGAAATGCACTGAAACAAGGGCAGACCCCCTGAGACACACCACTGGTCACACTCCTGAACTCTGCGTGTTTACCACTTAGCACTCTTCTCTGGATGTTACTCAAATGAGTATTACCACTGCAGCAGGTCTAAATCATTAAAAACAGTGACTGGCGAAGCCATAGGTTCAATCAACAACAGATACCTGTGCTTGTTAGAACTTGCAAACATCTGACTAATAATAGCAGGTGAACCACAAAACGTTTGTTGAATGACTCCCACTCCACTTTGGGTAAAACACATTGGCACATCACTAGTTCACAGATATACAGTGAAATCCTATATATTGTTAAGCTTAAAATAAAACAATATGTTGGAATCAGTTGTGGGTTACAGTAGCTGTGCTGTTGGGGAGTACATAGCTTCCAGGTGTAGAAGGGGGCTGTGTTTTGTCAGTTACAGCTGGATTTTTTGACTAGCAGGTTCTTCCGTCTGGTGTGATCCTTAGCTGGGGGTTGGGGGGCACAAGTGGAATGACTTGGGTGGTTTCAGATGCTCTGTTCCTTAGTAGCAGTTCATATTGCACCATTCGTTGCACTGACAGCCTTTCTCAGAAGAGGAAGAAGCTACCTTTATAAATATGGACGCAGCAAAAATGCTACCAAGGAAATTAATTTTGTTTTTGTTTATATAGCACCTTTCATTCAGGCTGTATCGCAAGCCAATTTACAGCCCAGAACTTGAGGGGAGAGAATATTGTGCTGTGCTGCACAGGGAGATTCAGACAGTTCATTGATGGATTAGAGAGAGATTACATGGAGGTAAAACACAGGGAGGTTATATGACTTACTCAGGATCACAGAGGGAGTAAATGGTGGTTGTGGACCACAAACATAATGGGCCCCATATTCAAAAGTCCCAGGCTGCATTGCGCAAGTGCCTGCGCTGTGCAACTGAGATGCGCCGGCACAAAATAATGGTATATTCAGAAGATGCGCCCTGAGATGCGATTACGCATGTCCAGTTGAATATCTCGAACATGCACGATCGCACAGTGGGAGATGCATGGCTCAGCAGGTGACCTGAGCCCTATGCAGAGCACAGGGAAATGCACGATAGGCCGCATGCATAGTGCACGAAATTGCAATATTCAGCTGGAATATGCAGATGGCCTCATTGTACATTCCAAGTCCATTCCCCACATGTGCAGCTCATTACTGGAATGTATTCAGGCCATTTGCATACCCCAGGCATGCGCAGTTCCAGCTTTGCAGGGCTGCCCCACCACCCCGAATAGGTGAACAGGAGGTACTGCAGCCTAGCAGGCAGGTGTGATGGAATGCGTATGTGTGTGTGTGTGTGTGTGCTTGTGGTTGAGTGGACTGCATTAGCCTGGGTACAGTGCTGTTACCAATAGCCATGTACAGGGTCAGACTGGGGTACAGGGGGCCCACCTTTATAAGCAGCAGGGGAGGGCACAGGATGACAGTCTGATATGCATGTGACATGCATGTGATATACCAGCTCCGTATGCAGCGTACAGTCACCTGTGGTGCCCAACCCCCGTATAAGAGGAACATGGTGATAACTTGAATGTGCCCGGGGTGCGTGGCGCCCACTTGCCATGGATCACAGTGGACATCATGTCCCTCCTTAGAGCCAGAGATCAGGCATGGAAGTCCTTCAAGGCATCCAACTCACCTGTGGATAAACAAAAGTATAGGACACTACAAAACTCCAGTACAAGGCAAATCCGCCGGGCAAAATCCAATTACTTCAAAGACTCTTTCCACATAAATCTAAACCACCCTGCTAAATTTTGGAAGGTAGTCAATTCATTATTCTCCCCTCCCTCGCAGCCACCCACCCCGCTTCTAAATGTAGGAGGTTCCACAGTCACCGACCCTCTCACAGTGGCCGCTGAATACAACAACTTTTTTACAAACTGTACATCGTCTGTGCTAGCCGTTCTCCCTCCGGCCCCACACTCCCTGCCCCCTCCCGCTGTCCCCTCTTTCACCTTCTGCCATATCTCCCTGACCGAAGTATACAACGCCCTTCTCTCCTTAAACCCCACCAAGGGTAAGTGCCCTACTGGCTTGGACTCCAAAATGCTCTTCCTGTCTGCCCTGGCCATCGCCATCCCTCTGGCCTCACTCTACAACCTCTCCTTCTCTCTTGCCTCTACCCCGCAGAGTGGAGGCATGCCACAAATATCCCCCTCCCTAAAGGCAGTGACCCCTCTGTTTCTGGGAACTAATGCACTATCTCCCTCCTCCCTATCCTGGCAAAACTTCAGGGGTGCTAGCTGCACATTCGAGCAGACTTGATAGACCTCTAAGCCTTCATCTGCTGGCAAATGTTGTATGTTTGTATGTTCGTAGAAACACCTTGTCCTTTCTCAACTCTCTGCCTTTCTCGACTCCTCCTCCTCTTTTTTCACTCCTTACCAGTCTGGCTTTAGGAAGTCCCACTTCACCACTTCATCTCTCCTTAGACTGATCGATGCCATCCTCACTGATATGGATATAGGCCACATTACCTCAGCCATCTCTGTCGACCTGGCAAAAGCCTTCGACACTGTCTCCCACTCCCTTCTCCTTTCTAAGCTCTCTCTCGCAGGAGACTCTAGCGTGGCCACCAGCTGGTTCCACTCCTACTTGGTACGCAGATCCCAGTCTGTCCGAATTGGCAACTCCACCTCTGCCTCCCTCCCCATTACCTCTGGTGTACTCCAAGGCTCAGTCCTTGGCCCGCTATTGTTCTCCATTTTCTTGAATGATCTGCCCAGTGCCTGCCCTCACACATCCATTCACATGTATGCAGATGACATGGTACTGTATACTTCTGGCCCCTCATCCGCCGATGTTGCGACTAGACTTCAGCAGGACTTCAATAATGTTCAACACTGGTTTTGCACAAATCAGCTCTTTCTCAGTACCAAGAAAACTGTCTCCATGACCTCTGGCACTAGGCAGAGACTTTCTTGGCTTCCTGTCACCCCCGCCTTCCAGACCCCGGACAGGACTTCATTAGAGGTTTGAACCTCCTTCAGATATCTTGGGATCTGGCTTGACCAGCATCTTGACTTCTCTGTACATTTTATTTATTTATTTTTATTTATTTATTAAATTCTCGGATTACAAATACCTTTGAGCAGAAACTGCTCGTTTACAGAGGTTCCACGTCAAAGGATGAGGGTCAACATACATACAGAGGTAGTAAAAGAATGCACAATAAACAACCAAAACAACTAAAAGAAAAAATAATGATACTCAGTTATAACATACATTGTGATAATATTCATAAAACGAGCAGCTTGAGTAGGCAGCTGGCTGCGGTAACAATAAGAGATAGAGGGCACCATAGGCAGTTAGTATTGGGACCGTCTCGCTGTGCAATACTGCAGAAAATGATCAATACTAACTGATACAGTCCTCAAAAAGAATTCACCCAAACCTGGGTGCCTTGTACCACAGTCGTGGTTGCATCCCTCTGCCGGCTCGCTGTGCAATACTGCAGAAATGATACTCCCTATTTTCGACTATGGGGATGTAGTCTATAGTGTCGCCCCCACGTCCACCCTAGCCAGACTGGACCCCCTCTTCCATTCCTTCTGTCGTTTTGCCCATGACTGTCCTTCCAACACCCTTCACTATGCCCTGTACCAGGCACTGGACCTCCCATGGCTTCAGGACAGGTGTCACTCCCACTGCACAAATATCGTGGCCAAATTCTGGGCCCAGTCACTCCCCTCTTATCTTGCATCTCTCCTATCAACTCCTGCCCTCCCGAGGTACTCACTCAGGAACAATGATTTTTGCTTGCTGTCTGTACCACTGATGTTCACAACGGCAGGTCAGGCAGCATTTAGAAATTGCATGCCTAAATTATGGAACTCCCTTCCTGTGTCCATTCGATCCGCCTCCTCAAGTATGCTCCTCAACTCCCTTCTCAAACCACACTCCGTCCCCCCCTCCCCAACTGCTCGTGTGCCCACGTTAGGTCTTGTACCAGTGTCTAGTCTCTGAATCCCTAGATGTTCTTCTCAGGCTGCCTGTTTATGACTAGTTTATATCTTTTTCCAGTGCTTATTTTGCTACGTGCCTCACACGTTTGCCCCTGTGCTCAATTCTTGTTGCGGTTCCTGTACAACGATGGCTTCCTTGTACACTGTTGAACCTTTCTGGTCTCTGTATATTGTGTATATTATGCTGCAAGTATCATGTTTATTTGACCTTCTATACGATGCATATTTGTGTACATTGATGTGTGTATTATGTTGAATCTTTACTCCCTTCTCCCCAGGACGCATCTGGAATCGAGCAGTAGTCTGCTCAGTATGCCTTCCTGGTAAAACTTTTAAATAAATAACTGCAAGGAATGGCAGTGTGCAGAGGGTGACCAGGTACCCGAGTGGGTGGGTCTCACCTGTGTGCACCTATGGTGTACGCCACAGGTCAGTCCCTGGTCTGTGCTAGGCTGCTACTCCTACCACCAGGCTTCCTGGGCACTGTTGTCCCAGATGTCACCATGGGTGCATGCCACCACCGGGTGGTGCTCTGCAGGCCATGGCCCCTGACACATGTACTGCAGTGTTTCCGTCTGCTCCGCTGGTATGCTAGGGAGGCACCCAACAGCACTGGCATGTGGCAGCTGGGTGTCCATGTGCCAGGTGCTACGTAAGGGATGGCTCTCTGGGTGGTGCCCATGGTGTGCTGGTACCAGTAGCTTTGGGTACTTCTGTCCTAGCATACTGCTGTGTGTGGGTGCCTGGCGCACATCCTGGTGCACCTCCAAGGGCTGTCCCAGGATGGCCTGTCTGCAGTTCCACACCCTTCCTGTGGGTGGCTGGCTGATTTAGACCATCCTTTTGTCTGCCTAACTTTACGCGACACACTTCTGGGATGCACGGCAGATGCGCCACATATTTTGGCTGAATATACAGGTGCACGGCATATTCATGTACCCACCCCCTTTTTTTTGTGCCACATACATTATTTCTGCATGATTGTGCATTCAGAAATGCATGATGCACTTCTTCCTTTTGAATATTGCACTTCTGCACATTTTCTGAGCTGTGCCATGCATCTCCATTCTGGGCAGCACATTTCCTTTGAATATGTGGGTCGATGTGTCCAGACTAAAAAAATAAACGTCTCAAAACCAGTTTAAATGGGGTTAGTGTCTCTAGACCTGAGAGCAGGGGGTGTACTGAACTACGTAAAAGTGCCCATACTGTATGCTGTGGATCAGTTTTGCAGTTCATTTCAATATTTGGAAGCGGGGGGAAAATGTTTCATATACAGTATTTTTTTTTTTAATTGCCAAAAACATCAATAAGTGCTTTTTTTTTTTTGTCCCTGCTCTTTTGCTCTGCCCACTAAATGTAAACATCTTTGTGTGGTGCTGCAACAAGTACCATTCGAAATAAGTGCTAGCACTATCCTCACTCGACTACATGCAGCATATCTCTTAACATCTGCAGAACTGTCAGTACCAACATAGGCCTTGCTACTGGGTAAGGTATGTTCTTGTCCCCCTTCTGCCAGGCTAGCCGTAGCATAGGGTTATCAAGCCTTGCCCTGTGTTTTTTTTTTTTTTTTTACCTACTTCACCACCTAAATATGAAACCTGTGCAAATGGAATACCACAGACAATAATATATACCATTTTGCCGTAGCCTCTACCTGACTTTTGTTCACCACTGCCTGCTCTACTCTGGGCTAAACTGGCTATCCCCGTACACTTGTCTGTTTACTCTTGGCAGTCTTACGGGCAAATCTGTCAGGACTGAAGCGCCCTCTTCCCTTTGTGCCCTGATGCAACCCCCTGAGCAGGCCTGCCCCCGCCAGTGTGGTGAGTTATCTGTCCTGGCAGTCCCAGAATGGTCAACTAATATGGGAGGACAGCCCTCTTCTGCTTTGCTCCAAAATTAGGGAACTTCCTTTCAGTACCCCTCCAGCATTCCAAATCGTATATCCACTTCAAAAAAGAGCTGTTCATTCCCTAAATTCCTCCAGCAAATGCCCCTCTGCCTGACGCCCTGTCTCATGTGCTAAGCTAGATGTGGACAGTATTTATTGTTATGGCTTTTCCCCATACAGATAGATCACTTTCCTGCCTTTGTACCTAAATACCAGTTGTCTGCATAGCCATTGCTTTAAATGTCTGTTTCTTTGACTAACTGATTTACAAACAAGTTGCAGGTTTACTTGCTGAATTTTTATTCTGTTGTACTTCACTCCATGTACTGTATAATGTTTTTGTACCTGTTTTGGTCATCATTGAATCCCTGACTGTATACTCTGGGTTGTGCATGAAAATAGGCATTTTATTGTCTAATGTACCTAGCCAGTAAACAAAGACTAAATCGAGCTAAAAAGTGACCTCAGTGGTAGTCTTTCAAGAAGTGTATCTTTTTTGACTTGTCAGTAATTATAGAATGAGTAATACAAGCTGTTTTACAAATAACAGAGGGGAGGCCTGCTCCATGGTGCACAGCGGTTGGGGACTGTGATGGCATGCAGCTGACCTGGGTTCCCGTCCTGATCCTGGAACATCAGGCATGCAGGCAGGGAGGGCTCAGAGCGTCTGTGTGGGCTGTCATTCTCTTGTGTTGTGGGGCTGCACAGCTCTGTTCTTGGAGCAACACCTGGAGGCTGTTGGTGTAATGCCTTTTGCAATCTGGGTGATCACATGTCACCAGGTGTTCCCAGCCCAGGGCTGTCTTGTGCGAGCACACGCACAAAAAGGGAGGTGGGAGGGCTTAGGGCAAAATAGGGGCAGGGGACCCTCCTTCTTTGGCAGCAGCATGACGGGAACCACCTATAAATGCTCCTCGCAGCATGTGACAGGGCTGTCCTGTCCCCAGATCTGAGACCAGCCATTCTGATCTCTCTTGCCTCCAGCTGTCCTGGATGGAATGGAGAGATCCCACGGGGGGGGGGGGGGGGGGTGAGATTGTACAGCTGTTTCATGGGTCACTACCTGTACAGAAGGAGACACTAGCCCTAGTAGCAGAGTCTTGGGTTGGAAGCAAGCTGAGGACACGACCTGAAGTAAGCACAATAAGGATTAAAACTGAGTGATTGAAACAAATATCAGAGGAAAATGATATACATTAATAGTAAATCTAAAAATGCCAGAAATGCATTTTGTTAAAAATATGATTTTTTTATTGAATAACAAACACTGTTGCTTGAATTTGTGTATTTGCAAATTATTAGAATTTAAGGATGTCATTTCATCTTAAATCTATAACATAATTGCCAAGAATGCACTCTACAGACTTGAGTACACAGTACTGCAAGTGTTCCATTACTCACATAGTGTTCAAGTATTCAGGTACTTACTAATGGAGGGGGAGGGCGGTACAGAAATGTGTTTCTGGAAGGATGAGACATGCGAGATGACTATATGCCAGAAAATATTTTTAAACATGGTACAAGATTGATTTAATTCTTCAGGGAGTGCTTTACAAATCTGACCTGGATCTTCTGTTCTGTTATTGGTAAAAAAAAAAATGTTGAATACTGTCTGCACTACCAAGAGATTTGAACTTGGCTTCTGCCTGAATGGAGCTTACTTTCCCTCTGCTGGATTAGAAGGGGGAGACTGTGCAAAAGGAGACCAAGAAAAACTGACATCTTAAACAGGTACTTCTGGTCAGTCTTCACAGTGGAGGGAGGAGAGGACGGATCACCAGGGAAAAACAGGAATGGGGAAGGTGGGGGGTGGGCACAAGTTCATTTTCAGAGAAAAGATTCCTGAAAGGACTTGCAGTCCTGAAGGTGGACAAGGCTATGGGACAGGATGCAATTCACCCCAGGGTAATAAAAGAACTTGGGGAGTTGCTAGCTTCCTCATTGACAGCCTTGTTCAACAGCTCACTGGAAACCGGTGTGATTCTGGTGTACTGGAGAAGGGCTAATGTGGATTTAGCAAGGTGGGCTAGAGGCATTCTCGTGAACGATTCTAGAAGCTTTCAAGTCTGAGCACTGAGATGGACACTTCTAATCTGGGTTAATCTTGCTAAGACTGTTTAAGCATTGTTGTAACATGGCACAGTAAATGATGCTGAAATCGAGGAAGGAGATTGGTGCAAACGCATCATGTGACGGTAAACGAGCTGTGATTAAGCCAGCGTAGAGCCCGCTAGTGTAGAACCTACAGTGTCCACAGAGCTAGTAAAGTATTAGAGCCCGCTTGTGTAGTACCTGTAGTGGCCAGAGTTTACTGCGCTACCAGCGAGAGACCGAGTGTGTGAAAGAATACAGAGAGAGTCGTCACGGTGCCGCACAGCAATAGAGAGCTATTGACCCCGGGCAGCATGCACGCTATACATATCACGCACGGCATCACAGGAACCGACCAGAACTCGCCAGTGAGTCGAACTCTTAATGTAATAACAGAGAAATGTACGGGTCGATGTAATGTTGAACGGCAGTAGCACAGCAATCATTGACTGCACTGCGATCCTGTACCAAGTTGTGTTACATGCAGCAAAATCACTGTTAGTGATTCAATCTTAGCAACGCAACGTCTCCGGCTACATTTTGAACTATTTTGAAGCTGTCTGATCCACAGATATCTGTAACAGAGGCTCGCCACTGCTGTGTTGAGCCCATGTTACAAGCGCTTTAATCACCTCCAGTGTCAGGCTCTACCGTGGATTAATGCCCGCTGGGTGGTTGGAAGCACTCGGCCTTCAGCCTTGTGCGCCACCCCCAACCCCCAGCAGGGCATTAATCCACGGTAGAGCCCTCCTCTGTCGGTGATTAATGCTTACTTGTTTGGGCAGGACATATGTTAACCTCTCTGCACTTTACTAGGCCAAACTAATGTTTCTTGGATACCTGTACATGAACATTTAGAAACGTAATGTTCCTGCCTCCTACAGTTCAGGTTCCTGACACTGAGAGCGTAGCAGATCAGTTGGGGGTATGCCTGAAAGGAAAAAGATGATTTTCCCTCTGGTTTCTTCTGGAGGGTTCCTATTCCGTCATTGGTAGCTTCCCACTCCATAGTGTCAAAGCCTACAAAAATCACAAGTACTACTTACTTTCTCAAACGATGGCTTCTGCGATTTCACACAGTATTGACTGCTGTAGCTGCCACAGTGGATCCTTGGAGCCCCATTTTTTTTTCTCAGAACAGTGTCTTCCACAGTTTTAGGGACTTCACCAGAATTAGTAAGAGTTGTACATTTTGGTGATGTCCCCAAAAATTTGGACAAGCAGTTTTCTTGCCCAAATCATGTTATAAAGTAGTTGCTGATCATCCACCAAATTGCATGTGCGGATATTGTAAAATTCTAGCCCTTGATCATTTTCGTCTAGTATATCAGATAAAGCGAGCAGCAGTCTGCCCCAGTTTTTAAGAAATTAACATTTTAACTGTTCTGCTGGCTAAAAGTAGAGTACCTTGATTAAACTAGCTTGACAGTCCTCACGTGTCTGCGTTTTTTCTTTTGTCCTTCTGTTTTTATAAATATGATCACTATGCTCTCCCAATATGTGTTATCAAGGTGTATTGAAATCGCCTCCTTTTGTGGGAGGATTAACACTTTTTTTCCCACGTCACACTGGCAGACCAGATGGAGCCTCCTTCACCCACTAACCCTTGTCCATCTGGGTAACTGCATCTGTGTGTCTGTTGACCTTCTTTGGACTGCTTATGCTGCTTATGGAAGCCTCTGCTTCTTTATTTATGACTTTGATAACGGGTGAGTGCACTGATCCCAGGGACCGTTTTCAGGCACGACCTGGGCCATAGCACATGGCGCAGGGTGACAGTGGAGTACAAGGTAACAGTAATACACATGAAACAGATTTGATACAAGCAACAATAGTAGACACAATATACAGGTTTGATGCATAGGTCCATTTGAGAACAGCGAATACAAGATTTCAATATAAGACATTAGAAGACTTGGTACAAACAAATCAATCATAGGCACAGTGTACAATGTGAGACTGCATTGTCCAGTGAGCAAATAATACACAGAATACTCAGTAAAAAAAATATATATACAATACGTACAGGCAAGGAAGTCAAATATTACTGTGAAAAGTGCAATATAACAGTTGTAGGCAAGAGAGTTGACTAGTGTGGGTAGGTGGGTAACCCCTGGGCTGGGGAGTTGACTAGTGTGGGTTGGTGTGAGACCCCTGGGAGCATCAGCAGGATGAGTTTTCCAGGAACCAGACTTTAAGGTGGGACTTGAAACTGGAGTGTATGTCAATGGAACGGAGTTCAACCGGTAGTTTGTTCCACTGCAAGGGGGCAGCTGCAGACCAAGCTCTGCTACCCATGTTGGTGGATACCCTAGGAACAGCTAGAGGGGGAGTACCATTTGAGCGGAAGTTGCGGAGGAATGTTCGGGTTTTCAGAAGGGCAGTTGGGGATTCTGGAGCCATGCGGATGACATTGTCCACCATGCAGCAGAAGGCTAGGTCAAAGCAACCTTGCAGCAGTAACCATCCAAGGATATTATAGAGGGTACAGTGGTGGGTGGAGAACGGGGCCAATAGAGCAAAGGGGCAGGCGCTGTTGTAAGCAGCGGAGAGTATAGCCATAGCAGTAGCTGAGATCCTGGCATAAATAGGGGAGCAGTAGTCAAGAATAGGGAGAAGATTACCCTGGACAATGGCTAGTCTAGCTTCAGGGGTAAGGTATTGCCTGAATCTATAGGTGGCACCTAACTTTTGATGGAACCTTCTGACAAGGGAATTTGCATGCTCAGTGAAGGTGAGGGAGGGGTCACGCAGTACTCCTAAGTATTTGTAGGTGTTGATGTCCTCCAGGGCTGTACCATCTGAGTGAGAATGCGTAAGGGGGCGTGGCTTTTAGTTTTGGCCAGGAAGGGCTTAGATCCAAACAGCATGGATTTAGTTTTTTTTGCATTTATTAAGAGGAGGTTTTTTGAGAACCAGCTGTGGGCTGCATCATAGTTGTGTGAGAGAACTGAGGAAATTGTGGTTGTGGATTTGTCACTGTGGAAGAGGAGAAGGTCATCGGCATACAGGAGAGAGTTACAGTTGAGGCAGTCGAAGGGAAGTGCATTAACGAATAAGGAGAAAAGGAGGGGACCCAGGATTGAGCCTTGAGGGACCCCCACAGAGACAGGCAGGGTGGGGGAGCAGGTTTGACCAATACACACTAATTGTGAGCGATTAGTAAGGTAGCTAGTGAACCAGCTTGCGAATTTCTGAGAACAACCAAGGAGGCTAACCTTGGAAGTAAGGAGAGCATGGTTAACCATGTCAAAAGCCTTTGAGAGGTCGATGAAGACAGCCCCGGTGGCTTTACCATTATCCATGTTAGAGAGGATGTGGTCTGTCAGTAGAGTGAGGGCAATGGCAGTGGAATGATTTGTGTGAAAGCCATGCTGTTGGTTGCATAAGAGGGTGCATTTGCTTATGTACTCAGTGAGCTGATTGTGCACTGCTTTCTCTAGTAGTTTACTGAGATGAGGGAGGATGGCTATTGGACGGTAATTGTCCGAGGATTTGGGGTCACCCGATTTAAGAATGGGGATAACCTTAGCTATCTTTCATGGGTCAGGCATGGAGGAGGTGGAAAGGGCAAGGTTAAAGATGAAGGTGAGTGGCTTGGCAATCGCTGAAGAGATCAGCTTAAGAAAGACTGGAGATAGGCCATCAGATCTGGAGGAGCCGTGGTTAGGTAGATGTTTGAGTAGCTTCACTGTATCATGTATGGAGAGGGCTTTAAAATAGAATGGGGGTATTTGCAGGTGAGTGGCAGAGCTGGAGGAGGATGGCAGTGTGTCAGATATTAGGGTCGGGCTTTGAGGTTGGGCAGTTGGCAGCTTATTTAGGTACATGGATAAGTTGGTGAACTTACAGTTGAAGACACTGGCCACATCATGAGGGTCGGTCAGCAGCCCATCCTGGGAGTTGAGATGTGGTGCAGCATAGCTGGAGTGGGGGTTTAGGAGGGAGCTGATTGAGTCCCAGAATTTTCTACGGTCTCCAAGGTTGGCCTTTTGCAGGTTGCGGAAGTGGGTCTGTTTAAAAAAATTTGGCCTGTTGTTTACATTTGTTCCTCGTGTGCCTGTAAGCATCCCAGAGGGCAGGAGAGGGGTTGCTTTGAGTGGACCAGGCGTGGTCTCTGGCCTTCATAAGGGTTAGGAGGTCTTTAGAGACCCAGCATGAGAGGCGGGTGCCTCTGACCGGTCTGGTAGTGACAAGGAAAAAGCGGTCCTGGAGTGTTAGTAGAGTCTGGGTAAATGTGGAAACTGCCATGGCTACATTGGAAAGGGAAAAAAGCATGGACCAGTCCAAGGACTGGACCTCCTCAGGGAGATTTGTGGAGACTGGGCAGCTGAAATTTCTTAGAGATAAGTATTTGGGTGGGGGACGCTTTAGTTTGGAAGACCAGAGGAGATAGGTCTGTGAATGATCACTTACAGAGTCAGCCATGGTGCCAGCGTGTAACGCTTGGTCCTCCCTGTTTATGAGGATCCAGTCTAGTAGAGTCTGGATGGCTGAGCGTGGATTAAGTCTGGTGGGAAGAGTGATCACCTGCACCATCTTATCCCCTGGGTGATGGGGCCTGACCTGCAAGTACCATTTCCTTTTAAGAGACCAGGTCGTACTTTGGAAGTGACAAGACCAGAAAGCAGGAGGAACCAGTCCATGGGAACATGGGTTTCTGGGCTTCACCTGCTTTTCCAGAGTCTGCTAATATTATTCAAATGATGTTCTACCCACTGTGCCATTTGGTGTGGTTGCCACCCACATCACACTATAATATATATATATATATATATATATATATATATATATATATATATATATATATATATATGTATATCTATAGATCATATGTATATCTATATATTTATATGTATATATATCTTTTTTATTTTATTTTTCCTGCCCAAGCTGCTGCCTCCTTTGAATTCAGACCTGTGGCTTACTCCCGCAGCAGCCCTTCTTTCTGCTGGGTGTGCACTTTCCTAGCTTACTCTGGTGGAAACAGATCTGTTGAGCCTTGCTCATCATATTTTATGTTTCTCAGTGGGGACGAGAGGAACAGTCAGTCGAGGCAGGTTGGCATCATATTAACATCTTGGACTCTGGGCAGGCAGTTTTTCCCCTTGATGGATGAATGTGCTTTCTACTTAGCCGTTCAAACAGAGCTCCCTCAGAGTAGTCCTGTTGGCGGCTTGGAGACAGATGTTGCATGGTTTCCCAGAAAGTTAATGTTATGTCTTAGTTCACTGTAGGATTCGCTATTGTAACGAATGTATTAGCACCCTTCCTTTCTGTAATGTGCTATACTCTGACCATTTCCAGGGTGGCAAACTAGACACTACTTGTGAACCCTGGTCTACCTGCTGGCAGCACCCCACTGGTCCATTCTATTCCTTTACCTGATCTAGAGTCAGCTGAAAAGTTCAGAACGAAGAAAAAGGTAGAGTTAAAAATATTTACTGTGAAATGCACACAGCTCCATCCAGCAGTGTTTTACACACATTTGTAATTGGTATGATGCTAGCTGGGCGCATATTATCTCATATGTTAGGTTTTTCAGGTGCTGACAAGCCTCAAAAATTATTACAGCTTGTCGATCTAAGCCTCCCACTGTGCATTCTCCACCACCATCCCCAACATTCACGGTTGTTGCACATGCGTAGCACTCATTGATGTTTTCATTAGACTCTGCCTTTTGCCTGCTTTGAACAAATTTTTATTTTTTCCTCCTTCGGGGGGGTGGCCCTGGGTGGCTACTCCCTTCCCACGCTGCCCGTCCGCAAGTCCACTTCCCTCCGGTCCTGGGGAACCACTGGGTTCTCCCAGGGATTCCCCCCTTGCAGTGAGGCCAGGAAGGGGAAGTCTATCCTCCCCCAACCTTGAGTACAAACCAGCACATGAGACCTGACCGGTGGCGGAAGCACAGTGGAGTGTAGCAGCTGGGAGCTCCAGGAGCCCAGGGTTGCTGTGCATTTTCTGTTTCTGCCCCACTTCCCCTGCGGCATGAGTGTGCACATATGAAGGCGCGCGCACACACCACGTACCCATGCTCCTATGGCTCCCTAACTCTGGCGCTGCCCTCAGCCTCCACCAGGGAGCAGCCATGGAGTAGTACGACAACCCTCCCTCCCCCGGGAGAGGAGAGCAGTCCATTGGATGCTCTATCTGCTCCCTCCCCTGCCAGCCCTCGGCAACCCAAAGTCGTTTTCTTCCCCGGGTCGCTGGCATGGTGCAAAGTGTGACGTCCATTGCCTCAACCCTCAGTGCCACTGGGCTGGCCTACTTGGAACAAATTTAACATTGTTTAACTGCCCCTTATTTTTCTCTTCCATTTCCACCGCAGTACTGCCCACTAGCCTAGTCCCTTACTTGTTCAAGTGACACATTCCACAGGCACTGGTACCACTTCCAGCCTCTTGAAAGCCTCTTGAGTGCGATTATACGGCATTGTTTGTTTGTTTTCTGTTATATTTCACGTTGTTCAGTAGCCTACCAGAAATTAGCTGTGCTGATGTCAGTCTAGTTCCTAGTGGGGCAGGCATGTACACCACAGAATTATCACCCCAGCTGGTGTTAGCTGTAACCCTTGATGGAAGTGACACGGGGGTTAAATAGGCACAACATCTGACCTATCCTGTTGTCTGCTGTATCAAAGGTGACATCCTCCATGGCAGGCTGCAGGCTCGTATGGCAGTATGGGGGAAGCTTGAATTCGTTCTCTGTGCAGCACTTTCGTATGAATAAATGTAATAAAAGTCTTTATTTATATACAGAATAAAAGCTTTTGGGGCTGGGATGCCCTGTTACCAAAGCTGTCCTGTTGTAGATGGTAGGGCTTTCGTCTGTACTGCTATCAGATGCCTTACCTAATTACGATTTTTAAACAGACACTGGCTGTTGTGCTGATATTTGTTCTTTCTTATGTCAACAACGATGATTGAAAAAAAATCTGTAGTAATGTAATTGGAGGCTTTGTTGTGTGTTTTCATTTCATCTTCATGGTTTTATCTTAGTGTCCTTCTGGGAAGAAAAGGTTGCTGTTGGTGGATTCTCACCAAATAACACGTCAGATGGTGGTGTGTGAATAGCAGCCACTGTAACCTGATGCATCTCTGCCCATCATGTTTAAAGAACATGCGAGGCGGAGCTGGGTGAGCCGCAGTTAGTTACAGCAGGAATCTGCTGATGAAAGCCTGAACAGTGAGGAAACACCTGAATTTTTACTACAGAGGGCCTCTAGCTAATGCAGCCTGGATGATAATAGCTTTATAGCAACTGTCCTGCCCTTAGTCAGCTTCAAACCAGCGACCTTGAGGGGATAAACAGAAACTTCTGCCAGTCCAGTGGGCCGCCTGGTCCCCTTATTTTTATGTTTTATAAATGTTTAATGAAATTTGGGGTTAATGGTTTCCTTGTCAGTGAAGTGCCACCTGACAGTGCCCTGAAGTCTGCTTAAGTGCTGTCTCTCTGCTTGGACACAGAAGGTCACCAGCAGCAGCCTTTATGGGGCGACACTTCCCACTCAGTGGTGGAACATTGTTTAAATAAGAGACTGCGGTGTTAATGGAACACCATCGTATGCCGATTTCCTGGTTTTCTTTAGTTGTAAATTAAGTTGAACCAACTTTAATTAGGGGAAAAAAATGGTGTTAATGGTTTTTGTAATAGCTAGCACGTAGTGATGACCTTCTCTGTGGGCCTTTACTGTTGTTGACTGACTGTAGCCCATTGCAGCTCAAGTTGCAGGTTTACTATCGGTAAAGCAGTATCCTTTAAATTTAAATAAAAACAAACTGCTCCTTCTCATAACTTGGAGTATAGCTCTGAAACATAGACTTTGACGGCAGGTAAGGACTGCTTGGCCCACCTAGTCTGCCCAGTTCCCTACCTATTGGATAAGCTGCAGATCCTAGTTAACCAACAGCCTACGTCTTCCTAACCCCCCCACCAGAATTGCCTTATATCTGTCCCATGCATTCTTGAATTCCCCCACTGTTTTTGCCTGAACTTCTAGTAAAACGCTAACTCCGGTAGAAACTAAGTGTTTCCATGCATGCTAGGACAATGTTTCAGCGTGCATCATGATTAAATTGTCAGTTACCTCGTCATGCAACACACCACCATAGCTGATGGGTTTTCATTTTTTATTTCAGTGTTACAAACATACTAAATTAGCGAGCAGATAAAGGCCAATTGGTCTATCAAGTCTGCTCGATTATGTACCTGGCCTCCCTACTTGGCAGCTGCCCTTCCTTCCCCCCACCCTTACCCTGTCCCATCCCCTTTTGACAGCGCTCACCATGTGTGTTTTCAAAGACGCTAGTAATTTTTGATTCAGTAGCTCATATTTTGGTGTATCTTATTAATGTAGAAATGCATTTATCTTACGAGTGCAACATATATCTATGGCTGATATATTCTTCTGCCCAGGGCACTTGAATAAACAAGATGTTGCCTTCTAATCAAGTTTTTCGTGGTTACATTTCTTTTAGTAAAGCATTTTTAACCTGGTTGGATTAATTTAAAACCAAGTGTGCATACAGCTAGTTTGGCTGAATCTTGCATATTTCCTCCTTAGCCAAATTATGATGAATGCAGCCTGAGTTTATTTCGAAATTTGCTCTACAAGCCTCAATCCATTAACTGGCTTGGCTCAGGAGACCAAGAAAAGCCATAACTAATTGGGGCTTCAATTAGCATTTCCTTGGAAATACTGGTGTGTGTGTGTGTGTGTGTGTGTGTGTGTGTGTGTGTGTGTGTGTGTGTGTGCGCGCTGTGTGTCTCTCTGGGAGAGAGAGAGAAAAGAGAGAAGGAAACAAATCACAGCAGTGCTAATCTTTTTCACCACCCCATTTCTGTGGTCTTGCTTCAGGGTTAAAATCTTTTCCTCATGATGTCACAGTTGCATTGTCAATTTCAGTAAGTTCAAAGGAAGTTAAGTGATTGGATGCTGAGTATACTGTTAAAACTCTGCAGCTGCTATTAGGGACAAGAAATCATTGGGGAGGCGCTGGCCTTGAACTTTGCTGTGCTGGAGCCAGTCTTGCTGAAAGTGCAGGCAGGGCTGATACTGCTCACAATGACATGACTGATCAAAGCTGTAGAAATTGTAAAGGTCAGGCTCTGAATGCAGAACAGGGGACCTGTATAAAAGTCCTGTGTATTCTACTGCACTTTTAAAGAGACACTGTCCTATCTTTGAGGAATTTTTTGGTGCATTTTAAATGACCTTGGTGGGAGGTGTAAATAGTAGGAATAAGAATGGAGTTATTGATAAAGGTCAAAATTAACCGTCAGTATAGTGGTTACAGCACAGGCTTGGGAACCAAGGAACCCAGGTTCATATACTAAGTGGGCCACTTATTTACTGTGTGACCTTGAGCAAATCACTTAGAATTTTCAGTAGTAAAGGACAGCTTGCCCCACCTTGTCTGCTCAGATGGTCCCTGCTGACCCTAACTGCTGTCCAGTGACCCTCCCTCCTCCCTGCTTATTTACTAATATTCCCCTACATCGCTTTCCCATGCATGTTTGAAGACCCCTGCTGTTTTCATCTCCACCCCTTTCGCTGGCAGTCTGTTTCAGGTGTCTACCACTCTTTAAGTGAAGTAGTACTTCCTCACATCCTTCTTACCCCCCTCCCCCTTCTTTGCATGCCCTCTGGTCCTGGTGCTCTTTCTCATTTGAAAGAGACTCCTCTCCTACACCCTGTTCACCCCCGTAAGGTACTTGTAGTCTCTGTCATGTCCCCTCTCACTGTCTTTCTCGGGGTGTACAGGTTGAGATTCCTCAGTCTCTCCTCGTAGGGCTTTTGATGCAACCCATGTACCATTTTAGTTGCCCTCCTCTGGACTGCCTCCACGCTGTCTGTACTTTGTGAGGTGCAGCCTCCAGAACACTTAACATCCTTTTGTAAATGTGGGTAGAAGCAGAACCCCACTGAAAACAGAGATTATCATAGCCAGACTATCATAGGTAAGGAAACAATTCAGTAATAGAGAACAGAAGTTTCCTATATGCTCTTATCTTTGAGGCCTGTCCTATAACTACCAAAATCACTTTTGTGCTATATGTAGATTTTGTGGGGTGGCTTGTAGGGTTGAATCTCTAGACTCCAAGAAAAGGAGCTCCTAGGCCACCCATCATTCTCACACCATGTCCTGCCCAGTCCTGGAGCTGCACTAGCGTTCATTCATTCATTTTAAGGCAGCTGTTACGCAGCTCTGTCCTAACCAGAGGCCGAGGTGTGGCTGCAGCACCAGTTATGTTAATAAACTGTTCTGTTCCGTTTCCCCTCCTGTCAGTGTAATTCAGAGATGTTAAGCTTTTGGGATTGCCCGTTGGTAAAAGAGGAGCAGGGGGTCCAGATGGCTGCGATCTTAGGTTGGCTGTGGTGCGAGTCAGAAGGCACTTGCCAGGTGAGATTGGTATGGGCAGGATTACACCCAGCCTAATTCTGATCCTCAGGCAAGGTAAGAAGACAAGAGATATCTGATGGATGAACCCACCAGGTTTCTCCAGTTTGCAGTTATGATTAAACTATGATTATAAGACATGGCATCTCTGATGCACACATTTACTTGACGTGTATTATGGAGACATGGTTGTGTGACTCTGCTAGCCCTGCGCAGGCTCATATAGTCCAGTCAGGGTTCTCTATGTTACATAGCCCAATACTGGAGTGGTAAGGGTGGTGGTGTGTCCATCCATGTTAGAGCTGAGTTGAACTATGTGTCGTCTTCCATCGAGTCAACAGGTCCTTAGTGTGGCCTCTGCCATTCCAGTGGCAGCTCATTGTGTTGACATGCTGAGGGCCTGGGTTCGGAGGCGCGTCCAGGAAGTCATGTCAGGAGGCAAGCCATGGCTGAGACAGCTGCCACTTAGCAGTGCATCTCAGTTGGGGAGGGTTGGTGATGGTCTCCGCCACCACAGTGACCCCTGTGACTAGGCCAGGGAGCTTGCTCCTGCCACATGGGGAAACTGCAGCTGTGCAAGGCTGATAGAGGCATGGATCTCCCATGGAGGTGGGAGGGAAAAAAGCCTGGTAGGTATAGGACTGTGCTTGTTTACTGCCGGCTGTCCCCCACCACCCATTGGCAGGGGATAAGACTTTCTTCAGGAGTTTGCCAAGTGATTGAGTGGGTACTGGACTCCCTGAGAACTCTTGTTCTTGGGGATTTCAAGGCTAGGGTGAAAACACACCCTTGGATTTTTTTTTTCCCTTGTTTTGTTGCTAGCAATCTTTTCCAGTTATTTGAAGAGCTTCGCCCTCGGCAAGAAACTTCTTCAGCCACCCACTCGATCTTGTTGTCTAAGCAGGGTCAGAGATTGATAAGAGTATCCTGCTGTGTTGTCAGACCACTGCCCCCTATTATTAAATGTCAGATGAAGATGCTATTTCTGACAGCAGGGGTGATCCAGTATCATTCATTTACATCTGATGACCTCACCCCAGAGTGCTCCTTAGTTTTTTTCTGAGCTTCTTTGTTCAAAGGTCACAGGATAAGGGTGCAAGCGTAGGACATAATGTTTGAAAGCTGACAGACCTGTCCCGGAGGAGCATCTTTGGAGTGACCAGATTCAGCCAGGGTGGAGAAGAAAAAGTTCTTTGCCCCGCTGATTGCAGCAGAGGAAGTGACTGACTGCACTTTTTCTTTCTTTTTTAAACTCTCATTCTTTATTTTTCACTTCTATAACTTGCAATGTATACATACACTTCATAATATTTACAAAAATTAAATATTAACAATAAAAAAGTAATAAATTATTTAAAACAAAAAGAATGCATGCACATTATATACTCTGTCTGATTTCTTTGATTGCCTAAAACAATGATGAAATACATATTGAACATATAGGACTGGTAGTAAATGTGGCGGGGGGTGTACTCCTATACTTTAGGGGGCACCTAAACGTATCCGTTGTGTCACTTTCTCCACCTGACTCTACAGGTTGTGAATTCATTCACTCTCCCCTACTGCTCGGTAACACAAAAAAGTTGCACCTGGTCTGTGCCTACAATCCGCCTAAGGGAGGCTTACCAGGACTCTCCTCTCTACTTGACCACCTTAAAGGCAAGGTTGGGTCTAGTGAGGTGCTTATCCTGGGGGATTTCAACCTCAACTGGCTGGGGCCTAATACCAAACTTTATGAGCTACTTCTGTCTGGCCTCGCCCTCAATCAGACCATCACAGTACCCACTAGACCCTTCCCGGGGGGACAAGGGGTCACTTATTGACTAGTTACTGAGCAACCGACTGGGTAAAGTCATCCAGTCTGGCACTCTCCCAGATGCTATATCTGATCACTCGCCCATTTACTGCATCTGGGGATCCACCGCCCCCAAAATTCGTAGTAGAGTGATTCAGATGAGGGATTTCTCTAAGCTTATCCTCCATGACTACTTGGACGACCTGCATCGTACCGACTGGTCTAGGGTTCTCGGCACCAATGACCCTACCATAAGACTGGACCACTTTCTTGCGATTCTCATCCCCCTGCAGAACAGGCACACTCTCCTCACAAAAAGGAGGATGAGGGGTACTGTCACTAAGTGGCTCCATGGTGGACTACTCGCTCTCATGAAGCAGAGAATCAAGAGTTGGATCAACTACAAAATTTCCAGCGAAACACAAGACCTCCTTGAATATCGACGGCTCAGAAACTCTTGCAAGGCCGCAATACATGCCACCAAGAGTGAGTTCTGCAAATCAGCCCTGCTCAAATCGGCCTACAACCCCTGGTGCTTCTGGCAAAACATCAAAAATGTGGTCGGTGTGTCCGCCAAGCACTCGGTCGTCGACATGAATGTAGGGGGGGCCAACTGTAACAACCCCCAGACCATAGCCTCAGCGTTCAACTGTTTGTTCTCCGAACTGCCTGCCTCCCCTCCCCTCCCAACCGCCATTCCTGAACCTCAGGGCCACCCCCCCTCCCCTGGCCTCCTTTTTACCTGAAACAAATCTCTGCTAGAGAGACTCAAACTGTCCTAGCTGGTCTCTCACACCACTCAGGGGCGGGTTATGATAACCTTGAGCCTAAGTTTCTTAGTCTGGGGGCGCCCCTCCTCGCCCGGCCGATCACCCTTATTTTTAACTCTTCCCTCACCTCTGGAATCTTATCTGATGTGTGGAAGGTGGCCAAGGTTGTCCCGGTGTTTAAGCACGGCGACCCCAAGGAGATGAACAACTACCGCCCCATTGCCATACTCCCTGCTACCAGCAAGCTTCTTGAAAAGGCTATAGCTGGGCAAATCTCCCATTACCTGCAGGAGTATGCAGCTCTCTCCCCTGCTCAGCACGGGTTCAGGAGGGGGCATAGTATGGCCACTGCTATCGCCGTGGTCACCTCCGAGGTCAGATCTGCTACAGACGTTGGCAGATTGACTGGGGCCATCTTTGTCGACCTCTCTAAGGTCTTTGATCGGGTCGACCACAATCTCCTTCACTCCGCTCTACTCGGGAAAGGCTTCTCCCCCCAAGCCCTTGATTGGTCCTCCAACTACCTTGGGGGGAGACAACAATACACCTGTTTTAACCGTGCCCTTTCGGACCTCTCCCCAGTCAGATGCGGAGTACCCCAAGGGTCCGTTCTCGGTCCCATTCTGTTCTCCCTTTATATAAACAAACTCTCCTCCGTTACGACCTTCGGGTCTACCACACTCTATGCAGATGACCTGGTACTGTTATCTAGCTCCCAGGACATCTCTGCCATCAACTCTCAACTCAACTCTGACTTTGGGCGTATCCTTAACTGGCTCGTGAGACACAAGCTCACCGTTAATCTAAACAAAACCCATGCCATGTTATTCGGGCCAGTGGCCAAAACCGCATCTTGCCCCTCCCCCCTTGCCATTAAAGGGGGGAATGGCTCCCTCCTGCCTGTCCTGAAATCCGCTAGGTACCTAAGGGTGACCCTAGATCCTCAGCTTGATCTCACAGTGCACCTCCGCAGCATCTGCAAAGCGTCGAACAGTAGGCTTGGCTTGGCATACAAGGCCATGGACTGCCTCACCCCGCCGCTCTGCTCGCGCAGCCCGGGATCCTATTACCTACGCCTGCTTATGGCTTGTTGCCTTTGGCGCCTGTCCCAACGCCCATCTAGCTAAATGGGATATGGCCTATAATAACATGTCGCTTCACTCTCTCCGCCTCCCTCACCTTACTCATCGGGTGTGCCTCTACGCCCGCTCTGGAGTGGCTTCCCTAAAAACACCGAGCCTTTGTCCTCGTAATATGGTGGATAATATAGTCCATACTGCTTGCCCCCCCCTGCCCTTGCTGTTCCCTTCAAACACTGCACCCCGGCCTATCAACTAAGGTCCAGCTTGACTTTGGTTTGCAAGGTCCCTAGGACCTGCTCCCTCACTGGTGATCGGGCCTTCTCCGCCTACGCCCCGAGACTCTGGAACTCCTTCCCTGCCCCAGTCCAAGCTGCCCTTTCCCACCCCGGCTTCTAAACGTCCCTCTGGAAGTTCCTCAAAGCTGCCTCCACCTGTCTCTGTGCCAACTAGCTGCTGGCACTAGCGGCTGCCCGACTCCTCTCCCATAAGCATGATTCGGCCTCTGCCTCTTTTCACTATAGCACTTCTCACGCTCGCGGCTGCTCAACACCTCTCCCACAAGCTGAATTCAGCCTCTGCCTCTCCCTACCATAGCACTTACCACTCTCCTCTGACAGGCGTCCTCTACCCATTAGCTCCTTCCCTTGTAACATCTTGAAGTCCCCACGCTATTTTTTGACCTGCCCCCTGGGCATGCAGCTGGATTGGGCAGTTCTCTCCCTGCAGTTCGAGCCTTACTCCACCGGGGTTGTCCCTCTGGTTGTGTTCCTCCCCCTCTCCTCACCCACTAGTTCCATGCTGCCCTACAGCACTGTTTACTCTCCTCCCTGCCTGTTTCCTGACACACACCTGGATTGTTCACTGATCCTGCTCCCCCCTTAGTTACCTGTACCTGTAGTCTCCTACCTCCTTGTTACCTTATTGGGGTTTACGTAATTGAGTTGTAGTTGTACTCATGTTTGCTAGCTCTGTCTCTGTACCATGTCTATATACTGTACTTCTGGCCCCACCTGTGTGTGGGTGAGTATGTCACTCTGGCTTTGCACCATGTTCCCTGTACCGAATTCTCTCTGGCCCACCTGTATTGCGGGCTTGTATGCTATCTTGACTATGTACCATGTTTTTCTGTATTGTACCCTCCCGGGTCGCACCTGAAAATAGGCACTTGTTGTCTAGTGTGCTTACCTGGTTAACAAAAACAAATAAATAAATATCCTTAGAATCCCAAGTCCTTCAAGAAGGGCACATCTTATGGTACAAAATCTATTTGTAGAGGTACAATATATATTACCCATCTTCTCCAAATATTCTCAAAGCCAGATTGGGATTTATTTAACAGAGCTGTAATCTTCTCCATCTTATAAATATGTGTCATTATTTGATGCCTTTGGTCCAATGTGGGAGGCAGAGGGGACATCCATCTTTTAGTTATAGTTTTTTTCGCTGCAAGGGTAGCCAGATTAATAAATTTCTTTGTCGGGACATCTTTGCAGTCTTGCGGATATTCTCCAAAGAAAAAGAAGTGTGGGTTAATATTTATGTTCGGTGAAATTATTTGTTGAAGGGCTTCTTGGAAACTGGATAGAAAAGGTTGAAGTACCTTACAGGTCCAAAATATATGGCCCATTGTAGCTGGAGTATGTCCACATTGCCTCCAACATTTCGCTCCCTTAGAAGGGTTGTATTTCTGAACCACTGCAGGAGCTTTAAAATATCTTACTGAAAATTTCCTGGCAAACTCCTTCCATTGTCCAGAACCAATGTCCCTCTGCATTGTTTCTAGGTGTCTTTCCCATTGTGGTAATGGCACTTTCAACCCCAAGTCCTTTTGCCATGCCAGTCTAATATTATTTAATGAACTTTCCTTCAGGGACCGCAGGCCCTTATAAAGAATTGAAATCATGTGAGGGGGGTACCAGCCTTTTGTCTATCGCCCCTATAAAAATCTCCACTTCACCGCCCCAAGGGTGTTAAGATAGTCTCTTGTCTGAAAGTATCTAAATCTGTCTGCATAAAGAATGGCATATATTTGGACTAAATCTGTTAGTGGTAGGATTATACCCTGAGGCATAAAATGGTATACCAAATGCAGACCCTGCCTTTGCCATTTATGAAATCCCTTGTCTATCTTAGCCGGAATAAAGGAGCCTGTATAGGGCAAAGAAAGCAAGGTGGATCTCCAACCTGTGAGTTCCTGGGATGATAATACTTTTTGCCAGCATTTTAATGTGGAATGGGTATATGGGTTAATTACTCTCTCCAGTTTTATTTCTGGGGGACAAGACAATAGGGTGTGGCATACAGTCTCAATTTCCTTCTCCTGGCCCTCTAGCGACTTCCACCTGGCTATGTAATTCACGTCGAGCCAATACAGAGGTATTCTAATCTGGGTAGCTAGGTGATATAATTTAAGGTTAGGTAAAGACATCGCTCCCTGCTGTTTAGGGAGCTGTAATGTGGAGAGGCTAATCCTTGGCCTCCGATTTGCCCAGATATAAGCTGATATTTTTCTTTGCAATGTCCTATAAAATGCTTCTGGTATCTGTATCGGAAGGGTCTGAGCCAAATAAAGGAAACGAGGGAGAACCACCATCCTGATAGACTCTATTCTCTGATATAGAGACAAGGGAAGCGCTCTCCATTTTTCTAATTCAGCATGTGTTTTAGTCATAAAGGGGGTATAATTTAAAGAAAAAAGGTCAGTATGTGTGAGTCCAATCTGTACTCCTAAGTACTTAATACTTCTCAAGTCCCAGTGAAAAGGAAATTTACTTCCCATTTTTACTGATGGGTTATAATTCAAAGCCAGAACTTCTGTCTTAGAGAGGATGACTCTGTATCCTGATACATCTCCGAATCTATTTAATAAGTCCCAAAGGTGGGAAAGAGAAGTCTCAGGCTCTGTCATATATATTAAAAGGTTATCCATGTTTAAGGCCAGCTTATGAGTTTCTGTTTCAGTCTTCACCCCCTTTAGTCCTTCTTCCTGTCTTAAGGCTTGGGCCAGGGGTTCTAAGTATATTGCAAATAATAGGGGGGACAGGGGGCACCCCTGTCTGGTGCTACGGGATAGTGAAATAGGGCTGAAAAATGAACCATTTATTCTAATGTAAACTTTGGGACCCGAATACATTAATTTTATCATTTTGATAACAGATTGTGGTATTCCCATCCTCCCCATCACTGCCCACAGAAAAGGTCACTCGACTCGGTCGAACGCCTTCTCTGCGTCCAGAGAAAGCAGGAGAAACTGAGACCTCATGTTCCCTACCCGTTGCAGCAAGTGCAGTGTTCTTTTTATATTAGCTTGTGTTTGTCGGCCTGGGACGAAGCCAGTCTGATCCAGGTTTATTATCTGAGGAAGAAAGGTTTCGAACCTCTTCGAAAGTATGGAGGTGAATATTTTATCATCTATATTGAGAACAGAGATAGGTCTGTATGAAGAGCAAGATCCGGTTTTGGTATACTGGCTATGTAAGCATACCGCCAGGAATCCGGGTTGCTCCACCTATTTGAGCACCTCCGAGAACCGCTAACAGGGTGGGAGACAGGTCCTTTCTAAATGTCTTGTAAAAATCACCTGTGTATCCGTCGGGACCAGGACTGTTATGTGAGTTCAAGGCAGAGATTGCTTGATTTAATTCCACAGCTGAGATTGGCTTTTTCAGTAACTGTTTCTGTTCTTCTGATATCACTGGGAGGTCAGGACCTTCCAAGAAGGCCTCAGTTACCTGTGTGTCCTCCCCTCTTTCTGTTCTGTATAGAGCACTGTAAAAAGTCTGAAAGGCTTGTTCTGTCTTTTTGGGGGAGTGTGACAAATTTCTTTAAAGTTGGGTCTCTAACCTGAATTATATTAGATCGAGTCTTGTGTTGCCTAAGTCTGTGAGCTACTAACCGGGTAGCCCTAGGGCCACCTTCATAGTATTTCTGATATATTGTAAGGCTTGTTCCATACGTATGTGTGATATCACCTGGATTTGTTCTTTGGTGGCTTGTAAAAGGGGCATGACCTCTCATCTCCCGCAGCATGTTGGGCCTGTAAATCTTGAAATTGTTGTTGAAGTTTATCTAAGTGCAACTATTGCTGTTTTTTTGTAGAAAGCTGCATATTTTATTATGTCACCCCTCAGGACAACTTTAAGGGTATCCCATAAAGTGCCCTCTTTTATCCCTTGTACATTATTTTCAGAGAGAATCTGTTCGATTTTCGTCTGTATCATTTCTCTAAAATCCTTTATATTTAAAAGAAAATTGTTAAATTTCCACAAGGTATTAATTTTTTTCCCATTCCCAGATCATGTTAAGGGTTATAATTGAGTGGTCAGCCAGTACCGTGGGCGTCTGGGTACATCTCTGTATTTTATATAGATGTTCCTTTGACACATGTATGTAATCTATACGGGTATACACCTTATAAGGAGCTGAGAAGTGCGTGTACTCTCTTTTATTAGGATGTAGGTATCTCCAGACATCCACTCACTGTGCCCCTGAAAGATAGGCCTGCACTGCCCTCTGAGCTGGGGATTTTTTAAGGGGTTTGATGTTAGATGTATCCAATTGTGAAGTAGTCAGATTATGGTCCCCTTCCATTATCAGCACCCTCTTAACTTATTTCCATAATCTTTTGAAACAGTATTTTTCTTACTTCAAGTCCCGAACCGGGAGAACATATAAGGAGGCAAGGGTGATATCCTGTCCCTCTTGCTGTCCCACTGCAATCGCAAGCCTTCCCTCAGGGTCCACATATGAATTTGTCGGGCGGAAAGGATTATTTTTAGGAACCATGACCACCACTCCCCTTCTTTTCCCCTTCCTGAAGACAGAGGCTATTCTGGTGGAGAACCCAAATTTGGAAAGTTTTTGATGTTCTTTCATGTTTAAATGTGTCTCTTGCAATAACAAGAATGAGGGTTTCAACTTCTTAAGGGAGGTAATGACTCTATATCTTTTTACAGGGTTATTTAACCCATTAACATTATGAGAGCATACCAAAATTGAGGAGGCTTTAGCCATTAAACAGGGACAAGTTATGTAGGGCTGTCCTGATCGGGATTGGTTGAAATTCTGATACAGAAATCCTGACTTGTACTATTTCTATACGAACAGGGGGGCATCTTCTACCTTCAAACATTCTATATCTTTTAGCATCAATGTACCATGTCTCCCATTTTATATCTCCAATTTCTAAGCAATCAGTTGTAAAATTGAAATTCAGTGCACGTACATTACCAGAATTAATATAAAAAGTAACTATAACAAGTTTCAACTTGTAAAACCTATCTACATTAGTACTTCCAAAAAAGAGAGTATAAAAACTAACCCTCTAGAAGAAGGAACCACCGTCCGAAATTCGGGCTGGGTCCCTAAGGGAGGAATTGTGACCCAAAAATTAGTCAGGCCTCCCCGATCCCTCCAAACAACGGGATCAAGCAAAAGGTATGTCACGCATTGTGGTAGTACAATCAAACAGAATAGTAGGATAATTCTCCTTAAAAACTGCCCCAAAAGGGCAGAAACTGAAAGGCTGCCCAGGAGTGCACCTAAAGAGAAACACATTTTCTCAGCGCAACCCAAACTTGCAAATCAACTTAGTGTGCTGTGAGGCTCTAAGCATCTTGAAACATCTGCACATTAGTGATTTAAATTAAATTATAACAAGTTACAGCCAAACATCGTGGTTGAGAGCAGAACAACACCTGCAAGTAAACAAAGGCTGCTTTTATTTTTTCTTTCACTAAATAATATAGTGTACTTGCAGTGAGGAAACCTATGCCTCTTCATTTTTCTGCACCTCCGTTTACCCCCAGTAACACCGGAGCATGAAGTAAACAGTCACCTGTACCTTGTGCAGATCGCTAGTCCGACTCAGGTGTTCGGCTGTAAACCCTCAAGTTCTGCTCCTTTGGGGGGAGTTGTATGCTTTCTTTATGGTTTCTCTGACTTCCTGCAGCGATTGAAAGCCTCTCTGTTTGCTTGTTCCCCCTCGTCTGTTTACATGACTCTGCCATTGTGAGCGGGGGGGGACGCTTTTCCTGTGGCGCACGACCAGACGACTGGAAACTCCATCCTCTCTTCTTTACTTCCAGTTGAATCTCCTCGTGAGTTGCATATACTTTATTACCAGTGTCCCAGAACACACATAAATTTGTGGGGTAAGGTGTCTGGAAGCGGATCCCATGTTCTTTCAGGATCTTCATGATCGGTGCATATCCTGCCCTTTTTTTCATGATCTCTGTAGGGTAGTCATTGTCGAACAGCAATCTGGATGAGTTATAGGTGACGACTTTCTTAGACCAGGCTGCCCTCAGCACCGTTTCTTTATCCCTGAAGCTGAAAAATTTGAAGACAATTGACCGTGGTCTTGCTGATTGATCTGGGGGTTTTCGCATCAGGGCTCTGTGTGCTCTCTCAATTTTAAACTAGAATGTTAAGGGGAGATCCAAGACATCCCGGAGTAAATCCGTCAGGAAATCTTCCATTCTGCCCAATTCAGAATCCTCTGGGAGACCATATATAAACAAAGGTTGTCCCTTCTGGACCGAGCTTCCATATCTAAAATTTTTTCTTGGAAAGCCTCTTGCTGATCCACCAGAAAATCAACAGCTTGGTGAAGGCATTGGGTCTCCTCTGCCACCTCACCTGTTACAGCTTCCGATCGCTCCAATCTCTCCTCAGTCTCCGTAAGCCTGGTCTTTAGTGCCGAAAATTATTTTTTATTTTCCGCCTGGAATGCCTTTATTTCTGCTAAAAGCGTCTCAAAACGGGCGCGAGATAGCCTTTCACCCTCTCTGTGTCTTGGTCCCTGGCAACGCTGCTTGTTGGGGATACACTGCGGCTGGAGATAGGCCGTCTTTGGGATCTGATTGCATCCATTCTCCCCCTGTGCCTCCCCGAGCATGGTTTCACTAAATCTTTACCCCCAGACATTATTTCAATATTTTCGTGTATTTTTGAGATCTCCTTTGTTGAATTAGGGAGTTTTATCAAGTGGGTTATGCTGGAGCTCCTCTCCTATGCAGCCATTCAGGATGGTGACGTCACCGGAAGTCCAACTGCACTTTTTCTGTGTTGTGGACTGTATGTTGCATCCAGAATGTCTGCGATACAAGGAGCCAGCCTCGACTGAGAGGTGCAGCTGGTTTCGTGATTTCTTCAGAGCCTTAATTATTGTCATCTGGGACCATGTTTCTTTCATTGCCCAAGTTATGAGTCGCAGGGATAGAACTGAGGTGATGTCTGACCTGCTTAACCAGTGGGAGAAGTCACCCCAGTTGGATGAGAAGGACATCCTTAAGATGGTTACCGGATTATGCTGCAACACGTCTAAAGTGGACACCATACCAACACAGATGTGCAAGGCTGTGTTGTGACATTACACTCCTAGAGAGGGTCCAAAGGAGGGCAACCAAAATGATCTGGGGCCTGGGGGAGAGGACCTATGAGGAGAGGCTCAAGGAGCTTGACATGTACACCCTGGAGGAGAGGAGGGACAGGGGGCACATGATAGAGGTCTTTAAGTACATGAAAGGGATCAATAAGGGAGGCCCAGTCAGGTGCTCCAAAGGAAGGAGGGTGGGGCAACAAGAGGTCATGGGTGTAAGCTGGAAGGGGGCAGGCTCAGAAGAGAGAGGAGGAGGTGTTGTTTCACTGAAAGGGTGGTGGAGCCATGGAATGCGCACTGCCCAGGGAGCTGGTAGAGGTGGAGACTGTGGACGGGTTTAAGAGGGGATGGGACAGGTACGGGGGAGGGTGAATCTGACCAGGCCTAATACTGGTGGAACATCTGGGACAGGGAACAGTATAACCCAAGGGGGAGGGGGGGACACCAAAATCGGCCCTCAATACAGGTGCTGAAAATCGAGCAGACTCGAAAGACCATTAGGCCTATTCTGCTGGCATTTTAGTATGTTAGTTGTGTCTAGTCTTGGCAGATATTGTCAACGCCTCTTTGTGTAACAATACTCTCCTGACACCACTGAAAGTGGAACTGGTGAGGCCTCTGCTGAAGAAGGCATCATTAGATCTTGCCAGTCTGCCAACTAGAGACCTGTCTGCGACCTTCCCTTTGTAGTGGAGGTTGTTGGAAAGTGGATTGCAGCTCAGCTAGTGGATCACCTAGAGAAATTTTACATCTTTATGCATTTCCATCTGGTTTTCATAGGAAGCACAACGCTGAAATGGCCTTGATCAGAGTTAGCAATGATTTTTATTTATTTGTTTTATTTAGTTTTTGTTTACTGGGTAGGTGCATTAGCCATAGCAATGACTATTTTAAGGCACGACCCGGGAGGGTACAGTACAACAATGCAATAATACAGGGAAACATTTTAATACAAGTACAGAAAATGGTTGACAATAGTACATGGAGCAATTTGCAAATGATTTTGACCTAGTGAGGGATCGAGGAGAGGTTTTGATTAATTATTTTTTTCAACTTTTTATCTTTGTTTGACACTGTTGATCATGCAGGATTGCTGTACAAATTTGAGGGGCTGGGGAGGGTGTCTGAGACTGTTTGAAGTGGTTCTGAGGGTCACAGGCAGTAGTACAACAGCAAGGAGAGTAGATCAGAGGTTGGCAAGGCTCACAGCTAACATGCTGCTGTGCATGCTTCTACTCGAGACTCATGCTTTCTGACTTCCAGAGGGTGGAGGAGCAGAAAAACAGTTAAAATAAATAAATAAATAAATAAATAAAAGGTCCTAGCATGGCAAACAGGCCCATACATCCGGGTTCCCCATACCACTAGTGGTGTCATCTGACAACACTCAGGAATTTGAAGTAAATCATCTCCTCCCTTCACTGATAGGGAGGTGGGTGAGCCAAGGCTCCAAGGAGGACAAACACTGGCTGGGGCTTGGAACCATGCTTTGGGAGCCCCTGAGGGAAGGCTCATGTTGAAGTAATGATGGGGACATAAACAGTAAGTTACATACATAAATCAGTCACCTGATTCTGGCCATTCTTCAGCAGAATAGTGCTGTTTGTAGTGCTTGATTTGTTCCAGTCATGCCTATAAGCTCTCGACTCTGCTGCTACTTCAGGGCGTGGCCTGTCACCAGTGCAATTTGCAGTGTATATGCCACAGCTGGGTAAGCTTATAAGACGCTACAGTGTGGATTATTACTGCTGTGCAGATGAGACACAGCTGTATGTGTTGTTTGCTCCTAACAGGGTGTTGCCAATGATAAAGTTAGAACAATGCATAGAGGAAATCAGGATTTGGATGGCCTTCAGCTGATTGGTACTGAATTCCAGTAAGTCTTGAGTTGCTTTTGGTGGGAATGATAGGCAGACAGCAACCTTACAGGGCCGCCTCAGGCTACCAGTCTTTGTTAGGGTGCTGTTGAAGGCACTGTGGGAGCAGCTCTTGACAGCAGGCATTTGTTTCACAGGTGTTTTCTGTTGTGAGGAATTGCTTTTAGCATAGTACAGCCGCAGGATTTGTTATCAGAAAAAAGTAATCATACATTTTTTTATTTTAGTAATAATATATTTCGGTCAAAAAGGTCAATCTATCCATTTCATTCTATTTCACTCCTGAACTGAGAAATGGGCTCTTACAGTTTTTTTTTTTTTGTGAAACTCTGTTTTATTTAATTAAAAAGCAATACATGTGGCAAAGTCATGCACATCAGTTAACAGCAAGGAAAAGTCCATACACAGTTCATAACCACAACAAGACTGTCTGCATCTTAAAAAAGAAAGCAAACAATTTTGGAAAAAATGTAAAATACATCATAATAAAGAAGAATAACCTTTTATTGCCTGTGATTTGCCTGAATTCACTGTCAGTGGCTATAAAGGAATTAAATTGTTCCAAATGTTTTATCTAGGGGGAGGAATACCAAGGGGTTAACAGTCTCTTTTAGATCGAGGTAAGGTAAGAGCATGCAAGAAAATGGGGCATTTTTTAAAAGGAATGAAGATGTGTGGTTATTTAACGAATTTTAGGGGATTTTACCCAGCTGTCTCCATCATCCATAGATGTTCAGAGATGTTCAGTTTTTTTGGGGGGTCTTTCTATCTATCCAATAAGCCAGAGGGGTATGTTGTCACCCATTTTAACCAAGGGTCCCATATCTCAAGGCATTTATCCTCTTTTAAATGTATTCTGGCAGTCTTTCCATCTCTTGAATATGTTTAATTCTGTTGTACCATTCTGCTAGCTCTTACAGTTTTAAAAGTCCCTACTCTCTGGTCACTCCCAGTGTGAATAAATTAAATATTCTGGTAGAGTGATGTGCTGTTTGCCTTCAGGAATGTGTACTAGCACCATCCTAATACAACCATAGTATGAATTCAATATGTAGAGTAAAAAAATAAAATAATAATAACCCAGCATAAGAGGTTCCTAAAAAATGCTAGTGGCAGCTATCTTTAATGGTTTGTCACGCGTGATAAAATTGGTAATAAAAACGGTTTTAAAAACAACTAAGAGAAATCAAAATATATTGATACATCTTATAAATGCTAAAAAAACCACTTTGATAAACATTTTTTGACCAGTATTATGCTTGAAGAATATTGCCTGACCATCCCTTTTTGATTTTTTTATTTTATTTATTGAAACTTTAAACGTACAAAGAGAACATATACAGTACACTACTGCACATCAACAGAAACTAGACTAAGGGAAAAAAAAAGGCCTAACAAACAATAAGCCCCCTAACCCCCCCAAAAATGAGAAGACCAACGAATAGAATATGTGTAACCCCCCTGCAAATGGGGGTTCCCAAAAGACTTCCAGGAGCTTGCTTGAATGCTCCAAGCCTGAATGGTGTTTGGCATTTAAGCCATTTATCAGTGAGTGTTTTTAGAGCCTCTGGTACTGTCTCTTTAAGAGCTGTCTGCTTGCAGACATAATTAGTTTGTATGGGGGGGACTGTGTGCTTCTCTGAGTACCACTCGAGCTGCTGCCAATTCACTTCATTTTGCAGTCACTAGAGTGCAAAGGGAACCTATCTGAAAGATGTAACTGTTTGCCAGAAATTATTTAGAGTAATAATGAAATTACAGTTTGTCTAACCTGCTTTCTTTGCAGTCAGAACTGTGTCTGCTAGTTCCCCATTCTAGTTTTGAACTGCTGAACTGGACCAATCAGTGTAGGGTAAGCTAGCTCTAAAATGTGGTGCCTTAGGACGAATCAGAACTTGGACTCATAATCTGAGCCAGCTACAAGAGGATTGTATGAGCAGTGACTCTGGGAGATGTAGTTTAGACTTCAGCACCTTTTGGACCAACAGCAGCAGTCTATGTGGTGACAGCCAATCCAGTCAAGAACTGGGAGGAACTCAAAGGAAGTGCCCGGTTTTGTCGGTTGGAGTTTCAGTTGAGCTTTGGCAGTGAAGAAGGAAGGAGCCCTGTGCTTTTTCAGTGTGCAGTTTTAGTCAAAAACGTGTATGAGCCCAGAGTTCGGTCTGCAGCTTGTGTAACAGCTTGTTAGGACTGAATCCGTCCTGTGAAAAGAATCAAAGGATCTCTGAAGTAGAAACCAAGCTCACCCTGGAAGACTGGAGAAATTGCTTAAAATTGCACTCGGTTTGTCAGGAACTGAATCTGCTGTGTGTTCTTCGGGTATTGTGCAGTAATTGCGATCGGGATACAGATGCAGCCTGCCTGGTATAGTGCTTTCTTTTATATGGATGTGTGAAGAGGTTTGTGTACCTCAAGTGAGCCCTCTTGACATTGAAGGACCCTATCTTATTTGGAGGTCGTGAGTACTAATTCAGGGTGCTCCCTGTTGAATTGCCACATTAAATCCAAATGGAATTACTGTACTGCTGACTGTTTAATTCTCCTTTTCTCTGTGTGAAAGGGCCCCTACCAGCTGCCACGGTTTGGACTAGCCACTAGGGCTTGGGTACCCAGGGACAGTAACTGATAGGGATAGGCCTGTGCACAGAGCCATAAATGAGATTATTAGGTGATAAGCTAATTAACCTGATTTCCCCTGTCCTTGTTATATCCCCTAAATAAATCAGAGCTGCTTGTTTCCACAAAGTTATACTGCCTGAGGTGATTTGTCTATGTTAAAGTACTGTACTGTGATTGTTGCACTGTATCTCATTTCACAGGAGGGTCCCAGTGCGGAACCAGACCTGGGGGTAAGTGCATACTGTGAAGGTAATTCTGATATATTGTGTGGGCCACTAGTGGGAAGAAGGGGGTTGCAGTGTCCCAGAGGGCTGTGACCAAGTTAGTTTAACTATTGCAAACCCTGACCTCTGGGTGGAGGCACCCGCCATTGGATCCAGGCCCCTCAACCTGTTAGTGGCAAATCAGGCAGGGGTAGTAGCCCCTGGGATAGCGCCATCTAGGGGTTACATATGTAAGGTCAAAAACAGATTATACCCTACATATATACAAGGTGAGGTAGTAGATCAGTAGAGATAAAAGGATCAGTTATTTCCTTAAATACCCAAGTTAAATAACATTCACACAAGTCCATCCATTCTGAAATATTACAGTGATAATAATAATGACTGAAAACAAGGACAAGGTACATAAATCTAAACCTACTTAGTAAAGTAGAAATTATTAGGTGAGAATATAATAAAACTGAAAAAAGATATATAAAAGGATGTATACACAACTGTAGGTATAAATGTCATGTTTGCTCTCGATATGTAATAACATCAGTATAGAACTGGACATAGGGACTTGCTCAATAATCCTAAGTTTATGCTATTTCCCAAAACTTCTTTGAAAGTTAGGAAGATTATTGTTAAAGCTAGCGATTAGTTTACACAGTTGAAGGTTGGACAGAATAAAGTCCATTCCTAATAAGTGAGAATGTCTTTATCCAACCAGTGCATTAAAATTACTTGTTTAGTAGTTATAGCTATTAGTGCCATCATATCTATGTCATGTTTACTATGTAAATTGTAATAGTTGCCTTTGATGCAACCTTCTAGATTGAATGCACTTTGTAAATTTAGGTGATAAAATGTTATATATGTTCGCTATAAGATGAAGATGAATGTTAGCATTTTTAAGTTTAAGGAGAATTTCTTGGTGCTCATACTTCCAAGGTAACAGTCCAATGTGTGAAATAAGTGCAATTTTAAGAGCAAAGATGTTTATAATTTATTATTTATTTGAAAGGTATTGGAAATTACAACCTTTGAGTCAGTGACTCATTTACAAAGGCTCCACGTCAGATTAACGACGACAAGTAGAGACAAGGAACATTTCCAGTTACACAATAAAAAAACAGAAATGGGGTATAAGACATAGGCATAAGATCACTGAGTGGGGATTACAAGCAGTGTTTCATATTAGTGTCCTATACAGAGTGGTAGCTAGCATGAAGAAGAGAGAAGAAAAAACAATCAATACATAAGAGAAAGAAGCAGTAGATCCAGAGAGGTTCCCAAAACAGGTGGAAGCTGAGAGAGATGCTTTTAGGAGAGATGGGCAGTGTGCATGGTGGACTTTGTCAATGTACTAAGGGGACAGATATCCTATAGCAGAGTGGCGGTATGGTTGATTGGTTTGGAGGAGATAGTGGGTACAGCGAGCAGCAGAGCAATCTTTAGGTAGACATTGTCAGTGCGAGAGGACACGGATGGGTCAGCAGCTAGGGCGGAATTCTGTAGGGAAAACCAACTGCAACAGGGCAGTGGGCCTATTTTGGGCAAGTTTATGCACAGGGGGCCAAGCTTAGAGTGGTCTGTGACCGATGATGATAAGGAGTTGTACATGGTAGGGGCCCTGACAAGAAAGGATCTCTGGGCTAGTAAGGTCCTGACTCTGGAAATAGTCAGAGCTGCTTTTTTTTCATGTTTTTCACTAATTGAAAACGTTTACGAATTTTTGCTAAAGGATAAAAATGAGCCGTTTTTAAATAAAGATGCCACCATTAAGCCTTTGACCTCAGGAAACCAGGGCTTTGTAAAGACTTTCTTATTTAATTTGAAATTATGGTTATAAATAACAGGTTGATTAATATAATTATAAAATTGAATATCCAAAACTTTGGCTACATTTTTTTTTGGGTGCTGTTTCTCCTGGAGTCCCAGCCTGCCGTCTGACGTCCCCCCCCCACACCAATGGGGTATGAAGCACCTCCCCTTTAGCCACCACAACCACCCTTGTGGGGTGGGGAGACCCTCAACCCACCAGACTGGATCTAGTTGGGAGAGGTGCCTCCTGGCGGCACTGCAAGGGGACAATCGCCATCCATGGTGAGGACTCCCATTTTTTCCCCTGTATTTGCAGAGAGGGGCATGCAGTGATGCCAGTGGAAGCAGCACGCACATGTCCTCGCACGTTCCTCCTGGCATCTGCCCCATCTCTGCCCCTCTTCTGCAGCGTCAGCGCACTCCCCCCAGCCTCTGCTAGGGGCCAGTCAAGTGCCGACCACTGGCATCCCCCCCCTCCCCAGAGAAGGAGAGCAGTCCCTCAGACGCTCAGTCCTTCTCCAACCCTGCCAGTCCCCAGTGGCCCGTACTCATTCTCGAACACGGGTCGCTGTCATAGCACGAGGTAAGGTGGCCAGCACCTCAGGGAGATGCATATAACTGTATTTTCAAGAGGAGTAGGTAAATTCGAAACCTTTGCATATAACCTGGCCAAAGGGGATAATTTCAGTTTTTTTAAAGAGAGAATTCTGAATCAGGCCAAATTGTCTTGTGGCTACCATCATTAGTTTCATAGGTGATCCACTGGAGATGCTTCTTAATATGAGAGGACATTTAGAGATTTTAATCCCCCCTCCCGGGATTTGAGAAGCATTAATTTATTTAGGGCAGTTCTAGCTGGTTTGTTCTGCTACAAAAAAATTATTAATTAAACCTTGTATAGAAGCAAACCATTGCAATGGAAGATATATATTTAACATGTTTAAAGGATAGAATAGTCTGGGAAATATATTCATTTTAACAATACTCACTCTGCCTAACAAAGAAAGAGGAAGTAATTTCCATCTATTAATATCCTGTTTTAGGCATGTAATTGAATTGTTAAGGTTTAGGTTAATTGTTTGAGTATCATTGCGTGATAAATGCCCCTACTTGATTCTACAGATATCTGCACCTTGTTATAGGCCTTCGTCTTCTCAGAACTTGACTTTTGTAGTGCATTCTAGAAGGGCATATCTGGAGGTCATTTACATCATCTGTAGCATATTTAGAATTCGTCAACCACAATTCTGACCTTTGCTTAAAGTTTGAATCATTTTATATCATTACTATGAGTTCAGGGCTAGCTGTTGTTCAGATGGCACATTGATTACACTGTACTGTTAATTTTTTAATTTGGTTTTTGATTACTGGGTAGGTGCAGTACATGAAGATGTACCTATTTTCAGGCATGACCCGAGAGAGTACAAACAATCATGGAACAACAGTACGGTAAAACAGTACAAATCAACAACGTGAAGGGTAACTAGTTGCAATAGAAAGAACTGCTAGCAAATTCAGACAGGGTGGGGGAATCATTGCAGCAAGGAGAAATCGGTACAGTAGTAGCAAAAATCAAGAAATAGAGCAGTGTCAGTGCAGTTTAAAACAAACAGGTGCATCACTACATATGTGCATCAAAATTAACAGTTGTAATCAAGCGCTGGTCAGATAGCAAAGGTTAAGTGGTCAAGGAAGCAGGAAGCTGGTACAAGGGTTAGAGACAGATAGATGGGGGTTATAGCTCTCTTTTGAAGCAAGCATGGGAGGGAGAGAGCCGGAGGGTCACAGGCAAGGAGTTCCAAAACTTCGGGCAGAGTGGGAGAATGCATGAAGTCCCATACTGGTCAGACACCTAAGGATATTTATATTTAGTAGGGACTTATCACCAGATCGGAGGGTTAGGCAAGATCTTGGGGAGTCAACATAGAGGCCAGGGAGGAGGGATTATTTATTTATTTTCACTTTGTTTACAAGGTAAACACACTGGGCCAAGGCCTGTTTTCAGGAATGACCGAGAGCCACTTAACAAGCAGCTTAGTCGTTTTCGAAAATACAGTAAATACCACAATAATATAGAACAGCACATGATAAATTATCAATAAACATTAACAACATTTGCAAGTAGATTGATGCAGCAAGTAGGTTTCAAACTCCTTTTTTAAATAACACTGAGGCATGTTATTCCAAAGCTTGGGTGCCTGAAATGAAAAAGGCCTCTCACCCACACGAGTTTTGAATGCACTTCTTCCAATGATGTTCCTGTAACCGCTAGTTGCATCAAATGTTAGCAATATGCACTGGGCACATTCCCTGCCCTACTGTTCTTTGTGGGATTACTCTGTCTACACCATCTCGTTTTTCCCCTGGTCTCTCTTTCTCAATATTGTATTCCTCCTGTTACCCTCTATCCTTAACCCCCAGAGGGTATGGCTGACCCTATATTGTTTGCTGTGTTGCCTTTGCTTGTATAATGCTGTTATTCTACCTATTAATTTGTTATGCCTGAAGTTCTTGTATGTTACTTTTTACTCTGACTGATGTGCTTGTATGTACCTTGTACCCTCCCGGGTCGCAACTGAAAATAGGCACTTGGCTGTCTAGTGTACTTACCTGGTTAATAAAAGCAAATAAATAACTTTAGATAAGGTTAAATGAATATTTGAAGAGGACCTTAGTGTCCTAACCTCTTTCTTGAGTTCAATTAACTTGAATAATGGAGAGTGGTGTACAAGTTTTGTTATATTATTTAACAAACAACCCAAACTATGTGAAAAGTTCAACCTAGGTAGTAATCATCCCAGTTCATTATATAACAAGCAGTGATGGGTATTATATGGCTTTGCCGTCACAAAACGACAGACTGCATTAAAGGTTTTGTTAACCAAATCAAAATCATTATCTGTTTAAATAGTAAATAAAAATGAATTGGAATACAATACTGACAAAAGTACACTCTTTAGCTATAGTTTCCCTGGCATCTCTTGTTAAGCAGTCCTTTATTTTATTTATTTATTTTTTCTTGATATGCTTTGTCTTTTGGCGGCTTCCCCTTCAGCCGCCCTACTACTGCCACCGGATGGGGGGTTCTTCTCCCCGAATGTAGTGCCCCCTGGATTACCCCAGGACAGAGCTGCAGAAGCCCCCCCCCCCCCGCAGCCCCAATGAATGTCTTATGGATGTGTCTGAGGACCACTGGATCTGCAACAGGAGGGAAACTTCATTGGCACGCCAGAGGCTTTTTCTTCTGTTTGTCATTTGGGGAGGGGGTCTAGGCAGATGCCACGACTCAATCGCGTTATGGGTCTGACACCCCCCCAGAGGAGCAGTGTTGACAGATGCTCCGGTTGTGGCGCATCCCATGGTCACCTGGGAACACCGGACCTGAGTCACTCCACCCCCCTCCCTTGGAGGTGAAGAGCATGCTATGGCCACTGTATTCATCCCCGCCGGCCCTCGGGCATCCCGCGTCCATTCCTGAACCCGGGTTGCCCGCGTCACAGTGGTAAATCTTTCTGCTGCCCTGGCAGGCCGACTCAAACAGTTCTTTATTTTATAAAGACTACCCAGTTTCTGGTGTACTTGTTTTACAGTTTTCTTTATGTGAGCTGTAAAGGACAAATTAGGGTCACATAAAACTCCTAAATATTTTGACTCTGTAACCTGCTGCAACATAATTCTGACCAAGTCAAATGTTTAAAAAGGTTTACATTTATGTAATTTAGGTTTCGAACCAAAACAAATGCACTATGTTTTTGTAGTATTTAACATCAGATGATGCATCTTCAGCCATTTGTTTAGAGCATCAACAAGATCATTTAAGGATGAATTAATTTTGTCCACTGAAGTTGAGCTAGTGAAAAGAATAATAGCATTTGCATATAATAACAGGCTGGACTTAGAAAGGATTTTTGCTACAGGATGTGTGTGTGTATATATGTGTGTATATATTTGTATATGTGTGTGTGTGTATATATATATATATATATATATATATATACACATATATGTGTGTGTGTGTAGCGTGTGTGTATATATATATATATATATATATATATATGTATATATATAAACAACAGAGGTCTTAAAATGGACCCTTGAGGGATCCGTTTTTCTGAAATGTGTCTGGGACCGTGCACCATCAATGTTAACCTTCAGTGGACGGTTAGATAACTTTGAAACCACATCTAAGGGCTTTCTGCCATGCCAAAGTCCTTCAGTCTGTGGAGCAGCATGGCATGATTAACCAAATCGAAAGCCTTCGACAAGTTAGCAAAAACTACACCAGTTAACGTGCCATGGTCCATAGATCTGAAGACATCCATAAAACATGCCGGGAGGGAACCCCATTTCTAATAATTTTGTCAGTAAGGACACCAAGGGCATAGGAACGGCTAGCCTCAGGAGTTAACCAGTTGAAGACCAGAGTAAAGCTGATAACGATGGGTGAGGCTGTTTGATGCCAGAATGAATGACAGATGTTATTGTAGGTGTTGTCCAATTTAAGGAGGCCAGCACATAAGAATTTTTTTTTTTGAAATTTATATTTATTAATTTTCTGAATAAGCAGATAATTAACATCCACAATCTCATACATGGAAATAAGAACAAGTGTGAATTGTACATAAGTACGCCATAGCATTTGATATACAAATAACTGATAGCCATGTATTCTGGTACAGTAGGAAATGATGGGAGTCCTGGGCAAACGCCCATTTATAAAAGTCACAAATATTTTTAAACATATTTGCCAGCCTCTTCAGTGGTTTAAAGGTGCGTCCATTAGAGATATGTACAGAAAATAATGAAAACTGCAGTCAGAACAACTGCTATTTAAACCTGTTGCAAAATTATGGATAAATCAAAGTATAACTTAAGACTCCTTTTGAGCCCCCCAAGTAACAACCACCCAAAAAAGAAAAAGAAAATCGAATCATGCAGCCCCCCCATTTGACATGCTACTGTACTGGGCATTGTAAACATATAGTATCAGGTGTTAACCTAGTTTAATCAGAAGCTTTATATGAAAATCCACTATCAGTAAAAGAGTTCAGACGTTAAATGAGGCTTAGCGTTCGGTGAACACTCCATTTGGGTGCGTTGATGGAGACTCAAATTTAGCAAATACTCTGCAAACACCTTTATCCCGTTTTGGGAAATATATCCAATCTTTAGCTCCAATCTCGACACCATATAGCAGTTATTTATACTTAATGAGAGGGAGTAGAAGAGGCCCCCCCCATTTTACCTCAAACAGTGTAACCGATAAGAGAGTGAAGTGACCGAACATTCAAACCTCAAACTGCTTTTTTGATATTAAACAGTCCTGATTTCAAGTTTCCTCCGATTCAGATCCCTGAGATTCCAATGGCTTGCGTTGAGTTGCAAATTCTTGCTCAATTTTTTCCAGCCATTGACCTGCATCTTGGGAATTCGTAAATTGCCATGATTTCCCACCACATACTATTCGCAATTTTGCCGGCAAGAGAAAGGAGTGAATTATCCCCAGACCTCTCAAACGATGTCAGACAGCATCAAAACCTTTTCTTTTGGCGCGAGTCTGAAAGGATAGGTCCGGGTAAATCTTTATAACCGATCCATTGACCTCTAATGGATATGCTGCTTTGGCTGCTGCCAGTACCACATCACAAACATCGGAGCCTCTCGATTTAATGAGGACTGTACGTGGCTGTGTAGTATCCGCTGGTCGGACCCTAGGATTAACCCTATAAGCTTTAAAAAGGGCATCCCATTGAAAGCAGTCAATCTGAAGATTCTCCTTCAACCATACCTGAAGGATCGATAAAAGAGATGTTCCCTCCACTCCCTCTGGTAGGCCCACTATGCGGATGTTACCAGCCCTGATTTCATTTTCCAGAGCCTCCATGCGTCCTCTAAGCTGTCCATTTTCTTTTATTAGCGAGGCAACCGAGGCGAGAGTAGAGGTAGGTGGATCTGCAACAGGAGGGAAGCTTCATTGGCACGCCAGAGGCTTTTTCTTCTGTTTGTCATTTGGGGGGGTCTAGGCAGATGCCACGACGCAATCGCGTTATGGGTCTGACACCCCCCCCAGAGGAGCAGTGTTGACAGATGCTCTGGTTGTGGCGCATCCCATGGTCACCCGGGAACACCGGACCTGAGTCACTCCACCCCCCTCCCTTGGAGGTGAAGAGCATGCTATGGCCACTGTATTCACCCCCGCCGGCCCTCGGGCATCCCGCGTCCATTCCTGAACCCGGGTTGCCCGCGTCACAGTGGTAAATCTTTCTGCTGCCCCGGCAGGCCGACTGAAACAGTTCTTTATTTTATAAAGACTACCCAGTTTCTGGTGTACTTGTTTTACAGTTTTCTTTATGTGAGCTGTAACATAGAAACATAGAAACATAGAATTTGACGGCAGATAAGGACCGCTTGGCCCACCCAGTCTGCCCATTTCCCTACCTGATGGATAAGTTGCAGATCCTAGTTAACCAGCAGCCTACTTCTTCCTACCCCTACCCTCTAGAAGTGCCTTATGACTGTCCCATGCATGCTTGAATTCCACCACTGTTTCTGACTCCACAACCACCTCTGGAAGGCCGTTCCATACATCCACAACCCTCTCTGTGAAAAAATACTTCCTAAATTACCTCTGAGCCGCCCCCTTCAATCTTCAAATTGTGCCCCTTGTTCTTGCACACACCTCTTTTTGAAAGATGCTACCCTCTTGGACTTTGTTGATTCCCTTGAGGTACTTGAAAGTTTCTATCATGTCCCCCTCTCCTCCTTTCCTCGAGGCTACATATTAAGCTCCTTAAGTCTCTCTCATGTCTCTTCTGGTGCAGACCCTGCACCATTTTAGTTGCCCTCCTCTGGACAGCTTCCATCCTGTCTATGTCTTTGCAGAGATTGGGTCTCCAGAACTGCACACAGTACTCCAGATGTGGTCTCACCAGCTGTCTGTACAGAGGGATAATAACTTCTTGTTTTCTACTGGTGATGCCTCTCCCTATGCATCCCAGTATTCCCCCAGCCCTCCTTGCTGCCCTCTCACAGTGCTTGCCCACCTTTAGGTCATCTGATATGACTACCCCAGGTCCCTTTCCATTTTGTTGTTATTAGTATCTCACCCTCATTGTGTACTCTTCCCTGGGTTTTGTTTCCCAGGTGCATTACTCACTTCTTAGCATTGAATCTAAGCTGCCATACATTTGACCATTCCTCTAACCTTGCCAAGTCCCTTCTCATCCTTTCCACCCCACCTTGTGCATCAACTCTGTTGCAGATCTTTGTGTCATCTGCAAAGAGACATACTTTTCCTTCCAGTCCCTCTGCAATGTCGCTTATAAAGACATTGAAGAGGACCGATCTAATACTGAACCCTCGGTGCCCACTACTAACCCCCCTTTTTTCAGAGTGGACTCCATTTACTATTACTCTCTGTGTCCTATTCTCCAGCCAATTCTTTACCCAGGCTGTCATCTTGGGACCCACTCCCAGGCTGGCTAACTTGTATATTAATCTTTTGTGTGGGACTGTGTCAAATGCCTTGCTAAAGTCTAGGTAGGCCATGTCCACTGCCCCTGTAAAGGACAAATTAGGGTCACATAAAACTCCTAAATATTTTGACTCTGTAACCTGCTGCAACATAATTCTGACCAAGTCAAATGTTTAAAAAGGTTTACATTTATGTAATTTAGGTTTCGAACCAAAACAAATGCACTATGTTTTTGTAGTATTTAACATCAGATGATGCATCTTCAGCCATTTGTTTAGAGCATCAACAAGATCATTTAAGGATGAATTAATTTCATCCACTGAAGTTGAGCTAGTGAAAAGAATAATAGCATTTGCATATAATAACAGGCTGGACTTAGAAGGGATTTTTGCTACAGGATATGTGTGTATGTGTGTACATATATATGTGTGTGTGTGTGTATATATATAAAACAACAGAGGTCCTAAAATGGACCCTTGAGGGTCCGTTTTTCTGAAATGTGTCTGGGACCGTACACCATCAATGTTAACCTTCAGTGGACGGTTAGATAACTTTGAAACCACATCTAAGGGCTTTCTGCCATGCCAAAGTCCTTCAGTCTGTGGAGCAGCATGGCATGATTAACCAAATCGAAAGCCTTCGACAAGTTAGCAAAAACTACACCAGTTAACGTGCCATGGTCCATAGATCTGAAGACATCCATAAAACATGCCGGGAGGCAACCCCATTTCTAATAATTTTGTCAGTAAGGACACCAAGGGCATAGGAACAGCTAGCCTCAGGAGTTAACCAGTTGAAGACCAGAGTAAAGCTGATAACGATGGGTGAGGCTGTTTGATGCCAGAAAGAATGACAGATGTTATTGTAGGTGTTGTCCAATTTAAGGAGGCCAACACATAAGAATTTTTTTTTTTTAGTTTATATTTATTAATTTTCTGAATAAGCAGATAATTAACATCCACAATCTCATACATGGAAATAAGAACAAGTGTGAATTGTACATAAGTACACCATAGCATTTGATATACAAATAACTGATAGCCATGTATTCTGGTACAGTAGGAAACGATGGGAGTCCTGGGCAAACGCCCATTTATAAAAGTCACAAATATTTTTAAACATATTTGCCAGCCTCTTCAGTGGTTTAAAGGTGTGTCCATTAGAGATATGTACAGAAAATAATGAAAACTGCAGTCAGAACAACTGCTATTTAAACCTGTTGCAAAATTATGGATAAATCAAAGTATAACTTAAGACTCCTTATGAGCCCTGCCAAGTAACAACCACCCCAAAAAAAAAAAGAAAATCGAATCATGCAACCCCCCCATTCGACATGCTACTGTATTGGGCATTGTAAACATATAGTATCAGGCGTTAACCTAGTTTAATCAGAAGCTTTATATGAAAATCCACTATCAGTAAAAGAGTTCAGACGTTAAATGAGGATTAGCGTTCGGTGAACACTCCATTTGGGTGCGTTGATGGAGACTCAAATTTAGCAAATACTCTGCAAACACCTTTTTCCCGTTTTGGGAAATATATCCAGTCTTTAGCTCCAATCTCGACACCATATAGCAGCAATTTATACTTAATGAGAGGGAGTAGAAGAACCCCCTCCCCCCATTTTACCTCAAACAGTGTAACCGATAAGAGAGTGAAGTGTCCAAACATTCAAACCTCAAACTGCTTTTTTTGATATTAAACAGTCCTGATTTCAAGTTTCCTCCAATTCAGATCCCTGAGATTCCAATGGCTTTCGTTGAGTCGCAAATTCTTGCTCAATTTTTTCCAGCCATTGACCTGCATCTTGGGAATTCGTAAATTGCCATGATTTCCCACCATATACTATTCGCAATCTTGCCGGCAAGAGAAAGGAGTGAATTATCCCCAGACCTCGCAAACGATGTCGGACAGCATCAAAACCTTTTCTTTTGGCGCGAGTCTGAAAGGATAGGTCCGGGTAAATCTTTATAACCAATCCATTGACCTCTAATGGATATGCTGCTTTGGCTGCTGCCAGTACCACATCATGAACATTGGAGCCTCTCTATTTAATGAGGACTGTACGTGGCTGTGTAGTATCCACTGGTTGGACCCTAGGATTAACCCTATAAGCTTTAAAAAGGGCATCCCATTGAAAGCCATCAATCTGAAGATTCTCCTTCAACCATACCCGAAGGAACGATAAAAGAGATGTTCTCTCCATTCCCTCTGGTAGGCCCACTATGTGGATGTTACCGGCCCTGATTTCATTTTCCAGAGCCTCCATGCGTCCTCTAAGCTGTCTATTTTCTTTTATTAGCGAGGCAACCGAGGCGAGAGTAGAGGTAGATCTTTTTTCCACATCAGCTACTGTGCCGGTAAGTTTTTGCAAAGCCGAGTCGTGACTTTCTAACTTCTGCAGCGTTTTCTCAATCTTTGAGTCCATGGCCCTCATGGACTCAATCATTGCTTGCCACGGTGGTTCAGTTGATACTGCAGGGCCCATCGCACCCTGACTGCTAGTAGGCCTCTCATTTGTGGTGGATTGTGATGTCTGGTCTTTTTGTTGTCCCTTTGTCCGCCCCATCTCGAGTTTGGTATCCTTCGGGACAGGATAACTTGCTATGTCGAATGGTTTGCTGTATGCTAGTAGAAAGTTGCTTATAATTAATATTTTTGGGAAATTGTCGCTGCACTGTAGAGAGCTCTCTGGAGTGCTACCGACCTGGAAGATGGCTTTCTGGCGCCCCAGATGGCTCTCTGGGGCCCCCCAAGAATTTGATAGAACCATAGGTGTGGGTAGGGAGAAGGATGCCCTGAGCAACGACAGTTCTGGCAGAGGGTGTGAGAGCATATCTGGTTTTAAAGGTCAGGCCATGCTTGTTGTTGACAGCTTTACAAGTATTGGAGATGTGCTGGGCAAAGTCCAAAGAGGGATCAAGTGTTATACCAAGCTGTTTGAAGCTGTTAACATTTTCAAGGAGGGTACCAACATTTTCAAGGAGGGTGCCATCAGCACTGGAGATAAACAGACACTCAACACACTTTTTTTTTTGGTCTGGGGTAGAGCCAAATAACACTGAGTAGGTCTTGTTAGCAGTAAGTATTAATTTGTTTTGGGAGAGCCAGCAGTTGAAGAAGTGGAAATCGGAGGTAAGGTTGGAGTTTATAACACCCAGGCATCGGGAGCTAGTGTAGAGCACTGGGTCATTGGCATAGAGCAGAGAGGAACATCATATAGCATTTAGGGAGAGATCAATTTATAAAGATAGTGAAAAGGAGGAGACCCAGGATAGATCCTTGCAGAACCCCTATGTTAATGGAAGAACGTTCAGAGACAGTCGAGTTATACTTAACAAACTGTTGTCTATTGGAGAGATAGCTGTCATACCAGGAAACTGTGTCAGTGGAGGTACCAAGGGATAGCGTTTTAGACTTGAGTAGAGAGTGGTCAACTACATCAAATGTCTTTGTCAGATCAATGAATACTGCGCCTGTGAGCAGTCCATTATCCATGGCCACTTTGGTATTATTTGTAAATTTGAGCAGAGCAGTGGTAGTACTGTGACCTTTCCTAAAGCAGTTCTGGCATCAGAGAGGAGATTGTTGTTGAGAGGATATTTAATGGTTTGGGCTGAAAGGATCGGCTATAGAGTGATAATTGGCAATAAGGTATTGTTAATAACATACCAAAACCTGAATGAACTGGGTCCTTGGTGTTTTAGTAAGCTATTGACTCTCTACACACCCAACAGAGAGCTGAGATGTAGAGGACAGGAACTGTTGTAGGTGTCTCCTCCTTGGTTGAAGTCTGCTGGAGATTGGGCTTTTGTGGGGGCTGCCCCTGCTCTGTGGAACTTGCTTCCTGGGGGGATTGGCTACTGGCTGCCTTTCCTCCTTCAAAGTCTTACTGAAATGGCATGGCTTTTTGTTTTACTTAGGCAAACTAAATAGCCTAGCTCTAGAACTTTGCAAATGCTTTGTACAATGTCACTGTACGCTGTGTGTTCTTTAACTTTTGTGTTATATGTTTATTTGTATAGTCCCTGTGTCTCTTATGGTTATACAAGTGCATTCTCGAGTTCTTTGGGTCATTCTCGAGTTCTTTGGGTAAGAGAATTGCAAAGCGAAGCTGAGTAGTTCTGGAACACAAACAGCAGCGGCTCTAGCCACAAATGGTTACCAGGGCATAGCCGGGGCACAACAGATGGTAGCCTGGGCACTTACATATTGTTACTATGGGGGAATCTCTGCACCACATGGGGCACCAACTGGGGCACAGCATTTTTTTACCAGGGCACGTGCCCTGGCGGGCCCTGGTGTGGAGCCGCCACTGAACACAAAGGATTGGAGAAAAACTCCTATAATGTTAAAGGGGAACAGTTAGCACTAAGAGCTCCACACCAAAGTATGGGGCTGGTCCCAATTTGCACTTTGTGTGCAAAAACATTTTTTTTTTTAATTTGCTGCTTACTGCAGTACAGAAGATTGCTTCAGACTGATTCTGCTGACTTCCAATCGGACATTTGCTGTAGCTATAAAATCACAGAAGCCCATGCAGCTGACATCGGAGCAGTGTTACAGGAGTGGGAGATTCAATAGCCTGTAGTGCATATTAGAGCTTTTATAAGCTCTGATCAGATGTTTGCTGGTCCTGATGTTCTCCTAGTGCTAAGTTCAGTCCTGTGTGACTGTACTTAGCCCAGGGAGGGTAGCAGGACCAGCAAACAAAAGATCAGAGCTTCCAAAAACTCCAGTGTACACTGCAGGCTGTTGATTTTCCCACTTCTGCAGCCCTGCTCTGTTGTCAGCTTCAGAGAACATTTCAGATCGGAAGTTGGTAGAATCAGTCTGATACAGTTTACTACACTGCAGTAAACAGTAAGAAAAAAATGTGTGAATTGGTACTAGCCCCATACTTGGGTGTGGGATTCTTAGTGCTGACTGTTCACCTTTAAGAGTTCCTGTGACCACACATACAAGTATGTTATAAATCATGTTAAAGACCTACGAAAAAAAAAAGGAATTTGAATTTAAGTCCAAAATGTTTTACTTTGCAGTATATTAGAGAAGTCCATGTTTGTAAAATGGCCTATGCCTCCTGAACTTAGAACTTAATCATTTTAGAACTGTTTGCATGAGAACTTGAGAATGCGCTTGCATTAGGGGCTGGCTGCCAAGCAGACGCGAAAGACAGTTAGGCCTGTTCTGCTGGCTTTTAGTATGTTAGTATGAGAACCCTCTTATGTATGTTAATACTGCCGCCGAGACCACTCTTACGATTGTAAGAGTGGTTTCACGCACATTGTAAGGATATAAAAACCACAAATCGAAGGTGTTTCTGATACGCTAAGAATTTGAGACCACTTTTATAACCTTAAGAGAGGTCTCAGTGGCAGTATTGGTATATTATTGATCAAGCCTGATCAATAATATATTAATTAAAAAAAAAAACCTGCCTCGAACGTGCTCATTTTCAGGGCAATTGCACCTGAGACACTTTTCACAAAGTAGGAGTGTCTCGTGCAGAGGAAAGGAGTATACCGATTAGGCCAGGAGTGCTTCCTCCATTCGTAATGATTGTAAGAGTACCAGGAAGTTTAGAATTAACCGTCTTGACTGGATGAAAATTATGTCATGATTATATAAACTCTGAATTATGAATGGATCAACCCACAACAGAGCTTTGGTTTACTGAGCAATAATGGGGGTTTATCAGACTGCAGGCCGAGTGACTTCAACCACCCAGGTGTGGATTAATGCTCAGTAAACCCATGCTCTGGAGTGGGTTAATCCACTTTTAAAATGGGCAACTTTATTTTAGAGATTTATCTAAATAAATATTTAAAAAAAAAAAAACCACTGTTTACATGCATTTGTAATAAAACAGTTCTTCCACCAAATGGGTTTGTCCTTCTGACAATGCCATAGTTGTAGTAATCCACTACGTGGATTTGTTCTAATTAGGATGCCGTAGTTGTAGGTTTTTTACATGTTTCTCTGGTGGAGTGATCTGAGAAGATCGCTTTACATTGCTGTCACTCAGGATTTTGTAGTGCGGTAAGGCAACTGTGGGTTTACAGGGGATTAATCCATGGTCAGGTGACCTGTTTTGACAAATCAGAATACAGGCTTTTTGGCACCCATTTTGTAAACGCTGTTAATTGTACAAGCACTCAGAACATTGTTGGGCATGTGAGATGGACAAAAAAAATTACTACTGTATGCTGCTTGATTTCATGAAGAAAGAAGTAGCCACTGGAACCTTCAGTTGGCCAGTTGACCTTGTCCCACAGCTGCCAGGTGGCCTGGGTTATACTACAGGCATAACCATCATATTATTCTCTCTTCTTCTGAGAAACCAGGAATTGAAGTTTTATGAGGAAAGTAACCTAGAAATGAGTTACATTTCAGACAATGCCTTTAGTAAGGATTTAACCTCTTATGGAGGCAATGTGGCTTAATGCATATACCTTTGAACATGGGTACCCACATTTGACTCCCACCACTGCCACTTTATCTAGTTTTAATCTCGTAGTGCTTAAACCTCCCCACTCTCTCTTTCTCCTGTTTTGTGTTTCCCTTCCCTGTATGTTCCCTAGCCTGCTATCTGCCTGCCTCCCCACTGTCAGAAACTGTCACTTGGAGTCTGTGTGTGTGTGTGTTTGTCCTTTTGTTATCGCTGCCTCATGCTGTTAGTTTTGAGACTACAACCTCTGACCTGCAGTACTTCATTTTCTCGTGTCCATGTAGCAAATACTGTTATAGGGAACCAAATTTGTACTTCATTTATACAGTAAGTGTTGGCCAAGAAGGCACACGGAGCAGATGCTTATTTCTGTTGATTCCTGGGGGAGAGATTTACAAAAATAAAGGGAATGCAGAATATCAAAATACTACAATATCATACAGTTCATGAGACTAGAGTAGAAAAACGGTAACAAAAATTGCAAACCACTGCAGCAAACTGGAAGACAAGTAACTCTATTTTCAGCGTGCATTTAATGTAACCCTTTTGTTTTGCTTTTAGACCACATGCTGACGCGGCTCCTTGTTTTTGTTGTTGCATTTTGGAGGACAAGTATATCTGTAACATTGCATACTGTCTGTAAACAACAAATTTTTCAATAAGGTATATTGATTGATTAAAAAAAAGGTTTTACAAAACAGCAGATACCAATACTGAGCAAGGCAGGGCATGAAGGGGAAGGGAGGTCTCCTTGCAAGAGCAGGCATAAGAGAAGTCCCAAAGTAGATATTTCATGTGCAGACGAGGAAGGGCAAAGTGCTGGACAGAGATTGTTCCAGTTCCGAGGACAAAGATGTGGGAGAATGCAGCCAGTCCAGCTGAGGTCTTGGAGAGAGTGATTAAAGAGAGTCGGAAGATCTGGAAAAATAAGAGGAGGGTAGAGCAGGCGAGTGGCGGGAGGAGAGAGAGCAGACAACAAGGGGCATCATTTATGGGTAACTAGGGTTTGTGTTTGAGACTCTGTGATTTCTTTGCAGCCCGTGCTGTGACCATTGCAATCCCTAAAACAAGGTTTCCCTAACATTATATGTACAGATTTGGTGGGTGGAGAAGCTTTGCAACCCCCTGTGGTTCTAGTGAAATGATGCTACTGATAGCAGGGAAGGGAGCTGAAATAATGTGTTCATTTGCAAAGCCACTGTACTTAGCAGTCCCCAGTGTTTCTTATATTGCTACAGTACCATGCTTCTGACTTGTGTTTTTAAAGAGAAGGATGCACTGGTCTTGAAGATAACTTGTCTGTCGATTGGACCTTGAAATTCACTACAGTAGTGAATCCACAACATATTAAAAGGTTGAGTGGAATGTCTGGGACAATTGCAGATTTGAATATAGGATTTTTTTTTTTAATTACATGTATTATTTTTTCAGTCCAGTCTGATCTCCTTCTCACCTTTTCTGTGGACCCAGCCCCTTCCCCTCGTGTCACTGCCACTTACCCTTAGGGAGTTTCATCCCCTGCAAAGCTTGTCCCCTTGTGGTAGGGACCAACCAAACTGGTACTAACCCTCTCTTCCTTGGGTGTCCCAAGGTGGACAGTGCCTGGGGTCATGAATCAGGTGCACCAGAGGTTCATGGTTCTTGGCACATTTACCCATCAAGCTCCACCCACAGGATGTCAGCACACTAGGAGGCCCAAGCATTTTCATGCTTCGGCAGGCTCGGCCAACGTCTCTCCCAAATCCACTGCCTGACTTCACTGCACTGCCACTTGCAGTCACCTGGTTGGCAGTTTTGCAGTGGTAACAGCTGCTCTCTTTCCCCAGAGGAAGAGAGCATCCTCTGGGATGCACGATATCCCTTCCTCTGGCAGCTCGAACTCATTCCCAAACTCACGTCGCCGGCATCGTGATCAGTATCACTACTGCTGTGCCGATGGCTGGCTCAAATATAGGACTTTGGATAGTCTTAGCATCAGGCAAAAAGTTGGTGGCACCCCCCCCCCCCTCCAGTTCCACCAGTGTTTCACACATTTCAGTCTGTAAAGGGAGGCTGTGGAAGAGTAGGCAAGTCTTAGAATCACGTGAGCAGGACCTGTAGATTTCTGCAGGAAGTGCATAATAGTTGGGAGGGGGGATATCATTGTTACCAGTCAGATATGCAGCTGAACCGGTACAGTAGTCATGCAGCCCTAAAGCATTCCTGCAGACTCTGTGAAACCATGTTGGGGGGTTAAGTGCGAATACTGCTGCTGATGCACAGTACTAAGGCATGATGGCTGATGCCCTTGCCTGCATACAGCCACTGTATTACTGGTTTATAGTGTGGTCAGGACACTTTTTCCATTGGAAAATGGACCTCCCAGCCTTGTTGCATCATTGATGGGATGTCAGGATGCTCTTGTACCATCATTCTGATATCACATCAACGATACAAAAACATCTTAATGTTGCAGTTTGGGCATGTGGACATTCATACTGCCACTTTCTGTACTTGAAACTGACAGAAACATTCTCTGTCATTTCTTTTTATGCGCCCTTGCTCACTGCCCCCTGAACTCCCTCTGGACCTTCCAAGGCACTCTTCTGATTCATCCTACCTGTGCCGAGGCGCCATCCTACTCATAACCCCGACTTGCCCCCCCAACAGGATGGAGGGGGTGTACCCCTGAACTTCAGTATCTTATCATGAGGCGTCCATCAGCTGGCAGAAGGATCACAACAGTGTGAGGGGGGAGTCCTTTGTCCTCAGAGGGCAGGGCCTTGCTTTATTTATGTATTTTTTTATTCTTTTGGTCACTGGGAGGCCTATTAGGCACAAGTGCCTGTTTTGAAGAGTGACCCGGGAACACTGGGGAGGTTAAGTGACTTGCTCAGTCACACAGTATGCAAGTGGAGGTTGTGGAAATCAAACCCACATCTGCTGGATGTACCCAGCTCATTCACAGCTCGTTACTCTAACCTCTCGATTATACTGCCAGCCCATAAGCAGTGCTTATTTTTTTCCATTTGCTCCCATGCCCACAGGAGCCATGTGTGCAAGGACTGCAAGCACACATGCATAGCATAGCCTGTCCCCTGCGTTCAGGGGGAAGTATGGCAGTGGCAGATGGGATCTTCCCTCCCCGGAGCAGGAGAGCATCCTCTGGGATGCTGAATCCTTCTTCCCAGCAGGCTCTCTATGGCTCAGGCTCATTTGTGAATGTGGGTCGCTGGTGTTGTAAGCAATAGTGCAACCATTTTGCCGACAGGCTGGCCTATTTATTTATTTTAATTAAGTGACCAGCCTTACGCTATACAGCGTTTGACAGTTCCACTGGTCCGGGACCTGTTGATTTCTGTCCTGGCCCACTAAAAACAAAATTACTAATTCTGTGGACCAGTGGAGATGGGGGTGAGCAGTGAAAGTGGAATCTGCACTCTGATCAAGAAGAATAAGTCTGTGTTCCGATTGACAAGAACCCTGTAACATGATAAACAACCTGCTCGTAGATTTAGTGGCCTCTGCTGTCACACGGTGCTCCAGGATGGAAAATCGGGCTTCTGTGCACCACTGAGCAATTAGTTATATTTTGTTCTACCAGGAGTGCAAGAGTTTGCTTGCTGATGACTTGTCCAGGGACCAGTCCCCAGATATATTTACTGCCCTGGTAATCCAATCACTAGTCTAACCCCAAAGCTTACGATTTTTGACATTAAACTAGCATGAAATAAAACTAATGAGGTAAGCACACATTTTTTAAAGTGTTATTGTTACTTGCAGAACCAGTCTCTTTCAGACTCGGAACCGGCAGAATCTGATGTGTTGGCCATCTTAATTCTAGTCATTTTATTCTTTCAGGTCTACGGGGTGTCAAGCAGATACAACATGTCATTTTATTCCTTCTACAGTTTTGTACTTCAGAATGCTTAGAACTTCATGGGATATCAGCATGAGTTGCAGAGAATTCAGAAATCCCATAGTGTTAGCAAACCAACTGCCACGTTAGCGTTGCTACCTCTGCTGATTAAGCTGTTAGAGCGTTGTCAGGGGATTGTCCAGGAACAAACATTTGTATGCAAACAAGTAATGCAATTTTACTAGCAAAATGGTCTGCCTATGCAAGCAGACTGGCAAGGAGCTACTCTTCTAATTATTTATCCATTAGTAACTGTTGGTCACTGACTGAATTAATTTGGTCTCCCAATCAAATTTTGTTTTTCAGGAGTGACTGCAGAATATTTGGACACCATTCTTAGATTTTCTATCTGCTTTTAAGCACCTCATACACCCCTCAGGGAAACTTGGAGAAATGTAATGGACACATTTCAGTCTATACTACATAGAGTTGCACGTGAGTGGATCTCACATGTCTACCCTGTTTACCAATGTTAATTTTACAAAAACGAGACTCAGAATGTTGCAACCCAAATTGAATATCTAAATCTGTTTTTATGGCCAGCTGCACACAATGTATTTTTTTGTGGCAAGAACTGGATACAGAATTAGGTTTGTAAGCTGCAAAAATTGTTAACCCTTGTAGCACCACAGATACTGAAAGCTGACGTTGTGTTTGAGAGATTTCCTCCCTGGGTCCCTGTTTTTGGCAACACATCTAGAATAAGGGCCAATCGGTGCATGCTGTGCGCCTCTACACATGTGCTTAGGGCAGTCCCCACTTGCTTGTGTGCAGCTTGTGGAAGCCTGTCTCCTCTGGGGATAGTCAGAGTGGCGAGCCTCTGGATTTGGACGGGCACGTGACTGCATTTCATGGCATCCCAAAGCCCAGGCACATCTAACTTTGAACCCAGGGAGGACGTGGAGGGTACATATGGATGACCCCTGTAGCAATGCCTGTGCGCACCCCTGCGCACCCTCTGCTGCAGGGTGGCAATATCTAAATGAGGCAGACTCCCATATGCCAGAATTCTGTACTCATTTGGAGCAGAAAAACAACTTGCTGGCAGATATCATTTGGTACAGCTCCATCCCCAGGAGTGCTCTGTGTTCACATGAGGAGCTACCTGCACCTGGAGGGATGCAGATACCGCCCACAAGCTGATAATGTAGCGTTGGGGCAGAGCTGCGCTGGCTGTAAATGAGCGGATTGTGCAAGTGCTGACCTGTATGTCGATCAGGTCCTTATTCATGAATATAGTCTGCCATGTTTTATGTTATTTCTTTATTTCCCTTCCCCCCGCTTCTCTTAATAATGATGTATACTTGGATGTCCCTTGGGCTTCAACTGCTCCTACTGCTTGTCTAGTTGTGGTGCAGTAGTCCGCTGTTGATAGGCCTGTTTACAGTGCCACATTTGCACCGTGGCAACCTGAGTGCTCAGGTTGCTGCAGTGCAAATGTGGCAGTGTGGACACTTACCAGGTCAGTGTCAGTTGATGCCAGATCCACTTCTGTAGTTGCAGCTGAGTTGGGTATTAGTTGCGCTGCTGCAAGCAGTTTTAAGTTGCCATGTGAGCAGGCAGCACCACTCACTGCCACAGACACAGAGAGACTTCTTTCATTTCAAGGTTGAAATAGTTATTGCAGGCTAGTAAACCACTGCAAACTAATGCAGTTTTGGTCCAGTTTATCCTACTGCCAAATCTGTGTTAAAAAAAAAAAAAAAAAAAAGTAATGTTCAATCACTGTGTTGTTTTATGCCCTAGTACAAGTTCTTCGTAATCATCGTAAAGTGCAGAAAAAGGATAGTTAGAATAGGGATGTCACATTTTGGTAATTTTTCCCACATTGCATTGTGCCAAGGGAGTCTAAAGAAGGTGGCATCTACTGTTGATCCCATTTGAATGAGCTGTGGACCAGTACACTCAGGTCTTTTTCCTACTGGATTTAGATAATCGTTAAACAATTCAGGTAGTAACTTGGCCATCAAAGTCTTTTTAGATCTGAAATCTGTATGACTTTGAATTTCTTCAGATTGAAGAGCGGCAAGGATTAGCATTTATATAGTGCTTTTCTGACCTATTGTATCCCAAAGTGATTCACAACCAATGAAAGACTGGTAGTGAAGTGACTGTAAATGTTTAGATGCATCCATTTCACACATCAACATCCATGCAGAGACTTGGACAATTGCACGGTCTGGTTTTATGGGAATGGGAATATTTTTCAGGGCAACGGGGAAAATCCCCATTTCTTGCAAAAAGTGTCTTTTTTTGTTGTTTGTTTTTTTTTTAGTTCCATCTGGATACCTACCAGGACATCATCAGAGGGCACACCCTGACAGTACAGAACTCTCCCAAGTACTGCACTTGAGGGCCAGCATTTGTGGTATGAACATAGCCCTGGTGTGGGACTAGAACCCACAACCTTCTGACCCAGAGACAAATGTACTACCAGCTGAGACACTTTAATGGTTTTGAAGTTCATCTGCCATCTCTGTGCTTATCCACATAGCCTGTCCAGGTCTCTCTGAATCTCTGTGAATTCTCCAGTAATGCAGCTACTTATTCCCTGGCAGGCCATCTTCATGCCCAAACAACATTTTACCTTGGTTTGCACCAACCATCGTGATTTGCTCCAAGTGGGGTATTTAGGCGTATCCTCCATCTGCAGTCTCCTATCCTGCACTGCTGCTAAGTTGAGATGCAAAGTCGGAGAGTGATGGGACCAGTATGATGAAGCCCTTCCTCGGAGAGTGGTGGGACCAGTGTGATGAAGCCCTTCCTCTGAGAGTGGTGGGACCAGTGTGATGAAGCCCTTCCTCAGAGAGTGGTGGGACCAGTGTGTTGAAGCCCTTCCTCAGAGAGTGGTGGGACCAGTGTGATGAAGCCCTTCCTCAGAGAGTGGTGGGACCAGTATGTTGAAACCCTTCCTCAGAGAGTGGTGGGACCAGTGTGATGAAGCCGTTCCTCAGAGAGTGGTGGGACCAGTGTGATGAAGCCCTTCCACAGAGAGTGGTGGGACCAGTGTGATGAAACTGAAACCCTTTCTCAGAGAGTGGTGGGACCAGTGTGATGAAGCCCTTCCTCAGAGAGTGGTGGGACCAGTGTGATGAAGCCCTTCCTCAGAGAGTGGTGGGACCAGTGTGATGAAGCCCTTCCTCAGAGAGTGGTGGGACCAGTGTGATGAAGCCCTTCCTCAGAGAGTGGTGGGACCAGTGTGTTGAAGCCCTTCCTCAGAGAGTGGTGGGACCAGTGTGATGAAGCCCTTCCTCAGAGAGTGGTGGGACCAGTGTGATGAAGCCCTTCCACAGAGAGTGGTGGGACCAGTGTGATGAAACTGAAACCCTTTCTCAGAGAGTGGTGGGACCAGTGTGATGAAGCCCTTCCTCAGAGAGTGGTGGGACCAGTGTGATGAAGCCCTTCCTCAGAGAGTGGTGGGACCAGTGTGATGAAGCCCTTCCTCAGAGAGTGGTGGGACCAGTGTGATGAAGCCCTTCCTCAGAGAGTGGTGGGACCAGTGTAATGAAGCCCTTCCTCAGAGAGTGGTGGGACCAGTGTGATGAAGCCCTTCCTCAGAGAGTGGTGGGACCAGTGTGATGAAGCCCTTCCTCAGAGAGTGGTGGGACCAGTGTGATGAAACCCTTCCACAGAGAGTGGTGGGACCAGTGTGATGAAACTGAAACCCTTTCTCAGAGAGTGGTGGGACCAGTGTGATGAAGCCCTTCCTCAGAGAGTGGTGGGACCAGTGTGATGAAGCCCTTCCTCAGAGAGTGGTGGGACCAGTGTGATGAAGCCCTTCCTCAGAGAGTGGTGGGACCAGTGTGATGAAGCCCTTCCTCAGAGAGTGGTGGGACCAGTGTGATGAAGCCCTTCCTCAGAGAGTGGTGGGACCAGTGTGATGAAGTGCTTTCTTAGTGAGGTCTGCACCAGGAGCCTAAAGATTATGCATGCTGTGGTGTGCTGACACAGAGCATGCTGATGTCGCCACCCTCCTAATGTGGATCAGTGCAATGGACATACCTGCTGTCTCCTTCACAGGCTTAGATTTACAGTGTTGGAATTATAAGGGCACTTGCCAGGGCTCGGCCCCATACCTCTGAAGCTAGCCCTAGTTAGCTCATTCATCACTGCTGTTGACTTATAATGAGGTGGGGGTTCTATTTAAGTATAGGATGTCTTATGGGTCCCCATAACCTCCAAGTTTAATTCCAACACTGGCTGAGAGTGTCCAGTAGTATGCTACTTGATCCTCCTAGTGACCCATAGAAACCACCTGGGCCCTAGAGCAAACCCTGGTGGCTGGCAAGTGACTTCCCAGCCACTGCATTAATGGTTAAGTGTTAGAATAACAAATCAGGGCTGTTGTCTTATCACTGTAAGGCACTTGGGGCTCTATATAGTCAACGCTAGCCGATTGGGCCATGCATCCAATTGGGATGTGTGTGAGATAGCTCATGGGTGGCCTGGGGGCCATATTCAGACATATTGTGCACCCCGACCAGAGCATGCTGCCTGTTTTCATCAATACGGGGCAGTGTTTGTGCAGCACATGGTGACTATGGGTGTCGCTCACACAGCTACCTGCAGAAATATGACCCACAGGAGTGAATGGAGATGGTGCGTCTCAAATGGGATAGCACCAGTGCTTCTGTGAGCCATAGTCAGTCACTGACATGCTAATAATAAGGCAGTATGGCATACAAGGTGCTAAGAGGCTATTTACGTGCCATTATGGGCTCATTAACATCTTCATCACACAGTGCCTTGCACAGCAGCGCAGAGGCATTGTGCGGAGCTATGCCAGCCCCCCACCCAGAGGCTGCCAATTAGATGCACCATATGCTGTAACATATCCGTATCCCTGGTGTCTACGGGCCCCTTCCCCCCAGTCAACATTCTGATCCTCCCTACGCTGTATTTAGCCACATCCCTGGCGTCTACTGGTCCTCCTGCCCCCTGATCACCATTGTGGTCCTCCATACACAATAATTGTCCATATCTTTGGTGTTAGTAGTCTTCCCACCCACTAAGGTCTCTCCACCCACCACTCACTGCAGTAGGCTGAGCTATCTGAATTGAGAAGTTTGAATTTGTCCTTTACTGCTTAGATTTAGTCCGGTACACTTCGGGTACCTTGTTCTCACAGTCGCGGTATTTGTCTCTTCAGAATGTATGTGTAGTGCTGTCACCTGACTGAAGGGCAGCGGGCTGGCTTGGTCTGTTGGCGGATTCACTGTTGTTTTGCAAACTCATGTCTGTTGTGGTGAAGTATAAAAACTGTGAGAACAAATGAGTGTTGAGAGTGCCTCTATGTGATGTCCACCGTGTAAAAGAAAGTGCCTGCGGGCTGGTAACCAGACTACATCAGACACAACAGTACAAAAGCCAGCATCGCACTTTAGCGGGAAAAAAGTGGCGGCTTTTTGTTTTGATTTTTGGGGGTCGGATTAATTTTTGGTTGGATCCGGCTGGCTGGCACTTCTTACTGTTGAGTCATACTATGATTTACAACATGTAAATCGTGCCAACCAGCCAATCATGAATGAGCATTTCAGATGCCATTGTATAATTAAGCAATATGCCATGACAGAGTGTGGGTTATGGTGGGATTTACCCATGCCTGGCATGTTGTTTGGTCATGAAGCCGCAGGCTGAGTGAGCAAAACACTCCAGGTGTGGGTAAATCCCACCATATTCCACACCCTGGAGCGGAATATTGTGATTATGCAATGTTCCCCTCTTTTTTTCTGTTAAAAAAAGTAAAGATAAAGCTGTTTATTATTTTCATTTTTTTTTTGTTGAATTTATTGCTGCAGCAGAAAAATAGTCCTGGGTTGCTAGGTCTTGGAGCAATGCCACAACTGACGTCTGAAACTGCTGTTTTTTTATTTATTTTTTGTTAATGCTAACAGAAAGAAAATCGGTGCATTTAGCTCACCACTGCTGCTGTCGAGATCAAGAGAGAGCAGTAGCAGCAGTGGGAGCCAGTCGAACATGCTGAGGAGAAATAATGAGTTCCTGAGAAAAAGGGTGTTCCAGAATATATGGGGAAGCCCTGCAAGGGGGTTTTCTTGGAGTCCGGAGAGAGAAACAGAGTGAGTCAACCGGGCTGTGCAGTGAAGGGGGACATCAGTGCTGGACTAAAAGCCAGCGGGATAGCTGCTGGTGAACCTGAGGAGCTGTCTGCCTGCCTGAGGAGTCCGCTCTCTGTGCCGCTCGGTCCCGATCATCCCCTCTGTGAGTAAAGTGAAGGAGCTGCTTGCTTATCGAGTACCAGGCTTTCATGAATGCTGAAGAGGGAAACTGTCCATTGATGAAAAACAACGGGTAAAAGTTATACAAATCACGGCTGAAAAGCAGTGCCGTGATACTGGGCATGCCTTACGAATATGCATAGGCGCATGCCTGGTTTTACGGCTCTGCTTTTTGGCCATGATTGAAACAACTTTTAGTCCTCATTTTTTATTTAAAAAAGACTGTCTACAGTTCAGGATTATTCAAATTTATTATATTTCTGAACAGGGATGGTCGGAGGTGCATACAAACTGGTATGGCGGTTTGCGGTTGTATTGGGGGTTTAGCGGGGAAAAGAAGATGGCAGGTAGGAGCTTTTTGTTTTCGGGGTCAGGTTGATTTGTCCTTGTGGTGCGGCTGACTGACACCTTTTCCCGTTGGTATAGCTCATGATTTACCATGGATAAAAGGTGCCAATCAGATTTCAGAATTCTCGGAACCTATTCTATAATATGTAATATATCTTAAGCTACATGAGCCTTTTGGTGTCGTATTTAATGTGGTTATATAGATCTTTCCAGATTTGGTGCCAGTCGTAGTCTCCCTGGGACTTGGGTAATGTGGCCCGTCAGTATGGGGCTGAGCCATCCCTTTATTAGTTGTGAGGTCATATAGGTTCCAATATAGGTTAGGAATTGGGTGCAGGTAAAATAGTCCAGTTTGTTAGTGGGAGTATTTCTTTACTGTGATTGGACTTTCCGTGGATGGCCCCTGAGATGTTTATCTAAAATATGAGACTCTGAGGCATGGGAGCAATTCTTTGTGGCTTGGTTTCTTTGTTGGAATGTGTGAAAGGTTACAGTTTTGTTCTACAAGGTAAGTTGCTCAGCTCTGGTTATGTTAATGTTTGTTTGTGGGGGGGGATGCTGATTGTTTTCCCATCTATACGGAAGTTAGGGTTGTGGATTAGTTCTGTATACCTTTTATGGAGCCTTGTAGTTTTAAATCCCTGCAGAATTCCTTGTGGGTTTGTACAGACACAGCAGTTGGTGTGCCTTTCAGACTTCGGGGAGATTTTTCACACCTGTGTAAACCAGGGCTTTCTAGTTTATGCCCACTTTCTAACATAGAGCCGTTTCAGTTTGAAGCCATAGAGGTATGCACTTTCTCTTTTGTGGCATGGGGGGGTCTCTGAGCTACTGTGTACCTGAGACTGTTGAACACATGGTGATACAAGTTGGGCAATCTCAGACCTTCCAGGAGTTATGGGGTGGCTGATTTGTGATGGACTCTGCATATTGCTTTTCCAGCCCATATAGAGATGTGGCTCTGTAAGGAATCAAACCATTTCTTAGGAATAACCACATTTAACATGCTCAGTGAGTCATTTCAGACATTGTAAACAGATGCTTGCTGTCTCTTGATACATGTGTCTTGCAATGCACCTGCCAGGTAATCCAAGCAAATCTCATCCACCACTGGGGGAAGGGGAAGGTGACCACGGTGTGCATACCTACCTGTGGTTGTCAGTCTTCTCCTGCCTTTGCCTTCACTTTCAGTAAATATCCTTTTTCACCCAAGCTGCTGTTTCTGTGCACAGGAACAAGTATGTTTATGGGGGCCTCCAGGATGCTTTTTAATGACCTGCTTTCACTGTAGTTGAGCCCATGCTCTGAGGTTACACAGATTTTATCACTCTGCATCACTGCCAGGTATTTCTCCCATCCAGTGACACATGAAACGTTAACAGGTCAAACGTTAAAACTGTCTGGCTGTGCTGTTTGTTTTTTCCTTTTTTACTGGGGAAGTAGATAAACAGGAGGTGGATGACAAGTGACAGCAAAAATGATTTGTCAAATTTAAAAAAAAAAAAAAAAAGGGGGGGGGGATCTGCCTTTGACTAAAGACCCATTTAAATTAAGCAGCTTTAAAAAGGTGCTGAGACACCTATTAATTCGAGTTTTCTTTCTTCTGTATCATGGTAGCACATTAACTGCATGTGTCTTTTTTTGTCTGACACACTGACTCATTTCTTCGGTATTTATGCCCCTCTAGCAAATTGATTGATTGCTGTGGAGGTTCTGCTGTTTCATAGAACCACCTTTTAGTTAGTTCTTCTATAAAGGTGACCGCAGTGGTTTACTGAAACCGGCCGTTTTTACATACCTTAGTTAACTGGCACTGAACTCCAGTAAGGCAATATCTATCATTTTCCGTTTTCTACTTCAGTTAATATTGAAGTTTGAGTACAGAATTGCTGAATGCAGAAGATAGGAGTGTGCTATGTGGGTCCCAGCTGTATATCCACAAAGCTTTGTGGGCAGTTCAGCTAAAACTGTGACTTAGATCCCATGGTTGCTGCACTGGAGACAGTTGTGGCTAGGATTTATTATACATACTTCATTACATCTGGGGGGTGGGGTCATGTTTACAATAATACTGCTAGTAACAGTTGTAACAAGTAACAATGTTGCTATATGCTACCCCCTTCTTTCCTCCTGAAATATAATAAAAGCAAGATTTTGAAAGGTAGTGGCCTGACAGCCACAAGCCCACAGATTGATTTGTCCTACACTGGCCTCACCTTAAATCGCTCAGCCCCCCGGCTAACCTTCGTGTGGGATGATCTCCTAGGCTCCTATCCTGCCACTCACAGGACTGGCCTGACTTTAGTATTTTAAATTAAACTTTATAACTAATATGTGCAGCCCACCTACAACATTAGTTAATTTTGTCAACTGTTTCGGGGCTTGAATTGAGTTATAAATTTGGCATTTCAGATGTAAAACCTAAACTGTAATTTTGAGATTGTCCAAAAATCTTCCAAACATTGCAAAAAAAAAAACATTATTAAAAAAATGGCATTAAACAAACTGAATATCTGCCAAAAATATTGGTAATGTAGAGGTGGGATATAAACCAGGGTCTCCAGATTCACAGATCTGCTCCCTGAACACTGCCTTGGTTGACGCTCCCAGTGTCTTTCATTGATTGTGGCCTTTGCCATTTATGCCTGTTGTTGTAAAGCTATAAATCCAATTTATACCTGTCCCCTTCTATGGAGGCATTAGACCCAACACTAGTGAATTTCATTACTTATTTATTTCCCTTTCTGAGTGGTGCACTCCCATGATTCGATCCCAACCAAGCAGTAAGTCGAGCGTAATAGTATGACTGGTAGTCGACAAGTCACAGCCCCTGACGCTTGCAGATCTCCTTCTGATGTGCTTTTTAAGTTGGACTGTATCATAGGAGCGCGGGCAACCATATATTTGAGCAGAACACTCCTCAAAATAATAGGACTGTAGGAGGGGGTCAGGAATTAAAAACACAAGCCTCCGGATTAAAAGACCTATCAAATTGATACAAGGTTACCTCGAGGACTCATGAATCCTAATGTCAAAAAGGTGCCAGTTGAGCAAAAACTGACGAAGAATGGTTGTAATTTTTTCCATGACGCTAATGTCTTGAAGCAGTTGCTACCAGTGTCTGATTGTAACCCCTAGGTGGTGCTACCCCGAGGGTTACTACCCCTGCCTACACAGCAGCCTGCAGGTTGAGGGGCCTGGGCTCACGAAACGGCTACCTCCACCTGGAGGACAGGGTTGTTGGCAATGTGACTGCCCTGGGTACAACCCTCCGGGACACTGACACCCCCCTCTTTACCCCTAGTGGCCTGGCTAAGCTTGCAGCTACCCAACACCAGCACACTTTTACAGTACACAGTGAACCCCTCCTTGCAACCGCCTACCACCAGGGCTAGATCAGCTGGAATGCCCTGGAGACCCCCTGGAAAACAAGACCTGTAACAGTAAAACAATGTTGATGCAGTACTTTTTATACAGAGGTACACCACACCCAGTTTAACTGCAGAAAGATTCAGAACTGATTTATTGAAGGATGTGAACAAGGAAGGGGCAGTAATCTGGTGGTTGATTTTAGATCTGATTGATTCAGGCTATAAGTCATGCACGCAAAGGTCCCTGAACACAGTCACACACACACACACACACACACACACACTCTGGGTACCCAGTTGTAACTACAGGCTAGCCTGAAGCGTTGCCCCGGGGTAGGCCGGCGTTGAGGCTGGTCGGGGCCCTGTGATGGAAAGAAACATGCATACACGGTAAACCACTGTTTGTAATCCGGAGCCGGATGCCTCAGTTCACAGAAGCTTAGCAGCAATTAAATCAGATGACACACTGTGGTTGTTGGCTAGGTTGCAGGGAGCTACCCTTGTTTTATTCACGCTACCCAAAATTGGATGCAGAATGGATGAAATGGAGATCTCAAGATGAAGAGCTGGATGGCCAGGAGAAGCAGGGTCCACACGATGTGACGTGGCGCTCAATCCTGTTCAGTGTTGTTGATCAGGGAGCTGAATCTCCCTGATCAACAACACTGATCTTTCTCTGCAGTGCATGCGGGTATCTGGGCTAAGGTGGCAGGGCCCAGACTGGGAGAACAGTTCGGATGCAGTCCGTTAAGGTTGGTGGACACAGCTTCCAGTGAGCATGACACTTCAGCAAAGTGGGGAATCAAATTGCGACCCACTGTCCACATTCAGCACACTTGTAGTAAAGGCAGACAAATACCGCAGTTCGGATGACAGTTTGGTTGCAATTCACAGTGACCCTGTGCAAACCGTATGCTTTGCGGTTGTGGTGGAGGTCCTGACAGGCCAATTGCACAAAAGCAAGTCTTCGGTCCTCTTCAGGCAAAATTAGTCACAATTCAGAAAGAAGGTAATCAGTTTGGATAAAGTCCGATGGTCGGATTAAGTCTCTTCACTTTAGGAAGATGGTAGCAAGCAGACCAAACACAGCCTTCCTGCTGATTTTCCCAGTGCACTACGCAGGAGTAGCTGCTCAAATTGCTCGAGCTCCTCACTCTCTCAGCTCTTACTCCATACTGACATCTGCTGTAGGCAGCACCGGGATTTCATGCAAGACCATGGTCATAGTTTACATATTTCGCATAAGTAGTGTATTCTTAATGGTAAGGTGGCTTCTGAAATGTCGTAGTGGCATAGACTTGATGTGGACACCAAGTTCTTTCCAGGCAGAGAAGGGTGTAACCCCCCCCCCACAGATAGGGTCTTCCTTGGGTGTGCTTAAATGCCCCCTGCCAGGCTGGTGTTCTTTGTGATCCAAAAGATTCGGTTCATTGATGCATCTGTCTGTCACAGCTTGAGCTCCCCCTACAGGTCCATTTAGGCACCAAAGGGTGAAAACTACAATTCCTACAGAAATGTACTCCCACAAGACCTCTGGGAGCAGGCTTCATTTTTAGAGCCCCCAAAGGTACTGGTGCAAATTGGCAGTCCAGAACCAAGATGGTGGTACATCACAGAAATGTCCATGCTGCAAAGAAAAGCAGGTTAGACAAATTACAGTATCATTATTTTCAATGCATATACTCAGCAAACAGTTACGTCTCCTATCAGAGCTTCCTCTATGCAAAAAGCGATGGCATAAGACAGCGATAAGCCTGCAACCTGAGCGGGACTCGAGTCTGAAACTACTCAGTCCTTACCCAGATTGATTATTTCTACGAGATAAACAGCCCGTAAGGAGACGGACATGGAGGTTACTATGCACTCACATGCTAACACTTTTTAATCCTGAAAAAGATGCACAACACCAGCCCGGCAGTGGGCATTTAAGTACACCCAAGGAAGACTTTTGGGGAACCCCATTTGTGGGGCCGGGGGGGTTACATGGTACAAGGGCAATAGACTGGGTCCAGTGTCTTATAATGGTTTTAAAGGCAGTTACTTTGAAAAGAATATTATACAAAAACTATATAAAACTCTTAAACTCCGTTAACTGTGGGAGAAAGAACAAGATGTATTTTTATTTTTACAGTAGTGAACACAGATGAGAAGGGAATTAGAAGACATGGATTATGATCCTAGCTTTGATAAACTTTGATTCACTAAAAATACCACCAACAGCTTAATCTGGTTCAAGGTCAGTTGGCATTCATCTGTATCCCTCTACCCTGGGTCGTGCCTGAAAATAGGCAGGATTTGTCTAGTACACGTACCCGGTCAACAAAAACTAACTAAATAAATAAATAATTTAGGACCCTTTAGTTAACAAAAGAGTACATTAAAAAGGGAGTTATTGTTCTATACAGACTTTTATAATCTAATTAATTATTCATGAGACCTACACATGCACTAATTGGCTGCTATACTAGACTTTTAACAGTTTAGAAATGCCCAGTGCACATTAGAGCAGTTGTGTAAACCGTCTTTCATTAAAATGCCTTAAAAAAATGATGGCATTATGTGGGACATAGTGTCACAGTGTGTTGGAATAAACATCAGATGAGACAAATAACCGTGTTGTGATATTTATTTTGCTAATGTTAGAAAAATAAATGAAAACAAAAAAATTGCAAGAAAATCACTACTTAATATCAGCTGTTTCTCACTTAATACAGTCCTGGATCTTAGCGCTCCTGAGATCCTTTTCATCTGCATTCTACAGCATGTCTACAGTAGTACCTCTCTTCTTCTCTCTCATGGTTGAGACCCACTGGGCTGAACTGAAGTGAACTCAGTGAAGAGGTTTTTATATCTTTTAGTGGAGTCACCTGATTGAGCCCTTTTCTATTTATATGTCTGGACAGGTTTCATGTCTGAACATGTTTCAAAACCAAGGGGGGTGTTTTGTTTCAGGAGACTGGAGGGGCTAAATAGGGGATGCTCAGTTGGGGTGCTCCAAAGGAAAGAGGAGGGGCAACTAGAGGGCATGGGTGGAAGCAAGAGGGGAAGACTCAAGAGGGGAAAGAGGAGGTACTACTTCACTGAGAGGTACAGGTACAGGGGTAGGGTTGTGCTACCGAAGTCCAATACAGGGGGAACATCTCGGACTGGTAATGGAGAAGCCAGAGGGGGTGGGGGGACAGCAAGGTCAGCTCCCAGGTTGGGGGCTGACCAAACAGGCAGACAAGAAAGACCATTAGGCCTACTCAGTATGTTAGTATGACTTCCTGGTTCAGTTAAAGGTACAGTGTATATCTCCACAGATATTGACGCTATATCTCTGATCCACAGTGACTAAGCACTTTTATAACCTTCTACAGTAACAGGTTTATAGTGTGAATTTATGAAACTACCTTAAGGATTTCTTATAACTGTATTAATCATGAAATTATTATTTTATATGGCTTCTGAATCCTTTTATTTAAAAGGACTTTATTAACTGTATATAATGCTATCTAAAATAGCCTTCATGTTTTTGTACACAAAATGCACTTACGCACTTTACATAACACCTCTCTGGGTGTTTGGTATCATTCCTTGGACTGAATGGATGGAAATGTAAAAAGAATGAAAAGAGAGAACTAGTAGGAACTTTATTAGGGATAGTAAAGAACTACGCTAGGTGGCCAACCTAGAGTGGTGGTGGGGGGGAGAAAAGCAAAGAGAAAAGTTACTGTTGTGCAACAGAAGTTTTGGTAGCTTGGAAATAAGGAGATAGAAAAGTGGTTGTAGCAACCGTGGGGCACTCTTCTCCAGGATTACGCTCTGGAGGAGGGGGTCATTGACCCTTCTGCAGGACCTTTGCAGAGCTCCATGCACAGCTGGTAGTGGTGAGGGAAGAGAGATCTCTCTTGTGGCACTGGCTCAGTTGGAGCCCACAGCTTACACCGCCACTCTCCCAGAGACCTACCAGACCAGGAGGTGGGAGGTGGGAAGGGTACTGGGGCAGCCATATGGAGGTCAGTGAACACCACACCATCTTGACGTTAAATCACTTTGCACCCCTGGAGGAAACTTGAGTACCTGACTCCAGCAGGGTGGGGACAGGGACTCTGGGTCAGTTGGGGGAAATGGGAGTAAAGACCTGGTGGAACCCAGGGGTGAGGGTAAGAAGGTGGCAGCTAAGAGAGTTTTAGTAGTCGAGGATTCTGTGATCAGGGGAGTAGGGAGGAGGGGTTTGGGATGGTCAGGTGCCTTCCTGGGGCTTCAGCGATCCAAGACATACTGTAGACAGTAGGCAGGATAGCCGTAGAGGCAGGAGCTGTGGGTGCTAGTTCACTTGGATGCCAACGATTTGGCGAACCAGCCTGTAGAACAAGTGAAGCAGAACTTTCAGAGGATGGAGGACAGATTGCTGGTACACTCTGCCTCCCCGGCCCTTTCTGAGGTCCCCCTGTGTGGAGTAGGTGGGAAGGGAAATATAGAATAAGGAGGGAAGAGATAGAGGAATTAAAGGGGTAGTTTAAAAGGATGGTGTCAGGAGAAATTGTTTCACTTCATGGGGGACTTTGGAAGAATTCTGGGACAGGAGGCTTTTCAAAGGTGATGCAGAGAATAGGAACATAGGACCACTCCCCAGTGAAATTATTTAAAAATTTAAGATTTATTTATGTAAACTCCATGGGGCCTGCAGTGATAGGTTTCACTGGTGCCAACCAGGATGCAACACAGTAATGCATCAGTATATCACAAAAATGCTGCAGTATGCTTCATGAAGCAGTAATTCAATGACAGTTGACATTTTTTACAGCAGTGTTTTGTGACATGTCAGTTACTGCATTGCATCATGCCTGGCTCTGCTGTACTCAATGCACATTGTACAGGATACCTCCCTTAGGGTCTGTGCTTCTGCAGACAAAAGCAGTGTTGCAATTTTGGTGGTATGGATTTTTGTGGCGCCTGCGCTTCTGCAGCCAGAGGTCGGTGTGGATGTCTTACACCTGTGGCTGCAGAAGCGCAGGCCAATCAAGTGTGTATATGTCTTACAGTGTGCATAAGTACCTGAGGCTACAGAACCTCTGCCCCCATAGGGATGTGCGCTTCTGAAGACAAAAGACCTCTTTTAACTTGGGTGTCTTGTTGAAAGCTTTTAAAAGAGGAGAAACTCAAAACAGGAAATCATTTCTTATGCCAAAGATAAGAGTATAAAAATGAGAAAATGGTGTTTGTTACAGAATATAATAGAATAGTAGATGAAGTAACAAAAATTGTTTGTGAATATTGGAAGATTTTACATTCTGATCATATACTAGCAGGACATGTTGGCACAGACCTATTGATTTCATTTAAGAGACCGCCGCATTTAGCAGACAAATTATGTAATGAAAAGGATTTTATTGTTGTGGACATATTCAGTACGTAAATATGCAGCTTCAAGAAAGCAATTTTGCTACCAGATTCTTCACAAAGCTTTGAGATTAAACACCTTTTCAATTGTAAAAGCACATTTTGTGTCTTTGCAGTGTGGTGTAGTTATAATCTAATCTACATCGGTATGACAAAAAGGATGAGGAACATTTATGTGGTGTTTATAGTATTAAAAATGATGGCTCAGTGGCTGTCCATATTAAAAATGTACATAATGGCAACACAGATTCTTTGTGCGTTATGGTCATTGACCATATGCCACCAAATCAGAGAGGTTGCAATCAAAATTAATTAGAAATTAGCAAGATGTGAATGTTTTTGGATGAGGATGTAGATAAGGGGCTCAGTGAATATTTAGACTTCTCTGTGTTTCTTTGAATATTGAAATCTTGAACATTTTTTCTCCCCTCCTGTTTTATTTTACCTCCCTGATTAGATGCAGTGTGGCTAAAGAGGTGGAATTAATTATTTTTGAGTTGTATATCTAGCTTTCAATATAATTAAGCAGCCTCTACTCAGTATTCAAAAACTTTAATTGTATGTTTATCTATTTTGTATTTTATTTATATGAAGATGGTCTCCCTTTATTTAGAGGAGTCTGAGATTTTGAGAAGTTTGGGCCTATGTCAATATGAAACACATTTGGCTTAGAATAAAATATTACTATGAATATAAGCGCTCTGGCAACAGTGTTAAAATGATGTATATACACATTGTGATTTCCTGAAGGGGAAAGGCACACAGTGAACAGTTTGCCAGAGCCCTTGAAGTTCTGCTGGTGTTTCACAGATAGTTTGCATTACTATAGGAGCTGTGCTCTGGTTTTTAATTATTTTGCTGTATGGACTATAGACCAAATGATGACCCCTCAGTATGATTCACGTAGCAAGGAACCAGTGTCCAACTTTGAGTAAAATAATGTCATATCAGTTTCAGTATAAATAAAATATGGACACTTTGGTTCAATTCTTCTAACACTATGTCATTAACCATATACTAGTGATAGCCCCTAAATGAGGGACATGCAGCTTTAAAAACTGGAGCCCTTAACTGGCCCAGTGGCATGGAGGGCTGAGGCGCAGTGAGTGCCATACCTCCTGCCTCGTTGGGCTGGTGACCTGTGTTCAGGAAAGGAAGCTGGTTGCTGGGGTTTGGGAAGATTGAGTGTCCAGAGGATAGCTCTCCTTCCTCGGGGAAGGAGGATCTTTTTCAGGGATATCTCTTTGATTAGGTCACTCCTCTAGGGCTTAGAACCATCAGACGCTAGGACAACATGGAAACATTTCTGTAGCAGTCTATCAGGGGCCGCCAACGATGATGTCAGATGCTGATGCCCTGCCCTATATAAGTGCGGGTGGCCCCACTTCCTCCTCAGTTCTTTTCCCGCCGTCGACTATACTCGTGTGGACTCCATGGAGACTTTGTTGTTCAGTTGACTGCCAACATTTCTACTTTTTAATTTTTTTTTCTTTAGTAGCATCACCTTATTTTAAAGGGATTCCCCTCACTGTGTGTGTTGAGAATGCTAGAGACTGCTGCCCTTTTTCATAGCTGTCGTTGCGCTAAGATCTATGCCACAAACAAACACGACTTCTGCATTTGCCGTCTTGGGCCCAACCATGACGTTTAGGCCTGCAAGCTCTGCCAGAAGTTAAACCAGGTGACCTGCCAGCGCCACCAGAAAGGCCTGCGCGCTTTCCTGCTGGAGCAGCAGGTAGCCAGAATGGAGCAGGATCCCCATGGGAGAACCCCTTTCATGTCTCCGGACAACTCTTTGGGCACTTAGGCCTCCAAAATATGGGACAAAACCTCTGGAAAGCACTCTCACTGGGATAGGGATCGTAGCGAGAACTGTCCCTCTGGGTGCACTCCTGGCCACTGCTTCCTTTCATGTCATCTGGGCTAACACTGTCGACTGCTTCGGCGTTGACGCCCCCTGCTGCCCAGGCATCAGTCCCTTCCAGGTCGGGTTTGGCAGTGAGTTCCGGTGGGCCTTTCATGGCCGGCGAAGGGGTTACCTGTGTCACCAGTCCTGCCGCTTCGACCTCCAGAACCACAAGGTCAGTTAGCAGTGGGCTCCGCTAGGCTGTCCTCGGCCAGCACTGGTCTTTCAATGTCGGGGATTCAGCTGCCCCCATCGCTGCTGCAAGGCCCTACTGCTACGCTGGTCACTGTTGACACCTCAGTCATGTAGGCCACTGTTGATGTTCTGGCGGTGATCTCCTCCTTTGCAGCAGTTATCCAGCATCTCCTCCCTGCCCCAGGCCCAGCAATGCCGTGACCCACTGGGGCAGGCCCAGTGTCAACAGTCATATGACCACAGCGCCCTGTCCTTTCTCGGGTGTCGCCATCCCTGCTCCCGTTGCTGCCTCCTTCAGAGCCCATTGACCTAGAGCACAAATACTATCCTGACCTCTTATCTCCAGATGAGGATGAGGAGGATGTGGATTCTCATAAGTCTGACTCCACAGTCCCCACTAGGAGTGAGGACTCCATAGCACATACCCCTATGTGCCCTGCTGAGGACCCCTCTTTTTTGTCTATAATGAAGCAGCTCCAGGCTGCTATGGGTTTGAGGCTGTAAAGGAGGATATTGCTAGGAGAAAACCGGTAGAGTATCTGGGTCTCCAAAACTCTCATAGGATTATAATACCTCCTATGGTTGCTGCACTGGAGGATGCCACTGTGGCAGCCTGGCATAGGCCTAACATGATTCCTGCCATGCCCAGGAAGGCAGACAAAGCTATACCAGGCCCCTTCAGGTAAGCTCTTTTTTGTGGCCCAACCTGAGACTGATTTGGTGGTGATCAAGGCAGGCCATGATGGATCTAAAGTGCCTAGACACCTAACCCCCCCCCCCCGATAGGGAGTCGAGGAAACTAGAAGTCTGGGGTAAGAGGACCCTTGCTTCTGCCACTCTGGGCCTTAGGATAACCAGTTACATGGTCCATATGCTCATGTTCCAGAACACCCTCTGGAAAAAAGCCAGAGCAACAGACCAGGCCCTCCCAGATGGTGCCCAGAGGCAAGAACTGCTCAAGGCCCTCCAGACTGTAACTGATGTGGGCAGACATCTCCTGAGGTCTAACTGTGATGTGTCAGATGCAGCTACCAGGGCGGCTGCCCTTTCCATTTGCCTTAGGAGACACTTGGCTGAGGGTGTCAGGGTTTGTTGCTGATGTCCACCCCATGGCCAGGTGTGCTTAAGAAAAAACCATAGTAGCAACAGCAAACAGTCCAGCACAACCATTAAATCATGAATGCTGACCATGACTAGTGTCAAAAATCTTGGACTTTATTTCCAAATGTGTGCAAAAAGCCTCTTACTATAGGGACATCAGCAGAACCCCACAACTTCCGAATGGTTTCGCCAAGAGCATCTTCAGGGAGTTGCACTTTTGGAAATAGTCGAGATTTGTAACACTACTCATGGTCAGCATTTGTGATTTAGCAGTGGGCTGTGCTGGAGTGTTTGAAGTTGCTCCTCAGTTTACTCCCCAGGTCACATTTCAGGTCACTCTGCTGCAAAAGAGGGCCATAGAACCTGTACCGTGACATCAGAGGTGCATGAGGCTCTACTCCCACTCTTCCTCATTCCCAAATACACAGGGGACCTGCAGCCTATCCTGGACCTGAGGGACCTGAACTTCTACATTCAGTACAAGAAGTTCCAAATGGTCACTTTGCAGGGCCTGCTGCCCCTGCTGAAGCAAGAGGACTGGATATGCTCTCTGGACATGCGGGATGCTTACCTACAGATTTGCACCCCTCACAGGAGGTGCCTCAGGTTCCTGTTCCAGGGGGAGTAATTCCAGTTCGGAGTATTGCCCTTTGGTTTGTCATGCGCGCTGTAGGTATTTACCAGATGCTTAGCAGTGGTGGTAGCAGTCCTCAGAAGGGAATGACTGTACGTCTTCCCCTATCTGGGTGACTGGTTTCTTAAAGCCCTTTGCAGGGAACAACTGGTCCAGACCCTGGAGTACACCAGACAGTTGTTAGAGCCCTTGGCATCACTGTCAACGTGCCCAATTCATTCTGGACCCCAGGACAGGGTGGAGCGCCTTGTAGCTTCATCCCAGTTGGTCTCTCAGAGCAGGTATGTCCCAGCAAGGACATTTCTGAGGCTGTTGGGCCTGATGGTGGCCACCATTGTCACAGTACTCCTGGCAAGGCTGCATATATATGGATTCCCAAGTGGACCCTGAGGGTCCAGTGGAATCAGTGCACCGACGATCTAGAACAGCAGGTTGTAGTCTCTTTCCCAGTTTGCAGGGTATTCCAGTGGTGGATGTACCCCAACAACCTGCTAAAAGGGGTCCCATTCCCTTCCCTCAGCAGAGCCTTACCACAGATGCTTTGAGGCAGGGTTGGGGGGGGCAGAGTGCATCTGTGTTCTCAGACTCAAGGCACATGGACCAGAGTGGAGATTGTCCTCCACATCTCTGTGCTGGAGATGAGGGCCATTCTGTATGCTTTGCAAGCCTTCCAGACCCATCTGGTCCCAGGGCCTCTGCTGGTACAGAAGGACAGCCTCAGTTTAGTGTACTACATAAATAAGCTAGGTGGGACTCGTTCTTACCCCTTGTGCTGGGAGGTGATGAGAGTTTGGTACTGGGCTCTAGAACTGTTGGCTGTCCATGATGCAAGCGTCCAGAATGTCCTGGCAGACAGGCTAAGCAGGTCACAGTCCAGAATGCATGAGTGGGAACTGCTGACCTCAGTACTGGAAGAACTGATTGACCGGTGGGGTCATCCAGAGTTGGATCTTTTTGTGTCCCCACTCAACGCAAAACTGAACGCTTTTCTGCTTGCTCGATCCAGGGTCTGAAGTTTTCGGGTGAGACACATTGTCCCTGTTCCTTTACATCTTTCCTCCCTTTCCTCTGATTCAGAGGGTGCTAATCAAGCTCCAAATGGAGGGGGCCACTCTAATTCTTGTGGCACCTTTCTGGCCTCACCAGATTCAGTTTCCTTTACTGCAGTAATTAGCAGTGGAATCTCCAATGCCCCTACCCATGTGCAAGGACCTGCTGACACAGGAACAGGGCACCATCTGGATCTCAGGTCGCTTCATCTCCATGCATGGCTCCTGAGGACATGGCCATTGTGAGATTTGGGTGTCTCCAGAGGTGGCTGATGTCCTGGTAGCTGCCAGGAAACTCTCCACCAGGGCTACCTGTTCCATGTCTATGTAGTGGAAGCATTTTGCTCTGTGGGCCGCTTCACATCACCTGCACCCCTTCACTTGTCCAGCGAATCCAATTCTGGAGTATCTGCTGTCCTTGTCGGATGCTGGCCTGCAGTACTCTTCTATTAAGGTGCACTTGTCTGCCATATCAGCCTTCCACGTGCCCACTGAGGGCCATACTGTGGCTCAGTTGGACGTGGCCCGTACTTTTCTAAGTGGCATTCTCCATTCTCCATTTGAAGCCTCCCATCTGCAATCCAGTCCCAGCCTGGGACCTGAAAGAGAAACTTACTTTGGCTCCTTTTTGAGCCAGCCTTGTCTTGTGAGCTATGCTTTCTGTCATGGAAAGCATTATTTTAGTTGCTGTTAATTCAGCTGGAAGGATTTCAGAGCTGCAGGCTCTCATGTGAGCTTCCTTATTTGATTTTCCACAAAAATAGGGTGTCTTTGTGTACTAACCCTAAGTTTTTACCTAAGGTGGTGTCTGAATTCACTTTAAATCAAGCCACCCACCTGTCAGTTTATTATCCGGAGCATGCCAATCTGGGGTAAGCATTGCTCCATACTTTAGATGTGCGTAGGATACTTGAGTACTATACCCATCATACGAGGGACTGCAGGAAGCCCTCACAGTTATTTATTTCTCCCCTGGGAAAGAGGGCGTACCAGTTTCTAAATGGTGCCTGTCCAGGTGGTTGGCCAACTGTATTACTTTTTGTTACAGGAAGTACCTTAAAGGAAAACTGCACCCTCGTATCTTAAATGTCATTTGTTTCCATGTCAACAGACAACTCTTTTTATGTAGCTTTTATAGATGTATGCAACTGCTTCAGTTAGTTTTCACACTTCATACTACTAGGCCCTGTCACTGTCCTGGGAGGGTCCATTTCATGGTTGTTGAAATCTCATTGTCCTGTAGAGCTGCATTAGCATATGAGAATGTGATGCATAATCAGCCTTTAAACTCCCCAGTATGCCTGTCTGCTCAAGTAGTTCTAAAAGAAACAAGCTGCAAGAAGGTGTGAAATACCACATTTACTTTCAGTGAGTTTTACAAGCTATCTTGAGTTGTAAAGCAGGTTTTTTCCCCTTTAAACTCCATTCAGTTTATAAGTTGGGTAACCCTGGATTTAAATACTTGCAGTTTTTTGTCAACTTCTTTCACAGCTTGCAAGACTCCTTTTATGGTTTGTTTAGGTTCCCCAGAGTACTCTTCTCTGCTGCTGACTCCTGTTGGGGCTTTAGTGTTTGTAGAATCAGTCACTGTCATAGTTTTGGGTCATCCATTTTCATACCACTTCAAAATTGGATGTCAGACTGAGAAGGTAGAATTCCATCTACTAATGTGGAGATAGTCTGGAAAAGTGGAGAATTTTGTTGCAAAATACTACATATTGTATAGCTGCATGAACTGGAGTTTGTGTGGTATGCAGTGTTGCTAGTTGCTAGGGATCAGTCCTTGGGCCCCTCCTGTTCAACGCCTACGTCTCTGACATAAGGACAGGTATCAGGAGTGAGATGAGTCTCTTTGCGGATGACTCAAAACTGGGGGCGGTGGTAGATGGGGAGGAGGGGAGGGTGGCCCTACAGGGGCCCTGGAGGCTCTGGAAAGATGGTCTAGAAAGTGGAAGCTGAGGTTCAATGCAGGGAAATGCAAGGTACTGCACCTGGGGGCCAGAAACCCGGCCAAGTGTACACCCTGGGGGATGCTACAAGTCTCGATGGCTGAGAGGGACCTGGGGGTGGTGGTGGATGTCAAGATGAACAACTCGGAGACTTGTAGGAGGGCAGCAGCCAAGGTCAACAGGATGCTGGGATGCATCGCCAGGGGATCACCTCAGAAGGAGGAAAGTGATGCCCCTCTGTATAACTGCTTGGTGAGGCCACACCTCAAGTACTGGTGCAGTTTTGGAGGCCACTTAAAGAGGGACATTAAACTCCTGGAGAGGGTCCAGAGGAGGGCAACCAAAATGATTTGGGGCTTGGGGACAGGACCTATGGGGAGGCTCAAGAGCTAAATATGTACACATTGAAAGAGAGAAGGGACGGAGGGACATGATAGAGGTCTTCAGATACATGAAGGGGTAAATAGGGGAGGAGCAGTCAGGGTGCTTCAAGGAAATAGGAGGGGGCAACTAGAAGGCATGGGTGGAAGCTAGAGGGGGGGAAGATTCAGGGGAGAAAGGAGAAGGTGCTACTTCACTGAGAGGGTGGTGGAGCCATAGAATGTGCTGCCCAGGGGGCTGGTGGAGGCAGAGACAGTGAAGGTACAGAGAAAGGGTTCTGGAAACAAAATCCAGTGCAGCGAGAATATCCGGAACTGGGAAGGGAGAAGCCAGAGAAGGCGAGGGGGGCAGCAAGGTCAGCTCCCAGGGTGGGGGCTGACCAAACGAGCAGACACGAAAGACCGTTAGGCCTATTCTGCTGGCATTTTAGTATGTTAGTTTGACTGCATGCTCCATCCTACAGAACACTGAACTGTTTTAAGGCAAAAGCATGTATCTGCATATGTGAGCGGTTAAGGGATGTTCTATCTAGTGAAAAGGATGAGACGACCTTGATGGACACCAAGGCCTACTTCCATCTATACTTCTCATATTTATATGCTCTAATCTTGGAAATGGATAAACCTAATCCAAACATGGATAGTGTGCCTTTTTAAAAGTTCTGGTTTTGTCATAGTTTCCCCATTCTGACAGCGTTTTTCCACACATGTGCTTTTCCTACTGCTAGGAGGGCAGGAAAGTAGCCATTTCCATAACCGATATCCATGCTACACTGTGATAAGCCAGAAAGAGGTGCACAATGCCAGCCCGATGGCACTGAGGGCTGAGGTGTTGGATGCCACACCTTGCGCCACGCCGGCGACCCGGGTTCAGGAACAACCTTGGATCACCGGAGAGCCGGCTTGGGGAGGGTTGGAGCAGGATTTCTCCAGGGTGGGTGGATGTCCGCCTCCAGAGTCCCACACCCATCAGGTGGAGACCTGATGGGTGCGTAGGCGGTAGGAATGGCAACGAGAAGTCAGAAGTGGGGTGGAAGGGGTCACTGGATCCTGGCGTGCATGGGTGCCTCCACACTCACATACGCATGTGTATGCCATGAACCCGGTTCGGGGAAGAAAAATACGAAAAAAGAGAAAGTATATATGGGGGAAAAAAAGAGGTGCACAAACAGTGGAAGCCCAGTCTTTTCCCCCTACATAGAGCAGAGTATATTGCTTTGGAGATGTTTGATCTCTAGCTATTTCCAGTGTGGGACGTGCAGATGAACCCCCGACTCCCTGGTGGCAATAAGATTCGCTGTAGCATTGGAATAGCTGACAGAGTGCCTCCTGGTGGGTGTTCAGGTGGAAGTAAAAAGAACCCAAGACACTTTTTGCAAGAGCAGGGAATTTTTCCCCATGTCCTGGCTAGCATTCCCCTTCCCATAGAACCGGTTCATGCAGTTGTCCAAGGTTGCGTGTGTGGGTGTTGATGTGCGAAATGCTGTCATTACACATACATTGACTAGCAGTTTCACATTGCTTGTAAAGTGCTTTGGGATACATTGTGTATGAAAAGTGCTATATAAATGCTGATTCTTTTTCTTTAGTTATACCTTTACTTTTTGTGTTGTGTATTATCTTGTAAAATGTGCTATGTTGATAGTGCACTAAAATGAAATAAACTTGGTTTCTGAGCATGGCAGCTTGTATTCCGCCAATGAGCCAGTTTCATGTGAGCTTCTCATTAGACACGTTTTACATGATGAATCACTTATCCATTTCTGTTCTCCATAGATGGTGTCAGTCTGCTCTCTCTTTTAGGGATTAAATTAATCAGGATGACTAATAATGTCCCAAAAGTTAGTGCCACGGTTAGCAATAGCAGTTACCTCCCTGACAACCATGGGTCTACCGGGTATAAGAATGAAAAAAAAAACAAACAGATGTACAATAACATCAGATGAGTCATGCAAAAAATGGAAGAAATTCAGAGTTTCAGTCCCTGCCCTGGATGGGTTCATTCCGTTTCACACGACTGGACTTTTAGTAACTGGGCAACAGACGAATAGCAAAAATAATTTCCAGCATCTGTTCAGTTGCAACACTGGTGAGTTAGAGCTGGGAAGGAGAAGAACCTCTGGCAGACCTCAGCGCTGTCCTTGACTTTACTCTGCTAATAATCAAGAAAACATGACCTACTTGCTGTGCTGGTGGGGTTTGGGTTTTCGTTTCCTGTGGCTGGCATTCAGTTTCTCACAGGGTAAGGTGCTGGTCTGTGAGATACACTGCAGCTGATGATGTGGCCGCAACTGTAATTGAACTTTCCATGTACAGCTGTGACTGTTTTGATTAATTACCTTACTGTGTCATTCCTTGTGCAGCATCAGGACGGTGCACGTTGCCATTTGTGTCCCCTGATGTCTATGCCAGCTCTCCCTCTATCGATAAAACAGATTCTAGTGCTGGTGTCTTTGGCTTTTTGTGAACGTTGTGTGCACGTCAGAGGTGTGGTTACATGTTTGGATAATTACAGACAATCATATAGTCTCTGCACTGCCAATGGGACGCCAAAATAGCTGTGACAATTGGCTTTGATGCCGTTTGATTTAGTTGGCAGTCAGTAGCTCAGTAGGTAGTACACTCACCTATGGTTCCAGAAGACCAGATGTTCGTGGGTTCTAGCCCCACACCAGGCACGTGGGGTATTACCTATAACTGACACTGTAGTGCAGTACAGTGTGATTGCTACCTTGGTGAAGTGTCTTCTGCCTGTCTTTGGTGACTGTCCACGTGGAAGTAAAATATCACATGGCACTTATCAAAGAAGAGTAGGGGAGTTCCCAAGTGTCATGGTCAACATTTCTCCTGTCAATAAAACAGGTCCATGGACCCCTCCCCCCCAGGACACAACTGGAAATGAGCTGTCATGGCTTTGTGTGCCTTTTCTGGTCAAAAATTACAAATAAACACATTTTGCATATTGAGCTTCGTGGAGGGACTTCTGACCAAAAAAGAAAAAAGAAGTAATACAAGAACTAAGGAAAAGCAGCAGTGTTAAATTATGTAGCAATGCAAAAATTATGGTACAGGATTGTCAAGGGCATGCAAAGTCACAGTATTCCATGGGTTCCGACTTCCATTTTATCATTCATTGGTATGCTGTCTTTCTCGTAACATTTATGCGTAGAGAGAGAGAGAGAGACACCCTTTTTTTTTTTTTTTTTTTAAATCAAGAATTCATGCTTGGCTTTCCCTATCCATCCGTGTCATGTACTATCTCCCAGCTCCAGCATCAACCAGTCATGCATTTTTCCAGGATCCTGAAGAGTGAGCTCAGTACACGCATGCATGCTGGGCCAAGCTTCCTTAAAGCTTAGCCAGGCAGCCCTCACCCCACAGGTCAGGCCTTCAGCTGTATGCTGACCCCTAAACATCCAGGTGTTTGTGTGGAAGCAAGGCCTGATACTCCGTACCCTTGGAAGAGCAGAACATGTTCGGGGATTCTGCAGCCACCACCTGCTGGATGTCCAGTCCAAGCTCAGTGCACAAATCTAGGTTGCTAGTGCCACAGGTGTCAGCAGCACCTCTACGCCATCGGGTCAGCTGGGGAGCCCCCATTTTTGGGTTTGAGAACCCCAGGATTTTTCAACAACCCCATGCCCCCCCCCCAATGTTTTAACACAGAGCCCTGGTGTCAAATACTGTTGCAGCACTAGCATGTTAAAAACCAAGGAGAGGAATGGTCACAAAAGAAAGGGGAGATGGAGGGAAATGAATAGTACAGAGAGGAAACGAGTACACAGGCTTGGAGAAGGAATGGGGAGAAAAATTAAAAAAAGAGCAGGGAAGGAGACCCCACCCCCACCCCCATTTGTAAAATATTGCCAGTGGGAACATGTCTGATCCAGTAAGGTGTAACAGTACGATGACTGGTACCATGGCTGCAACCAGTTGTTTAAAATACCAGGCAACTCGGGTCAGTCAAAGCTACTTTCCAGCTCTGTCTGAAAACCAAGATGGCCTGAGCTCATATTAATAGAAACCAGAGCTGTGCAGAATTTTCAGATGCTACTTCTAATGGAACTCTGCAGAAGTCTGAAAATTCTACAGAATTCCATCAGAAATGGAATTCTGACAATCAAAAAGTGGTTTGTGCCTTTTTATTCAGACTGCAGATGAATAATTAAGCAATATATCATGACAGGGAGTGGGTATATTGGTGGATTTACCACGCCTGGTGTGGTTTGGTCACGAGGCGCAGCCGAGTGACTTCACCACACCAGAAGTGGTAAATCCACCCATATACCCACTCCCTGTCATGGTATATTGCTATTATACAATGTTCAGCTTGTTTTTTTGTTTTTATAATGATATAAAACTTTTGCAGTGGGTATACTGGAGGATTTATCACAGTCCTGTGATGTGTTTTGACCAATGAGGTTACAGGATTTTCATACCCCATTGTATAATTTCACATATTACATACTGTATATTGTGCATTAGTGTTCTGGGGTTTACATCAAAACCAGTCTGCAGTTTAAATTAAAAAAAAAAAGGGTACCGAATTCAATAGAATTGATTGAAAATTTCCAGAAAGCATTTAGAAAGCTGAATTGCCATTCTTTCTGAGTACTGCTTGCAGAACTTAAAATCAGTTAATAAAACAGAACTTAAAATATTTTTATAAATAAAACAGCACTTCTTATACTTTTATAAAATGGGTTTCAAAATTATTTCTATCTGCTTGGCTGTGTTGGTATCTGAAAGTGCATACTCTTATCAAAGCACAAACCAGTTTGGCACTGCTTTCAGCAACCAAACCAAACAGGTCAAAGCCCTGCATCCTTAACCTCACCACCCAGGTGTCTAAGCATTCTCATTTCGTTTGCTATCTACCACTTTTATTTCATATTATGTGAATTTCTTACTTTTAGCTGCTGTAATGCTGAAGTGCAGTACTGGACACGAGAACCTCTGACTTGCACAATGTTTTGTCTCAGTCAGCGGCTCAGTGAGGTGACTGAGACATGCACGTTACTGTTACTGTGGTAACACATGCTTTTCTTTGTAACCTAGCTGAGTCTCAGACTGAGAAAGCATAATTCAACTCTGTCTCTAGCATCCACGACAATACTTTTCAACAGTTCAGAGTAAGCAGTTAACATATTATGACATAAAAGTGGTAGATAGCAAATGAATGGAGGAGTACTGGGTGGTGGGTTGGAGTAAAACACTACTTTCTCCTTAAGCTGGTTGCAGGACTTCATTACCACTGGGATCTTCCCTCTAAGGCTTCTGTAGAGACAGGAAGTAGACTTTTGACACAGCCATAGAGTTCAGTAGATAGAGGCTAGAGTGTGGATTGACGCTGACTCTCTCGAAGCCGCGTATCCACCATATTACTGGAGAATTGAGCTGCTAGAAGATAGCAGGAACCTCATCCTCTCACCCAGATCCACAAGACATTGTATTGGTTGAAATATAGGTAGTTGGCACCAGCACAATGGTCTGACACCACTGCAAGTAAGGCACTCCTTATCCCTATGTATACAAGCAAAAGACAAACGAGCATACCTTGTGTTTTTCACCCCGGTATGCGTCTGCTGGCCAAGTATCAAGCAATACAATGTTGTGTGGATTTGGGTGAGAGGATGCGGTTCCTACTGTCTTCTAGCTGCTCAGTCCTCCGGTAATATGGTGGACATGCAGCTTCAAGAGAGCCAGCGTCAGTCCACACTCTGGCCTCTCTATCTATTGAACTCTATGGACGCAACAGCATAGGCTGACCCCCCTCCCTGTGGATTGTTCCAATCTTCTTCCCGCTTCCATCAAGTCAGGTGGCTTAGAACACAGCTCTTATCTCTCAGGCTGACTGCAGCACAGAGCATTCTTCAGATAGGATTTATTTCTACAGGCATTTTTTTGACAGCTGACTGTGAGCAGTTGCCATTACTGGGCTATGTGGAGGGGTTGTGAGATGCCAGATGGACCAAACACCAAACTTCAGGTTCAAAACACAATCTCTGTCTGATGTTTATTCAAAATACAGGAAATAAGCTTCTGCAGTCCCATATTCCTTCTTCAGTCCATCAGTTTGCAACAACAGGCTATGTATGTCCTTTCTCTGCACTTAGCCAGCCACTTATTTATTTAACAAATCGGAAAGACCTTTGAGCCAAGGGCTCTTTTACAGAGGTTCCACATCAAGTCACAAGAATAGCAAGTTACAATGGTTTCAGTAAGTAGTACATGAGGAAAGTAATTACATAAACAAAAGAACAATATGGCAAGATAAATATTGTGTCAAGTGCAGCCAGTGGCCTTGTCTGAAGAGGGGTGAAAGGGATTACAAGGAGAGAAGTACAGGGGGGTGAATTGAAGGGTGGAAGGAGCAAAATAAGAGCAAGGAGGGAGATTCCACAATAAAGCTTAAGCAGGAAAGACCTTTGGGGGAGGGGTGGAGGGAGAGAACAAGGTGAGGAAATAGAGGAGGGGGGAGTGGGAGTGGAGGGGTAAAGGAAGAGGGGATGAGGTAGGATGAAAAGAGGGCAGGAATGGGAACGGGATAATAGAGGAAGTACTGTGAGTGCAGTAGCGCAGCAACAGGATAGGGCTATACAGGGGCAAATGGGAAAACAGGGAGGTCCCAGTGCATTTAGCTGGCAGCAGAGATTAGGTATAGCAGTCACAAGATGCTCTGGAAACTAGGAATTGACGCAGCTTCCGCTTAAATGGTCCCAAGGTTACAGTCATCACAGTCTCAGGAGGAAGGGAATTAAATAAATTAGCAGCTCTAATTGCAATGGATCGCTGTCGGAGTGAGGTTAGACAGCGAGGGACAGTAAATGTTTGGCTCACAGAACTTGGTGTGTTCCGAGTGCCCCCGAAGGGACTGAAAATCTGAAGGGAACCTGGTGGTAGGAGATGAAGATATGCCTTCTTAGCCAGAAGGCAGGCTTGATATTCAATGCAAGCCTGGAGTTGAAGCCAGTTTGCTTGTTCGTAAAGGTCACAAGTGTGAGTAAGATACGCTGCACCATTTAGTAGACGGCATGCCTTATTCAGAGCTGTGGCGAGCTGACGTAGGGTTGTGTCTGTGGCAGAACCATAAATGACCAAACCATAGACAATAATAGATACAATTGAACTTTGGATAGCCAGTCTGAGGGCTTCGGTAGTAAGGCAGTGTTCATGCCTGTGTAGAAGGCCTAGGCGAATGTTAACTGCCTTGGAAACATTCTCAACATGGTTGGAGTAGGAGAGCGTACTATCCAGAGTAACTCCTAGGTATTTAAAAGATTGAGTCTGATGAAGGATAACACCCACACTGTTTTTAATCACCAAGTGTTTGGCTTTGTGCTTGCTGTGGGTACCATGGAAGAGTATAACCTTTGTTTTTCTGCAATTAAGCACCAACTTAATGAGAGATGAACCAGGGCTCAGCTTCAGTAAAACTTTTCTGAAGTTGGGCCTGAAGGAGGGTCGGGTCAGCAGTCTTTGAGAAAATACCGCATCATCCACGTAGAGGAATACTGGTTCGGAACAGGATGCCAGAAGATTATTGAGCAAGGTGCTAAATAGAAGGGGTCCCATTATCGATCCTTGAGGAACCCCAGAGCAGACGAGCAGTTTAGCAGAAAGGGCAGACCATATTCTTACCTGCTGTGTGACACTGATCTCTAATTTAACTTACCAGTTGAGGTGCAACCTCCACCCCATGCGGGCCCCGTTTGCTTGGGTAGTGGGGGCCTAAAAAGGGGGGAGGGGAGCTAAAGACAAAGAACCTCAATGCAGAATCATTGTAAAAAGGGTTACCCCAAAAGGCATTGGCAACAAATCAAGTTTCAAAGAAATACAACATCATACATACTTCCATAATGCAAAGCGCCATGGGATATATGCAAATCACCTTGGAATTTCAGACTTGTTCAGTTTACAGCAATTTACATGCTTTTTAAACAGCACATCTTAATTTCTATAATAGTCACCTAGTAATTCTTACCATTATCAAAAACACCTAGTACCATGGTATTTTCAACATTTACAGGTTTCATAAACATAAGGTATATACACCAAGGTATTTTATGACATAGTGCTATTATATACTAAATCCAACAACGATAAACACAACCTGTTTTACATACGCTTGGCGCTCACAACACTAACCTCCCTGTACGAGTACCTGAAAGGGAAAAGGAAAATTGAAGAGGACACTACAGCATAGTCAAGAACGGGGAGGGGGGTGCCCATAGGTGGCTAACCTTATGGACTACAAATTCTAAAGGATAGACTAGACTAAGAAACAGAAGAACAGTTGCAACAGATTTAAGAAATGGTTGATCCTCAACAGTGGCTGGAGATCCCTGTCACAGGCTGTAGCAGAGCTCAACAGCAGTGTGCCAGGCTCAGTTTTGGGTTTGCTTGATTCACAGCCCTGATCTAAGCAGATAATGGCAAGTCCTCCATACTGCAGTCAAGGCAGGACCTGGACATGAGGTAAAGGTGACTTCCTCCTGGTTGCTAGATGTCAGACTTTAAGTAGTGCTGCCTTTTTTTCAGTTGGACATACAGTGCCTGGTGCGAGGGTGGAGGCACCATCTTGACTAGGAATGACCGCATCTGGTCAGCCAGTATTATCCAGTGTTGGCCTCTGGAAGAAGGCGCGGTTGGCTGCAGGCTTGTGTTCCGAGCGCTACAGGCAGTGTGGTCCGGTGGTGATTTTAAAGAGATCCACCAAGATGAAACTAGGAGCCCCTGCGCCATATATATAGGTGCCTCTCTGCTGGAGAATCCCCATATTGTGCATATCCCCAAAAAATGTTAAGTGGATAAAAATGTAATATCCTTCATAAAATCCTGTATACTGGGTCCCAAGGACTTCCCGTTTTTCTTCTGTCAGCCACGCTCCGCCCCTTGGCAATGAAACGTGGGCACTGGTCGACTAACAGCGGTCTTGTTAGTTGACCGGTGCCCAAGTTTCATTGCCAAGTGGCTGTTATATGAGTAAAAACAGATCGAAAAGTCGCTGCCCATCGAGTGTAATGGAATGCACCCTGCACTCTCACTGGCATCTCATCATCACGTCCATGAGCACGGGGGCGGAGTGTGGGCGGAACTTATGACCGGGAAGTCTTTGGGACGCAGTATACAGGATTTAAAAAGAATATTACATTTTGTTCACTAAACACTTTTTGGGGATAGGCATAATATTGGCTCCTTTGGCAGCAAGGCACCTATATATAGTGCAGGGTCTCATTGTGGTGAGTTTCTTTAAACCCCAGCTGGCAGAAAGAACAGTGACAAACAAGAGCCTGCGTGGGTTGGTGTGAAAAGCTTCTTTTTCTCCTTCCTAGGTTTAAGCACCAAGTGACGTATCACTGACTCTCATATATTATATCACTTTTTTTCCCTTTTCTGCAATTTCTTAAGTTCGATTTTATAAGCACAATAAACCATGGTTATAGATGCATAAAAGTCACTCAAGCTTGGTCTCGTCTTCAGCACCTGTAACCATGGTTTATTTAAGCAATAGGACACAATGGGGCATTGGTTGTACTAGGTTTACCACATGGTTAGGGGTGTAATAAGAGGCTGAGTGCCTTTAGCTCCTAGACATGTGGTACAACCAGTGCCCCCAGAGTGTATTATTTCTTCTGTTACAATCATAACATCATTCTTAGCCAGTCAGGAATTGTTAATTTTTTTTTTTTATTCTTTCTGTTTATCCTCCGCAGACTGGATCCCCTGCAATCCCCCGGCCGCTGACACTTGCCCCCTCCCCCGGGTCCAGTCTGGCACCCCCACAGAGCCGGCCTTTTAATCGCGCATGCTACTATGTATGCACGATCCTCTTGGGTACTGGGGGGTGCAGGGCACGGCCATCAGCCATCGAGATGGCGCTCCACCATTTTCCGCCTGTTTTTTCTTGCCCCGGAGTGCTGGACATGCAATGGCATCCAGGCACATACGTGCTGACGCCTGCCGTGCCCCCCCCCCATTCTGCTGCTCACTGCTGTAGTGCTACTGGCCTTTGCCAGTCGCCGCTGCAGTGCCCCATCCCTCCCTAGAGGAAGGATAGAAGTTAAACATAGAAACATAGATTTTGATGGCAGATAAGGACCGCTTGGCCCACCCAGTTTGCCCATTTCCCTACCTATTGGATAAGCTGCAGATCCTAGTTAACCAGCAGCCTACTTCTTCCTACCCCACCCCCTAGAATTGCCTTATGACTGTCCCATGCATGCTTGAATTCCACCACTGTTTTTGACTCCACAACTCCTCCGAAGGCCATTCCATGCATCCACAACCCTCTCTGTGAAAAAATACTTAAATTACTCTGAGCCGCCTCTTCTATCTTCAAATTGTGCCCCTTGTTCTTGCACACCTCTTTTTGAAAGATGCTACCCTCTTGGACTTTGTTGATTCCTTGAGATACTTGAAAGTTTCTATCATGTCCCCCCTTTCCTTTCCTCGAGGCTATACATATTCAGCTCCTTAGTCTCCTTCATATGTCTTCCGGTGCAGACCCTGCACCATTTTAGTTGCCTCCTCTGGACAGCCTCCATCCTGTCTATATCCTTATGGAGATTGGGTCTCCAGAACTGCACGCAGTACTCAGATGGGGTCTCACCAACTGTCTGTACAGAGGGATAATAACTTCCTGTTTTCTACTGGTGATGCCTCTCCTATGCATCCCAGTATCCCCCAGCCTCCTTGCTGCCCTCTCACATTGCTTGCCCACCTTTAGGTCATCTGATATGACTACCCCAGGTCCTTTCCATTTTTGTTGTTGTTAGTATCTCACCCCCATTGTGTACTCTTCCCTGGGTTTTGTTTCCCAGGTGCATTACCTTGCATTTCTTAGCATTAGAGCTAAGCTGCCATACATTTGACCATTCCTCTAACCTTGCCAAGTCCCTTCTCATCCTTTCCACCCCACCTTGTGCATCAACTCTGTTGCAGATCTTTGTGTCATCTGCAAAGAGACATACTTTTCCTTCCAGTCCCTCTGCAATATCGCTTATAAAGACATTGAAGAGGACCAGTCCTATTACTGAACCCTGTGGTACCCCACTAGTAACCCCCCTTTCTTCAGAGTGGACTCCATTTACTATTACTCTCTGTGTCCTATTCTCCAGCCAATTCTTTACCCAGGCTGTCATCTTGTGACCCACTCCCAGGCCGGCTAACTTGTATATTAATCTTTTGTGTGGGACTGTGTCAAATGCCTTGCTAAAGTCTAGGCAGGCCATGTCCACAGCCCCTCCCTGCTCTACTACTTTGGTCACCCAGTCAAAGAAATCTATCAGATTTGTCTGGCATGACCTTCCCACTGTGAATCCATGCCTTGGGTCCTGAGCCCTCTGGCCTCTAGATACTCAACAGTTCTTTCCTTCAGAAGTGATTCCATCATTTTCCTACCACTGAGGTTAAACTAACAGGTCTGTAGTTTTCTGCTTCTGCCTTGCTCCCACTTTGTGAAGGGAATCACATCTGCCCTTCTCGGTCCTCTGGTACCACCCCATCCTCCCATGATTTGTTAAGGAGGGTGGTCAGTGGTGTCACTAGTTTACCCTTAGTTCTTTTAGAATTCTGGGATGAATCCCATCAGGCCCCATTGCTTTGTCCACCTTCAGTTTTAAGAGTTCTTTCAGAACCTTTCATCTGTAAATGGGCTGGTATCAACTTCTGCATCCAGAGTGTTTCTACTGTTTGTTTTAGGTACCTCCCACTTCCTTTGTAAATACTGAGCAAAGATATTTGTTTAGTATCTCTGCCTTTTCACAGTCACCTCTGCCCACCCTCCCTCCTCTTTATTAGCCTCACTAGCCCTCCCTTGGTCTTCCTTGCGCCCCTGATGTACCTGTAAAAGGTTTTATCCCCCTTCTTAACAGAGTTGGCTATCTTTTCCTCGGTTTGGGCCTTTGCTGTTCTGACTGCCTTCCCAGCTTCCTTTTGCTTTAACTGATACAGTTCCCTGTCCTGCTCCTTCTGTGATTCCATGTACTTCCTGAATGCTTTCTTTTTCTCTTGAACCTTCACTTCCACTTCCTTTGAGAACCATAGTGGTTTCTTACATCGTTTCGTTTTGTTAATTTGCTTCACACATGTGGGACACATGTGGGATGCTTGATCCTTCCTCTCCTCTGCCAACACCTGGTGGCCCAAGTACATTCCCGAACCGAGGTTGCCGGTGTGGTGCGAGGTGTGGTGTCCACCACCTCAACCCTCAGTGCCACCGGGCCAAGGAATTGTTCATTTTTTAACATTCCAGGTACTCCTATAACCATAAGAGGGTGTGTTATGCACAATTCTGAAGTTCTAAGTTTAGTCCACTTCCACACACATGGGTTTCTGTACTTTCCGCAAAGGAAAACATTTGATTTTGAGTTCAAGTTCCATTTTTTGTTGTTTGTATGTTCAGTTACTACATATGTTATGGTTACAAGAGTTTCTTCTCAAGTCCTTCATGTGCCAGAACTGCTCCGTTTCACTTCACACTTCTCACCCAAGGAACTCGTGAGTACACTCTTACAACTATAAGATGCAGTAACTGTAAATATAAACACATATAACATGAGTAATTCAAAAAGGTAAGGAAGAATTGTAACTGCAGTATATGAAAACAAATTACAAATAAAAAAAAAAAAAAAAGATAAAATAGTTACTTAGCTAGTTTGCTGCCACCAAGGGGTCATCTATAGCGGGTGTGATTGTCCTACATGTCTTCCTGAAAATTAGACCATTTTTTTTTAAATCAGGCAGTTAAAGTACTACTTGTAAAGCAACACTGAATATTTGAGCAGATGCTGTCACGCTGATTCCTCCTGCCACTCGCTGGTTGCTCTCCATTTATCGATGAAGCAGTCATTGCTATTAGCAACTCAGTTATTTAAGAAAAAACAAAAAATAACATTTGAGGTATGATGTGAAATCTTGGCGATAGAGGCAGCGAGCTAATGTGAAACAAGTCAGGTGGTGCTAATAGTAGAGAAAGCTGTCGGACAGTCACATGACTAGCAGGGAGGGAATAAAAGTCCATCTAGAGACCTGCAGTACCTTTTTAAAAAGCATCTCCCATGTGCCAGCCTGGTGGTGCTGAATGTTGAGGTGCTGGACGCCACACCTTGTACCATGCTGATGACCCGGGACCGGGAGTGAGAGCGGAGTGCGGGGGGTCAGCAGAGCAGGAGAAGAACTGAGCATCCTAGAGATGGCTCTCCTTCTCTGGGGAGGAGGGCAATCAGTTGTCAGTGCATGCTTGCCTCCTAGCAGAGGCTGAGAGTGGCACACTGATGCTGCCGACTCGGGGTCAGAGGCAGGGCAGACGCCTGACAGGACGCACACAGGAGTATGCATGTTACCGTCGCTGGTGTCATTGTACACTCCATCCCTCAGTGGGTGAAAACTGGAGGAAAAAAGAGCTCCTGGCTGGATGATAGAGGGAGCTCGCAGGTCCTACCACCACATAGCCATGGCACCGACCCCACTGGATCCTGTCTTCAGCGGGGTTTGGAGTGCCCCACCGGCCTCGGGAGGTTGTAAACCCTGGGGGTAACAGTCGGCGTTGGCTGGTGGACATCGGGGGATGAGACTGGGGCTCCCTCTTGATCGAGGGCCGTGAAGCAGAAGCATAAAAAATAGTGCAAAAAAAAAAAAGTACCCCCTGTGCTGGCCCAGTGGTGCTGAGGGTTAAGGCACTGGACGCCACACCTCTGGCTGCGTTGGTGACCTAGTTTCAAGAAAGAGCCCAGATTGTCAGGGGTCAGCTGGGGGGGAGGGTGAGGAGTGAGATTGAGCCGCTGCCAGGCAGCGCTCTCTCTCTCCTCCTGAGAGGGACTTGGGGCTCCTGGTCAACGACTGCAACACGGTGGAGGACGGATGGCGGCACCAACCAGAGGGAGCTCCGGTGCTAGCCATGGGGAGGGGCGGAAGGGACTGAGCCAGCATCACGGGGCGTGTGTGTGCCTCCATGCATGCACGATGCCCATGTGCTGGGGTCCCAGGAATCGGGGAGAAAAAGGAAAAACCGATAAAGTACTCATTTTTCAAAAAAGCACCCCCTGTAGATGTACACCTGTTGCCAGAGAAGACCACACAATAAGCAGGTGTAGTTATTAGAGCAAATGATTTTGTTGCTCAGACAGCAACCATCTGGCCTGTGGAGTGATGTATGCATGTAACAGCAAATAGGAACAAAAAAACACTTGTCCTATGGATGGAGGGATGGGGGAAAGAAGATTCAGCAGATAAGTTTTTTTTTTTTTTTTATCTAGTTTGGGGTGGGGATGAAAAACAATGACCTTTAAAAATTAACATTCCATATCTATGGCACACAGATATGGAATGTTTTATGTCCAGATTGGTGAGGTCTTGTTTTTGGCTATTGGTAGTGCTCTCTTAAAATGTCTAGAATCAGACCTCAGACCCTCATAATGCAGGGATTTCCTTACCCTTTTTATATTACAACACTTCTCTTACCCTGGTGTGTGTGATTACTTACTTTCTGCCCAAGTATTTTTTAATTTTTGATAATAAATATGTTTAAGAAAATACAGCAAAAGGGCATTTTTTTTAAGAAGTTCTTAAAAGCTGGAGGCAGTATAGTGCTGTGGTTCAGGGTACTGAGCTGCAAACCTGGAGACCTGGGCTTGAATCCCACAGTCCCCACCTGCAAACTGCATGGCCTTGAGCAAGTCACTTCATTTCGTTGTGCTCTCAGGTTGCATCTGGAAACAAGCTTGGACTTAGTGTGCCTTTCCTGGTTTAACAGTTTCCCCTTTCCCTTTCCTTAAAATTGGAACCAGTGACATGATGGTGTTGCCTATTTTCAGTTCTTAGAAACATAGAAGTTGACGGCAGATAAGGACCGCAAGACCCAACCAGTCTGCCCATTTCTTTTTCTACCTTATAAATGTGCCATCAGCCTTTGTTCTGTCAGTGGCCTATCTATTCATACTCATCTGTATTGCTCCCTTATGCCTATCCCATGCCTGTTTGAAGCCCTGCACTGTAATTCATATCTACCGCTTCCTGAGGTAGGCTGTTCCATGCATCCATCACCCTTTCTGTGAAAAAGAATTTCCTCACATTCCCCCTTAATCGACCTCCCTCTAATCTCATCTCTTGTCCTGCTATTTTTCTTATATTTAAACATGTTAGACTCTCTTACCTTGTTAATGCCCTTAAGGTGTTTGAATGTCTCGAGCATATCACCTCTCTCCCTCCTTTGCTCAAGGGTATACATATTGAGCTCTGTTAATCTGTCCTCATATGTGTTCTGATGCAGTCTCTGCATCATTCTGGTTGCCCTTCTCTGGACTGCCTCAATTTGGTTAATGTCGTTGTGAAGGTGTGGCCTCTAGTACTGCATGCAGTATTCCAGATGGGGCCTAACCAGTGTCTTGTAAAGAGGGATTATTACCACCCTCTTACGACTTGTGATACCCCTACTAATGCACCCTAACATCCCCCTAGCCTTACCTACTGCTTTAGAGGTCTTCTTGGATGATTTCAGGTCATCGGTGATGATGATGCCAAGTCTCGTTCTTCCTTTGTGACTGCCAGCAACTCCCTCCCAGCCTATAGGTGGCTTCAGGGTTTCTCTTCCTGTGTGTATGATCTTGCACTTCTTTGCATTAAATCCTAGTTGCCACTCTTCTGACCATTTTGCTAGTTTATCCAGATCTCTTCTCATTCTGCTCACCCCATCTGGATCATCTACTCTGTTGCAGATCTTGATGTCATCCGCAAACAGACAAGCCTTACCTCTAGTTCATCTGCAATGTCACTAATGAAGATATTGAAGAGGACTGGCCCCAGGACTGATCCCTGAGGTACCCCACTTGTGACTTGCATCTCTTCTGACTGTATACCATTTACCACCACACTCTGTTTTCTGCCCGACAACCAGTTTGCCACCCAGTTGACCAACTTCATCTCACCCGAGCCTATCCAGCTTATTTATCAATCTTCTATGTGGAACAGTGTTGAAAGCTTTGCTGAAGTCAAAGTAGGTGATATCAACTGCTCCCCCTTGGTCCACCACTCTGGTTACCCAGTCAAAGAAATATATATGAGATTAGTTTGATAGGACCTTCCTTTTGTTAACCCATGCTGTCTTGGATCCTGTGCCCCTATGGATTCCAGGTGTTGCACTATCCTTTCCTTGAGGAGTGCCTCCATAATCTTGCCCACTACTGAGGTAAGACTGACTGGTCTGTAGTTCCCTGCCTCCTCCCTGCTACCACTCTCGTGGAGCGGGATCATACGAGCCCTTCTCCAGTCTTCTGGGACCTCTCCTGTGATCAGAGACTCACTAAACAATTCTGCTAATGGCTGTGCTAGTTCCACCCTTGGCTCCTTAAGTACCCTGGGATGTATGCCATCAGGTCCCATTGCCTTGTCCACCCTGAGCTTAGTGAGCTCTTGTAGGACCCTTTCTTTTGTGAAGGGAGTAGTGTTCACCTCTCTCCCCCCAGTGTCCATGGTGCTGAGCTGTGGGCCCTGCCCTACCTTCTCTTTAGTAAATACTGAGCAAAAGTATCTATTTAGGATATATGCTTTTACAGGGTCCTCCTCCTCCTCACATGCCCCCTTTTCTCCTTTGAGCTTAATACTCCCTGTGGACTTTCTCCTTTCACTAATGTGTCTATAGAAAGTCTTGTTACTTTCTTTTACTGTTCGTGCTAGTGTTTCCTCAGTTTGGGACTTTGCCTGCCTTACTGCCTTCCCTGCTTCCTTTAGGGCAGTTTGGTATGCCTCCTTATCTTAATCCTGCTGTGTTCCTTATATTTCCTGAAGGCCACCTTTGGCTCTGACCTTTTCTGCATTGTATTTGAAAACCAAAAGTGGTTTCTTTTCTTCTTTTTATGCTTCCTTTCTGTCTAACATAATGGGATGTTGCTTCAAGTATTACATCCTTAATGTTTGCCCACTTTGCCTGTACCCCTCACCTGTGTTTCTTTTTGCCAGGGCTAGCTTAACTCTGTTGGCCATCTTATCAAAGTCAGCTCCTCTGAAGTCCCATATTTTTGCCTTGGAATGGGATGATTTAGATGTAGTGGCCAAATTGGACCATATCATGTGATGGTCACTGGCCCCTAGGTGACCTTCTACCTGGAGATCTGTGATCCCTTCCCTGTTAGTCAGTACTAGATCTAGGATAACCCTGTCTCTTGTGGGTTGTTGTACCAGTTGTTTTAGGTCCTCCCCCTGCAGAGAATCCACCATGTGTCTAGTTCTGGCAGATGTTCCTGCTGGTATTGACCAACCTGTATCCGGCATGTTGAAGTCTCCCATTATCAGAACTTCCCCTTTAGCCGTCATGTTTTGTATATCTTCTAACAGTAATGTGTCTTATGTCCTCCTCCTGGTCTGGGGCCTGTAGACAACCCAGTTCTTATGGCTGTCCCATTCCTGTTTCAGGGTGACCCACAGTTTTCTGGCTCCTTATGTATTCTGAATTTCTGTAGCTTTGATATTTTCATCGATACAGGGTATCCACTCCACCCCCGCTTTCTGAACATCAGTCTCTTCTGAACAGTACATAGCCAGGTACTGAAGTCTCCCATGGTGATTACTGGTAAACCATGTCTCACTAATTGCTTCTTGTCCAGTTTAGCCTCTGACATTATTGCCTGCAGGTCTGGGATCTTATTTTCAGGCTGTGAGCATTTGTGTACATGATTTTCCATTGGTCAGATTTTGGTGTGTTAATTGTTGGGTGAGGTTTGGCATTTCCCCTGTCGCGCGGTATGGGGAGACGGACCTTTTTCTTACCTGGTGATGCAAATGAACTGTAAAATGCTTAATCCCTGTTTGACCACTAGCTGGGGGGGTGTTCTTCCCATTCGACGTATGGGGCGCTGCACCCCTCTCCCCATTTACTAGTTTAAATATTCTGCATAGATGTCAAACTTTTGCCCCAATGCACTGACTCCCTCCTTAGTCAGATGCAGTCCATCAAATTTAAAGAACTTTTGCTCCCAGAACTGTTGCCAGTTCCTACAAATTCTGTGTCCTTTTTCCTGGCACCAGCCCTTAGACGCACATGTTTAGCTCCCCCTTCCCTTTCTTCGACCTTCCACCCATCTGCCCCTCTTCCAGACTGGCAGGATCTCGGAGAAGGAGATGTCTGACTGAAATGGATGATAGTTTGTCACCCAGCCTGTTCAGGTGTTCCTTGGTCTCCAGCTGACCGCTGGCAAGATCATTAGTCCCTATGTGTACCAGGACGCCAATGTTTTCTCCTGCTTTGTGAACAATTTAGCACTGCGTCAGTGTCTCTCACCGCTGATGTACCTGGGAGACATCTGACCATTACCCCTGGCTGGAGATGGGTCTCAACTTACCAAATCATGGAGTCTCCTACGATCAGAAGTTTTTGGATTTCCTTGTTGCTTTTTTTGTTTTGGTTCCTGATTTGGGTGAGTTTTGTTGTGCTAGCTCCTGTGCTGCAGTGTCCTCTGCCCCTTTTGTTTGATTTCAGAGATAGAGGCAGATACCTATTTATAGTGTTTATATGGTTTTTGGAGGTAATATGCTGGAGAGCACAGAGTGATGGGACACCCAATTTGCCCCTCCTAACCACCTGCCAACCTCCTGGACCAACTACCCTCTGCGGTCGATGTTCTTCTGTTGGATGTTGGGGAAATGGTGGGTGGTTCTTATAATGTATTTCCTCTTGAATATGAAATTTGAGGCGTGCAATCTCTGCCCATGCTGCCCAGAGCTGAGCCCTAAGATCTCCAATGGCCCAGCATGTAGGACAGTGTCCTAAATCCTGTAAGACTGTCCTTCTGAAAAGTGTTCCGCAGTACCTACAGTTAATGGTATCCATTCCATATAAGTTGCTGGGTTTATAACCTGGTCAGAGTAATTAGTAGGAAGACAGTGCAAGTAATGGTTTGATTTTGTGTTTTGTTTTTGTATAACTTATTATAACAAGTTAAATTACTAGTGCCCCTGTAAATGAGCTCACCTTGTGGATGCCCCACTGATCCGCCCCTTCCTGCTTTGCTACAGGAAAGGTCACAACTGTGGTACCCTATAAAAGGAGTATAGAGGGGGGTGGTTGGGGATGGAGGTGGGTGGCTGGGCCCTTCCCCTGCTGAAAAAGAACAAGCACGGATGAAAGAACAAGGAGGTAAGAGCAGAAACAGTCAGTCAACAACAAATGCAGTAACCCTGAAAGCTTATCCTAATGTTAGATAAAACTGTAAAACCTGTAAAGCACCACCTATAATACTTTCAGAGAAGATATACCCTGTAAGAACACTTTGCTACAGAGAAAAATTAAAGCAGTAACAGAAGATACACCTTGCAAAAGACATTTTGAATCGGAAGATTACAGCGGTAATCTGTTGGCACACACCTGTAGGCACAGCTTGTAATAATGCAGAAGAAGGTATACCAGCAACAACAATTTGTATCAGAGAAAAATAAAGCAATGAAATGTTAGCAACAAACAGTAGCAATCCCTGTGAGTACAAAATAAAAATAACACAGTAAATCTGCTTAGCCAAAAGAAGTCTTAATCCGTTTCCCTTGCTCTGGTAAGGTTCTGTGCTCTGTCTTTTCAAGCAGTCTTAGAAGGAAAGAGCTCAGGTGAAGCTAGGTGCCTTGGCCAGCAAACCAAGTCTTCTACCTTCTTAGTGCGAGAGGGTTCCTGCAGTAGGTCATAACATATAGGACTGCACCCCCTGGCGTCAGGACCGCATGGCAAATGTTTGCTAGCAATGTGTGGTGGGGGACCACCCACCCGTCCGTCACGTGACAAACGTCAGCTTAACCCTATATAGTGGGCGGTCTCCAAGCTCGCCTTCCAGTTCTTTCCCGCCGTCGACCTGTGCAAGGACCTCGCGGTAAACATTACCCCAGTCGATCGCCATTTTATATAAGTACAGTATATACTTATTTCTCCATATTAGAGTACTGTTTTCATTAATTTTATGTCTTCTTCACCTCTGACTGTGAAGTCTAAAAAAAAAAAAAAATGCTGCACTCAGATCCCTCAAAATGACTGCCACCGACGCTGCCTGTTCTGCCTAGGCCCAAATCAGAATACTGAGGCCTGTCCTAATTGCAAACCCTTCCACCAGGCCACACACAAACGCAGGCAGCAAGCCCTGGAAGCCCATCTCCTAAAATCCAGAATGACTCCCTTAGAAAAAGAAATGCAGAAACCGAGGGAATCAGCTTCTTCTTCGGAGCTCAAGAAGAAAAAGAAAGATAAAGAGAAGCATAGGGAGAGGGAACATTTGAAGGACCCAGAGCGGGTCTCCTCCGGTAAGGTTGCCGCACCCAAGACCGTGGCTCCCACGTCAAGCAAGACCGTTTCCTTGCCACCTTCCCTGGTGATTGTCCAGGCTGCTTTGAAGTGTCCTCCAGGTGGTACTTCTTCTTTTAGGCCCATTAAAATGGGCCTCAAACCTGGCACTTCAACCGATAAGCCACCTACTGGATCCTTTGGTGAGCACCTGGTTATCACCGGTAAGTCGGACTCCGGCTCCTCCGGAGCCTGCCCGATGGTTGGTAAGACAGATTTCCGAGGGGAATCGGCACGATGCCTGCCAATAAGCTGGTCAGGGGACCATCCCCTGTCCGCCCATCTCCTCCATCGACCGGTAAGTCGGCCACCAGGGTCTCTGGCGACCACCCAATCGAAGCTCACCTGTCTGGGGCTGATGTCGACGCATCCAATGCCCAGTCAAGCTTGCTGATCTGTGCTGGTCAGCCCTCCTCCCAGGCCTCCCCTGGACAGGTGTCTTCCCCTCCACCCTCCCAAGTGGATCCTCCTGCGCCAGACATTATGACTGGGACAGAGGGTACCCTGGTTGTGGCGCCACCTTCTCCCACTCCAGTGGTGATACCTCCTCTCACTCCCTCAGATACTCTTCCTGAGCCTCTGACATCGGAACTGATTCTGACACCAGTTCCAGAGACCCTCTCGCTTCCGACAGACCTTTTGTTAGCCCTGCTGCCAGAGGTCCTTCCATCAAGCACCGGGCACCTAACACCCGCTGTGCCGCTGGACCCATTCACTAATCTACTGTCTGCATCACCATCAGGGCCCTTATGACTGCCCCTGGCACCAGTTGACCTGACACCAAATGCCCTGACGTCGATTTTCCTGGCACCAGAGCACTTTCCAGGCCTTCTGTGGATCAAGGCCATCCGTCAGGCTACGGCTGTTATCTGGGTTTTCCGATGTCCGATCTTCTGCTGTCTGGCCCGACGATGGCCCTCTTTCTCTCAGGGGTATTTTCCTGGGTATCAAGGCTATACCCCACCCTTTTACCAACCATCTGGATATCTGCCCCCTCAGTACCTGGGGATGGGCACCCACTGCTACCAGCCTCCTCCTCCTCAGCCTCCCCCTCCACCACAACAGGACTTCCAGTCCATGATTCAGTCCTGGTGGCAGGAAGCCAGATCCCAGCTGGTTTCCGACCTAGAGAAAAGGGTGCTGGCACCGGTGGCTACCCCCACCACCCGCTCCATGTTACCTGTGGGTTCTTTTCAGTCTACCGTGGTACACATTTCCAGAGGGACCACTCAGGAGGTCACCTTACCAGGTGTTGGGACCTCTAATAGAGATGAGTCTTTCTGGACTGTCCAGAACCACAGGAGCTAAGGGAAAGGAGTCACCAAAATTGCCTCCCGAAGACCCCTCCTTTACAGAACTTCTCCACATCATCCAACACGTTAATGGATGGAATGTGGAAGAACAAGATCCCAAATGTAAGCATCTAGCTGAACACCTAGACCTAGAAGATTTATCTCCAACTCCCACTCCTCCTTGGACCGTTTCCCATAAGGATCTCACTTCCACTATTTGGCAGTTGCCTCATTCTTTTCCGGGCATCCCAAAAAAGGCAGACCGGATTTATTATACGCTGGAGGGCATTTCTTTTCTAGATCCCTAACCCAAGACAGATTCCATCGTGTTAGCTGCAGCTGACGATCATACTGCCAAACCAAAACACATGAGTGCCCCCCACCTCGATAAAGAATCTAGGCAGTTAGACCAGTTTGGGTGAAAACTCTGTGCCTCCTCCACCTGTGCTCTTAGTTCAACTATATAGCACATATGGTTTCTTTCCAGAATGCCACAATGGCTAAACTGGAAGCTCGTCTTCAGAATGTAGAGGACTCTGACCTCAAAGCGGAGCTTACTAAGGCTCTGCGTCCATCCAAGATATCTTGTAGGCACGCGCTTAGAGCCACTTATGACTCAGTGGATGCAGTGACTCATTCTTCCGCTGTGACTATATGCCTCCAGCGTCATGCTTGGCTGCATATCTCCGGGCTTTCCCTGGATGTACAGACAGCCATCCAGGATGCCCCTTTTCGAGGTTCAGTCCTCTTCGGAGGGGAAATGAAGGACATCATTATGGGTCTTCAGGACAGTGGGCAAGCCCAAGATCTGTCAAATCCTTGTACAAGGCAGGCTTTAAACCAAAACAGCCCTTTCGGCGCCAGAACAAGGGGCAAGGTAAACAACCCTTTGCCAGATGTCACATCAAAAGGAGAGGATCAGGGTCAGCTGTCACTTCTCCCCCACCTCCAAAACCCAGAGGACAGCAGGGGGATCCCTCCCCTCCCATCCCTCTGCCTCCTGACTCGTTCATACCTCCCCCATCTCCACCTCCCAGCACCGTGGAGCTGGTGGGAGGAAGGTTTGCCCCATACTTAGAGGAATGACAGGGCATCTTGTCAAATTCATGGGTCTTGCAACTAGTGTCAGGAGGCCATACTATCAAGTTTCTGGAAATTCTGCCAGACTCTCTTACAAGTCGATCCTGCTATTCCCCAAACCGGGCATCTCTGGTCGAGGAAGAGATACTGGTCCTTCTTCAAAAGTCAGCCATAGAGCCAGTCGCTTGGGCACAAAGGGGGAAAGGGTTTTACTCCCATTTCTTCCTTGTCCCCAAAAAGACGGGTGACCTCAGACCTATCCTGGACCTCACTCAGCCAACTGAACCTTTTCATAGAATACAAAAGGTTCCGCATGCTGACAGTACAGGGTCTTCTGCCCTTGCTGCAGAAAGACCATTGGCTCTGTGCACTGGACATGCAGGATGCCTACCTGCACTTACCAGTGTTACCCGGCCACCGCTGTTTTTCTGCGTTTCCTTTTCCAGGGGGAACACTTCAATTCAAAGCCCTCCCCTTTGGCCTTTCCTCGGCACTCACGGTCTTCATCAAGTGCATAGTGTTGGTGGCAGCAGCTCTTCACCATCGGGACATTGCGGTGTTCCCATATCTGGACGATTGGCTCTTGGAAGCCCTTTTCAGGAACAGCTTAGAGAAGTCCATGTCCTTCACTCTGGATCTCTTTACTAGACTGGGGATTACTGTCAACTACCCCAAGTCATCCCTGGTTCCCTCCCAACAACTCCAGTTCATTGGGGCGGTATTAGACACGGTCCAGTGCAGGGCCTTCTTGCCCTTGGACAGATTGGATATTCTACGGAAGCAAATCAATCTGTTAGTCTCCTCCAGGCATACTCCTGCCCGGGCATTCTTACACCTTCTTGGACTCATGGCAGCGACCATTTCTATAGTCCCCTTGGCCAGGCTACACATGAGGGTCACCCAGTGGACATTGAGTCCAGTGGGATCAGAGTTCGGACAACCTAAATCATCATGTCATGATGTCCAGCTCACTCAAGAAAGACCTCTTATGGTGGCAGGATCCTCAAAGCCTATCTTGGAGGTTACCTTTCAGGACATCCCTTCCCTCCTGGACCCTCACCACAGATGCCTTGGGTCTGGGTTGGGGAGCCCACCTGGGGAATCATCAAATGCAAGGGTTGTGGTCCCAGCTGGAAGCATCTCTATATAAACATCCTGGAGATGAGGGCAGTCCTTTATGCCCTCCAGGCCTTTCAGACCCTCCTGTCTGCGGGAACTCTCATGGTGCAGACAGACAACATGTCAGTGGTCTGGTACATCAGCAAGCAGGGAGGCACCCGGTCATACCCCTTTTGCAGGGAGGCGATGTGGGTGTGGTACTGGGCAATCCAGCACAACCTGTTCCTCATGGCCATACATGTCCCAGGTGTCTACAACATCCTGGCAGACAGCCTCAGCCAAACAATGACACTAGCTCATGAATAGGAACTTCATCTGGACGTAGCAGAACTTCTGTTCCATCGTTGGGGACGACCAGAGATAGATCTCTTTGCCTCCCCATCCAGTGTAAAACTACCCAGGTTTTGCTTGCTCGTTCAAGGGCCTGGTGTTATCTGGCAAGATGTGTTGTCTCTCTGCTGGACAGGGAAGTACTTGTATGCTTTCCTCCCTTTCTACAACGTGTCCTACTGAAGTTTCAGGCAGAGGGCGCTCAGATGCTTCTGATAGCTCCCCTCTGGCCCAGGTAGATTTGGTTTCCACTTCTGCAACAACTGGCTGTGGAACCCCCAGTACCCCTCCCGCTTCAACACGATCTGTTGACGCAGGAACAGGGCAGACTAGTCCACCCAGGACTTGGGTCCCTACATCTTCATGCATGGCTCCTTCAGACGTAATTGTGTCACATTTTGAAGTCTCTCAGAGGGTCGCTCAAGTCTTAGTGGAAGCTAGAAAGCCTTCCACTAGGTCTACCTACACTATGAAAGTGCTTTTCCATTTGTGAGGCTGCCAAAGGTTGGGACTCCTTTTCCTGCTCGATGCCCCAGGTAGTGGAGTACCTTTTGCATCTATCTGACTCTGGTCTAAGCTATTCCTCTCTCAAAGTCCACCCGTCTGCTATTTCGGCCTATCACACATTGGTGGATTGGAAAACTGTTAAACAACTGGAGATTTCCAAAACCTTTTTGAAAGGGATCCTCCACTTGAAGCCCCCTATCCACAAGCTTGCCCTGCCTTGGGATTTGAATTTTATCTTAGAAAAGCTTACATTGCCTCCTTTTGAACCGGCAGTAAACTGTGACTGGCTACCTCTCTTGGAAAGCACTCTTTTTAGTTGCTGTTACTTATGCTCGAAGGATTTCCAAGATTCAGACCCTGATGTGTAAGGAGCCTTATTTAATTTTTCACAGAGGCCAGGCGGTCCTTCAAACAAATCCTAAGTTTTTGCCCAAGGTGGTTTTTGAGTTCACTTTGAACCAGACTGTTGAGCTGCCAGTGTACGACCCTATTCATTCAAATAAGGGTGAGGTTCTTCTGCATACATTGGATGTACATAGGATTTTGCGTTACTACATCCACAGGACCAAAAATATCCATAAAGCAGATCAGTTGTTTGTCTCCTTTGCCCCAGAACCCTGGGGTTGGCAGTTTCTAAGCAGGGTTTGTCCAAATGGTTGGCTAACTGCATCCGTTTCTGTTATTAGAAGTTCGAGAAACCTCTTCCGGGGAAGGTCAGAGGTCACTCCACTAGGGGGATGGCTACTTCCATAGCCTTCCTAAAAAAAAAAAAAAATGTTTCAGCAGCGTAGATTGGTGCTGCAGCTACCTGGAGTTAAGTCCACACCTTCACGAAGCATTATAGTTTGGACATTGTCTCTAGGCTTAGGGCCGGATTTAGCCTAGCCATTTTGCTGGGTCTGCTCTCTTAGACCTGCTTTGGTCAGTCAATTATCCTTCCTCCTCCTGCCAGATACAGATTGGTCAGTACCAGCAGGAACGTCTCTCAGAACTAGACACATGGTGGATTCCCTGCAGGGGGAGTGCATCAAACAACTGGTACAACAACCCACAAGAGACGGGGCTATCCTAGATCTAGTGCTGACTAACAGAGAAAGGATCACAGCTCTCCAGGTAGAAGGCCACCTGGGGGCCAGTGACCATCACATGGTATGGTTCAATTTGGCCACTAGAACTAAATCATCCCATTCCAACTCAAAAATATGGGACTTCAGAGGAGTCAACTTTGGTAAGATGGCCAACAAAGTTAAGCTAGCCCTGGCAAAAAGAAATACAAGTGAGGGGGTACAGGCAAGGTGGGCAAGCATTAAAGATGCAGTACTTGAAGCAGCATCCCATTGTGTTAGAGAGAAAAGGATGGCAGACAAGGGTGAGGTAGTACTCGTTGGAGACTTCAATATTCCAGACGTGGACTGGAGCATCCCAGCAGCAGCATCGACTAGGAGCAGATTTATCCTGGACTCCCTTCAGGGTGCCTTCCTAAAGCAACTGGTCATAGAACCAACTCGGCAGAAGGCAGTACTGGACCTTGTGCTCACAAACAGGGACAGTGTGATGGGGTAACAGTGGGGAGCACCTGGGAACAGTGACCACCAGTCATTGTGGTTTGAAATCACAGAAAGAGCAGAACCAAACACACAAAACACGATCCTGGATTTCAGGGGGCAGACTTTGGGAAAATGGGAGATACTTGAAAGAGGCATTAAGGGAATGGGGCAGGAATCAGGGATGAGGAACAGTGGGCAGTATTTAAAATGGGGATTACAAGAGCAACATAATTATGCATTAAGCAGGTTAGCAAGAGGAAAAGGAAGAGGAGACCATTATGGTTTTCCAAAGAGGTAGCAAAGAAAGTGAAAGCCAAAAAGATTGCATTCAGGCAATACAAAAAGACACAGGCAGAAGGGGATAGGGAGAAGTACCAGGAGAAGCAAAGGGAGGCAGGGAGGTCAGTAAGGGAAGCCAAAGCTCAGACAGAAAAACACATTGCAGAATCAGTGGGTAGAGGGGACAAAACCCTTTACAGGTACATAAGTGAAAAAAGAAAGGCAAAGGGAGGGATAGTGAGACTGAAGGGGGAGGATGGGGGCCGCGTGGAGGATGACAGTGGTAAAGCTGACATATTGAACAGGTATTCCTGCTCAGTCTTTACTGAGGAAGAGAAGGGTAATGGGTCTGAAGGGAGTACAAGGGTTGAGAATGGTGCAGAAATGGACACAGGTCCTTTTACATGAGAAAGGGTCCTGAAGGAACTGGAAGTAATAAGAGTTGATAAAGCAATGGGGCCAGATGGGGTGCACCCCAGGGTCCTTAAAGAACTAAGAGAGGTGGGGGCTGAACCTCTGGCTATCCTGTTTAGCCGATCACTGGAAACAGGGACGGTACTCAAAGACTGGAGGATAGCAGATGTAGTCCCCTTATACAGAAGTGGGAACAAAGAGGAAACGGGGAACTACAGACCAGTCAGCCTCACCTCAGTAGTGGGGAAGATCATGGAAGCACTACTGAAGGAGAGATTGGTGGAACATCTGGTTGTCAGTGGACTACAGGACCCAAGGCAGCATGGTTTCACTATGGGGAGGTCATGTCAGACCAACCTCGTTGAATTTTTTGACTGGGTGACTAGGGAGGTGGATCAGGGGAGGGCAGTGGACATGGCCTATCTGGACTTCAGCAAGGCTTTTGACACTGTGCCACATAGAAGACTATTACACAAACTGGGGAATATGGGTGTGGGCAGGACAGTAGTGTGGTGGGTAGGTAACTGGCTGGACGGCAGGAAACAGAGGGTGGTGGTAAATGGCTGTCACTCCACAGAGGGAAGAGTGACCAGTGGGGTACCACAGGGATCAGTGCTGGGACCGGTCCTATTCAACATCTTCATCAGTGACATTCGCAGGGACCTAGAAGGCAGAATTTCACTGTTTGCTGATGACACAAAACTCTGTAACAGAGTAGACACACCAGAGGATGTAGACAGAATGAGAAGGGACCTGCAGAAACTTGAAGAATGGTCAGGGGTTTGGCAGTTGAAATTCAATGCAAAGAAGTACAAGATAATGCATATGGGGCACAAAACCCCTGGCACAATATATCAGTTGGGGTGAGTATATAGCATGCACCAAGCAGGAAAGGGATCTTGGGGTTATCATCTCTGATGACCTCAAGGTAGGGAAACAGTGTGACAAGGCAGCAGGTAAAGCAAATAGGATGCATAGGCAGGGGCATCACCAACAGGAAAAGGGAGGTCATAATTCCACTATACAAGACACTAGTGAGGCCCCACCTGGAGTACAGTGTACAGTTCTGGAGACCTTACCTACATAAGGACATAAGGTAGAGAAGGTTCAGAGGAGGGCAACAAAGATGGTGCATGGAGTGCATCACAAGTCCTATGAGGACAGGTTGAAGGAACTGAACATGTACTCCCTGGAGGAGAGGAGGGAGAGAGGGGATGTGATAGACATACAAGTACCTTACAGGGAGGAACAGGGTGCAGGAATACACTATTTTTAAGCAAAAAGATGTTCCAGGACTAGAGGGCATGGGATGAAGTTGGAGGAAGACGATTCAGAGGAAACATGAGAGAATTTCTTCACAGAACGGGTGGTGAACAAGTGGAACACCCTGCCAGAGGAAGTGGTGGGGGCAGAAACAATCACGGGATTTAAGAATGCATGGGATAGATATAAAGGAATTCTGGAGGTCAGGGGTAAGGGGCAACAGACTTCTAGGAAAACATAAACTGAACTTACAAGCTCAAATGGGCAGACTTGGTGGGCCATAGGCCCTTATCTGCCGACACTATCTTTGTATCTATTTAAGTGCAAAAGAAGAAAACCACTTTGGTTCTCAAAAACAGTAGCAGAACAGGTCAGAGCCAAAAGGCTGGCCTTCAGGAAATATAAGTGAACGCAGCAGGATGAAGATAGGGAGGCATACCAAACTTCCCTAAGGGAAGCAGGGAAGACATTAAGGCAGGTAAAGGCCCAAACCGAGGAAACACTAGCACAATCGGTAAAAGAAGGTGGCTAGACTTTCTATAGACACATTAGTGAAAGGAGAAAGTCCAGAGGGGGTATTGCTAAGATCAAAGGAGATAAGGGGGGCGTGGGAAGAGGAGGACCATGTAAAAACATCTATCCTAAATAAATACTTCTGCTCACTGTTACTGAAAGAAGAATAGGGCAGGGCCACAGCTCAGCACCATGGACACAGGGGAGGTGGTGCACTAGTCCCTTCACAAAAGAAAGGGTCCTACAAGAGCGCGAGAAGCTCAGGGTGGACAAGGCAATGGGACCTGATGGCATACATCCCAGGGTACTAAAGGAGCTATGGGAGGAACTAGCAGAGCCATTATCAGAACTATTTAGTGAGTCTCTGAGCACAGGAGAGGTCCCAGAAGACTGGAGAAGGGCTCATGTGATCCTGCTTCACAAGAGTGGTAGCAGGGAGGAGGTGGGGAACTACAGACCAGTCTTACCTCAGTAGTGGGCAAGATTATGGAGGCATTCCTTAAGGAAAGAGTAGTGTAACACCTGGAAACCATAAGAGCACAGGATCCAAGACAACATGGGTTTACAAAAGGAAGGTCCTGTCAAACTAATCTCATAGATTTCTTTGACTTGGTAACTAGAGTCATGGACCAAGGGGGAGCAGTTGGTCACCTACCTTGACTTCAGCAAAGCTTTCGATACTGTTCCACATAGAAGATTGATTAATAAGCTGAGTAGGTTCGGGGTGGGTCAGAAGTTGGTCAACTGGGTGGCAAACTTGTTGGGCAGAAAACAGAGAGTGTTGGTAAACGGTATACAGTCAGAAGAGATGCAAGTCACAAGTGGAGTACCTCAGGGATCAGTTTTTGAGTCAGTCTTCTTCAATATCTTCATTAGTGACATTGCAGATGGATTGGAGGGTAAGGTTTGTCGGTTTGCAGATGACACCAAGATCTGCGACAGAGTAGATGATCCAGATGGGGTGGGCAGAATGAGAAGAGATCTGGATAAACTGGCAGAATGGTCGGAAGAGTGGCAACTGGGGTTTAATGCAAAGAAGTACAGGATCATGCACATAGGGAAGAGAAACCCTGAAGCCACCTATAGGCTGGGAGGGGAGTTGCTGGCAGTCACAAGGGAAGAAAGAGACTTGGGCATCAGCATCACAGATGACCTGAAATCATCCAAGCAGACCACTAAAGCAGTCGATAAGGCTAGGGGGATGTTGTGGTGTATTAGTAGGGGTATTACAAGTCAGAAGAGGGAGGTAATAATCCCTCTTTGCAAGGCACTGGTTAGGCCCCATCTGGAGTACTGTGTGCAGTACTGGAGGCCTCACCTTCACAAGGACATTAACCAAATTGAGGCAGTCCAGAGAAGGGCAACCAAAATGATGCAGGGACTGCATCAGAAAACATATGAGGACAAACGGAGCTCTATGTGTATACCCTAGAGCAAAGGAAGGAGAGAGGTGATATGATCGAAACATTCAGACACCTTAAGGGCACTAACAAGGTGAAAGTCTAACATGTTTCAATAAAGGAAAAATTAGCAGGGCAAGAGGACACAGCACGAGATTACAGAGAGGCCGATTAAGAGGTAATGTGAGGAAGTTATTTTTCACAGAAAGGTTGGTGGATGCATGGAATGGCCTACCTCAGGAAGTGGTGGCTATGAATACAGTGCAGGGCTTCAAACAGGCATGGGATAGGCATAAGGGAGCAATACCGATGAGTATAACTAGATAGGCCATTGACAGAGCAAAGGCCGATGGCACATTTATAAGGTAGAAAAAGAAATGGTCAGACTGGATGGGCGTTGCAGTCCTTATCTGCCGTCAGTTTGTATGTCTCTGTTTCTCCCTTGTTTCACCAGGTCTTACTGAGGGTGGCTGCTTGGGATTCAGTCCTATATGTTATGACCTACTGCAGGAACCCCCTCGAAGTAAGATAGTACAGTTATGTAAGAACTTAGTGTAACAGTAGATCTTCGAGAGAGGTTCCTGCAGTAGGTCACACTTACTCTCCCTCCTTCCCCCAGCCTTCTGTATTTTTTACAGGCTGTTCTGGATGGTGCTCCAGGATTTCCATCCTTTCTCCTGTCACACCCTTTGAGTCTCTGGCGGGAGAACTGGAAGGCGGGCGTGGTGACCGCCCACTATATAGGATCACGCTGATGTCCGTCACGTGACGTCGAGTGGGTGGACCCTGCCAGACATTGCTAGCAAAAGTTTGCCATGCGGTACTTACACCAGGGGGTGCAGTCCTAAATGTTATGACCTACTGCAGGAGCCTCTCTTGAAGATCTACTGTTACGGTATGTTCTTACATAACTGTACTTTATGACGGCTTTTAGGCAATACCCAGTGAAGTGCTGCAGCATCTTCTAGTGCCCAGGCACCCACCTGAACAGGAAGCTGAGTTTGCCTTTCAGAAGGCCCACGTCTGCTTGTCACGTAGCTGCAGCTTAGAAAGTGAGTTTTGATGCTTTGTTGTGTTGGGACTGCTGTTGGTGTGGTGCTGGAATGTTGGGGGAGTGTGATTATAGAGAGCCCTACAACCCCCATTCCCCACACCTGAAGGTTGCAAAGGATTGCATAATAAAATATATAAGATATTTTGACATATGTTGGTGCTTTGGATTCAGTATTGAATTGGACTGGGGGGGGTGATGGAGAGATTACCCTTGTGAACCACAACTTCTGTGATGGAGTAGTAATTGTACTTAAACATAAATTCCTTGTATGTGTGGGGAGGGGTGATGGTAGGGGGTACTCCTCTACTTGCAAAATAAGTAGGAATTCTAACAACGTTGACACCCTCATTTCTCTGAAATTAATTTCTATATGAAGTCCAATGTTATGGTAGCGCTCAGAGTTATTTAATTTAGGAAGACTTTCCATCATTGCTGACAGATAAGACAGGCTAGAGAATTCAATAGGCCGTGTGGGGCGTCGGGTATACTGATGGGATGCTATTTTCTGTAACTGAAGAACAACATAATACAACTCACGTTGAACTAAGATTTAAAGCAGCAACTCATTTTTAGAATTTAGGCTGAGTTAGGCATTTAATACACTGTAAAACCTCGAACACAGTGCAAAGGCATCACGCGTATGCAAATCCTTGTGTGAGGCAGACTGGCAAAGCTTCAACAGAACAAAAGTCACTATTCCAGTATTAAACTTTTGTCCATATAAGAGTGTCAGATGCCCTGAAAATATCAGTTGGGCATGGTTACAGCACTGGAATAAGATGCTTTCCTGCAAATGTCCTCTACGATGTAGGACAAGGCAAAGAGAAACGCAGACTAAGTACCGAGTAAGCAAATAAGACCCAATGGGGTGTGTATTGAATAGATATTACAGCACGCCCAGGGTTGTAGTGAGGCACAAAGCCACATGCCAAGTGCCCTCTGCTCCGGGCATGCGATAATATCTTTTCATTGCACACCCCAGAGTGTCTTATTGCGCTTATAAAATGGGCTGCAATTTTTTTTATAGTTAGAAAAATGTTTATACGTAGTTAAAACAGTGTTTCTCATGAGAATTTATGATGAAATGGCCCTTCCGCCTGCTATACTGTACAATGATGTCATTTTGCATGTACTGTGCACATTTTGTCCTTTACTACCATCAGTAGTACTAGTTTCATGTTGTTGCCAACCCAGCACTACCCCCCCTGAGCACCCCTGTTGTGTGAGATGGAGCTCCGGCTGCTATCATTGGACAGGACGATTACATCATAGCATTACAGCAGGAGCAGGTGGAGGCATGGAGAAGCAGCAACGGGCGCACACACACACACGGAACAAGAAGTCATAGCAGAGGTACCGTCTGTATTTTTTCATACCGCCCAAAAAATCTATGGAGAAATGAGCAAGATGGCTGGGGAAAAGTCGAATTTAAAAAACTGAAGCAACGCTGTTTTTTGTTGCCATGGCAGCACAGCAGAGGCATGCTGTGGGACAGGCAGTGGGATCGTAGCACTTCAGACCAGTGACAAGTTAGTTTTTTTATTTTTGTTTTAACAGACATTTAGACTGTGAAGACATTGCCATTTTACAGTTTTTATTGAAGAGAGAGCAGGAGAGCAAGTGGCACCAGAGTTTCCCCTGATCTGCCGGCGAGTCCGGGATGAGCCGCGATAGCAAGAGAGAAAAAGGGCGGCAGGTCAAAAATGAGTGTTACAATGACTAATTTATTTTCTTTTCTTTTTTTTTCACAGTGCGGTCCTGTTTTTGAGAATTAATTTTTACCTGTTCATCGAACAGATTTGATGCACGGGTGAAAAACAGTCAAAACGTAGGATTTACTTTCCCCATTTTATAAATGTAAATTAAAGTGTGTCTGTGTATTGTTTCTCAAAGTTTTCTCTAATTCATTAGTATCTCTTTAAGGCCTGAAGAGATGGCTTTCTTTGGTAAATGTACAATAAACTGGAGCTATGCTTATTGTAATTCTTCGAGTGCCTGCTGGAGGCTGGTGCTAACCTGTTTCCCCTGGACAGTGCTTACTTTTGGAATATCAAAAACACGTTTTAAATTCCCTGCTGTTTATATTTGACATTGTTCTTTAGAATCATAGAGAAGTAGCAGGCAGACTGGGTAAGGTCAGCTATCTCTGGGGCTCTGTCTTATTTAATCCAGCTGGACACGCTTCTCTTGCTGCAGCTTTTATCTCTGCTTGACATGTCAAGTAGTATCAATCTCTGACCTAAGAGATAACATTCTCACTAGCACTCTGTTATTTTTCTAGTTTGATACTATGACCACTGATCAGAAATCAAACTGGCCAGGATTGACTGGCCAAGCGCTGCTTTGCCGGCAGCCTGGGTTTCAGAGCAACCTAGGAAGCTGGCGTCAGGCAACCAGCCGGAGCATTGTGGTGTGACTCACAGCAGGCCTCAGCATAGGGAGAGTTGGCACCACGATCTTTCACTACAGTGACTCCCCCACTAGCCCACTAGGGAATGTGCCTCACTGCTGTGGAGACTGCTACAGGCAGCACATGGTGGGGGAGGTTGGGTCAGGAAAAATGGAGATGATGACCGCAGCTAGTGTTTTGGTACTTGCACACGTTAACCCTGCACTCCCTGCCACTCTGGATCATATTGCTTGTGTGGTTGAAGTGCCTGCTAATTATTCGAAAAACAAATTTCCCATTATAGTCAATGGGGAAAAAATGTGTGTCTCACAAAGGTTTCACAAATGCAGTTTTACTTTTGTGCATGTGGCCATCTTGTTTTCAGTTGGGGAGAGAGAAAAATGCCTGGCATTTAAATGTGGGACCCTCTAGGTAAACACTGACTGTTGGGTTTACCTGGGTGGGTCCTGAGGATGCCACCCAGCCCTATATTTTGGGGTAAACCCCCCCCCCAGAAATGCCATTTTAAACATCAGAGAAAAAATACTTTCGCAAATTGCGAAAGAAACTGCCACAGTATGTTCGCAATTGCGAAAGTTTCATGCTACTTTTTGTGAAACTTTGGTGATTTGCGAAATTATTTAAAAAAAAACAGCAAATCTTTGCTATCACCCTACAACTGAATGGTTGGGTCTTTTGGGCTGAATTTTGTGGGGTGGCGAGCCCTGATCTCACAGATGTGCCTTTTGGTGGTTTGGTGCCAAAACATTCAAGGGGCCCAAAATTACAGCATTCCGAATTTGAGACATTTCCCATAGGATAACATTGCAGCGTCCGTGATGCCTTTTAGCGCCCATATCTTGAAAACAAAGTGAGATATGGAATTTTTGCTACCCGTAGCTTAGTTCACCTTTAGGTGAACTGACCTGCAGAAACAGTTTTGGAAACCTTCGATTACACCAGCAGTGGAATTTTTTTTCCTACTTGCTACGGTTAGAGATATTGGCAAAAACATGTTACAAGGGTTTGAAGGGTGCCTTTTCAGTGCGTTTTGGTGCCTGTATCTAGTAAACGATGTGAGATTTGGATTTGTTTGATTTGTATTGTGTGGAGTACTCGCTGCCATGATTACGACGATACTTGCATTTTTTTTGTAGCTGCTACGGTTGCTATTGGCACATTAGTGGCACAAGGGTTCCTTGCCTTATAGTGCTGCTGTATGGCTCCGTACTTACGTCTGAGTGGGAGCTCAGGGCCCAGAGGTCCCTCGCTCCCACATACACATACCATTATGAAATAAATGGACAATGTAAAGGGAGTGCGGGGCCCGGAGTGCCCGCGCTCCCACTTACACATACCAGTTACATTACACTTTCTCAAAAAGAAGGGAAATTCATTGCAAAAAAAATCTCTGTTAATGCATCAGTTAGCGTTCATAACACAACGACAAAAGTTCGGAAATGTGCTGTTAGGATTCAGTCCCCTAACTCCACATTCCCCCCCATCTCACACACGCACACGCACACACGCAAGATTGTAAGACACTATACCACTCTGTCACATCTGTAAGCACAATAATCACAACACTGTACTGATTTCACATAACACTACGTAATGAAAAACCAAATACAGTATGATCGACTCTATATTGCCAGCACAGTATGACGACACATTATTGCTGGCATATCTTCTTCATACAATGAGACGTAGTCTATATACATTTTCTAAATATTGATTTTTATGTGTCATAATTCAACAGTTGGCTCGCTGCAGGATAGAGCTGACACATACATAGCATCACATGTTGTTATACTAACATACTAAAATGCCAGCAGAATAGGCCTAACGGTCTTTCGAGTCTGCTCGATTGGTCAGCCCCCACCCTGAGTGCTGACCTTGCTGCCCCCCCCGTCTTCTCTGGCTTCTCCCTTCCCAGTTCCGGATATTCTTGCTGCATTGGATTTTGCTTCCAGAACCCTTCTCTTGTACCTGTCCCACCTCCTCTTGAACCCCTCCACCAGCCCCCTAGGCAGTGCATTCCATGGCTCCACCACCCTCTCAGTGAAGTAGCACCTCCTCCTTTCACCCCTGAATCTTCCCGCCTCCAGCTTCCACCCATGCCCTCTAGTGGCCCCCTCCTCCTTCCTTCGAAGCACCCTGACTATTCCTCCCCTATTGACCCTCTTCATGTACCTGAAGACCTCTGTCATGTCCTCCCAGTCTCTTCTCTCTTCCAATGTGTACATATTTAGCTCTTCGAGCCTCTCCTCATAGGTCCTGTCCCCCAAGCCCTGAATCATTTTGGTTGCCCTCCTCTGGACCCTCTCCAGGAGTTTAATGTCCCTCTTTAAGTGTGGCCTCCAAAACTGCACTCAGTACTGAAGGTGTGGCCTCACCAAGTAGTTATACAGAGGGAGTATCACTTCCCTCCTTCTGGAGGTGATCCCCTTGGCGATGCATCCCAGCATCCTGTTGGCCTTGGCTGCTGCCCTCCTACAAGTCTCGAGTTGTTCATCTTGACATCCACCACCACCCCAGGTCCCTCTCAGCCATCGAGACTTGTAGCATTCTCCCCGGGTGTACACTTGGCCTGGGTTTCTGGCCCCCAGGTGGAGTACCTTGCATTTCCCTGCATTGAACCTCAGCTTCCACTTTCTAGACCATCTTTCCAGAGCCTCCAGGTCCCCCTGTAGGGCCACCCTCCCCTCCTCCCCATCCACCACCGCCCCAAGTTTTGAGTCATCCGTAAAGAGACTCATCTCACTCTTGATTCCTGTCCTTATGTCAGAGACATAGGCGTTGAACAGGAGGGGCCCAAGGACTGATCCCTGTGGGACCCCACTAATGACCCTCCTTGGGGATGAGACTATCCCGCCAACTACGACCCTCTGGGTCCGGTCCTGGAGCCAATTGCCTATCCATCTGATCCCCCACCCCCATTTCTCCCAGCTTATCCAACAGGCCCACATGAGGAACAGAGTCAAATGCCTTGCTGAAGTCTACAAAGAGGACGTCCACTGGTCTACGCAGGTCCAAGGCACTCGTCACCCAGTCATAGAACTCCACATGGTTTGTCTGACACGATTTCCCCGGGACGAATCCATGCTGTCTATCATCCAGGCTCCCTGACTTTTCCAGGTCCCCCCCCCGCCTCTCCTTGACAATGCCTTCCATCACCTTGCCCACCACCGATGTCAGGCTGACAGGCCTGTAGTTCCCTGCCACCTCCCTTGTTATGCTGCTGCAGTACCTAAAAATACACATTAGCAGTATGTTATGGTTAGCTTTGCATGTTACAGGTGTTTCTTTTACATCTTACTTGTAAAGTACACTACAAAACATTACTTTTATTATGATAACCATTTGTTATTAGGATTGACTCGCGCTGTCAGGACAAAAAAAAAAAAAACATCCAATGGCTGTTGGTAGGCTTATCCAAACTCTCATTTCCAATAAGCTATCTGTGGATGACATACTCTGTGTTTTACCTGATGCCGTTTGTCTCTGGTTGGTTGTGTTGCCTTGGCCCTTCCCCTGCTTACATGTGCGCGTTTGTGTGTGTTGGGGGTGGGAAGGTGGAGTGGGGGGAATGCTGAGTTAGGGGATTGAACCCTAACGGCACATTTCCAAACTTTTGTCGCTGTGTTATGAACCCTAACTGGTGCATTAACAGTGTTTTTTTGCAAAGAATGTAGATATAGTTATACAGCACAGTGCATCTCGTTATATCTTCAGTTATAGATATAGTTATACAGCATAGTGCATCTCGTTGTATCTTCAGTTACAGATATAGTTATACAGCACAGTGCATCTCGTTATGGCTTCAGTTATAGATATAGTTATACAGTACAGTGCATCTCGTTGTATCTTCAGTTATAGATATAGTTATACAGCACAGTGCATCTCGTTATGGCTTCAGTTATAGATATAGTTATACAGCACAGTGCATCTCGTTATAGCTTCAGTTATAGATACAGCTATACAGCTCAATGCGTCTCGTTATAACTTCAGTTATAGATATAGTTCTACAGTACAACGCATCTCATCATATGTTCAATTATACAGATATAGGTATACAGTTACAGGTGTTTTAAAGGTTACAACCTATCTCGAGTGGAATAAATTGTGTGTATTTTTGGTTAGACTGTTTATATGTTTGATTTACACCACGCCTAATTGTAAATTTTGTTTTTAAAATGGCTTCTTTGGCTACTGTGGTATCTTTCATTGTGCCTACTTGATTATTAAAGTGTGCCAACTGGGTGATAGCTTAATGGTACTAGCAGTGATATATCCATATCTTTGAATTTCTGTATACCGGGTGTACAGAAGGAAGACTGCATTAGCTCGATTCATGCCATTTCATAATTTTAAGTCCCATTGATGGAGATTACAAGTTGACCTGAGTGGGTCATTTCTTACTTGAGTTTCGCCAACAGTGGGGATTAGAGACAGGTCTTAGTCCTTTTTTTTTTTTTTTACTGTGCCCCTGCTGATAGCAGGGATCAGAGACAGGTCTGAGTTGGTCCTTGTTTTTTTACCGTGCTCCTGCTGATAGCACGGATCGGAGACTGGTCTGAGTCGGTCCTTGTTTTTTTACCGTGCTCCTGCTGATAGTGAGGATCAGAGACAGGTCTGAGTTGGTCCTTGTTTTTTTACTCTGCTTCTGCTGATAGTGGGGATCAGAAGTAAGCTGGAATAGCGCATCTTGTACTTGGGGCTTGCTGGTTATGAAGACTGAGGGTATGTCTCAAAAGGCCATTGCTTATTTGTGTCATGTCCATTCTAGAGATATGGGGTAGATCTCGGTAGGTTGTTACTTACTGAATCTTGTTGATTGTGGACATTGAAGGTACATCTCGGGTCATTTTTTACTTGGGTGTTGTCGACTGTGGAGATTGGAGGTATGTCGCAGTAGGCCATTTCGTACTTGAGGCATAAAGGCACGGTATTCCATGAGCCATGAGTCTCTCTATGGCCCCTGTCTTTCTTGAGGTGTGGACTTCAGAACTGCGCATAGTTCTTCAGGTGTGGCCTTGCCAAGGAACTGCATAGAGGAAGTATCCTCTCCTTCCTTGTTCTAGCAAATCCCCTTCCTATACATCCCAGCACAGAGTTCTTCTTGAACACTTTGTTGCAATAAGCAGTGGACTTGAGACTGTGATTTACGATCCCCAGGTCTTTCTACTCCATTATCTTCACCACCCTTCCTTCCCCGTCAAGTAATCCATTTATGGGGTCTTCCTACTAATCTGCATCCCTTAGCACTTTTTACATTGAACTTCAGTTATCAAAATCTGAACTACGTTTACAGATTTTTCAGGTCTCTTGTCTTTAACTGTCTCCTTGGTGTCTGTTTGGAAATCTTAGTGGCATCAACAGAGACGCACACACCTTATTCTGGATTTCCTCTCCTGTTTCACAAATTAAGATATTGAAGAGCACTGGTCCAAAAATCTGTTTCGTACAGTACACTGCTTATTGTCCCCTGTTGACAACTGCCCTCTGCATCCTGCCCTTCCCCCCACCAGTTCCTTATCCTCTTGCCAGTTTGCCCCCTACTTCCAGGTCACCCAGTTTTCTTCTTTCTGCTTTCTGTGCAGAATGAAATGGAAGGTCTTGCTAAAGTCTAGGTATAACACATTCATTACCTGCCCTTGTCCACGGCCTTTGTGACCCAGCCAAAAAAGTCAGTCACGGTGTTTGGCAAGATCTCCCAGCTACAGACCTGTGCTGTCTCCATCTCTGAAAACTATTTACCTCCAAGAATTTCACTGTCTGATCCTTAATGATAGTTTTGAGCACCTTGCCTGTGATCAAGGTTAGACTGCCCAGCTTGTAATTTCACAGGTTATGTGCTTGTGGGTAGTGTCGGTTCAGTTGTTTGTAAGCCCATATACTTTGCTCTTTATTCACAGATAAACGTACCTTAAAACGTACATTCTTGAAGTACGAGTATTTTTACATTGTAATTTACCATGTTATTGCTGACTCCTCTTTATTAAAGTGCTATATTAGCTACCTTCCAGTCTGTTGGAAGCACCCCGTTTCCAGGGAACAGTTAGACAGATTTCCCATTGGACCTGCCAGTGTCTGCTCTGCCTCTTTCAACACTTTGAAGTACAGACATTCAGGAAAAGAAATTTTTTTCCACCTTCAGATAAAAGTAATCATTTATTGTATCAGCCTTTGTCCCATCCTCCTCTGCCCATGTTGCTTCCTTTCTTTGGTTAATCCCTCCCTCCCCTCCAGGTTTCCTTTTCTCTAATTTATCAACAGGTACCCCCCACCCCACCCCACCGATTCCCCTCATCTCTTCTTGGGTCCGTCTCTGCTTTACTGTTTTTCACTGTTATTCTGCTTTTATTCAGCTTTTTCAGATAATCCTACTGGTTGGCTTTGCTGTGTTTCCCCTTGTATTTTCAGAATGGTGCCCTATTTGCCCTTACTACCTCGCCCACCTCTCTGGAAAACCAGATCGGCTTTTTGTTCTTCCTAACTTGTCTGATGTACATGGCTATGCTCAGGGGTTCATGTGGCTACTTATGGCTACCTCACGAGGCGAGAGTGTATGCTACTGACTACCCATGGGGCGAGGTGGCTGCTACCATCTACCCCCCAGGAGTGACGGCGGCTACTTCTTACTACTTCATGGGGTGAGGGTGGCTCTTACGGACTAGATAATGGGGTGATGCTGGCTACACGTCATTCAGATCTGTCTTCTATTCATTAAAAAACAATTTTAAGTTTAAAAATGGTGCAGTACTTATATTGTTTATATATTTGCGGGGATCATGCACACAGCACAATAGATGAAGAGATGTATATGTGTGGTACACAAATTAATTTAATTATTTGGTAACTAACAAAATGATGAAAATTGTATTCCTTTAAGTAGCAAAAATCAAATGGCAGTGAGAAACAGAAGCCCAAATTTTGTTTTCAAACACTGTCAACCATTGCTTTACATAAAAAGGCTTTACTCTGGCCTATCGATGGTTGACAGCTTCCTTTTAATTAGGACAAATTTAAAGTGTACATTAGTAATTGTAGCCATAAAGTTAATTTTGGCAGCAACAAAATATTTTGCTTTGACAGCCATTTGGCCATCAAGTATGAAACTGAATTTTAACATTGCGACTTACGAAGTGGCATTGGCAGTTATCAAAACAGGGTGAGGGCTGTGTATATGCATACATTTAACACACATTTTGTTTTTGCATCATATGTAGTCAATCTGTAGTATGCAGTCCCTTTTATTAAAAAAAAAAAAAAAAAATGCCGACCCAGTGACGCTGAGGGTTGAGGTGCTGGACGCTACACCTCGCACCACGCTGGCAACCCATGTTCGGGAGCAAGCATGGGCTGCTGGGAGTCAGGGGAGGAGAAGGATCGAGCATCCCAGGGACAGCACTCCTTCTCTGAGGAGGAGGGTAACCAGACTGTGCATGCCTAGCCCCTGGCGGTGGCAGGGGGTTGGCATGCCAACACTGTAACAATTGGGTAAGAGGCGGGCAGACAGCTGACGGGATGCGTGCATAGCACCATCGCTGGAGCCCCTGCATGCTCCACCTCTGGGGACAAGAACACTGGAAAAAATGGGGGCTCTTGGGCAGCATGAGCGTCCATCCTCCACGGCACCAACCCCGAATGGCACTTGCCTCGAGTCTGGATCAGTTTCAGGTGAGTCGAACTTGGGGGGGCACCTCATCACCCTGCCATGGAGGGTAACCTGTGGGGGATAAAGCGGGGGAAGTTGGCCTTATGGTGTTCGGGCTGGGAGGACGATCGGTATATACAGCTGACCAGGGCCAGGGGAGAAAATAGTAGCCAGAAAGAAAAAGAACAGGGGCTGCCGGTATCCAGTGAGTATAACGAACCAATATAGGCGCCCCGTCAAAATGGTGACTCATATTGGGCGATATACTCATGGGCTACCCTGCAAGGGTAGCGACCATATGTGAAGAGAGGGTAGGGAAGAGCGACCGGAAGGGGGGTAGCGAGGGGAAGAGAAGGGACAGGGAAGGGGGTTTTAAGGGACTGGTATGCCTGCTGCTGCCGACCTAGTCATGTGGTGGTGTGGTGAGGGTAGCTAGCTCTATTTATTTAGTTTTTGTTGACCGGATAAGTGCACTAGACAAATTCTGCCTATTTTCAGGCACGACCCGGGAGAAGGGGATACAGATGAATGCCAACTGACTTTGAACCAGATTAAGCTGTTGGTGGTATTTTAGTGAATGGGGGGAATTTGGCCAGTGCACCGGGGAAATTCCCCTACTCTTTTCGATATATGCCATGGGATCTTTAACATCCACCTGAACTACTACCAGAACAGGCAGACGGGACCTTGGTTTAACGTCTCATCCGAAAGACGGCACCTCAGGAGTGCAGCACCCCCCTCATGCTGCACTGCAGTGTCAGAAATGGGTATTAACCCAAGTTTCTGGTGTGGGGTAAGAACCCACAGCCGTCTGATCTCCCAGCCTCAGAGGTGAGTGTGCTACCTGCTGAACCACTGACACTGCTGTAGTGGAGCAAATACCGGATTCGGGGCTGGGGACCGGTGCAAAAAGTTTTGCTGCTGTCTGTGGCTGCCGACTTTATTTTTACTGCAGCAACCAGAGTGTCGTCCCCTCATTGATATGCACCCCCCCTGGAGTTAGTAATCTAAATTCAGGGGGTGAGAAACCTCAAAAACACATTTTAGGTTGCCGGATGTTGAGTCGCTGCAATGTGTATATCACCGATTTGCTTTTTGGCAATATACACTCGCCATAGTAGCTATCGCTATTTTGTGATTGCTATTATGACATGGAACCAGGGCTGCCAGAAGGCCAGTGTACTGTAATGCAGATGACCTAGGTTCAGGAACGGACTCAGATGCTGGTTAAATGGCCCATGAGAGGCTGGGAGGTGCTGGTGTGTGGCAGCTCTACCAGTCAGGAAGGGCTGGTGTGGGGTTCCGGTGCCACAGTGACACCTGTGGAGGGAAAGGGAAATGGCTCCCCTACTGGATATCTGCAGTGTGCATGCAAGGTTGACTGTGGCTGGTTGCTACCAGTCACCACAGGAGAAGGGTGGAAGAAAAACAGGGAGAAAACCAGTTGGGCTCTGTGCAGATCAGGGCCACAGCTGGTAATCTTGTGTCTCCCTTATGAAGTCCGGCACCTGCCCTGGGTCCTGACTGAGTTGTTGTTGGAGGACAGCTCCCTCCCTTCATGGAGGGAAGAACAGTGGGAGTAGGCAGCAGCGATAGTGGAGTAGTGGCCATGTGGCCAGATGGGGACTGGAGGAAGGGACTAGAGCCTGATCAGGGAGAAAAACCTAGCTAGACAGGGACCAGAGGAAGGGTTTAGAGTCTGGCCAGGGAGAAAAACGTAGCCAGACGGGGACTGGAGGAAGGATCTAGAGCCTGGTCAGGGAGAAAAACCTAGCCAGACAGGGACCGGAGGAAGGGACTAGAGCCTGGTCAGGGAGAAAAACCTAGTTAGATGGGACAGGAGGAAGGGACTAGAGCCTGGTAATGGAGATGCACCTAGCCAGACAGGGACAGGAGGAAGGGACTAGAGCCTGGTAATGGAGATGCACCTAGCCAGACAGGGACTGGAGGAAGGGACTAGAGCCTGGTAATGGAGATGCACCTAGCCAGACAGGGACTGGAGGAAGGGACTAGAGCCTGGTCTGGGAGTAAACCTAGCTAGACAGGAACTGGAGGAAGGGACTAGATCGTGTGTGTGTGTGTGTGTGTGTGTGTCTGTCTGTGTGTGTGTACGCTGCTATCACCCCTGGATCACTCCCGACCTTATTGCCCTGTGTCGTTCCAAGGACAAGGCATGGAGACTGTACAAAGCCTCCCATGCCCCACGGGATCTAGATTCTTACAAACATCTTAGAAATTACTGCACCAAAGCCATTAGGCAGTCTAAAACTTGTTACTTTAAAGCACAATTCACACAGAACCAAAACCCCCACACATCCTTCTGGAAGACGATCAACTCCCTTCTTGACCCCCCTATTAAACAGGCATGCCCTGCCCTCAGTATAGATGGCAGTACATCTCGGATCCTGCCTCCGTGGCTGAGCTCTTCAATAAGTTCTTTGTCTCCTGTGCCCTCCCTGACTCTCCCCTTCCCTCCCCCAACTTGGCCGAACCACCCTGTGAGAATGGATTCAGTACAAGGGACCTCTATCCTGTCTTTAAGTCTGTTGCAACAGCATTGTCTCCTTTGTTCCTTCTGTAGCTTTAATTTTTTTATCAGGCTGGCCACCTGATATTGTTTAACTTTATTTCCTTTATTGTATTCTGTCTTCTCCTAAAATTCCCATGTCAGAATCCATTCAACATGCCCTGCCTTCTGGTACCTACGATAGTGTAGTACTGGTTGTACTTCTTAATTTCATTATGTAGTAATACAGTTGCCCAATAATTCAGTTCAGCGTTGTGCCTGTAGCTATAAGTGGAACTGAATGCAAGGCACGCATTTCCCTCCTCAATTGCAATCCGCGCCTGTTGAAAACAGAAGCCATACTGGGCGCGGTCCTAGTTTCTCCTGCTGTGCTCCATGCGAGCCTCCTTGTGCTCGATATTACCTTTCCCTTCTGGAGAAATAGGCTTCAGACAGCGAAGCTCTCGGCAGCCTTTGCTGTGTGTTTTTTCCTGAAGTGCTCCTCGCACTGTGTAAAGGCTTAAACCCCGCCCCCTTCAGACTGTGTACTGTGTCCCAAACACGCTGAAGCAGGTCCGTAGGTTCGGCTGCTGTTTGTAAAGTGTACATTCAAGAGCTTTTTACACTTTGCTCTAATAAAAAAAAATAAACCTCATTCGGTGAATTAAAGCCTCCAGTTTTAAAACTCTCTTGCAAGTCCAGCTGTACATGGTCATAAAAGTGCTGCAATCACTTAATAAAAAATAAAACCTAGTTTCATGTTGCTGTTGTCCCATAAAAGTTTTTAGTACACACCAGGGTTATTAGCCCCCTCCTTCTCCTGTAGCAGTGTGTAACAGTTTTTAGGGGAAGAAAGGGAGGGGAAATGAGATCTCTGGCTAAATATTTGCCTGGTAGTTTGAGTTCCGCACACAGCCCAGTTTTAGTTCCATGTGCCCAAGTTTCTAATAAGCTTAATTAGAAAGCTAAATATAAATATGTTAAGGTTGCCCGATTTGTCCCTCCTTCCAAAGCATGCTGTAGGAAGGGATAATTATGTGCATTTACCTGGGATGGTTAGTAGCGGGCTGTATTGTTGCTGAGTCAGTTTCTTTTTTTTTTATAATTCAAATTTATTGAAACTGCAGAGTCTGCGTACCATCGCAAGCCATATACACTGCAAGCATTTACAGATTTCATAAGCGATGTATAACATTGGTTCAGAGTTAGTTAAGTTTCAAGAACTTAATTCATTTTCTTTTCTGGGATATATATTCTTCTGTTATCTATAAGATAAATTCAAAGACAACAGCTTATTTCTACTTATTCCCCAGTTTTATTATAAACTTTTTATGTTCCTTTCTTCCCAAGTCTCCCTCCCTCCACCCCCCGGCTCTCAGACCACTCTAGGTTCCCGTGGCTAGGTCCCATCTGGTCCATCTATTCACATATGTGTTCACCCTGTTATTTATCTTATATGTTAATGCCTCCATTTCTCTTATTTCTTTTATAATAGAGTGCCAAAGGAGTAGATCAGGCACATCCTGAAAGAGCCATTTTTTAATAATTGACTTATGGGCTGCTGCCAATAGTACCCCCCAGAGGTATATACCATCAGCTCCTTTAATTTCATCAGGAGGTATTCCCAGGACTAGGTTTTTACATGTTAGTTGTGTGCTGCAGGAGAGTATGTTCTCCAGAGTTCTGGAGATCCCTTGCCAGAAAGGACATATTGCATCACACTCCCAAAAGATATGGGAGTGGTGAGCCACTTGGACACCACATCCCCTCCAACAAAGTGGGGTTACTCCTGTATCCCACTTACTTAAGCTTTCAGGTGTGTGGAAGTACCTGATTCTTATTTTCCAGGCAAATTCGCGCTGATTAGGTGAAAGTGTAGTTTTATTTACCGACTAGAAAATTGCCCTCCACTCCTCCTCTGTGTTATGTAGTCCCATTTCCTGCTCCCACTTACTTTTGATTCTGAGGGATTGTCTAGGGTGCAGTTGCTTTAATGCTCTGTAGAGAGCAGATATGTGTCCCCTTCTCTAGGGCTCCCTCCTGAATAGATGCTATGACCTCCAAGAGATTCTTTACTTTGGGTTTCAATTCTTGTAATTTCTGAAGTGTGTATATATGTGTTCTAAGTTGTAGGTATCTGAAATGATCTTGGTTCCTTAAATGGTATGTTTGTTTAATGGAGTGAAAATCTAGTATTGTGTCCCCCAAGATCATCTGACCCAAACTGGTAAATCCCAATTTGGCCCATCTTCTAAGAGTGGTCTATCTTAGCTGGGAGGAAATATTGGGACCAAGCGAACCAATGTAGAGGCCACATTTCCTTAAAAAGGTCGTACTTATTCCATAATCTATGGATCATTTTTATGGTGCCTTCTACTGTCGAGGGGGGACACTGTGTCCCCTTGAGTATAGAGGCATCTGCAATCCTTGCTTCAAGAGGAGGACCCTCAGTTAAATGAGATTCAATGTCTTTCCATTGGGCCTTATAGGTTATATTTGACCAGAGCAACGCATTCTTAAGGTAAGCGGCTATACAGTAATCTTCCAAGATGGGGACCATTCTGCCGCCATCAGCTTTATCTGTCTGGAGTAGTGCCATTATTACCCTAGGTCTGCCCGGGTGCCACACAAACCTGCCAGTCAGTCTCTGCCATTCTTTAAAATACTTCTTTGGAATAAATATTGGTAGGGATTGGAAGAGATACAAAACTCTAGGCAGGATGTTTAAAGTGACTGTTTGGATTTTAGAATATAATGGTAAGTTCAGAAGTTGCCATCTAGCTACGTCTTGTGTAATTTGTGACTGCAGTGGGCCATAATTTGCAGTAAAGAGTCCCCCTATATGTTTTGTCAGTTGTATCCCCAAATATTTGATTTTCTGTTTATTCCGCTTAAGAGGTAGTAACTTAGTTACCTCCAATGAAGGGTTATAGAAGAATTTCAAGATTTCTGTCTTTTCTTTATTTAGTGAGTAGCCTGCGTGTTGGCCAAATTCTTCCAAAAGATTCCAGATCTTTGGGATAGATTTGTCAGGGTTAGTAAGGTATAGTTGAACGTCGTCCGCATATAATGAGATCTTATGTTCGGTATCTCCGATCCTAATACCCTTCACCTCTGGATTCCCCCCGTATAGCAGAAGCTAAAGGCTCGATGTATAGGGCAAATAGTAAGGGGGAAAGGGGGCATCCCTGTCTGGTCCCACGGCCTAGAAGGAATCCATCCGAGATGCTGCCATTTAATCTTGTATAGGCTTGTGGGGCTGCGTATAGCCTCTTAAGGGTATCAGTCATGTTCTGGGGGATACCAAAATGCTCCAAGGTAGTAAAAAGAAAAGGCCAGGATACCTTGTCAAATGCCTTTTCTGCGTCCAGGCTCATAAGGCATGTTGGGGTTCTATCTATGGAAACTTTATAATATTGATGGTACGCCTGATGCTGTCTGGGGCCTGACGTCCGGCTATAAATCCTGTTTGGTCGTTATCTATTAGTGATGGGAGAAGGGCATTTAATCTGGAAGCTATGATGGAGGTAAAAATCTTGTAATCTACATTAAGTAGGGAAATGGGTCTATAAGAAGTGCACTCAGATGGATCCTTGCCCGGCTTGTGTATAACTGAAATATTAGCATAGTTCCATGATGGGGGGTGCCTTCCCACCCATCCAGACCTCATTAAAGACCCTGAGCAAGTGCGGAGAGAGCTCTCCTCTAAGTTTTTTATAAATGTCTCCACTAAAACCATCAGGTCCGGGACATTTCCCAGGTTTAAGTCTTGTAATAGCTTGGTCCAACTCTGTCATTCTTACGAGAGCAGTCAGGGTCTCTTTTTGATCTTGGGAAAGAGTGGGCAGGTTCAGAGATTCAAGGAAATTAGTCTTTTCTTCATTAGAGGACTCTGGTTGGGGTGTATAAAGTTGCTTGTAATATTCTACAAATGCCTCCATAATTTTCCCGATTGTAGGTCAAGGCTCCAGTTTTAGGCTGTTTGATCTTTACAATGGTGGCCCTGGCCTGCCTCTGCCTAAGTCTGATAGCGAGCAGTTTAGTTACCCGAGCGCCTCCCTCATAATAAGATTGCCTCAAATAGGTGAGTGATTTCTCTGCTTCTATTAGGTGAAGCTTATGCAGACGGGATTTGATGTCCCTTATTTGGTCATCTACTTGTTTTGTCCATCTTACTTTTTGCTGTGTTTCTAAGTCCGGAGTTGGAGGTTAAGTTGCTCTAATAGCAGCCTCCTTTCCTTCTGTTTGTATGTCCCTATAGCAATAAGCTTCCCCCTCATCATTGTTTTAATTATATCCCAAAGTATCTGCGTGGAGACCTCTTTCTCAGAGTTATGTGATAGTGTCTGAGACACTACCTCCGAGAGTTCTTTAAGGTGTCTTTATCTCTCAGCAAGGAGGTATTTAGTCTCCACTGAGATTTCTTTTTTGGGAGACCGAGGTCCCATTGCAAGAACAGGGGTTGATGGTCTGAGTAAATTGCTGATCCCACTTGAAGGTGCTCAGAATTGGAAAGGTCTCTGGTCTGGGTAAAGAACATGTCTATTCTCGAATAAATTTTGTAACGGGGGAATAGTATGTGTAATCCCTGGCCAGGGGGTATCTTTCTCTTCACATGTCCCTTAGTCCCATCTCCCTCAATAACCAGAGGAACAGTTTGGCAATCCTATTGCTCTGGGTGTGGATCTGGGATGTGGTGTCCAAGTGCCTTTCCAGGGTGAGGTTCCAGTCCCCTACCAATAGCAGTGTGCCCTTGGTTTTCTCTAGTATCATCTGTATAAGTTCTGAGTAAAAGGAGAAGGAGGAGCCTGGGGGAGCATAAACGTTAGCTAGCGTTACATACTCCTCCTGAATACGTCCTATGACAATTACATATCTCGCTTCCGGGTCAGCCACCACCGTCTCCTCCACAAATGGGATGGAGTCGGAGATTATTAATGCTACACCCCTCTTCTCCCCTCTATCTAATGAGGCATGGTAGAGTTTGGGGTAGGCCCTAGACTTAAGTTTGGTAGCTTCATGGGGAGCGAGGTGCGTCTCTTGTAAAAAGACAAAATGGCTGTGTTGTTCACCAATATACTTAAGTACTCTTTTCCGCTTAATTGGGCTATTAAGCCCGTTGACATTATAAGTTAAAACCTTCGTTCCTATGTGTGACATGTTCCTCTCCAACAACTTGCAGAAATCACAGCACTTTTCTTAGACTGTAGTTTGCTTCAGTATTGACTAAGAGGTTAGCAGACTCAATCTAAACTTATATGTATATTCGAAATTCAGGAGAACCGTGATTTGAATGCTATCCTGGCTCAAGAGAAACTATTTACATAGTATTTAAATATGTCCTGTTCCGCAAATAAACAGGCTTCCAAGGTTTTAAGAGCCTAATTTGGCTACTAGCGGGCACTTAGTTGTGCGCCTAATACCTGTCAGGTGTAGTGGGTACTTTCACTCTAGAGAATGTTTGTATAATTCCCCTGAGTTTAATCTACCTCAGGACTCCAAGGCTAAGTGATTGAAACTGCCTTGTCCAAGATTGGAATGACCACAATTTAAGGTGACATCAGGGGAAAAAGAATCCCCTTTTACTAATTCGACCTCATGCTTTTTTATAAAGCTTCTACTTGGGCTGTGATCTCAGTAAAAAGGTAGAACTTAGACCTCTGGGGCGCCTAAGGTCCTGATCTAGGCCGCATTTCACAAGGGGTCGCCACGCGCACACGGAACAGAGATTCAGTGACCAGGTTATAAATGACTCACTCTAATGAAAAAAAATTAATTAAGCCCCAGTCCTAGGTTCAGTTAGTAGTCCAGCCCCCCCAAAAAACAAAAGGAACTGCCTAAGTGACTAAAGATAGGCATCTAATGCCGCCTCGGACCTCATTTAACATTTTGAACCCTTTAGAGTATTTGAAAGCTTAACATTTCAAAAATTAACTATATATCAGTAGAGATTAGACTAACAATGATAAATGTGAGTAAGTCTTGCAATGTTTAAGGATATATCCGTAGCAGGTTAATCAATCAGTCCTCCTCCCGGGGGGGGGGGAGATGACAGATGATTCCAGGCATAGCCTCAAGAGCAGCAAAAGCTCCGGTGTAGGTAGCTAGCACATTGTCTTTCTCCAATCCCTTATTTCAGTGTTTCAATCGTGGATATAGTATATGAGCTAGTCCGAGGAGGACAGCAGTCAGCTCAGGTGAGGTATCAGGAGTCCCAGTCAAAACAAATGTCACTGGACCCATCCATAGCCCTCTGATCTCGGGGCACTGTATATGTCAAGAAAGGGTTTGAGTTATAAATACGGCTTTATGATTATTCAGGTGGTGCCTTCACTGTCTATTTCAGGTGTTGATCTGTTTTTCGTATTGTTGTTTCCGGTGTTCTCCTCTTCTTGTGTGGAAAGAATCTGCTGTGCTGCAGGGGAGTCAAATGGTTTCATGATCGCAGCCAGATCTGCACGAAGGTTTGTCTGTGGGTCAAATTGCTGAGAGCCCTTGTGTTTGCTGCCTCTCTGTGCCACTGACCACACCGCTCGAAGTAGCTCTTTCTCCATTTGCTCCTTAAATAATGCAGGTAAAGAGATCCCCAGGTTTTGTAGATATGATTGAGCAGATTGTAAGTCTTCAAAAGTTCTAGGTCCTCGATCTGTTTCCACTCAGAGACGTGCTGGATGTAGGAAGTGTGCTTTTTGCCCTTTATTTCTCAGTTGTTTAACGACAGGCCAAAGTTTTCTGTTTTTCTCTTGTATCTGCGTAGTGTAATCATTGTCAAGAGAAATGCGGTTTTGTTTATAGGTTCTCTCTCTCTCATTTTCCAGGCTTTGTTCAGGAGGTCTTCTTTTGTGGCATAATAAGTTAGTTGGACCACGAATGAGCGGGGTCAGGCGCCTGCATTAGAAGGCCTGGGGGCTAACGATCGTTGAGCCCTATCAATACTGAGGTCGTAGTCTTGCTAGAGGCCCAGCGCTTCTCTGAGGACTGTTTGAATGAAGGAAGCTACATTAGGAGCCTTATCTTCTTCTCCTTCGGGGATGCCATAAATTCTAATGTTCTGTCTCCTGCTGTGGCCTTCTAGGTCGTCAATTTTATGGTTCAGTTCCCTCTCTCTGGCTAAAAGGTAAAGAAGAAGTCGGTCTTGTCAATCAGACTGCTCTGAGACAGAAGTTAGGCCTAGTTCGAGCTGGTCGGTATGATGATCTACTTTAATGTCTGTTCTTATTTCCGTTAGTGTTTTGTCTATCTTTTCTACTGTTCGAGCTGTCTGCATAATGGTAGCAATGAGGTCCTTATCTGCCATATCGGGTTGAAGTTCTGGTGACATGCTTTTCCCTGCGGCCTCCTCACTAGGCATCCCATTTGTTTTCTCTCCGGCTAGAAGCTCTTGCAGCTGCGAAACCGGGGTTTCGGAGTGCCTTTGGTTTGTATTTTTCGATCTGGTAGCTTTGGCAGGCGAATTCATATTTTTAAGCTGTCGATGAACTTAGATTCTGGTTAGGCCGTTCCAGAGCTCCGAGATTAGGCAGCCATAGGTCTCCTGACGTCACCGGAAGTCGCTGAGTCAGTTTCTAAGAGCCCCACCCTTCTCTGTGTTCAGGTCTATACCAGCCGGCTGGCCTTGCTTTGCTATACTTATAGACCCGACACATAAGGGGTGGTGCTTATGTTAGACATTTTTAGTTATATCCTTTAATTTGTACTTTTTATTTTGATTAGGAACCTAAGTTAATATGTTAATGGAAAATAACATTATAAATCATGTTTAGAAGTTAATAGTTTGTTGATTTAAAGACTTTGTATACCTTGTGACTCTTATGGGTGGAGAGTTAAGCTCCTCCCCTGTCAGATCCCTATAAATGGGATGCTTTTCTTCATTTCAAGAGATAGTTTTGTAAAGAGCAGACAGGTTCTGCTCTGAGTGGTGACACTAGTTGGTTCTAGTGTGTTTATATATTATTTTGTATGATTTCTGTTTTTGTTTTGTCGCTCAGTCCGCTGAATAAGTACAAAGGAATAAACATTAGCTTATCCATAACCTGTTGCCTGGAGTCCTAATTTATCCCACACCTCACACACCCTCCCCATCCTCCGGCTTCCTCTTTCCACCCCTCACTCCACTGGAAGTATACAGTGCACTCTCCTCACTTAACACATCCAAATCCAACCCCGATGGTATTCACCCCCAAACTACTCCGTATCTCTGCCCCCGCTATTGCGGCCCCCCCCGACTCATATACTAAATCTCTTTCTATCCACAACTGCTGTCCCCAAAGGCTGGAAAATGGCCAGAATCATCCCTCTGCACAAAGGTGGTGACCCCTCCCTACTGGGAAATTACAGGCCCATTTCGCTCCTCCCCTCCCTTGCCAAAGTCCAGGAATCCCTCATACTGTCCAAACTGTCAGACTTTCTCACTTCCAACTGCTCCCTCTCACCCATGCAGTCAAATTTCAGAAAACACCACTCCACCATTTCCACGTAACCAACTCCATCCTCTCTGCCATGGACAACAGCCAGCCACAGCTGCCATATTCATTGACCTGGCTAAAGCCTTCAACGCTGTATCCGCTGCTTCTCTGCAAACTTAGTTCCTTTGGCATCGCCCAACCTGCCATAGCCTGGTTCCATTCGTACCTCCACAATAGACATCAATCTGTCCAAATAGGCAACACTCTCTCTACCCCTCTCCCTATCTTATCAGGTGTCCCCCAAGGCTCTATACTTGGTCCCATCCTTATCTCTCTCTTCATAAACGACCTTCCGTCCACCTGCCTCTCCTCCAATGTGCACCTTTACACAGGTGACACCATCATCTTTGCCTTGGGACCCTCCTACGACACTGTCCTCCCCAATCTCCAAAATGACTTCAACAGAGTCCAGTCCTGGTTCTGTGAGAACCTGCTTACACTCAATGCCAAAAAAACTGTCACCTTGGCCTTTGGTTCCAGGCAGAAGCTTGCTACCCTCCCCGCCCAGTGATCACCACCCTGGATGGCTCACCCCTGGAGCTTGTCCCTGCTTTCAAGTAGCTGGGAGTGTGGCTGGACAGCCACCTCAACTTCTCCACTCACGTCGAGGCCATCTGCACTAAGCTCCAACCTAAACTCGCCATCCTCTATTGCCACAAAGCCAGCCTATCTATCCCTACCCGTTGTGAGCTTGTACATAAAACTATCTTGCCCGTTATAGACTGTGCCGACATAGTCTATAGAGTGGCCCCAACCTCCTCTCTCTCTCTCTCCACACTAGACATCCTCCTCAAATCTTTCTGCCCCTTCGCCACTGCCTCTCCACCACTCACTCACCACTGCCTACTCTACACTCTCCCTTGCCCCGCAGTCCCACAGGAGAACCATTGACAGCTCCTCCTTCATCACAGAATATTGGCTTGGTTCCCTTACCCCCTACATCACTTTCTGCCTTACCTCAGCCGCCTCCCTAAATTATCCTCTTCGTCACAGGGACCCACGCACTTTCCACCTGCCCCGACTGCACACTCTCTCTGGCCAAGCTGCCTTTTCGTACCGTCTCCCCCTTCTCTGGAACTACCTTCCCTCCAATCTTCGCCTGGCCCCTTCTCATTCTGCCTTTACTCAGCTCCTTAGGCTCCTACCCACCCCACACTGCCCTAAATGCTTCAGTGGTCCCAGCACGCAGCAGAGGCCCCTCTCAACCCCTACTTACTTACCCTAACCCCCAACAGTAATCTTGCATCATTCCATTCAGTTACCCTGCTTGGTAATAAATTGTATATAGAAACATAGAAACATAGAATTTGACGGCAGATAAGGACCGCTTGGCCCACCCAGTCTGCCCATTTCCCTACCTACTGGGTAAGCTGCAGATCCTAGTTAACCAGCAGCCTACTTCTTCCTACCCCCACCCCTTAGAATTGCCTTATGACTGTCCCTTGCATGCTTGAATTCCACCACTGATTTTGACAATAGTGATGAGTGTCAATAGCCACCATGCTGCCAGACGGCTCCCCACATAACCAAATCTGAAGAGGCAAGTCGTGGGGTAGGTTCGCGTGCAGTGAGTAATCCAAGATTGAACAAATAAATAAAAAATAAATAAGTGCTGCATATTTGTTTCCATCTGTGAATGCTGCCTGTATGTCATCGGCAACTCACAGTGGAATTGTATTTTCTTTTTAGTTTAGATATTAGTGACATAAAATTGTAGTGGCTGTCCCCACTCAAGGCCATTCTTTCTACTGTTCACTTCATATATGCTTCATTACCTGGTGGGGTACATTACCCTATTCTCCTCTCCTATCTCGTCGGAGCACAACAAATACACAACCGTGCTATGAAGGAGAGGGTAGTGGTGGCCAGACATGTGTATTGTTTTATTCCACTGTATATTTATGTCCTCCGTTCCACTTGAACATTGGTTTGTGGGTGTTTTTGGTTTTTTTTTTGTCTTTTGACCCATATAAATTGCGCTGCAAAGGTACAGAGAATGGGTGCAAAAGTAATGGCAACGGGCAGACATAATAAAATTATGCAATTTGTAATTGCCACAAACATAAGAAGACAAAGTTCCAAAACCATGGCAAAGTGCTTATACTAACAAGAAACCAACAAAACATGACTATCACAGTACTTTGCAAAACTGTCATTATTTCAAACACTTGGTTTAATTTCAGTCATGTGGTGCAGTCACACAGAGCATGGCATTTTTGATTTTTCTACATTACCACTCAAATCGTTCATTGTAACGAGGTACAGTAAGTGGGCAACCATCATATGCAAAAGGTAGCAGGAATACTGGCCACAAATGTTCAGGTTTCTTGGGTGGGGACAACAACATGTTTGAGTGGAATACTAAAATCTTGCAAGTTACATTGTTCTCCACTGCACAAGGGTGGGGGAGATAGAAACAAAGCGTGCAAACACTGGTGAACACCAAAAGGCAGTTTGACATTGTCTCCTGGTTTTAGGGGTCACTAATATTGCAGTGAGACAGCAGCAGCAATTTATGCCTTAATCAAGCAGTGCAATCTAGGGACGAGAAACATGGCTTTTGAACCTAGGGTAAACTCATTGTTTTTCGGCCAAATAAATTAATAAAGAAAAAAGAAATAACCAAATAAACACAGAAATAAATAACTAAATGCAAAATTCATTCATAAAAAGTTCAGAGACTGCAGGACAAATCAGATCTCACTACAAGGGAGCACACACGGCATTCGAGAGGGGAAATTGACTATCAGAATGGTGCACATTAGTCACAACATTGTTATGTCGTTCTGTGAGCTATTACAGGACATGATGATGATTTGATTTTTGATGGCTGCCTCTGGATATTGCATGCAGATTTACATAAAAACATGAAACACTGCCATGACAACGAATTCACCACATACAGTCTGGGAAGGGGAATATACAAAACGGTGTATTCAGTAGCACTAGCAAATGGCAGGGAATGAACACGCGCTGGGGGAATGTTTGAGGGCACGCTATGATCCTGGATGGGCTTTGGAGTGGATGTGTAGACGACTTGATGGTGAATTTTGTACTGTGGCAGCAATGATATTGCCAGCAGTAGGGCTAAAGTGACTGAGCATGAAAAGCTGCCTATCAGAAGAGTGATGTGGCCATCATCACTGCACTGTGTCTTTCCATACAAAATGCCAGACATCTTATTGCTGTTGTAAATATTTATCCTTCTCCGGTGGGCTGTTTGACAGAGAACAGTCACAAGTGAATAGCAGTCAGACGCCGTCACATAATGCCACACTATGCAGTCTGCACAAAGAATGCAAAGCAATAGTCCAACACCAAAGTGCGTATCAATAAAAAGACAAATGAACAAGCTTCCCAACAGAAATACACCATAGACAGATATACATTATAAAAAGCCATGTTCTGTTGGACTGCAATAAATGCACATGAACGGGTTAGAGTTGTGCCCAGTGCTCAGCTAGGATAAGGCAGCAGGTATTGTATATCTCTGGTGTTTATTGCCATCACACGGAACAAGGTGATTCAGACAACTTTGTTCTTTGTGTTATTGTTGGCCGATGTATTTCTTTCCATGCACTTACACATGGTGTTGCACCATTGCCTTATTATGTTTGTGTAGACTGCACATTACAGATTGTTATGTGGACGATCACCATTATTTTACGCCCTCTCTTTGGCACTGGCACACTGCCATTTATCCATGGCAACAGACAACCAGAAACACCAGTAAAAAGGTGTCAGTGGCATGCGTGACATACAATTACAGTCCAGCAAAATAAGGACATCGGCACCTCAGGCCACCTCTACCCTTTGCTCCACAACATAATTGTGTGCTGGTTGTGCTCGGCATGAAGAAGTGAGAATAGGTGAATGGACCGCTCCGACAATCCCTTGTATGTGATCCAAAGGAAATACGGACATGACATTGGCCACAAGTAAATACAAACACTCTAGAAGTACAAAAATTACCCTAAGGAGTTGCCCATGCCATAGATGCGTCAGCCTCACATGGAGACATATATGGTGCATTTGTCCCACTGCACATGCTGGCACTGTGACCAGAGGGCTGGAAGAAGGCAGGGATGGAGGAATGGATAACATCCTAGCAGGATTAGTGTTGAAACACCTACCCCATGCGTGGCTAGCAATACTCTAAAGGCGGTTTGCTAGAACAGGACCCTTAACCAACGACCCCAAACACGCTGTCGTACAGGCAATTACCTAGTGTTTCAAGGAACTGAAAAGGGACTAAAAGCTGAGGTGCACAAACAAATGGTCCTTGTATATTTGTACATGGCAATGGACTTTGTGAAACAAGCGTTGTGATGTGTGGGTGTGTGTGAGTGTAGGGGGCGGCTTTGAGTTAAAAATGGGATAAGGACACAATGGAGGTGCATGATCACGGCTGTATATATGTATGTATGTAATAATACAGTATCAAATGCTGTACATGGGCTTAGACAAAACACTTCCTTTTAGTTCGGACAGCAGCTGGGCAGAATGCTATTACACTATGACTCAAAGGCTTGATGTTCTGCTGGTGCTGTGGCTGTGATCCACTTCAATGAATACGGGAATTAAATACTGAAATAGCAGCAAAACAATGCTGATGCTATCCTTGAAAAAAATTAGAAATTTCAGTTGAGCAACATCACTTCGATGGATTGATCAGCCAGTGCAAACAAGGGATGAGATACATGGGGGTTTAGTATAGAACAAGCAAGTAGGGGCTCAAAGGGTGGAAAAAAGCAGTTTGGGTAGAGAACAGGAAACAATGCATGTCAGGTAGGAAATGGTGCACAGAAGGCACCGTCAGGTCACAATGTAGGTGCAACAACATGAACTTAGGGAAATCAAATTCACTGTGTCAATGTGGTGCACCTTTCCAACCACTTCAGTCAGGCAGGTGGTTCCAGAGCTGACTGGTCTGTGGTCAGACAAATGATAACTACATGCCCTTCCATAATTATAAAAAATAAATATGGAGACTAACGTAGGCCAAACGTGCCCTAAACCATTCTTGCTGTGTTTTGTAACTATCATTGCCCGGCACATAGTGAGAATGTGCCTCGGAAACAACAGATATTATTGTTAATGTATTCTACTCCTTGTAATAATATCCGTACATACTGCTTGTTATTGTAAAAATGTCTGTACATACTGTTTGTATTTCTCAGCATTGTTACTCTTTGTCTCTTCACAGTACACTCTGTACCTGGGTCGCACCTGGAAACGAGCCTCGGCTCAGTGTGCTTTTCCCGGTCATCAATTTTTAAATAAATAAATATATATATTTGTGTGTACTTTAATTTTTCCAACATTCCCCAGGCCTGACCTCAGAATCTTCTTCCATCATCTTCAGTGTTCCTTTTTCTAGCAGTGGAACTCTTGGGGTCTGACACACTATTCCTACCTTCACTTACTCCTAACTCTGACCTCAGGGCAGGTAACGTTCAGCATGTCCCCCGCAGGCCTCTAAGGAGAATACTTTGCTTGACAAGCCCGGGACGCCAGAGGGAGGAGGTGGGCCAGGTAGCTCAGTTTGGATGTGGTAGGACAAGGAAACTTCATGTGACCAATGTCTTCTCCTTATTTTTATTCCCAGTACCCTACATCTTGTCTCACCAAAAGAGCATGCTTCTGTGGACCTACCTTGCCCTGTGCCTTAAGCAATCTGAGGGATGGGTGAGCCCCCCTCCCTCTCTTCCTTCTTTGAAATTCCCCTGCTCTGAGCATGCACTGCCTCTGTGATGCATGCCAAGGGAGCCGGTGCATGGTTATGTAAGGCTGCTTCATAAGGAAGCACTATTCCTTCCTGCATGGCACCCCTTCCACCTGGGCCACCAGATGTTGGTCATGCAACCAAACGATATGCTCTCCTTCCCTGAAGCAGGAGGATTTGAAGGCTGATGCCGGAACCCTGCCTTGCTGGTCAGCAGTAGATGTCACAGGCTTGGCGGGTTTGGAATACGTGTCTTCTTGATGGTTAGCGATAGTGTTACCACTGTGCTAGCTGGCTTAGAGAAAAACCCTATTTTAAAATAATTGAACAAGCATTTGTCGGTGCCGAATGTTGTCTTGCTGGCATTGGCATCGGTAGTGCAGGCGTTAGAGAGGCACATAATAGGAATGGCAGTGAAGTATAGAATCGATGTCAACCCCACCCCAACCTGCAGAGAGTGACAGGCATTGGGGTGTGCCTTTTTGTCGGCCATTTCACCTAACCCTACCGACTCTGACAAGTGTCGCATTGTGCCTTGGGGTTGTCGGGCCTTGCGCGCACCCCATTTCACAAGGAAGTATATTGAGATGGGTGCAGCATAGGGGAATTGGGCGAACTTTGGGGCTGCAGAGTCCAGGGCACACCTGGATGGCTGTAAGTGGCTGTGGGGGTGGGGATGCAGTGGCATGAGCATTACAGCCAACAGTCCATAGGCACACCCTGACGCCTGTTAGTCTGTACAGGATGGGACATTATGGTTAGAAACTCTAACGCCGTGGGCGTTTATTGGTATTTGCCCTCCAACTTTTCAACATGGCCTTTTTGTGACCCCACCTCATGAAAGCATGTGGAACCTCTGCTCATGAACAGTGTTGCTGTGATTTTGTTAATATGTTCTGGACGTTGATTTCCCACAGTGACCGCACCATTCTGCACCACATAAAAATGTCAGCTGCACCGTTCATAAGGAGCTGTGAAGAGATGGCAATGTTGAATAAATCTGGAGTGAAAATGTAAAAAATTCTCGAAGTTACGAACGTGCATGAAAACTATGCAACACACGCTCGTAACAGTCTTTTCTTGGAATTCTTTTACCAGATTTTTAGCATAGGCATTTTGGGACCTCTGGTCATGAACAGTGGCAGTATGATTTTCTTAATCTGTCCCAAACGTTGATTTCCCACAGCGACTGCGCTGTTTTGTGCCAGATGTGCGAAACCACATTTCGGGCAGAATGTGAAAAATGACAGCTGTACTGTTCATAAGAAGGTGTGCAAAAATGTCAATGTTGAACATCTGGAGTGAAAATATTAAAAATTCTCGAACTTACGACTGTATGTGTACACTGCGCAACACATACTTGTAACATAGTCATTTTGCAGAATTTTTTCACCAACTGTTTAACATAGGCATTTTGGGACCACTGCTTATGAACAGTGTTACAGTGATTTTCTTACTCTGTCCGGAACATTGTTTTCCTACAGTGACTGCGTCATTGTGTGCTGGATGTGCTAAAACACATTTTGGGCAGGATGTGAAAAATGACAGCTGTACTGTTCATAAGGAGGTGTGGAAAAATGACAATGTTGAAAATCTGGAGTAAAAATATTAAAAATTCTAGAAGTTACAAGCATATGTGGAAACTGTGCAACGCACTCTTGTAACATGGCAATTTTGTGGAATTTTTTCACCAGATTTTCAACATAGGCATTTCAGGACCTCTGCTCATGAACAGTTACTGTGATTGTCTTACTGTGTCCTGAACATTGTTTTCTTACAGCGACAGCTCCACTGTGTGCTGGATGAGCGAAAAAAACATTTCAGGCAGGATGTGGAAAATGACAGCTGTATTGTTCATCTGGTGTAAAAATATTAAAAATTCTCAAAGTTACAAGCGTGCGTGGAAACTGTGCAACACGCGCTTGTAACATGGTCATTTTTGGGGATTTTTTCGCCAAATTTGCGACATAGACTTTTTGGGACCTCTGCTCATGAATAGTGTTACTGTGATTTTCTTACTCTGTCCAGAACATTGTTTTCCTACAGCGACTGCGCCACTGTGTGCCAGCTGTGCGAAAACAGATTTCAGGCAGGATGTGGAAAATGGCAGCTCCACTGTTAATAAGGAGGTGTGAAAAAATGGCAATGTTTGAAAGCTGGAGTAAAAATATAAAAAAATTCTCGAAGTTACAAGTGTGTGTGGAAACTGCACAACGCATGCTCGTAACATGGTCATTTTGTGGAATTTTTTCACCAAATTTGCAACATAGGCTTTTTGGGAACCCACCTCATTATCAGTCACACTGTCATTTCATTAATTGGTCCTGAAAGGTGATTCCGCACAGTGACCGCAAAATCACCTTTCGGGTCCGAATAATGAGATGACAGTGACTGAATTCATGAGGTGGGGTCCCAAGAACCCCATGTTGAAATTTTGGTGCCAGAATTCGCTAAAATGGCCGAGATGTGCACCAAAGCTGGAAAACAAAAAAAAAACATGTATGCCATTATACAGCTTACCGGCATTTCTTCAGTTCACAGTCGGCTTTAAAGAGTGCAGACATGTTCCCGGTCCACCAAAGATTGTCACGCCAGGCTCCGGAGGTAAGTATTGGGTGGGGGTGTGGTGGGGTGCTCGGAGGGTGGCTGCGGGCTGGGGAAGGGGACAGGATGGCGAGGGACAGTTTCCTTTTGTTTCAGGTAACAAAATTAAAAAATTCACCATTAACCTTTTTTTTTTTAAAGTGTGGCCACACTGGGTGGGCTCCCAGTGTGAAGCACAATCGAGAGTGGGACAGCGGCAGGAAAATGGGGAGGGGGGTTAACATGCTGACAGGGGGATTGGGCATCCCCATCGGCAAGCACATCTGTGTTCAGAGGCATGATGCCGAGGGGGATTGGGCACCCCCTCGGCAGTCCACATCAGTAAAGGGGTCACATATGCCGACTGAGGGATTGGGCACCCCCCCCCAATGTCGGCTTCCTAGGGACTGTGAGCGGCGAGTGGTGAGCCACCACCTGCCATGTTTATTAAAATGTTACACCAGGCAAGGCACTCCGTGCAGTGAGGGGTCGCTCCCTCATTGCAACAGCTAAAATGTTTCAAGTTGGTGGCACGTTTTGCAACTGCTGTCATAGACAGCATGCAGTCTAATTCATGCCACGGAGCCCAGCCCTAAAAAGCAGTGGTGCCACTGGCCACAACACGACCGTGCCTACAAAACTTGCTCTTCCACTTCAAGCAGCCCCAATATGTTGTCTGCACTGCGCGCGCAAGACAACATAAAAATGGATGGAAAACCTCACATTCTTGTACCTTGGTGCTGTCCATAGAAAGATCACAGCATTTACCTTTGGTATCCAGAAATAAATTGGCTACTTACCATGAAGAACAAAAGGAGGAAGTTTGAACGGTTAGTGTTACAGGTTCCTCATTCATTTGCACAGCCGCTTATAATCAAATGCGCTTGAATGCTTACCAGCATAATAGCTTTATGTGAGTGGAAACAAGCTTAATGGGATTTTAATATGTGTGTTTAAATGTTGCCAACGCTACAGCACCTTTTCTGCTTTTTTTATCAATTTCCCCCCAAAAATGCCAAAGGAGGCCTTACCTGCCCTAAAGTCTTTTGGTGCAGACATTTTAATTTTCTGGTGACTGTAATTAGAGAGGGAAGGGATCATATTTTGGCTCCATGGAGCCGAGAGCCCAATCACTTCCACTTCTTGATTCGAAGGCACACCCCTGTGCTCTCATGTTTTGTGATATAATACTAAGGAGAGTGTGGGGTAAACGCCATAAAATTATCTAGGGGTCCATTTGTAAGTACTCTTTTTAACATTTTAGAGTGCCAATTTCAACAAACGAAGGCCACCACTCAAATAACAAGACCAGCGAGTAAAAATTAATGGAGCCGTTTCTGAGAGATGCAGTGTCACTATTGGAGGTCCCCCAGGGCTCTATACTGGGCCTGCTATTGTACACACTTTTTGTGAACAACCTCCCACAGGTGTGCCCTTCGGCTAGGGTCCTGCTCTATGCTGATGACATGGTAGTCTTCTCCCGTGAATCCTGCCAAGATGCCTCACCAGGAACTTGCAACGCAACTTTGACCAACTGCAGGGCTGGTTCGAGGACAGTCCATTAGTCCTCAACAGCAAAAAAAACTAAAACAATGCTCTTCACCCGACGTCAAAAGAAAAGATTTACTGCACCCTTCTCTGCAACTGACAGCTCCCACTCCATCCTCAAGCAAGTGTCCTCCTCCGGTACCTTGTGATTACTATTGACGAGTCCCTCTCCTACAATGAACATATATGCAATATTACTGCCACCACCAATAGGAAATTAGGGATCATCTACAGGCTTCAATCCTGCCTCACTCCAGAGGCTAGATATCAGGCGGTCAGAGATATTATCCTACCTATCTAGGACTATGGAATTGTGGTCTATGGTGCAGTCATTGGTTCCAGCCTCCAAAGAGTCCACACCACCCTAAACAAAGCCTGTAGATTTGTCGTAGGTGCTGATCGCCTCACGCATGCGTGTGATCTGTACATTAGAACAAAATGGCTTCCTCTCATGGATCGAATCAGGCCCCACTCCTGCCTCCTGGGCCTACTAGGTCTTGCTCCATCCTCCTTACAGGCTCTGTTCCGCACTGCTCCAGGCGAGCATGTCACAAGAAGTGTTACAAACCACGCTCTTGCAGTGCCCTTCAGAAGAACCGCATTAGGGAGATGAGCCTTAGCAGTAGGGGCACCCAACTGGCTAAGTGAGCTCCCAAATGCCACGACAAGCCTCACTCGCTTCAGCCTCTTCAAATCTGAACTTGGAAACTCTATAGCCCCCCTGTGCGCTGCTACTGTATGACCTAACCCAGCTATATCCAGCCTCCCTTAGGCCCGGACCACACCTTGGACTGCTAAGTTGCTGTCTGTTCCTTACAAGCCCACTACCCCCATATTTACCCAAATATGTATCCCCTGCCCCCTCAGCCTCCCCCATATGACTATACCGCTTCATCCTCTGCTGAACCTATCCCACCATCCTACCTTGTAGCCTCTACCCCGTTACTTTAGGATGTTCCTATTTTGGTTGGTATCGCTTACTGACAAGGCTTCCTAGCTGCTATTTGAGAGTACCCACAACTGTATATTGATGGACGTTTTGTATCTTATTTCTTGTGTTCACTTCGGAATTGTTCCTTTATGCAGTTCTGTAACCATATGCCTGTTTTGTAATATGCAATGCTTCTGCCCTTATCTCGTGTAATGTTATTGTTCTGCTGTTTGACTATGCCATTAATGTGTTCTTGACAATGCCTGCTAGCTGCTTCTGCAATTTCACGACTAACTGATTGCCCCTCCCTTGATTGACAAGGACCATTTGTAAATGAGCTTTTAGCTCAAATGTTGTAATTCCAATTCACAAATAAAAACTAGCCTCCAGCAAATTAAAATGTATGCAACAGTGGATTTTTTTTTTTTTTTAAACTCTATTTCTGCGCCTCCCCTTCGGGAACTCTCTCCAGCATCCTCTACCTTTGGTTTCTACCTCCCACCTGAGACCCTTCTCCTTCGCTCTGACCCGACACATCCCCCAGATCTGAGCCTCATGGTGAGGGGCTGCCCTATCCACCCAGGGCACTCTATGGTATATAGTGCCGGGTCTAGCCAGTGGGCCTAGAGAGGAGAGCGCCGGTGTATGGAGTGTGGTCCAGGGCAGAGGTGCCTTCGCCTATCCCCGCGGGAGTTTTTTTTTTTCCTATTTTTTAATCCCCCGGATGTGGGACGGCATGTCGCCCAGCCCGCTATGCGAGTGCTCCCGCCACACCCAGAAGCCGGCTGCTTAACGTCCTCCTGGTCGTGGGTCTCTGTGTCTGTAGTGCAACCTGCTCTCCACCAGGTGCCGCTAACTGCGTGGAGACGTGCCTGCCTCCCTTCCCAGGAGAGAGGAGAGACTCCCACAGATGCTCCATCCTCTCCAGCCAACCCTGGCATCCTGAGCTCGTTCCCGAAACTGGGTCGCCAGTGTGGTGCAAGGTGTGGGGTCCAGCGCCTCAACCCTCAGCGCCACTGGGCCAGCCCTGCACCAGTGGACTTGAGACAGGTAAGGTTCCTTTACACTTTTTACATTGAGCATCAGAAAAGGTGCTTTTTAGTACTATATTCCATTTCTCACTTTATCTTTTGAAGTAAGACAGTGCATGCTTATGTATAATTTAAGTGTATCCTTTTAATATAGCACTGTCTGGTTTGGTTAGGTCCCTTGGTGAGGGGAAATGATGAATTCCTTTATTGTGAAAGTAATGTTTCTGGGCAGAAGCCAAAGGCTTTGATCTAAATGTGAGCCTGTCAGTTGGTTCTTGGGAGTATTTTCCTCAAGTAGTGTGTTTCTAATGCAGATTTAATGAACAGCATGCTGGGGTATTAGTTTACAGAAGGATTCTGTTTCCCTCTATGTAGGGGTCCTGGAACCTGGGTTTTCTTTTTTGAGACTCTTCGAGATGTCACAGTAGAGGCAAGCAGTCAACCCAGGGGCTCCTGTAATGCATCTTTTTTTCCTTTATAACTTAAAATTCATTCCTTGTAAAACAAACAAAAACAACCCCCATTACTATTCTCTCTAAATGGTACACACCGCAGCTGTTAGCTGCTAACGCCTCTAACTTTGCAGTTAACATTTCATTAGTTTCCTCCCCCATCCACATTGTTTTTCTCCCAGTTGCAGCCCTATGTTCCCATGACGATCCCTGCCTTCACAGCTGCAGAAACAGCTGTACCTTCCCCAAGTGTTTTTGGCCTGCCAGTGACCATTCCTGATTAGCAGGGCGGGAGCACGCCGGACCGTGTTCTCTATGGCTCACAAATTAGGCTCCTTACTTTTGTTCAGGTCTGATGGCAGAATGTCTCGTGTTGCAACAAGTGCATTTTACAGAGGAGAGTATTGCCTGCAGTCCCTGTGCATGCTGCTCCTTCTTCGTTTCAGGATGGCTGGGGCAGTTGTTTAAAATATGTTGCCTGTCTTCTGACAGATTGCTTTCCAGATACAGTATTGGGCTCCTGCTGGGCCAAAACAAACACATATCTTGTTACTCCATGAGCTAGATTGATGTACATATCTACGTCTCATCTGTGTGCTGAGTTTATTTGTTCAATGCGTTACATTCAAGGAAGTGGTAAAATCATACTGGCACAGCTCACAAGTAGTGGAACAGAAGTTGCTGGTTTTGCAGTACAAGGCATGTTTGGCCTGTTTTCCTGATAGACCCACAGTTGATACAGATGTTATTCCCTGGATGGCCTACAGAAGGTGCCTGAACGCAAGAAAGCCTGCACCCTTCATTCCTTGGTGCCAAGTGCTTCCCCTCTGTGGCATTTGTGGCTCTGAGCTGGCCTTGGTTTGGGATTCTGGGACTTGCAGATGGCAGTGTGAAGCAGTGCCATCACAGTACCGGGCAGGCCAGCCATCCCTAGGCATTAGCACTTACATAGGAAGCGTACAAAGAAATTGCATGCTAGTCTTGAGTATTGTCTTTTTTTTGGGGGGGGGTATATGCATGGGTGGGTTAGTGATTCAGTTAGTTTTTTAATATTTTTTTTATTGAGAGTGCATTGTTTTACAGCATAGCACAAAGGAATAATTTGAAGCAATGTGGTCTAGTGGTTAGAGCACAAATTTGGAAACTGGCAGATAGCAGGTTCAAACCTAACGTGTCACGTAACTTCAGGGGTGCATTCACCGTGGAATTTTGGGAGGGGCTAGGCAAGTCAACAGAGCTATTGCTAGGATCTTTGCAAGGGGGTTACCTTTACTTTTATATTCTACTTATGACTCGTGCTTGGGGTAAAGATTATGTAATTGTTAAATCGTGTGTGTGTGTGTGTGTGTGTGTGTATGTATATTATATCATATGTGGGACACTAGAAAGTAGTATGCCAGTATGGTAAGAATGGGGTCTCTTTTTCTGGTTCTGGTTAATTGTAGTCCCAGTAATCGCTCTGTGCTGCTATAAACTGTGGGATTAACATTAGAATAATGATAATATTTGATTACTTAACCCCACTGCCCTGCCCAACCCTGGCACTTCCTGTTCTCTGACAGTGCCTCTTGGCTGCTGCCCCCTCCCTTCCTCCACATCCTGCTCCTTCCCCTTGTCCCACCCCTTCTGCCATCCCTTCCACTTGTCCTCCTCTACCTACCTCCTTTTCCACTCTCCCTCTACCGCTCCCATACCCTTCTGCTGCATACTTTCCTCTTTGTTTCCCTTCTGTTTCCTCCTCTTTATACTCACTCACCCACCTTATAATGCCCCTGTTAGCAGTATTTACTGTATAGCTCTCTCTATGTACCTCCTAATATGTTTCAAACTGTGTTTATGTACTGTCTTGTTGTAATCCATGACGTGGAACCTTTGTAAAAGAGCCATGGCTCAAAGGTATTTGTAATCCTAGACCTGAATAAAAAAAAATAAATAAAACTCCCCCCACTGTTGTACCTTATGGGAGGGTGTCCTAACATTCCTTTGTAAGTGGATTGTTTCTTTGGTTAATCGACTGCATCCTTTCATGTGTAATTTTATTGTAAGTTTGTCACTAAAACTTAGAAATGAAAAGTAAAAAAAAACAAAAAACGGGTGGCTCATATGGTAAGTTTTAAATGATACTGAATCCACTGAAATTTAAATCTTGATGCAGATCACTAGAGAAATAGTTCAGATATCAGTGTGAGTGGCTCAGTAGGTAGCACACTCACCTCTGAGGCTGGGAGATCAGAGGGCTGTGGGTTCAGTTCCCATATCTGGCACTTGGGTTAATATCCCAGTACTGACACTGTAGTGCAGCATGAGAGGGGTGCTGCACTTCTGAGGTGCTGTCTTTCGGTTGAGATGTTAAACTGAAGTCCCATCTGCCTGGATTGGTGGTAGTTCAGGTGGATATTAAAGATCCCATGGCACTTATTGAAAAGAGTAGGGGAATTTCCCCGGTGTCCTGGCCAAATTTCCCTTATTCACTAAAAATACCACCAACAGCTTAATCTGGTTCAAGGTCAGTTGGCATTCATCTGTATCCCCCTTTCCTGGGTTGTGCCTGAAAATAGGCAGGATTTGTCTAGTGCACTTACCCGGTCAACAAAAACTAAAAAAATAAAAAAAATAAAAAGATAGCTCAGTGCAGGTCATAGCGTCACAATATACCCTCATCTTCCCTTCCTCTTGTTTCGCTGAAACTGAAGACATTCATATTTGAATCCCTTCTCCCTAAATTACTTTATATGGACTCTAACCCCCCCCCCCCACACACACACACACAACACACACACCCCCCTGCTGTTTCCAAGCAGGTCGAGTCTTTTTCCAGTTTGCTAAAAAGAGAAAGTTGACCTTCATTCCAGAACACAGATTTCTCACACACCTAGTTAGCAAGTTGTTGATATAGTAATCGAGAACAGACGTAAACACATTTGGTGTTGCTGGTTTCCAAGGTCTTTTGTGTCATGGTGTAAAGAAATTGTGCCACATCTACATTAAACAAATAGAACGCTTGTTAAAAGCCCCAGCTATTTAGTTACTAAACCAGCACCTTAATCACCATATCAGACATCTTTCAAAGCTGACCAGGCTGCAGTCATTGATAGCCTACGGAAATGTGGTGCTGTTTTTGGCAGCAGTGTTGTACCTGTCATGCAAAATAATCACCTGTTGCTCATAATCCTTCCCAGAAGTCTCTCTCGGGCACTGGGAGAGTGAGCTGTGCAAATTGTCTGCATCATTAACTGCTGCCCTGTCGTACTACTTGAGGAGACATTAATGAACCATCAGTACATTGGAAATTGAGGGGGGACAGGACAGGACAGAGCAAGTGGTATCATTCAACCAGAAAAAAATAATTTTTTTTTTTGCAAAAGTAAGTAATTGGAACATGTTTTGGGAGTGGTTATTAGTTGTTTGGGACTTTCTGATCCCAAGAGATTGCTTGGGGCAGGGTTGCCTTCCCCTCTAAATTTCCTGATTTTTGTGCTGTCTATCCCACCTCCCTCACCTCCCAGTTGGGACCTTCCTCAGACAGTTTATTTGACCTCCCAGACCGTGGAGTCATTTGGCAGCATTTTTGTTTTATTTTAGTTAATTCTGTTGTAACTGGGTAAGGCCCACTAGGCACAAGAGCCAGTTTTCAGGGGCGACACAGGAGCACTGGGGTGGTTAAGTGACTTGCTCAGAGTCTCACAGTATACAAGTGGAGGTTGTGGGAATCAAACCCAGGTCTTCTGGATGTACTAAACTCATTCCCAGCTCATTACTCTAACCTCTAGGCTATACTGCCAGCATACCACCGTTGTAATGCTGTGCACCCTTGCTCCAGGCAGTAACTCCATGGCTTACTGCCCAGGGTGGGGACCTGATCTAACTCATCATCCAGTGACCAGGCAGCATCTGGTGTTGGGAGGAGAGGATGACATTTACTAAAGATGGGGGCAGCTGGTCCACATTGTTTGGGGAGGCAGGATACTGTCATCTGCCCAGTTAGTGACATATTCCACTGTTTTTTGGTTTTGGTTTTTCTTTGTCCTCCTACAGTACCTCTGTGTCAGCCTGGACAGGTCTTCCATCCACGTCACCAATCTCCCACCTGTGCCGCTAATTGCCTTCTACCCATCCTAGGCATGAGTGGCATTTGCCAGGACGGCAGCTTCCCTTTCCCCCACGGCGGAGTCCATCTGATGCTAGAGCATTTACTGGGCAGGGACTGAATCAGTCTGAGGAGTGAAATTGGCTGGGTGGACCTGGGACAGGCAGGCAGCCCATTGGACTTTGTGGAGAGGATGGGGTTAATTTGCCCACCTGGATTCCTGTCAGTTTTCCTTACACTTGTACTTTCCTTCCACAGTGCAGGTTATGTTTGCACGTTGCTCCCGATGTGTAGACACTTTTGCTGCAGCATCCTCATGCATCTCGCCTCACACTGGTTAACCTCTGTCCCCTGGATCACCACGGGGCATTTAGATGACGAGGTCTGCGTCCTTCCTTCACTTTCCTGAGAAGATGAGCATTTTTTAAGTACATTTAACACTCCTTGGCCAGTCTGCTGTTGACATCTTGGTCTTCTGTGTGGTTGCTTGCTACCTGGTACCACGGAGTTGGCCATTTTCCACTTTTTTTAATCCCATTTCCTTCCCACTCGGAACATGTCAGCACGTACAGCACGTTCCAGCCAGGATGTGCACCAGCCAGTGCCAGACTGCTTACCTGAACTGCCCTGGGCCACCAGGGGCGACTGTGCTGCAGGATAAGGCGATATGCCTTCCTGGAGGCAGAGCCTGTCCAATATAGCACTTCATTCAGCTTCTGCTGGCCTGATGTGGCACCCATTGACTTGGGTTGCCAGCATGTTGAGTAGCACTCCTATTGACTCTACTGCATGCATGTACTGCGTAGGATCATCAGGGCAGATGTGCAGTGGGACAAGGAGCAGTGCATTAAATGCAATTGGAGCATGTCCTTTCTGGCTCTGTTTCCACCTCCTGCCAGTCTGATCTGGTGCTCCTAAATTTGCTCCTGATCTAACTGCTGTTTCCTTGGACTCCCAGATCAGTGTGTGGTGCATGGTATCACAGCAGAATTTGGAAATTGTTGATAGAAAATACAGATCACCCTGTAGCTAGGAAGAAGGTGAACTTCCCTTCCACTAGACAGTTTTATTAATAGCCTGGTGCCCCTCGCCCCACCAGACCCATGCTCCTGCCTTACAAATTGTCAGTGCTCTACATAAATGTTACATGCCCCTTTTTAGGAATGTGTCTTTTTTTCTGAAATAAAAAGTTCAGATAAAAACATAACATGGGTGCATTATTGGACCTACACTATGCAGGGATTTATTTAACTCTAAAAATAGATTAGCGTTTTGCTCATAAAAGTGCTAAATCTTTGTGAAAATGCATAGCTCCTGCCTCACTGTGTTTAACAAACACAGCACTTCTAGAAAATCTATATAAATACTTTCTGTACAGTTAGTATAGTCCCAAGAAAAAAACTGCTAATCAGTTATTTAAAACCCTGCTATGGATGAACAAAAAGCAGGGCCCTGGGACCCACAATGCAGGTGTAGTAGAACGCTTCCTACTCTTGCCTTGGATAGGCTGGGTTCAGAGGTCACCTGGCCCTGGGCCAGGTGTTCTGTTTAGACATTTTATATCATAGGAAAATTTCTGGGAGAACAGTGGTATAATGCACAAGGATACCCATTTTAATTCACAGCCAGACCATGCACAGAAAGATCATAATTATAACGTAATAACTGGGGCCATTTATTTCTCATAGGAGAAGCTGGTTATAATTTGCCATTATAACCTGTTGGTTATAACGGCGAACATGTGCCAGCTTCTCCTCCGCCCGGCATGTGCTCACTCAACTACTGTGCTCTCAGCAGTTACAAAAAACACTTAGGTGAACACCAAACAAGAAACAAAACCACTCTTACTAGTTAAAAAAAAAATGTAAACTCTGACGCTCACTGACCTGCCCTTTGAATACCAGGGACTTCTGGACAGTCTCTCTCTGTCTTTAGTCACCACAGAAACAGCCATGAACTACGACCTCTACGCCTAATTATAATATCGCCGTGACAACGGCGACCTGCACAACTGAAAATAGTTACAACTGAAAACAAAAAAGTTTGTTTTCAGCAATGTTTCCTATCATTTAGAACTGTTCTCCAACTGTAAATCTATTTTTATTACTGTTTTGAGAAGCTGCCATTTACAGACCAAGAATGAAGCTGTTACCATATGCTCTGAGTTAAAACAACCAGTTCTCTGTTAAAAAAAAGTTACTTGTGCACACAAATGCAAATGTTAAGGCAGTATCCCACTGTGCATTCAATGTCTTGTTTCATGTCTCATGTTCTGATGAATAAAAGCAAGACAACACCCTGTTTAAAAGACAGTTTTCTATTCAATGAAATCTGGCTAGAGAAAAAATATCCCTGAACAATTACATAAAACAACACATGGAGGGAGTGCAAAATTTAAATTTAATGCACACCCTCAGTGTGGGATGGTTTGATAAACCTATTGGGCTTCACCCTCTGGATTTATGCAGCATTCCACACCTCGGGTGCATTAAATTATCATTATGCACTCCTCCCCATGTATTATTCTGTACATCATCCACAGAACATTGGGGTATAATACTGAACCCGTGAATTTTTAATTTCTTTTAACTTTTAGGAGCATTATTGTAAAATTTAGCTCATTCTGATAGATGCATACAAAAAAGAGAGCAACAAAACTCAAGACTGGCTGATAAATGCATCAAGAAATAAAAAACAGAAAATAAATGATGAAACAGGTTCACATTTTCCCTTTTTAATTTTGACTTTCTTGAACAATTAAATGTACCCAGGTCCAGGGAGATAGACAGTGGCCAGACTATAGAGTGATCAGACTCAAACTGTAATTTATCTTGAAATGTGATGGAGAGAGGCCATAACTCACTAGGGGCGGAGATATGAATGAATTAGGAAAGTCCTGCCCCCTTGAAAGTGATGATAAACTGAGAATTGTGAGTCAAATTATTACATATTCAGTTTATATAACATCATTTACCCAGTTCTGACTTTTGAATCTTCTTTTGTGTGTGAAGATTTAACTGATTCTCTTGGATTTCAACTGTTGACTTGAGTGCTGCACAGGGCTATTGTAATGCCATCGCCTTTCTGAAAGCTGCTTTCTGGTTCAGTCTTCCTCTGTGATATACCTAAGGCCCCAATTTTTCCAAGATTGCTGCGGAATTTAATGTAAATCGTGGAAAAAACACAGAATTTCCTTTGTGATATATCCAAGGCCCCGATTTTTTCGAGATTGCTGCAGAATTTAATACAACTGCGGAAAAAACGCTGAATATTATTCCGCGGGTTACATGAAGGTTTACATGAACTGCGGAACATTATTCCGCAGTTTACATAAACTGCGGAACATTATTCCGTGGTTTACATGAATTGCGGAACATTATTCTGCGGTTTACATGAACTGCAGAATATTATTCCACGGTCTACATAAATTGCGAAACAGTATTCCACAGTCTACATCATGGTTTACATGAACTGCAGAACATTATTCTGCAGTTTATACTGAAGAGTTGATATTTAGCCAACCTGCTGGTGCAGCGGTACTGCTATCGCTCGTGAGGCTGACAATCCAGGTTCGGGAACATGCCTGGAAAGTTGGAGAGCCAGCCGGGGAAGGAGGATCAAGCATCCTGTGGACTGCTGTCCTCCTCTGGGGTGGGTGGGGTGGAATACGCCAATGTTTGGTTAACTCCTCATGGTAGCCTGGGGTATAACAGCCGGGACTGACTGTGTTTGGGAGATGTGTCAGACGTTCAACACGCTGCCCCATTGTCTTTGTATGACATGCCTCCTGGGGGGAAATGGAGGTTCTGCCACTGCACAATGACATCCACGCCCACGTTGCAGACCCCATGCCATGGATCGGGCTCTCACTCTCATTCTACTGCTCAGTCTTCATTGGGGAAGGGGTTCCAAGGTGGTCCCGACCCTGGGTGGTAAGCCAAGAGTGTTTGGGTGTGAGTTAAGTCCCAGGGTGTGTGGCAGGGCTGAGCGTGTGTAGATCGGACCAGTGGGGCTGGTGGATGAGGTGATAAAGCATAAATGGAAAAAATGAGTCAGTATAAACTGTGAGTAAAACAGATCTGCAGTTTATATTGATTCTGACCAAGTAAAATTATTCCATGGATCATATAAACTGCGGTTATTCCATGGATCATGGGGTATCTGGAGGCAGTCTCTGCCATCTGCATCTGGTGCAGAATGTGGCTGGTACAGAATGATGTGGCTAGACTGTTGACTGGCACTTTGAGATCAGATTATATTATACCTGTCCTCTGAACTGCACTGACCACCAATAAGGTGGAGGATTTCCTTACTGACCTATAAAGCCCTGCATGGCGGGGGTGACGAGCTAACTGCAAGACCTCCTGGTTCCTCATTGTCCGTCGCGCTCTGTTCCTCCGAGGGTTGCCTTTTTGTGGTTCCCAGGGCTAGGATGCGGCATTCTGGGAACCATGCGTTCTCAGTTGTTGCACCAACCCTGTGGAACTCTTACTAAAACATATAAGGGAGGCATCCTCGGTGGAAACCTTCAAAAAAGGGTTGAAAACGTTTTTATTCAGTCAGGCTTTTGATATATATGTTTCGCAGTGAAGCTGAACAAAATGTATGATGGTGCAGGAGGGAGAATAGTTGGATGTAAGAAGTATAGCCCCACAATCCGAGAAGGGGACCCAAGTGCCCAGAACAAAAAGCATTAATCCATAGTATCCACCATAGACTGCACAAAGAGGCCCAAATTATCTTAAGCATGGCAGCTTTCCCAGTCCAAGATATTCAGTGATGTTCAGCTATTTTGGTTACTTCTCTTAACCTCTTTCTAAACGAGGAGCTGTACGTCTCCAGCTCAGCAAAAGCCACTGTCTTACATCCATGGCGCACACATAAATATTTCTGTCATGAACGGAAAACACTTTTGAAGACACGTAAATTCTGGAAGACCTATATTTTACCTGCATATGAAACTGAAAGATGGCTGGAAACTTTCATTTGTTTTGAAATGGTAGGGTGGAACGTAGCCGACGAAATCTCGCGCATGCTGATAAAAGTACTGTGCAAAGATCCCGCGCTTGCGCAAGAGCTGCACATCCTTGTACATTCATGGGATTTCGGCTACGTTTTTAAAATGTATAGTACAGCACTCTCTCAGTGCTTGATTTTTTGCTAAAAATTACTACAAAGCATTACGAATATCTAAATAAAGAGGAGGAACTGCTTTTTACTATATGCAGGTGAAAAGTAGCACATCAAGACTGTGCTCCCTGGCCGATGCGCATTCTCTGGTATGGATATTGTTTCCGGAGGGTGGGTGACTTAAACATGGACCACTCTGGCAAAAACTAATGGAAAAAAATAGAAAAATGGTTAAGAAGAATGCATTTTTCGACATACAAAGTCATTATGTAGTGATTGCTTGACAAGTCTCACGATAAACTCGGGAGCATACCTAGCCCATTGGGATTGGTCTCCATTAACCATGCTCCAAATATAGACCTGGCCCTAGACTTCTTCACATGCTCCGTCACGAAGACCTGTGACATTTTCGCGCTCCTCACCAAGATCCAAACCAAAAAAACAAAATGTGCCATGGGTAGCCCCTTCCCTCATCCAGCAAATGCAAATGAGAGACAACCTGTGGCACTGAGCTACCGAATCTGGCAAGCCAGCAGACAGACTGGCATATAACTCTGAGCACAACAAATGCACCTTGGCCATCCACAGGGCCAAGGCAGAGTATTACAGAACGGTGCTCGCCTCCTCCTGGGGGACCGTCTGGAAATTCTGGGACAACATAAAAGAGCTAAATGGGAAATCGTGCCCCCCCCACAACTCTCCAGCAATGGCTCCACTATCCATGATCCACAAAGCATAGTGGACAGCCTCAGTACTGCCTTCTCTGATCTCAGTTCAGTCCTCCCTGGCAACTTCTTCGACCCAATTCCCTCCCTTCCTCACAGCCGCCCACCATCCATTGCCCTTTTTCTACCTCCGTACCATTTCTGCTCGTGAAGCCAGGCCATATCTAGCCAAAGCCCTCAATGGCATGAGCCCCTTCAGTGACCCTGAGAACACCAGACTCCTCCGCCAGGTACTAGATGCAGTCCTTACCCCACTCACTGACATACTTAACTGCTCACTGTCTCTTGATCAGTTCCCACAAGCCTGGAAAACAGTAGTCATCTCTCCAGTACTCAAAGGAGGAGACAGCTCCTCCCCCGGTAACTATAGGCCGATCTCCATTCTTGCCCCCCAACTCCAAAGCTGCAGAAAGAATAGTTGTGGACCAGCTCACAGATTACCTGGCCAAACATAATATTATGTGCAGGGAGCAGCATGGTTTCCGTGCAGGTCACAGTACCACCGTGGCGCTCTTGGAATTTTCCAACTTCCTGCACGAAGCCCTAGACTCAGGCCACCTGGCGGGAGCTGTCTTTGTCGACCTCTCTAGGCCTTTGACATGGTCAGCCACTCTACTCGACTCCCTCCCCCAGCTCAGTCTCTCCCAAGAGCCACTCTCCTGGTTCAGCAGCTACCTGTCTGACCGGTCCCAGTGTGTAAAATTTAACACCACCCTGTCCAATACTCGACCTGTCTGCTCCGGTGTGCCCCCATGGCTCCATCATGGCTCCATCCTGGCCCCCCTTATCTTCAGCCTCTACCTCAACACACTACGCAGCTCCTGTGTGGGCAGGGTCCTACTCTGTGTGGACAATGCTGTCCTCTTCGCCTCACACCGTGACCCTGCCTCCCTTCAGGTAGCGCTCCAGCACTCCTTTACCCAGACAGAGCGCTGGTTCAGTGCCCACAGGTTGGTCATCAATCTGAAAAAAACAAAAACTATGCTCTTCACCCACCACCAAAACAAGGCCAGAAACTCCCCTCTCCCCCCAAATACTCCCTAGTACACAACACCCCCTCGAACAAGTATCCTCCTACAGATACCTGGGTATAACCTTCGACTCAGCTCTCACCTTCCACTCGCATATTAGCATCTTCTCTTCCACCATGAATGTGCGTATTGGGCTACAATACCGCCACAGAGACTATCTACCTCCCGATGCCCTCTGGCCAGTTGTCACCTCCTCTGTTCTGTCCCTCGCGGACTACGGCCTGCCAATCTAAGCCACCGCCAACAGCACTACCCTTAATAAGGTCCATATGTCCATCAACAAGGCCTGCAGATGCCTGACTGGGGCAGACAGACGCACCCACACTTGCTGTCTATACTCACTGGGCAGCGTGCTCCGCTTGGAGGAGAGGCTGCTCTGTCAAACATGCCCGCTGACCAAAAAAAACACTCTTAGATCTCACGCCCCCTGGTGTGACCTCTACCATCCACAGTGCCAGTAAGACCACCCCTCCGGATCCCCAGGGTCAGGACCTTCCTTGCACAGCGGTCCTTCTACTATCTGGCCCCGCCTTGTTCATCTCTCTCCCCCCACCCCCAAATCATTGATCTTCTTAAAATCAGTCCCTTCAAAACCGCCCTAAGAAACCACATATTTGCCTCTGTCTCTCTCTCTCTCTGTCTCTCTCTGCTGCAGTTGTGCTTAGCCAGCTGGTCCCCTTACCAGCTGGCTCTACTGCCCTCAGCCCATCTGCTTACTTTGCTGTTAATGATGACAATGTCCACCGGGGCAGCTACCACACCACTACTGCCCTAGCTTGCCTCCACAAAGCAATTGTGTAAATAAATATACATTGTCAATTGAAACTTGCGTCTTTGTAACTATGTATAAACTATAAAACCTATGTATCCTGTGTGTGAATCAGTTGACTGTATATCCACTTACGTAATCCATGTTAATGTCTTACTCGTGACGAGGAGCCTTTGGAAACGAGTCTATGACTCAAAGGATTGTAATTACGATATTTTTGATAAATAAATAAAAAATAAATAAATCAGTCTGTGCCAAGAAGCAAACTATTATGATGGGTTAAAAAACTTAATGGGAAAGCCGACAGTGTCCCTTTAAAAAACACATTTTATGATTGTTTTCATTCTACAGAGACTGCTGAAGTAGCTGGTTGTCTGATTCAGACTCCTTTTTCCTTTTAAAGGAAAGCAGTTGCTTGGAGGGGCTGCACCTTTACAGTTAATGGAGCAGCCCCATAGTCTGCCATACTTCCAGGTAGCGGACTTTTCGTTATTAAACTACTTTCTGGTGCAAGAAAAAAAGACACCTTTCTCTGAAAAGCTAAATGGGAGGGTACGGTTTGCAGGGGCAGGAGCCCCTGCACATGACTGCTTTCATGTAAAAAGTAAAACACTGAGTGCCCACCATACTGGAGTTACCTCACCAAAACATGTTTGTTTACATCTCTTGACCAACTACAACTGCATCTTTCCTGGACTCAGGAACACCCCCAACACTATCTAGCTACTCATTATGCAGTGGGAGTAGCTGAGACTATTGCATCACGAGTGGCTGCACTGTTTATGGGTGTTTCTAATGTTAAGGACGTATGCAATAAGCTTAGGTAAACAATTTGGAGCAAAACAAGGCTGCGTCTAACTATGCATTCCCGTGCATTTCAGTTCTAATAAGCAAGGATGGGGGCATATTAAACAACCAGCAACATCAATTAATTTTAGAGAAGGTACGCAATCATAAAATGTGGGTTTTTACCTAGAATTGATATAATGCAAAAAAGGTTGACAGTGTCCCTTCAATTTCTAGATGTGCCGATGTGTGCTGCAAAGTGCTCTGTAAATCGGAGAGCAAGCAAGCCTAGTTCTACAAAAAGGCAGTGCATGGTGAGAAATGCAGAATCTTCCTTTACGGCTCCTTAATATGCCTGCCCAAGATTGAGAACCCACCACATGGCACAGAATGCAGAGCTGGAAATTATTTTTATTATTAATAGCTGAAGGGAACAAAAAAGATATAGACGCTGTTCAAATATTCATGAAAGTGGATCAGGTTGCGTTAATATTGCTTGAGGCAGCCTGCTTCTTGTGCAAACATTGTAACACTGGAGTTTGTTTTGCATTGATTACTTTAACAACTGTGGATCAGTAAATGCTGTGCTTGTATCAAAGGCAAAGACCTCTTCCTGCAGAGTCCTGACCTGATGAAGAGAGTATGTGAAATGAAATCAAGTATTGAAAAACTTACTTTGTTTTAAGTTACTCCAAGGAAAGCATTAGTCGTTCAAACATTTTGTTTGCCATGATGTTCAGCCAGTCTGAATTAAGATCCTAGAGATCTTTAATGATCATTGGAAACTTATAAAGGGGAACAGTCCACATGAAGAGCCCCACGCCCAGGTGCGGGGCTGGTCCCGATTTGCACGCTAACTTAATATTTACTGCAGTATAGTACATTTATCAGGATGATTGTGCTGCCTTCCAGCTGATATTTGCTGTAACCAGAAATCCCAGAATCCCCTTCGGCTGACAGCAGAGCAGGGCTGCAGCAGCTGGAGATTCAATAGCCTGCAGTGTCTGTTAGAGATTTTATAAGCTTCGATCAGATGTTTGCCAGTCCTATTATTCTCCCAGGGCTATTTACAGTCCACTGTGACTGTATTTAGCCCCAGGAGGACAGTGGGACCAGCAAACAAAAGATCAAAGCTCATAAAAACTCTTAACATATACTATGTACGGCAGTGGCAGTTCAGCCCCCAGCTTGACCCCTCCTTTTCTCTTAGTTTCAGTTACTCCTTACGTCTGTCCCACCTGGCTTAAAGCCCACCATGGTCTCTGCTTTCACCACTTTCTTGGACATCCCGTTCCATTTGTACAGCACTCTTTCTGTTCACAAATGCTTCTTCACGTTACTCTTGAATTTGCCCCCAACCCGTTTTTGCCTAGGCATGAATTGGTAATAACAGCTGTTTCTTTTTTTTTGTGTTTGTGTGTGCTTTTTTTTTCTTTGTTTTTTAGCCAAATGATTTGTCTAGGATGACCCAGCTGTGATGCAGTATCTTATTATTAGTAGGGTCTTGCTACTACTCATTTTCACAGCTGGACAGCCTGAAGTATTGAGATGTTAAAGAGCTAGTAGCAAAACATGGCAGGCCGAAAATGTTAGTAATTTGTTAAAGTAGTTCCTTGTTCTTATTTCTGGAGTGATTTTTCTTTTTGGAAGTGCTCATTAGATGGGTTTCTACTTAATAGTATCTAGTGTAATGGGAACATCTGTGCACGACGTGGAAGCAGACATATCTAGTTCCATTCCTCCTACTACATCATCACATGTGATCTAATTTCTTGCTACATCAGAAGTCCCGCTGCTTGATTGGTAACGTGTGTCAGGTTACCAACCAATCAGCAACAGACTGGATCTCCCTTGTTATGAGTTATCACAGTGATTGTGGTCACAGTGCTGATGATATTTAGGGAGGAATAGAACTGCTCATGTCAGCTTCAAGGTAGAATGCTGTTCCATACGTCACATCTGGTATTGTCAGGTAGAAAATCTTATAATAAAACAGAAAAGATAAAAAAAACTCATATTGATATAAGAAGTGATAGCTCATTACTTCTGAAAATTAGTGTAAGTTCCACGTAGTACACTAGCTCTTTAAATGGAGTCGCTCAGGGTCACACAAGTGAGTATTTGTCTCTAGTGGGGGTTAGAACCTGTGGTCGCTTAGTTCCCAAGCCAGAGCTCTAACCACTAGATTTACCCTGGGGTTATGCCAGTGTATTGTTTCCCTAGACATTCTTTCTCTGACCTTTGAGGCAGTGGTTAAATTGGAAACATTTTAGGAGATGGAACTGTAATCTCTGCATTTATGCGGGCTGGAACCCTCTGTAACATTCAATGGAAAATGTCAGAGGAGGAGGTGGAACTGAGTTCTGTGAGTTTCTGCCCAGTTTAATCCCTGCTTCGAGGCCCATAATAATCTGATGACATAATTTAAGTCATTCATCACTGATTATTTTTGCCCCAGCCCTATTTGAATAATTTAAGAGAAAAGCAAAAGGATTTCCAAGCGATAATACCATGATGGGATGTGCAGCAATACTGCAGGCTGTGTGTGCCGTGTGCCTTGTGCCTTCAGCCACCCAAGAAGTGAGGTGAAGTGATAATGTGCTAGCTGGCTCACTATACGAGGCAAAAATGTGATTGTCGAGTGAATAAAGTACTAGGCCAAAGACCAAGTACTTTATTTTCACAAGACAGTCACATTATTGCTGATGGCAGTGAGCCAAGGTTGAGAAAAGCAAGTGGTATGGTTTTAAGCGTCTCTGAGTGGTTCTAAGTGTGTGGTAATGCCACTCTTCCCTCATCCCTGCACTGCACTTGTTTACAGTTAGTGCTGGGAGTGCAGACCAGTCAGAATGCAAGGTAGGATGCTGATGTCACAACCTTCATTTTATTGATAAGAAAATGACTGTTTTGAGCTTGCAGCTGTCATTTTATTGAGAATAAAATGACAGTTATAAGTTTCATCTGGAATAAACTGTAAATCTGGCTTTTGATTGAAGGAGGGATTCCACGCGTAGTAAATGCAGCATATCTGGAATTGTGTTGTCATGCTTCAACAGCAAAATGATGAAAAAATCCTCAAAAGCTCAAAATAAGTCTTTCATCTGACTTGTGCAGTAGTTCTGTTACCTACACAGTTATGTGACTGGATTCCACCAGTTGCAACACAGGATTGTTGTACCATTTTATACAGGTTTATAGTGACAGAATTATTGGTATACAGCAATTAGTTCAGTAGGCCTGTGTTTTGGTGGTTGGGAATTGTGCTGTGATTGAAGTGACATCATACCAGCTCAGCCCACTGACACAGCAAGTAGCGATACTGCTCGCTACACCAGCGACCCGGGGTCTGGAATGAGCACCGGTTGTTAGAGGGCAAACTGGGGAAGGAGGATTGAGCATCCCAGCGGATGTGCTTCAGGGGGAAGGGGCGGGGGACTAGCGCATCTCGCTGCACGACCACGACCTGGATCACCATAGGTGGTGGAGCAGGCAGAGCTGTCTGTGGCACAGGTGGGAGACCGCATTGACTTGGCACATAGTCACACCTTGCGTGTGCATGTCAGTCAGTGAAGCCGGATGGTGTCTCCAAAGGGAGGAAAGGGGAAGAGCAGTAAAAAGAAAAAAAACAAAAAACTCAGAAACAATGCAGGGTGGAGCACCAGTGGTATTTTTGGGGTCCCAGTGTGCTGACTGCTTGCCCACCTGCCTCCAAAAACTGAGTTGTTTGGGGGAGACCTGGCCTACTCTCCCCCCACACACCTCATCAGGGAATGCCTGAGGTAAGGGACATGTGACAGAGAAGGTTTGCGTGTGGCTAGGAGGTCACCAACTAGGGTGCAAATGGGGCAGCTGCAGACAGGGTAGTATAAGCAGAATGTTTTTAAACAAAGCCTTTTCCCATTGAATATTGTGGCTCTGAGCACTCCGGTCAGTGACAGCAATGTATAAAATAGCAGTGCAGTGGTATAATTTAACATTATTTTTATATATGTTTTTATCCTTGCTTCTGCTGCTGCCCAGGGATATACTGTGTTAATCAGGAACATATAGTACCCTGTTCAGAAGAGTTTCACCATCACATGACCCCCCCTTCACGCTTGTTACCTCCCTCCTTCCTCCGACGTGTGCCGTGTTAGTGAGCCTAATAGTGTGCCCCTGTTTAAGGAGCAAGCTTCCTGACCCACTTGCAGGGGTCGTTGCATGCTGAAATCTGCTGCCAGCTCTCCCTGGCTGACTTGCGCTGTGGCCTGGCCTGCCTCCTGATGCAGACACTGTAGTCTGTGCCTGAATTCTGATTGCCTGCATGGCAGCACAACTTGCTGTTGTTGGCCCATTGGGGTGACCCTGTTACATTTCATTCAGTAAACTGTATGTTACTACCACTGTAGAGGGTGGAACCTTGTGTTCTTATGTCTAAGAAATAAGTGGAACTTTAAAGGGAATGTGTACCTGAGCCTCTCTCCCTCCTCCCATGTCTCCCCTGCCACTCGATCTAGCAGTCGCCAGCTGAATTAGTTTTTTCCCATTAGTAGAAATGTGTTTCAAAATAATTTAGACACCTACGATTGCAGTGACCTAACCTGCCATCTTGTCCCACATTCTGTCGTGCAGCAGGCTTCAGTGTTGACTCTCCTGACGTGAGTGTCTCACCATGTCCATACATACTCAGTCATGCTCTGCGCTGATTTGGCCAGGTAAAGCATGCTGGAGACACTGCATATTGTAAAATGGCACTGTAGAGGCATGTGAAATGCAAAGTTCTGATTGGTTATTTAGCAGTAGGTGACCATGGATTAATTTCCCTTATTAATCCATGGTTTGCATCGGGAGTGCACTGAAAAAAAACAATTAAACCACAGTTGCCATCAGGACTGCACTGGAGAGCACACTGAACAATTGCAGGTTGAGGTTATCACATGACTATAGCCGAAGAGAGCAATATTCATCGCCCATTCACCACTATCTGACTTGCCACCCACCCGGCAAACCTCCGTGCAGCAGTGAACAGTAGTACTGGTTCCGCTGGGCAGTCATCAGGTGTTTAAATAAGGAGTTTTGTACTTCAAAAATGGAAGTACAGTGATGTTCTCCCAGTAACAGAAAAGGCAGCAGACAATCCCCTGCTGGAGTCCATGCTCAGTAACACAGTGCAGAGAGGAAGAGAGACAAGCTATTTTTGCAAAAGTTAAATAGCAGCTACGATATTTCCAATAGGTGTGTTCCAGTTGTTTTGTATTGTGTGTACACTGACATTGACATTGTTTTATGCTGAGTTCTCTTTTGAAATTTGATACTTGGAACTTCCTTGAAAATGAGCTTTGCTCAAGTGAATGTATCCAATTATTCATATTTGAATAAAAAATGATTTACTACTACTACTACTTTACTACACTGTGTTTAACAGCTCAGCATAAAGCGTTCCAAAACTAAATCAGTCTGTTTTCATTCATTCAGAGAATATTAGTCATACAATCATTGCCATGTTACAAGAGGATTAAGCCACTCGAAAGGATGGGTCTGCTGTGGAATTAATCCATGGTTGGGTTGTTGGAGGCACTCTGCCCCCTATCTCCCCCCTCCCACCATGGATTAATTCCACAGTAGACCCGTCCTTTCTCATGGCTTAATCCTTACTTGTGTGCAAACATGTAAGTGTAACCCCTAGGTGGCGTTGTCCCAAGGGGTACTACCCCTGCCTGCTTGGCTAGTAGCAGGTTAAGGGGCCTGAGTTCTGAAATGGGTACCTGCACCCAGAGGTCAGGGACAGGTTGGTAGTGGTCAAGATACCCTGGGCACAGCCCTCTGGGACACTGTAACTCCCCCTTTTTCCTTAGTAGTGGCCGGAACAATACACAATAATCACTTTCACAATACCCCTGATGCACCACACAACTACCCACACTGTTTGCAATTACCAGCAGGGCTTTCCTCTGGCCTGGCCTTGCCTTGGGGACCCCCTGTAAAACAAGGTTATACACAGCAAATAACAGCAGTACAGTACTCTTGCACAAACTGGAACCACAGTCAGGGTAAATGCAAAAAAGAGTTGGATCTGATTTACTTAAGGGGCTTGAGCAAGGGATGGGCATAATCAGGTTCATTTGCTTAAAGGCTGTATCAATCAAACAGTTATGCATGCACTTCAGGGTCCATAAACAGTCACACACTCTGGGTACCCAGATGGAGAATGGGGGCTAGCCAGGAACGTTGCAGCTGGTTGGGGTCCTGTGATGGAAGAAAACAATATGCACAACACACACTATTTGTAATCCGGGGCCGGAGGACTCAGTTCGAGAAAAGAAAAGACAGATGACACACTTTTAGATTAGGCTGTTATTGCAGGGAGCTACGCTGATGATTACTCACGATACCCATGACTGGACACAGGCTAGACGGAAATTGAGACAGCAGGTGGTTAATCTGAAGTGCCAGGAGAAGCAGGGCTCACATGATTCGCTGAGGTATCATTCCTGTTCAGGCATGGAGCAGGGGGCTGATCTCCAGGCAGGTCTCATCGGTGGCTTTCTCTGTGCAGTGGGGTAGTCTGGCAGGGCCAGCGCGGCATGGCCCAGGCCAAATGGAGATGAACACAGATTTAGTCCGATTTGGCTGGATATAAAGCTTCTAGCAAGCAGAACACCATCCACACAGTGGGGAACCAAATCACGACCCACTTTCAATACACAGCACATTTACATGTAAGGAAATTCTACTTTACCAGGCAAACCACTGTCCGGTCACGATTGCAAAGACTCTTCACAAACTGGGGATTCAAAAGCAGCTGGAAATCCTGACAGGCCGATCGCATTCAGCAAATCTTCGGTCAGGGATGAGCCTGGTAGAAATCAGTGGCTTACTTCTTTCTCATAAACTTGGATTTAGATCGAAATAATTCTCTTCTCTCCCCTCTCAGGGGCAGCAGCAGACATGCAGGCCACAACTCAGGCCTTTCCACAGTTCTGCCACGTGAAACTACTCAGATGGCTGCTTGATTGTCTCAAGCTCTTGCTCATTCAGCTCCCAGCTGAGATCTGACTGAAACCGCAGACAGCTTGGAGATTTCCCTCAGATTCAAAAGGTTCGGTTGGCTGATTCATCTGCCATTCACAACAGGAGCTCCCCCTTCAGGTGCAAAAAGGCGCCAAAAGCCCAAAACTACAATTCCTACAGATTTTGATTCCAGACAGCTCCTGTAGTCTGGCTCCATTTTAGGTCCCACCAGATGGATTGGTCCAATTCGGCAGTTCTGGGCCAAAATGGGAGGGGGTAAACAAAACAGTCCTTGATGCAAAGAAGGCAGGTTAGACAAATTACATTATTATTACTACTCTAATGAATGATCAGCAAACAGTTACATTTTTCAACAGAGCTCCCTCTCAGTTTACTTATGACTGCAATCCAGGCAGCTCTTAAAGAGACAGTACACAGAGGCTATACAGCCACTTTCACACAATCACATTTAAACTGCTAAAATGCAGGACACTAGCCTGGCAGTGAGCATTTAGGCAAGCTCGAGGAAGACTTTTCAGGAACCCCCATTTGTAGGGGGTTACGCCAGAATTGTATGCAAATTCTTATGCCATTCAAATTGTGTAATTCTTGACACATGTTTTATTAAAACTTAATGAAGAGAACATTTAAAAAATATCCATAAATTTGTTGGAAAGCTTTAAAACTGTAGTATGCTGCAAAACCACTGTTAAGGCGGTATCAGAAGATTTGCACAGTATCAGTACGATAACATGTGGTCCCGTATTATACAGTGAACCCGTGATACCATTAAAACATTGAACACTGTAAATGATACGTGGCTCATGGACCTTATTCCTAAAATTTTAAGTATGCAGCAGGACACAGTAGTTCGTGTAGTCATGTGTCACTTATCGCACGCATTGAGTGTGTTGTTACTCACAAAGAGTTTTCGCTGAGTGCCTTTAAACTCGCAAGATGAAATTTCGATTGTTGACGATAATTACATACCCATGAAGTGTTGAACTGCACATGTGACATGGGTTCGATGTAGAAATGTTTGGAAAAGTAATTTGTTTTTTGTAGCATGAAAACAATAGTTTCATTATGAAACATAACCAGAAGACAGAAACATAGTTTAGTCAATGCATATCGATAGTGTAGCCAAACCTGTGCTCAGGGTAAAGATGTGCAGGAGTGTAACTATGACCAGATATTTACACTATTGAACTTGTCTTTTGTCCAGTCATTATCCATGTTAAACATACAAACATAGAAACTTGGAAAGTGACGGCAGATGGGGACCAAAAATCCATCTAGTCTGCTCCGAGTGCTACCCCCCTTAAAATTTGTTAGAGACAATCCCCTTATGCCTATCCCAAGCAGATTTAAATTGCCCTACTGTTTTGGAGTCAATGACTTCTACAGGTAGCCTATTCCATGGAGCCGCCACCCTTTCTGTAAAGAAAAACTTACGCATGTTACCCTGGAACCTCTCTCTCCTTAATTTTATTTCATGACCCCTTGTCCTTGTGGAGCTATTGATCAGAAAGAGTTCCTGGGTAGGGACTCTTTATGCCCTTCAGGAACTTGAATGTCTCTATCATGTCACCCCTGTCTCTGCACTGCTCCAGTAAGTACATGTTGAGTTGCCGTGATCTGCTTTTGAGTGGCAGTTCATGGAGTCCTTGTGCCATTTTTATTGCCCTCCTCTGTACCGTCTCTAGTGTATCCATGTCCTTCCTGAGATTAGGCCTTCAGAACTGTATGCAGTAATATAACGTTACATTAACACCAGGGTACTAGGTTGTCTAGTTTAGTGCCCAAACCTGTAGTTCTATTATTTTTGCCTCTGTCACACTTTCTACATTTTTGTTTAAATGTTATGTTTATTACATTTTGAAAGCAGAAGTTACAAACATTTGATCCACAGGAGAGTACCACGTACAGGGCTACGTACACTTACAAAGGAAGAATGGAGAACACCCCCTCATTATATACTCCGGGGGGGGGGATCCTGGGGCCATTAGGTTTATTATATCATCATAAACTCTCCTAAATGCATGCAGCCAAGGAAGTACACAGGATAACCTGCATAGGAAATTCACAACATTATCCTGTTACCATTTTGACCATATGGTCTAATGAGTCCCACCTGCACCGTAAAAATAGCATCAAATACGTTCCCCAACTCCCAGGAATGCATTGTAAGATCGAACTATTAGTTTGTAAACTTTAAAAACGTTATAACAATGTAAAAAACTTTGACAAAACTTAAGGTACTGCAACACCAGTCATTAGCAGTGTGCCACATATTTTGCACTCTTGTGGTCACAGATAATTGCAGAGCATTGCAGTCTTGGTATCAGTGTTCCACATTTGAATGATGCAGCGTTTAAAAATGTGGGCATCATTTTCATGGGTGCTCCCCCCAACCGCAGCTGCCCTATCCACTTGCTCATGGCAATCTCCCTGACTACATCCAAGCATTCTGCATTGCTTATACTACCTGCTTTTACCCCGGACTTCCTTCTCTGGGGTGGGGTTTTTGCGAGATTCCCAATCGAACAACTTGGTTCTGAGAGCCAGGTAGGCATTTGGTGCGTTTGGGTCGGAGAGTGCTTGCAGTGTCATCCTACTCACAGGTGTTTTTCTCTGATTCTGCCCTGGTCCCCTGAGATGCTGAAGCCGAGCTCATGACAACATACACACAGAGGTGCGACGACACTCAGTCTGAGCCAATCCACATTTACTCTGCCATTGGTCTGCCTGCACCTCCAGCTGTGATCACTGAATGAGTGTCTAGGGTGATCAGTCTTAAAGGAAAACTGTCCACAACAGTGGAGGCAATCGCCAGGGCTGCCAAAACGCATGATCACAACAATGTACATGGTTTAAAATAAATGCAGCTAACCTTTCTCTAGTTATTTAGCTTCTTAATAGTTCTCTCTGGATGTACGATGTTGAAACTCCACCACGGAAGACTGAGTGTGCCCAGGCATCCTGTCCTGTGCTGGAAGGCCTGCATTCGATCTGGCGAGGCGCAGCTCATATCGGAGAAAAGAACTATTGTGGCACATAGAGATATGTGAATTGAACCTCTACAGTCAATTCCCAGTGAAAATTGAGTTGTGTGAGAGTACTTAAACTGTTCAGTCTAGAGTTTCAGCCCGGGCATGCGTGGTGCTAGGTGCTACCACGCATGACCGAACTCAGGGCTGCAACTTTATGGAATGATTATGTAACTCACATGGCTTTCTACTGGGGAATTGGCTGTAGAGGTTCAGTTAACATACTCTCACGTCACAATAGTTCTTTTTCTCCAGAACGCCGTCATTATTTGTAATGAGCTTTCCGCACAGGACAGACTAAGGTTAATACTCTGTCTTCTGGCACGCGTAGTTTTGACATGGCGATCCAGGAGAAGCTAAATAACTAGAGAAAGGTTAGCTGCATTTATTTTAAACCATATACATTGTAATCTGGCGTTTTGGCAGCCCTGGTGATTGCCTCCACTGTTGTGGACAGTTTTCCTTTAAGTTTTCATCCTGTGACCAGTTCTGTGGTGACTTGGGCTCATTTCTGAAAAGAGTCCCTGGCATCGCAAGTGGTAGCGCTATTGCTGTGCAGACGGACCTCCACATACCCATCCATATTTTCCTATAAAACCAATCTGTGAGTACTGTTGATCTGTTGGTTTCCCTGGAGACTGTTCCATTCCTGTACATCTGTGAATCATGCTGACATTTGTCATCTGTGTTTCAGCAGTACTAAGTTACATAAAGTGTCCTTACTCTGCCTCTGCTACTGGTTAAAACCAGTTTCTAAGCTGAGCTAAAAGCCATGAGAATTAAATCAGTACTTTATCATCAGATTCTGTCCCCCGAAAATGAGGCCATCAAAGTTAATTATCCTTCTAATAAAGGATATTGCTTTTGGGTTCTGTTTTCAATAATATGAAAATAAATTGCCAACTTCTGCATTCATTTTCTCCACGTGAAGACATTAGCTTTCCCTGTCTGTTTCATTATGGGTGACATGAAACTGAAAGATCTTCTCATTACTGTAGCCTTTGAACTAGATATGCAGTATGCATAGTGGAACAGATGCTGGTTACGCAGTGATCATACCCCCTGCTGCAGATGCTGGTTATGTAGTGATACCGTCACTGGTAGAAATGCTTGTTGTGCAGTAGTTATGTCACTAGTAGCAGTACTGTTTCTGTAGTGATCACCTCACTGGGAGAGATACTGGTTACGCAATGATCATTTCACTGTTTTTGCCCTTGCTATTTTCTTTCTATATTGGGATTTTGATTCCTAAATTGTAAACAGAAATTGGAGCGTAAGCTTAAAACTGGACACAAAAGTCCACCTGCAGTGCATTGCTGTGGCAACCCATGTTCAGGAGCGTACTTGAGAGCTGTCCAGGATGGGGTGGTGCTGTTACATGGCATTGCTTCCAGCCAGGAAGGGGAGGCCCTTTGTTCAGCAGCTGCTGCGACCTCTGTGATGGGCCAGGGAGCTAGCCACCTCCACAGTGGGACACTGCATGCTCGCGAGGGCCGTCATCAGGCATTTCCTGGTGCTGTGCTGAAAGCAGTGGTATCGGAGAGAAAATGGGGGGGTGTCTGTGTACTGCAAACCATCAGAATGACAGTGTCTTGCCCTGCTACATGTAGATCTCTGGTCATGACAATGGGGGGGGGGCGTTGCTGACTTAAAGAGATAAGACTGCGTGAGGAGGATGGTTTGGGAGCAAAAAGCAGTATGGAAAGAAAAACAGCTTTGAAACAAAATTGGGTTTTGTGGTCCCAGTAAGATGCAAAATTGGGCTTTGTATCCTAAATATGTAACCCCACCCCAGCAGCATTGAATTGCAAAAGCTTGCCAAGTGGCTCATACCGGAAATCACAGCAGAGTGATATAAGAACTCCTTGTCTATTCATCACTGTTTCAAATCCCACCACTGCTGCTGACCTGCTCTGTGAATCTCACTTGTTAACACTTCAGTTGGAATGGCTGTTCTGTAATAGTATTTACTGGGGTTTATCCTATAAATGGAATGTGGTCCAAATCTCTGGAATCATGAAATCCCTCTTTGTTTATGGTAGTTGGAAATGCAGGCAACATCAGTTAAAAAAAAATAGTTGAATGACAACTGTTTGCATGTGTATATTTGCTGTGTTGGGCATAGATAGCACGGTAGTTAAAATGAACAAATAATGCTGGTCCGTTGGCCAGGCCTTCCATGTGTGACACTGACATCCCGGTTTCAGGAACGGACCCGAGAGTCAGAGGGCTGGCTGAGGGGAGAAGGAGGAAGCGTCCCAGGGACTGCTGTCCTTTGGGGGGGGGGGTTTGAGTGTCTGGCACGTAGCTGACCTCTGAAAGGGTTGGAGGCAGCTGCCGGCACCTGCATCGTTGCTGGGGTAGAAAATGTGGAATGCCACCTACCTCATGCTGCAGGTCCCGCACCACTGCCCATGGCACCACCGGAGATTAATCCCATATCTGACGTGAGGGTGAGCCCCTGGGGGGCAAGCCAGGGTGTAACCCTGGGATGGAAGCATCATGGGACCATGTACCAGCATCTGAAGGGTGGTTGGACTCCTCGGGGATAAGACAGGGGGCATCTCCGGCTGCGTAAGTCCAGCGTGGATGGATGACTGGGCTGGGCGTGGGGATGAACTGATGGGAGCCTGTCCTGGGAGGTGAAGAAGTACACCAAATCAAAAAAAATGAACAAGTAATTTATGTTATAATAATGAAAAGGTTATAATGATGAAATTGTCACAATTGGGAAGTCAAGAGATTCACTCATAATATTAGAAGAAGAATCAGCATTTATATATTAGCCGTGTTTACACTACCTTTTCTGTTGCAGTGCCATTTCCGGCACTCCACATGCTGCATTCCTGACTTGTGTTTTCAGTTAAAGCAGTTGTACAGTGGTGCAGGGTCAGTCTGTGGTGCAGACTATACTTCCTGCATTTTCGTCAGCACTTCCGCCATGGTCCAGCGAGGGGTTACCATTCATGTACCTCAGCAGCAATTATCCACAATAATGTGACTTCGACCGGGCTTCCCCTCACCATTCTCCCTACTAGTTGTGTAATAATCACTAGCTTTAAAAAAAAGATTATGCTTTATTGCTCCGCTTATTGCCGGTACCTCAGCCCAGTCATGGATCCCTCTGCTCCCACTCCCACATTGGCCTCGACTCCCTGATACCCCCTGGGGTGGGGTTGCAGCACCACAAGTGCCGCAATCAATGGGATAGGTCAGGGAGCTGGCCTGGGAGCTAATCGAAGCAGAGGGGCAGGCTTCAGCTAAGCAGCAGGCAGTGGTATTTTTCCCCGATATACTGTGGTGGGGACGTGCAATGATGGCCATCGTCTGCCCCAAATGTATTGGCATTGGTGCATGCAGTATGCCCAGCCTCCGCAAGGTGTCTGTATAGCGCCGAGCACTCTACCACCTTCCCCACTGGAGAAGGAGAGCAGTTGCTGGATGCTCAGTCCTTCTCCCCCCGGCCGGTCCTCCGACGTCCCGGGTCCGTTCCCCATCCTGGGTCGCTGGCGTCACAGGTCAGCACCCTACATCAGCGGGCTGGCATAATCACTAGCTTCTTGATGTCTGCTGTTGAACTAACCTTTTCACTTAGCTGACATCACAGTAAAGACGAAAATTTACGATGTTAAATCCTGTGCCCCACATAATAAGCTCCAATGTAAAAAGTGTTCTTTCAATGTCCCATATTGTTGCTGTAAATATTACTGCAGATACCCTAGCATTTCAGATTGGAAATTTCCTGTCCCAGACAGCGTGTATCAGAGTGAACAGTGCAACTTGTCCACATGGCTACGTACACCGCTCGCTGCGGTATGCATTCCCTTTTTGTAGTGGCTCTGGAAGAGGAGAGGGGACCAACTTACCGTAATCCGGTAAATGTCCACGTGTCCACATTTGCACCGAGTGCTTAAGTTGCTGTGGTGTAACTACAGCCGTGCAAACAGGCCTGTTGTGATTGGGCAAGGGCTTCAGAGGGAAAAGGGTGAGAAAGGCAGTGTGGGCAGAATTGCAGAAGAAATTCAGTATTTCTGGTACTGGGACAGATGAAGAAGGGGCACACCCCCTAAAGCTCTCTCACAGTTCAGACCGATACCAGTTTATTCATGTGCTTTGCAAACAAACATAATTAGCTCGATTCCAGTGATAAGGTGACCTGGGGCATACATGCTGAGCCTTGTTTATAAATGTTATAATGACCAAAAAGCTTTCATTTTCGTGTTGAAAACACAGGTAGGGAGAATAATGCAGCTTCTTGCCTACACTGATCAATGAGTGTGGGAAAATATTAGAATATCTGTTTTACTTGCTTTTTACCACAGCGTGAGAATACATTAATTCCATGAGTTGCAAACACTGCATCATGATGGGCATGCAAATGATATGGGTTTTGCAACATAGTATCATAGTAAAAGCCAGCAGAAGAGGCCCCTTGGTCTGTCGTGTCTGCTCGGAAGCTAGCCCCCTACTGAGAGCTTGCTCCTCCACCCCCCACAGCCCCAGAGGTGGCCTTCACTGGCCTCAGTTTCCCCTGTACCTGTCCCAATCCTTCTTGAATCCTTCCACTGTGGTCTCTTCCGCCAGACTCCTGTGCAGTGCGTTCCATGGTTCCACCACCCTCTCGGTGAAGAAGTGTCTGCGGCACTCCCCCTTATACTTCTCCCCCCCTTCCAGCTTCCACTCGTGCCCCCTGGTAGTTCCCCCCTTCTTAAGCCTGAACACTTCCCTGGCTCCACCCTTATTTATCCCCTTTACATACTTGAAAGCCTCTATCATATCCCCTCTGTCCCTCTTCTCCTCCAGTGCGTACAGATTGAGTTCTTCCAGTCTCTCCTCATAGGTCCTACCCTCCATGCCCTGAATCATCCTGGTCGCCCTCCTCTGGACCCTCTCCAGCAGCACTATGTCCCTCTTAAGATGGGGTCTCCAGAACTGCACACAGTACTCAAGATGCAGCCTAACCAGGGCATTATACAGAGGGAGGATCACCTCTCTCCTCATGGAGGTAATCCCCCTGGTTATGCAGCCCAGTATCATGTTTGCTTTTGCTGCAGCTCTTCGACAGTTCTTAGTATTATTCATTTTGCTGTCCATCACTATCCCTAGGTCCCTCTCGCCCGATGTGACTTGCAGTGTGGTCCCCCCCCAGGGTGTATGCATGTCCCAGGTTTCTGACTTCCAGATGCAGCACCGTACATTTCCCTGCATTGAACTTCAACCCCCACTTCCTTGCTCACACCCCCCAGAGTATCCAGATCCCCCTGCAGGGCCTCTCTCCCCTCCTGCCCATCCGCCTGTGCTCCCAGTTTCATCTGCAAAGAGACTCAACCTACTCCTAACACCCCACCCTATGTCTGAGATATAGAAATTGAACAGGAGTGGCCCCAGGACTGAACCCTGGGGGGCCTCACTGATAACATGAACATCTCTGATGTTCCCTGAGAAACAAGGCCATCAACAATTGGCACAGGTGGGAGGCGTCCTATCTCCCCCATTCCCCCATCCTAGCAGGGGTTCCACAGGGCTCAGTCCTGTTCTCTGTTTTCCTAAATGACCTCCCCTCTGCTTGTGTTGCTCTGTATATCCACATGTGTGCAGATGACACGGTCATTTACACCTCCAGCCTTTTGGCTTCAGCTGTGGAAGGTTTGCTGCAGTAGGACTTCCACAACGTACTACGCTGGTTCCACACCAGCCAACTCTGGGTCAACACCAAGAAAACTCTATGACCTTTGGCACCAGCCAGAAAGTGGCCAGGCTCTCGCTCTCCCCTGTTTTCTCCACACTAGATGGCATCCCTCTGGAGGTTGTGTCTGCCTTCCAGTACCTTGGTGTGTGGCTTGATGGGAAGCTTGAAATCTTGGCCCACATCGACGCCATCCATGCTAAACGTTACCCTAAACTTGGTACCTTGTACCACAATAAGGACTGCCTCTTCCTCCAGGTCCACCAGGAGCTGGTAACCAAGATAGTTCTCCCAGTCTTCGACTGTGCAGATGTGGTCTATGGCATTGCCCCTTCCTCCTCTCTTGCCAGACTGGATTCCCTCTGCAACACCTTCTGTCATTTTGCTACTGACTCTCCCCTCAATACACATCACTGCTCTTTCTGTTCCTCCCTTTACTTACTCCCACTACCATCACGTCACCAATCCCACTGTCTCCCCTTCATTGCTAAATACTGGTTTGGGTCCCTTCCCTCCTACCTTTCTGCACTGCTTTACCCTGTCCCTTCCTCTTCTTACTCTGTCTGCTCCAGGGGTTTCTGCACCTTCTGCATTCCCCACCCCCAATCCACTGCCAGACAAGATGCCTTCTACTGCCTATCTTCCATCTGCCCCCTCTCCCCTCCGCCTTTCCCCTCACTCCCTGCCTTTAGATGTCAGCTAAGGCATCTTCCTGCACCCTCCTGTTCTGTTAACCCACCTCTTGACTATTAGTACTCTCTCTTCTGATCCCCCCCTTGCTTGGACCCCCCCCTTAATTGAGGCCATATGTGCCTCCACCCAAGGTCTGTTGTTGGATCCCACTAGCACTGTCACCTACCCCAAGAGATGCTGCACACTCTATTGTACTCTCTCATGATTGCCCACTAATCATTGCATTAATCTTTACTGTTAATGTATTTAGCCACCACAGTGCTGCTACATCTGTGATATCGCCTATGTATCTACATTACGTTTTGTTTGCTTTTGCAGCACATATTAAGCAGTAGCATGTATGTGAAATGAAAAGCAGGGGTAAAGTTTCAAGCAGGAGTTAGGAGTTGCTCAAGAAAACCCTCTATCTTGCATTTCCAGCCTTGTGATTGGGCAGTGACATCAAAGGGAAAATGAGAAAGAGTAGGTGGGACTGGGGAGGAGATTTATTATTCTGAAGCCATGATAGGTAGAGCATACCCCCAAAAGCCTTGTCAGATGCTTTGCAAGCAAACATAAGAGAAAGTATCAGAATCCTATGGTTAAAAAAAAAACAAAAAAACACCGTTAACCAGTGCCCTTAAAAAGTGTTTGTAATCCAAATTCTGCTGCTCCCTGGTCATGTTGATTTGACCCAGTAGTTTTACCTATTGGTAATAGAACCAGGGACCCACTTTCAGCATTTATCAATGCTGGTTATGTCCCCAGCTGCGTTGCTAAAAGCATAAACCACTAGGTCCATTGAATTGTGGGACAGCAGAGACTTATGGGTGTGGGGGTATTGGGCTGCAGCAGCCATATATTTACATCAGAAAAAGCAGCAAATATTTTTTTTCCCATACAGATTTTTATATCCCCACTGGAGCCTGGCAGGTGGCTATGGCCCACTCTTGGAGGGACTCATCCTCCATGCCTGAGCATCCCCGCTCCGACCAACCCCATAATTCCCGTGTGGCTCACCTCACATTGGGGCCAGGGAGGGGAGCGCTGGCTTTCTTCTCCCCCCAGAGCATTATCCAGAAGCTGGGGCGGCCACGGGGACGCAGCAGGCCATCATGGAGCCTGCCAGCTCCCTTTTCCCCCATTCCCCCTCCCCACCGACGTAAGGACGGTGGTACATAACTCTGGACCCATACTGCCCTCCAGCCACTGCCAGAGGGCAGTCAACGAGCAGGATGACAGTCTCCCTCCACTGAAGGAGAAGAGTAGTCCTCCGGACACTTAATCCTCCCTCGCCGCGGCTGACCCCTGGTGGTCCGGGCTCGTTCCTGAACCTGGGTCACCGGCGTGGCGCAAGGTGTATCGACCAGTGCCTCAACCTCCAGCACCACCGGGCTGGCTTAGTAAATATTATTTTAAAATTTTATTATACAGGTATTTTTCCGATTCAGTTGCCAGGAGTAGCAGTAGGTTAGCTCTACTGATGGTTCAGATCCTGTTTTTCGTTTAACTTTTTTTTTTGTTCTCTACTTTCCCCCTGCCTTTGCAGGAACTCCCCCATCACCTCAGACACCAGTTTCTCACCTCAAGCAGCCCTATCAATTATCATACACCTCACATCCCCACCCCATATTCCCGCATTCCAGCCTTCTTGTTTCTCCATTGGTGGCATGACCCCACACAGTGGGGCATCAGAGGCTGCTCCTCAGAGGAAATGCTTACCCTGTTACAAGACAGGTCTTGGAGGTAGGAACCTCTGAAGCAGGCAGGGCTGTGGCTCCTAGGAAAGGCCCTCAATTGGATATCAGGAATGCGTCTTCCCGAACCAGCAGGCTACACATTCCGGTGTCCTCCTCCCCTGGGGGCAGCTCTTGTAGGGAGTTCTGCAGGCAGAATCATGTGAAGGTTGGACGCACGTTTTCACAATTCATGCAGCCACTGTCGTCCCTGACTTTCTAGTCTAGAACACCTGGCAGATTTTTGTCTGACTTCAGATGAACTGGGAGTGCTCTGGAGTCAAAAGACGTATAATGGCCGGGCCGGTGGCGCTGAGGGTTTATTTATTTAGCTTTTGTTGACCAGGTAAGTGCACTAGACAAATCCTGCCTATTTTCAGGCACGATCCGGGGAGGATACAGATGAATGCCAACTGATCTTGAACCAGATTAAGCTGTTCGTGGTATTTTAGTGAATGAGAGAAATTTGGCCAGGACACGGGAAATTCCTACTCTGTTTCCTGGAAGCAGAGGGGTCCCATTTTCATGAGGGACCAAGATGGCTGCCACTGTCTTTGCGATGGAGGAGGAAGGAGGTCTGGTTGGGGCTGAGGTAGCCCAGAGTATGTCAATAGTTACTGTACCTGCTTTTGAAGAACCAGTGGTGTCGGTGGCTGGGATGCACCCGCGGTGGCCAGCAAAGCGCACGATTCAAGTGGGCCTTTGAATTTTTCGGAAACGTCCTGTTTGAGTCTTGTGGAGAAACAACGTTGCCTCGAGGAGGAACTTTTGCGCGTTAGTGACTTGTTGCAGAGGGAACGCCGGACCGCGATTTCAGAGGAGGACGGAAACGATCGGCTACTTAGCCGAATGCTGCTGAGTCTGAGGGACCAAGCAAGCTTCTTCCACCGGTGGAGAGACCTATCGGGGAATTGGACAAGCCTTCCAGGGATTGGGGAACTTTGGTGGAGGAGTCCTGGTCGCCGGAGCGAACGTTGCGAGGGGCTGGATGGATTCCAATTTCTGGAGGCACATGGAGACCGGAGCAAGCTGTTCCTGCTCATGCAGTGGATGAACAGATAAGTCCTTATGATATATCTGACTCTATAGGGGCTGTCTTGAGTACTGAGGCTATTGTTTCCCCTACCCCCCCTGTCTACAGATATTGCTTCTGATTTAACCATGGGATCTCGGGGCTGGAGATGTGAATGCTTCCCCTAGCCTTCCTGAGTCAGTTGTTCATCCTATCTCTAAACCTTCTTATGCTAGCCATTTCAGACAGCCGCTGGAATTGGCAAAGCGATGTAATGCTGTTAAATTACGTTATGTGGGTCCTAGGATACTCCCCAGATAGGTTTTTTGTTGGGAAGACATTATTGAAAGCATAGCATGGGTTTTTCCTCAGAGGTATATGCATTAATACATGTTCCGGGAAATCACCTTTGGCGTCAGCTTTAGCACCCCTGCCTTGATGGAGTTGTTTGGAGTCGATATCTGAATTTGAAGGCTAACCCACTATGGTCTGACTTTATTGTATTACCTTTGTCTCAGCAGGCCTATAGGATCATCACAATCATGTTTGAATGAAGGGTGAATATTGTTGATATTGTTAAATGGCTGTCTAAATCTTGTGATATTCAGGGAATCTAGTCCCTATTCTGGATGAAGAGGGTTTTGGAGCAGGGGTTGGAAATTTAGGGTAAAACTTCATTCCACGGATTCTGGCTTAATTCATCTGCCTAATTGCTTCTTTCTGGGGAGAGATAAGGGGTTTCCTTTTTATCCTGGGCAGCCTAGGGTTTGCTTTAAGTGTGGGTCTCGAACCCACATTAGTACCTCCTGCACCATCCTTAAATGTTCTTACTGTGGGGAGATGGGTCATCCAAGTGCCCATTGTTTTCAAACCTCAAAATGCAATCTTTGCGATGAGGTGGGTCACATGTTTGAAACCTGTCCCTTAGCTGCCAAAATACTGCAGATGCTGATTATGGGGACAGGATCATTACATCCGGGGCAGCTAGACCCGGTATTCTTACTAAGGAGGAAGGGCCCTGATATTGAGGGTAGTAATTCTCTTGGCTGACTCTGGTTGTTAGAATCAGCTGATTCCCAGTTGATCACCATGGTTCCGCCTGATGGAGCTGTAGTGGGCTCTAGGGTGGATCAGGGGAAGGTGGGAGCATCATCCCTGTGTTGCCAGATTTAGAGACTCCGGATGCTGGGTTTGTGGTGGTTAGCGAGAAAAAGGGGAAATCTGCCAAAGGGAGGGGGAAACTAGGGAAGAAACTAGCTGCACCTGCTCCTGTTGTTTCTATGGCTGACCTGAATATGTTTTCTGTTTTGGAAGAGTGTCCAGTAGATGATCCTAGCAGGTCTGGGCCTCCTCTACCTTTACCTGGGTTAGAATCTACTGAACCTGTGGTTGACCAGGTGGGTCCTAGACCACCTGACTGTAAGATTGGTAGGATCACAAGGGCATCTAGTAAGGTGAAGTGAATGTTCCCTTGCTGGGCTCCTTGTTCCCTTCCACCTTCCGGGGCATCCTTAAATGTGAACAGTATTAAGATTCCAGAAAAACGACGCAGAATTTATTCACATTTTCTGTCTGAAAATCTAGATTGCGTTTTTCTGCAGGATGTTCGCTTGCATTCCCTTGAAGAGGTGGAGGTTGCCTCTGCAGGTTGGATTTGGGGGGGGACTGTTTTGGTCTTTGGATGCTGACTTATGTAGTAGGGTTGGAATATGTTTTTTTTCATTATCATGTCACTGTGCCACATCAGATAGAAGTTCTGGCTGGCAGGGCCTTGGTTCTCGATGTTAAATGGGGTTCCTTATACTTGAGGTTAATTTCTGTGTATGCTCCACAATCTAAGTTTGACCGGGTGGCTTTGTTTAATTCACTTTATTCCTTTTTATGCTCTCCTTATTACATTATTTTGGGGGATTTTAACTGTTTCTTGCCTTTAAAAGTGGCTTCAGGGACAATGAAAAAGGTGTATTGTGATGAGACTAGTTTGTTGAAACTCATCTCAGACACTGGTTTGGTAGATGCTTTTGGACCCTCTACTGGAGGGTCTGGGACACTGTTTCTGTGGACCAAGGGCTTCCAGGATTGATTTCTTTTTCTCACTTCTGTGGTTACTGTTCAATCTAGATCTTTGCAGAATGTTGCTTCCTCTGATCACAGATTACTGAGACTGACCTTGGCTGATGTTCCTGCAGCTCGGAGAGGGCCGAGTATCTGGAAATTGAATTCTGAATTGTTGCATATCCCTTGTGTAATGGGTAGGTTAAGCTCTCCTTTGCTGGCCAGGAAGTCGGTTTCCTTTTTGTATGATGATTTAAATGTTTGGTGGGAGGACACTAAATGGGAAGTTCAGGTTTATTTTAAGGCTGTGGGTCGTTTAAGTGGACAATTATCACATACTGAGTTACGGTATCTTAGGGAACGGCTTCATTTTTTATCCACTAATAGACGGATTCTTGGCCTCAACTGTCAGCAACAGATTGCAAGTTTGAAAATGGAATTGGCTAAGGCTCAGTCTCAGGTTTTACGTGATATGGAAATGAAACACAAATTTAGACTTTGTGGCAGGAAAAAAGATACTTTGCCTTTTGAGTACTTGACATCACTCAGACATTTAAGAAGTATGGCGTATCTGAACACCCCAGGGGGTGGGCGAGTTTCTACCAATGATGATATTTTGGAGGAAATTCATGCCTATGTTTCTACGTCATTTCAGAGCAGGACGCTTTCCAAAGCCACTATCTGTGATTGGTTCGCTGGTAGATCGGTTCTGGCCTTGTCCTTAGCTGACCGGCTTGAATTGGTGCGACCTATCACAGTGGAGGAACTGAGGTCAGCAATTTGGTCTTTACGATTGGGAGTTACACCTGGGTATGGTGGGTTGCCTCCTGAGGTTTATAAACTCTTATGGGAGGTTTTGGGAGTTGATTTCTGTTCGGTCCTGAATATTGGGCTGCAGTCTGGGGTACTCCCTCATAGCATGATGCAAGGTGTGCTACTCCTTCTGTATAAAGAAAAGGGTGATCATGGGGATTTGGGTAATTGGAGACCTTTGTCATTACTGAACTCAGATTATAAGATTCTGATGAAGATTTTATGTCTGAGGTTAAGGAAGGTTATGGGTACCCTTTTGCATCCAACGCAGTTTAGTGGGGCTCTTCTCAGAAGGGTTCAGGATGCACTGATCTTACTTAGAGAATTGGTCTCTAAAGGTAAGGCTGGAGAATTATTTGGACATTTGGTTTGCCTGGATCAGTTCAAAGCTTTTGATCAGGTAGAATATATTTATCTCTGGGAATGTCTGTCAAGGTACGGATTTCCTACCCAATTCATAGGATGGCTACAAACGTGCTATAGGGGCATTGCTTTGATCCCCTGTGTGAATGGCTGGGTGGGTAGGGAAATTGAGGTCCATAGGGGGGTTCGGCAGGGGTGTCCATTGAGTCCCTTGCTTTATGTGCTTTCTTTAGATCCCCTCTTGCATGCCTTACACAGTACTGATGACATTGTTGGATTATCGATTGGCTGTAGTGATCCTCAGATAGTCACTTTAGCGTATGCTGATGATCTGATTTTTAGTTTTAGCGGATAAGGCTTCTGCTGTGGCGGCAAGGGAGTTGTTGAGTGTCTTTTCTGATTTGACTGGGTCCTCAATTAATTGGCTCAAAAGTGGGATTCTACCCTTGGGGTATGATCCGGCTGATGTGTCCTTGGTTTGGGGTTTGCCTATTGTATCTGACTATAGGAAAATTCTGGGCATTTACTTTGGAGTTCTAGATGACCACAGGTATAATTGGGATCAACAGTTGTTAGCAGCTCATAGTAGGGTTCAGCTGTGGAATAAGGGCTGTATGTCCAAAGCTAAGCGTATTTATTTGATTAAGTCTTTTTTGTTGCCATACTTTTTATTTATTGCCGCGGTTTTTCCCCCTCCCATCTCTATGGAGGCTTCTCTTTATGGAGTTTTTTTTCTGTATTTATGGGGTAGTAGGCTAAATCCCTAAAAGGGGTATTACGTATTTACCTCTTAGTGAAGGAGGGTTAGGGATGGTTAATCCCGTAGTGTTTTTTCAGAGTATTTTTCTTTTTTACAACTTAGTGCCCTTACTTAAAGGGCAGACTATGATTTGGTCTCCATGGGTGGCAGATGGTGTTGACTTTATCTTGTCACAGTGGGGAATGGACTCCTTTCTTGCTTGTCAGGTTAGGATGGGTGCCTTGTCAAGTCATTTTTGTGTGATGTTTCAGAAATTGAAGACATGGCGTGTTGTTCACCGCTTGCTTCTTTCTCAGACACGTCAACAATTTTATTTTTCCATATTACATGATTTCTTTTTCTCTGACCCCTGGTTTCATGTTAGGCCTCCTGCTGAACAACGTGCTAAATTACAGTTCTTAGTGAGTAAGAGGGTGCCTAGCAATATGTGTTTTTTTTTTTGGCTCTGTTTACATAGGAAATTAGGAGTGAAAGGAAATAGGAAACATAAAGAATTGACTGAACGATATTGCCCTAGGGAGGAGACCTGTTTGGGAGTTGTTGAAACGATGGAGCATTTTTTTGTAGAGTGTCCTTTTACTGTTTCATTTTGGTCTTATTTTCATGATACATGGCCTTTGAATCCCTTTCTCGGGTTCTCTCACCTGGCGTGTGGGTGGACGGGGTTCTACCGAGCTCCTGGATTGTGTATGATGCAATTACATTGCGTCTTGTGATGGGCCATATCAGTTTTCGGTTATGGCAAGCTAGATGCTCACTTACTCTACGACAGAAGTTATTTTCTGAATCTCAGATAGTTCACAACATACGCACAGCTGTGTTTACTTGGAGAGGGCAGGAGCAGGGTAAGGTGCATCCTGAATTGTTCAAATTATGGTGGAGGAAGATGACCTGGTTAGATACAGGGTGAGGACCTTGTGTCTGCCCAAGCCCTGTATTGGGTTATGATGGTTTCCCTTGTGCTGTGAGGAAGCCCTTCTCTGCAGATCCTGGTATGCCTTCACTGTTTTTCTGTATAAATCTATGTCCTATGATATCTCTACATAGACAGTCTTGGATTTTTTATTTTTGCTTCTGTATATCTTGATTGCTTCTTGCCTTTTATTATGATTTGTACTTTGCTTTTTCGTGTGGTAATGCCATTTTTTCTTGTTAAAATATGGTGGTGTGAATGAAAAATTCCCCAACTCTTTTAGTGGGGGGGGGTATGTTTATTCCTGTTTCCTTTCCCATTTCTAGGATGATGTATGATTGTTATACTTTTTTGAGTTTGTTTCCTATATGATTTGTTTATTATTTTGTGTGACTTATCACTCACTGTATGTATTTCCTTTTTGTTTTGTTGTGAAAATAAAAAATTCCCCTACTCTTTTAGTGTGGGGGGGGGGGTGTCGGTGATGTTTGAGGTGATTGTACTGATGTAATACTTTCTTTTGATTTTTTTTGTTGATTCTTTTCTTTTGTGTTTTGTGATGTATGCTGTAATACTTTTTTGTTTTATTTGTATCAATAAAAAATTCCCCTACTCTTTTAGTGGGGATGAGAAGGGGATATTGTATAAATATGGATTATTTAGGTTTGAGATTTCTGTATGATGTACTACTTGCGTTTGGTTTTTGTCTTTTTTAGTTACAATGTTGTACGAAGTAATACATTGTTGTATTTTGTTTTGAGTCTTGAATAAAAATTCCCCTACTCTTTTCGATAAGTGCCATGGGATCTTTAACATCCACCTGAACTACCACCAATCCAGGCAGATGGGACCTCGGTTTAACGTCTCATCCGAAAGACAGCACCCCTCTCATGCTGCATTACAGTGTCAGTACTGGGATATTAACCCAAGTGCCAGATGTGGGAACTGAACCCACAGCCCTCTGATCTCCCGGCCTCAGAGGCGAGTGTGCTACCTACTGAGCCACTGACACTGCAAACATCTAACTGCATTGGCCGGGAATCGAACCCGGGCCTCCCACGTGGCAGGCGAGAATTCTACCATTGAACCACCAATGCACTGGGTGCCACACCTCCACGCCGGCAACTTGGGTTTGGGAGTGGACTCGGGTCGCTGGTGGGTTGGCCAGAGGGAGATGGGCTTGAGCGTCCCACGACAGCTCACCTTCTCCGGGGAGGGTTGAGGCTGAAGCCCGTGCACTTGCCTGACTCGGAGTGGAGGCTCAGAATATTGCAAGCCCCAATTGTAGGAGATGGGTGGCCGATGTACAGTGTGGACATCGGTGCGTTGCGCCTTGGCGTCAGGGTTGCGCTGTAGGGGGAGGAAGAAACGCACCTGCCGGGTCCGGGAAGTTGGGCTTCGGAGGCGTTTCTTCCAATGTGCCCCGCCACCGGACCACCTCCTCGACCTGATGCAATGAAGGATTACGGGGTGAAGGCACCCCACCTCGTCCCTGCTCGGGGGGAACAACTGAAGCTCCATGGGGGATCGAGAAGTAGGTCCGGGTGGGCGAGAGGCAGGAGGATGACTCCTTGGATGCCCCGAAGGGTCAGAGCCGGTAGGCAATAGGGGGTAATAGTCATTTAGAAAAAAAAAAAGACATCTAATGGGAACCAGCATTGCTGCCACAAGACACCCTCCCCCTAGGCCTCCAGGCGGTGGTCATGCCGGACTAGCAGAAGGTCGTCCTCCTTCTCTGAGCTAGGAAGTGTCTAAGGTAGATTCTCACCCTACCCCTGCCACCTGATGTGCAGCATTTTCAAGCATTAACCTGGGTCTTCTGCAAGGGAGCATAGTGCTTTATCTCTGAGCCATAGGACTACTCTTAGATCTTTTCTTGGAATTCATTTTTTGAGGAGTCTGAGCCACAGCAAAACACTTACGTAAAACCATTCTAGGCAGGACTTGCCCAGGGTGCAAGCCTTGCCACCACATAATCATCCTTTTGCCTGATTTCTGCTTTGTTCCCTTTAATTGCGCCTGTGTGGGGCCCCTGATAGTTTGCTCAGACATTTGTATTGGGTTTAGAGAAAAACTGAAGAATTCCTAGACTCTCCATCCAAGTGCAGGAACTGCATAAAATTCCAAGTAAGGAGGGTGCTTATTGTGTGTTTTTTTTTTTTTTAGACATTGCCTGGAATTTCTCAGTTGATGGGTGAGAACTGACAGCAGTGACTCCTGTGGTTTTGTGAGTCATTTATTGAGATATGTAGGGGAGGAGTGAGTGTGTGTGTGTGTGTGTGTGTGTATATGTGTGTGTGTGATTTCTGTTTACACTGTTTGACAACAGTAACAACTAGAATGTAGATATTGGAACTCCTACACACTACCATTTACTGCCCTAGGTGACACTGAAAGATGTTTCGTGGGATGTTGCTGCAAAGTGCATTTTTTTTTCCACCGTACAAGAGATGTTGGCATTTAGGAGGTTGGTGACAACTCATAGCTGCCCTCCTAGACTACAGTTCTCAGGTGTTTAGGGCACAAAAGAACTGCATCCATAGTGCCATCTTATCAGTGCAGTGGAAGGGCTACTGCTGGAGAAGCTGACAACCCAGGTTGAGGAACAAACGTGATGTGTCAGAAGGTTGGTTGGGGGGAGGGAGGGAGGATTGAACATTTGGAGGATAGCTATCCTCCCTTGTGGGGTGGTTACCACCTGGTGGAGGCCAGGTGGTAAGCCAAGCAGGAGACTCGAATACATTGGACATCCGAGATTTTTGGTGCATGTGCGTGTGGAGGTATGCACATGCAGACACACCATTGCACTGTTGCCCTCTAGGAGGGGAGACAAAAATTGGAGGATGAAAATATTGGCACCTGCAGGGTGATGCTTGACTCACTGCGAGCCCTACAGCAGCACCCAGGCAAGATTGAATCTGCATATGAACACCTGAAGTGGGGATGGCCCTGCCTGTGGGGGGCGGCAGTGAGGGATATTGTGTAATAGCTCCTGGGGGAGGTGGTTGCCCGCTAGCAGGCTGGGGCTGTAGTGAGCAACCGGGACAAGTGATAAACACCTTAATGGGAAAAAAACAAAAAAAAACACCCCGATACACAACATAATTTAACTCTCATCTGTGTTTTTGTATAGAAATAAAAGCATCATCATATCTCACCTTTTCAAAGCAACTCAAGGTCAAAAGGGACTCCTGGTTCACTTCATCAGCCTCACTCAGCCCCACATGCAGGGATGAGCAAACCTGATGTGCAGACGTATGCCAATCAGTAGAGATTTCCCTACCCACTCTACTACTTCAGGTAATCTGTGATTCCCTTTGTAAGCAGAACTTTTTCCTGGTCTTCCTTGAAGGCCTCTCCTGTCTTAATGTCCATTGTCTTAGCTGGACAAGATTGCAGTCTTCCTCATACAAGGGTATGGATGTACTTGAACTGGCAGAGATGTCCCAGCCAGTTAAGCAGTCCCCATTTTGTATTCCGCATGTATATTACACTAGTAATGTACTCTGCCCGGAAGCATGTCATGCAGCACAACATCAAAGGCCTTTTTGGAGTCAAGATGGACGTCTGCATCCTTGTCCCTCTCCACTCCTCTAGTCATCCTTATTGAAGAAGGTGATTAGATTGATTTGGCATGCTCGGTCCTTAAATGCTGAGAGGGGGTAAGAAGTAGGGCGCAAACAAGTTCTCTATTTTTTTTGTCCTTCATAATGGCTTCAAGGACACCTTGACCACTGATGTCGGGCTGAATAGTCTGTAGTTGCTCAGGTCTAACCTAGCCCTCTTCTTGAAGATGGGGAACACATTGGCCACATTCATCTCCTCTGGCCCTACTCCTGTGTGGGCAGACAAATTAAAGATTACAGCAAGCAGCCTGTCAGTTGTTCCTCAGCTCCACTGTGCTCCTGGGGCATAACCCGTCTGCCGCTTGGGATTTACCTGGCTTGATCTTCCCAAAATAGTCTGTGTAACAGTGCAGGTGTGAAGTCCTCAGGCAGCATAATTGCTACTCATGATGCCATGGGCCGTCCCAGTGCGCTCCCTTCCTTCCCAGGTGTTGTTTGTTGAACATTGAAGAAAATTATTCATTCATCATCTCCGCAGTCACCACTGGCTCTCTCATGGGTTTCCCTGTTTTCAGATGCCCAGACCCCTTCTGCTTTTTTTAATACTTGTAAAATTTCTCCTATTACCATCTGTCTGTCTCTGTGCCCGCCCTTCCTTGACCTTCTAAAGTCTAGTCTTGCAGTTCTTCAATGCTGCTCATCATTGCGAGGTGACAGTCCTTTTCTTTTGTTCAGGATCAAATGCCTTAGTCAGTGTTGAGCTGTTGGGGGGGGGTATGTTTGTGCTTACAGGGATGCATATCACTGCTGCTGCCTCAGGCACCATCTTCTACAAACTCTACATAGGCTCTGCATTAGCAACCTCATACTGCTGCTCCAGATCCTTGGGACACCAGGTCATTCATCTTGGCAAAGTCTTCCTTTCTGAAGTTAAGGTTTCTGGTGGCTGAGGCCTTACTAGTCTTCCTTGTCACCAGAAAGTAGGTTTCCTGGTTCCATTCATTACTTCTCACCTATTTAGTGACGTTAACACTGGAAATGACCCCATCCCTACTGCTGAGAACAAGTCAGCGGTGCCTCTGATCTAGTCCCCTGTTGGACATTCAGCTTTAGGCAGCAAGTGTTGAAGGTGGATATGAGCTCTGTCTTGGCCTTGCCGTTAGCCTTCTAGAGATGCTGGTCTATGAATAGGAGCATGCAGTCCTACTTGCTCACCACTGCATTGAATTTGGTTACTCTCATAATTTCCCAGTCCACCTAGGCATCCTGCTCCATGGAGCTGTTTGGGGGCCTTTAGCACCTCTCAAGCTGAGTCTGAATAGTCATCATCACTCAAATGTGTATCCTCACAATTTGTTGGAAAAAGTGAGATAATTGCTGGCCCGGTGGTGCTGGATGCCACACCTTGCTCCACTCCGGCGGCTTGGGTTTGGGAATGAGCCCAGGCTGCTGGGGGTCAGCAGGGGAGAGAGAGATTTTTTTTTCTTAAACTTTCTTTGTTTAAGGAGTTTTAAAACACAGAACAAGTTACAAACAAAGACACAAATTATAATCCAACATTTAAAACAAGTTTGACATTTCATGAACATAGATACTTTGATAATAATCAAAATTGTGTTTGTGCAAAAGTCCTCATCAAGGTATACTTTCAATTAATTTTTATGTAATGGGCTAAGCAATGTATTATATTTGCTCAGAGTCCTGGGGAACAGTTCAAAACAAAGCAGAGGTTCAGCTCTATATTCTCTCATGGAATGAAGTCTGATCTGATAGGCCCAATATACAACACCCAGCATCTCCATAACACTTCAAATTGGCCCTGCTTCTTATTTAATATGGCTGTTAATCTCTCCATTGTGTATATACCTGTCATTATGTCCTGCCATTGGTTTATTAAAGGAGGATTGGGTGAGTAGTGGCCTTTTTGGCTGCTAATATAGCAATCAGCATTAGTTTTTTTGTCTGAGGGTCCCTGCACTCTGGTGGGTATTCAGAGAAAAAGTACAGTAGTGGCGTTGGGTGCAGTGAGGGTACCAGCATTTGCCTCAATGTATTATGTAGTTCAAGAACAAAGGGGAGGATTTTTGGGCAGTGCCAAAAAATGTGGGCATGTGTATTCCCATGTCTTTTCCCCCAGGCCTGTTGGACGGACTCGAGAGTCCTCTTCCAATGATCTTAATGCCGCATACAGGCACGAGATCATATGAGATAATGAGGCCTTGCCCTCTAATGCCAGGCATAGAATAGCTATAATTTGGGGGGCTGGTGCATCGGCCCATAGGTTCCCTGAGAGAGACTTTACAGTCTCTTGCTTGGAAGTATGTGAATCTATCTTTAGAAGGGATCCCAAACCGTTGTTCCAATTCTGTCTGATCCAGGACGGATCCCTGTTGTACAAACTGGTGTACCAAGTGTAATCCTAGACGTTCCCATCTAAGAAACCCCATATCCATTTTGGCAGGTAAGAATTGACCTACATGTGGTAACAAAAACAGCAGTGGTCTCCACTTAGTGAGTCCTTTCAGAGCTAAGAATGTCTGCCAACATTGAATGCTAGTGTGTGTGTAACCCCCCTGCAAATGGGGGTTCCCAAAAGACTTCCAGGAGCTTGCTTGAATGCTCCAAGCCTGAATGGTGTTTGGCATTTAAGCCATTTATCAGTGAGTGTTTTTAGAGCCTCTGGTACTGTCTCTTTAAGAGCTGTCTGCTTGCAGACATAATTAGTTTGTATGGGGGGACTGTGTGCTTCTCTGAGTACCACTCGAGCTGCTGCCAATTCACTTCATTTTTGCAGTCACTAGGAGTGCAAAGGGAACCTATCTGAAGGATGTAACTGTTTGCCAGAAATTATTTAGAGTGATAATGAAATTACAGTTTGTCTAACCTGCTTTCTTTGCAGTCAGAACTGTGTCTGCTAGTTCCCCATTCTGGTTTTGAACTGCTGAACTGGACCAATCAGTGTGGGGTAAGCTAGCTCTAAAATGGTCCCTTGGACGAATCAGAACTTGGACTCATAATCTGAGCCAGTCACAAGAGGATTGTATGAGCAGTGACTCTGGGAGATGTAGTTTAGACTTCAGCACCTTTTTGGACCAACAGCAGCAGTCTATTGTGAGTGACAGCCAATCCAGTCAAGAACTGAGAGGAACTCAAAGGAAGTGCCCGGTTTTGTCGGTTGGAGTTTCAGTTGAGCTTTGGCAGTGAAGAAGGAAGGAGCCCTGTGCTTTTTCAGTGTGCAGTTTTAGTCAAAAAGCGTGTGTAAGGCCCAGAGTTCCGGTCTGCAGCTTGTGTAACAGCTTGTTAGACTGAATCGTCCTGTGAAAAGAATCAAAGGATCTCTGAAGAGTAGAAAACCAGGCTCACCCTGTAGAAGACTGGAGGAATTGCTGAAAATTGCACTCGGTCTGTCAGGAACTGAATCTGCTGTGTGTTCTCCGGGTATTGTGCAGTAATGCGATCGATACAGATGCAGCCTGCCTGGTATAGTGCTTTCTTTTATATGGATGTGTGAAGAGGTTTGTGTACCTCAAGTGAGCCCTGCTGAAACCAAGGACCCTATCTTATTTGGAGGTCGTGAGTACTAATTCAGGGTCGCTTCCTGTTGAATTGCCACATTAAATCCAAATGGAATTACTGTACTGCTGACTGTTTAATTCTCCTTGTCTCTGTGTGAAAGGGCCCCTACCAGCTGCCACAGTTTGGACTAGCCACTAGGGCTTGGGTACCCAGGGACAGTAACTGATAGGGATAGGCCTGTGCACAAGGCCACAGGTAGATTATTAGAGTGATAAGCTAATTAACCTGATTTCCCTGTCCTTGTTATATCCCCTAAATAAATCAGAGCTGCTTGTTTCAGAAGTTATACTGCCTGAGGTATTTGTCTATGTTAAAGTACTGTACTGTGATTGTTGCACTGTATCATTTCACAGGAGGTCCCAGTGCGGAAACCAGACCTGGGGGTAAGTGTATACTGTGAAGGTAATTCTGATATATTATGGGCCACTAGTGGGAAGAAGGGGGTTGCAGTGTCCCAGGGCTGTGACCAAGTTAGTTTAACTATTGCAAACCCTGACCTCTGGGTGGAGGCACCCGCCATTGGATCCAGGCCCCTCAACCTGTTAGTGGCAAATCAGGCAGGGGTAGTAGCCCCTGGGATAGCGCCATCTAGGGGTTACATGTGTATAAGGATTGGTTAAGTTTTCCAGATTTGCACTAGGTGGATATGATAGCAGCAACTTATTCATACACCAGAGCTCTTCATCCCAGCTTTCCAATGTTTTCCATTTAGCATCGTACCCATGATGCAGCCAATATAAAACAGTTCTGAGCTGAGCCGCTAAGTGGTAAAATCTTAAATGTGGAAGGGCAAGGCCACCCTGTCTTTTTGGGAGCTGCAAATGGAAAACCTAATCCTTGGTTTCTGCGAGGCCCATATGTAGCATGAGATCTTTCTATTTAGGGTCCTAAAGTACTCTTCCGGTATTTGAATTGGGATGGTCTGGGCCAAATAGTAGAACCGTGGTAGCAAGATCATTCACATAGCCTCTGTTCTCTGTATCCGAGGAAGCGGAAGAACCTTCCACCACTCCAGATCTGATGATAATTTGTTCATTAGGGAAGTGTAATTAAGGTAAAATAATTCAGTATGTGCCAGCCCTGTCTGAAAACCTAGATATTTTGTGTCTCATATTCCAGCGAAAGGGAAATTTGGATAGGATATGATTAGTAGGGTTGTAACCCCCCTACAAATGGGGGGTTCCCAAAAAGTCTTCCTCGAGCTTGCCTAAATGCTCACTGCCAAGTTAGCGTCCTGCGTTTTAGCAGTTTAAATGTGATTGCCAGAGAGTGCCTGTATAGCCTCTGTGCCCCGTCTCTTCAAGAGCTGCCTGAATTGCAGTCATAAGTAATCTGAGAGGGAGCTCTGTTGAAAGATGTAACTATTTGCTGAAAATCATTTAGAGTGATAATGATAATGTAGTTTGTCTAACCTGAATTCTTTGTAGCAACGACTGTTTTGTTTAGCTCCACTATCTTGTTCCTGGACTGCTGAATTGGACCAGTCAGTACCGGTGGGACCTAAAATGGAGCCGGACTACAGGAGCTGTCTGGAGTCAAAATCTGTAGGAATTGTAGTTTGGGGCTTTTGGCGCCTTTTTGCACCTGAAGGGGGTGCCTTTGTTGTGACTGACAGACAGATCAGCCAGCCAAACCTTTTGGATTCTGGGGAAAGTCCCAGGTTTGCTGGCAGTTGAGTCAGATCTAAGTTGGGAGCTGAAGAGGCAACAGCTTGAGACAGTCACGCAGCTGTCTGAGTAGTTTTGCGCGGGAGAACTGTGGAAAGGCCTGAGTTGTGTGGCCTGCATGTCTGCCTGCTGCACCGAGAGGGAGAGAAGAGAATTATTTTGGACTAAATCCAAGTTTGTGAGAACTAAGTAAGCCACTGATTTTTTTTTTTTTTTACCAGACTCATACCTGAAGAAGACCGAAGATTTTGCTGAATGCAATTGGCCTGTCAGGATTTCCAGCTGCTTTTGAATCCCAAGTTTGTGCAGAGACTTTGCGATTGTGACTGGAGAGCGGTTTGCCTAGTACAGTAGAATTTCCTTACATGTAAATGTGCTGTGTATTGAAAGTGGGTCGTGATTTGGCTCCCCACTGTATGAACTGTGTTCTGCTTGCTGATAACATAGAATCCTTCACATGTAAATGTGCTATGTATTGAAAGTGGGTCGTGATTCGGTTCCCCACTGTGTGAACTGTGTTCTGCTTGCTGGAAGCTTTATCCAGTCAAATTGGACTGAATCTACGTTCATCTCCATTTGGCCTGCGCCATGCCACGCTGGCCCTGCCAGACTACCCCACTGCACAGAGAAAGCCACCGATGAGAGACCTACTTGGGGATCAGCTCCCTGCTCCATGCTTGAACAGGAATGACACCTTGGCGAGTCGTGTGGGCCCTGCTTCTCCTGACACACCAGATCAACCACTTGCTGTCTCGATTTTCGTCCCGCCTGTGTCCAGTCTTGGGTATCGTGAGTAAATATCAGGGTAGCACCCTGCAGCAACATCCTAATCTAAAAGTGTGTCATCTGATTGTCCTGTTGTTTTCTTTTCACGAACTGAGCCCTCCGGCTCCGGATTACAAATAGTGTGTGTTGTGCATGGTGTTTTCTTCCATCACAGGGCCCCAACCAGCTGCAACGTTCCTGGCTAGCCCACTGTTCTCCATCTGGGTACCCAGAGTGTATGACTGTTTATGGACCCTGAAGTGCATACATAACTGTTTGATTGATAGAGCCTTTAAGCAAATTAACCTGATTACGCTCCTCCCTTGTTCAGGTCCCTTAAATAAATCAGATCTAACTCTTTTTTGCATTTACCCTGACTGTGGTTCCAGTTTGTGTAAGAGTACTGTACTGCTGTTATTTGCTGTGTATAACCTTGTTTTACAGGGTGTTCCCAGGGCCGAGCCAGAGGAAAGCCCTGTTGGTAAGTGCAAACAGTGTAGGTACTTGTGTGGTGTATCAGGGGTATAGTGAAAGTGATTATTGTGTATTGTTCCAGCCACTAGTAAGGGAAGAGGAGGGGTTACAGTGTCCCGGAGGGTTGTGCCCAGGTTATCGTGACCACTACCGTTTCAGAACTCGGGCCCCTTAACCTGCTACTAGCCAAGCAGGGAGGGGTAGTAACCCTTGGGATAGTGCCACCTAGGGGTTACAGGTCATAATTGAGAGAATTGCGCATCCGGAGTACTGCTCTCTTCTCTCTGGGAGGGAGGGATTGCTGTCCCATTTGTCTATATTCCTCTGGCGTTAGCCGGAGGAGATACGAGTCAGGAGGCACGTTGCCGCCTGGCGCTGGGGGGTGGAGGGTGGAGAAAATGAGCTGACAGGCTTCGTGATGGCTCGCCAGCACCTACATCCCGACTCCCCTGAACATCTCTATTTCTCTCCAGGGTAGGAAAGCCAGCACCCCTTTGCCGCCCCTGTTTTTTTTTTTGGGGGGGGGGATGACCCGTGAGGGATCATAGGGGATGTCGGGCGGGGGAATGGTGTGCTGGAGACCGAGTCTTTCCAAGTGAGGGATCGGAGACCGCCTGCCAGGCTCCCAGGAGGATAAACTAATAGAAAAAAAACCAAATACAGAACATTCTAAGACTTGGTTCTCAAAATGTGATTATAATTCAACAACTTGGATTACTGGGAATCCATGCTATAACATCTTGGTGTACAGTGTTGGGGAGCACTTTTTCCCACGTGGGACAGAATGCTTGTCAGAAAGATGAGTGATGTCCTTCATAAAATAGGACAGTTGAGAATTATGAAAACATCACTGCAGCTGTTATGGCACTGTTTATAGCTCTGGAAGCAAGATCATTAATGGTGCACTATGTTGAAAATGCTGTATCTGAGGTTTCCCCCTCTCCCTACAACTGCAGTCCTCTCCTTCCTCATTCTAGCTGGTTCCAAACTGTTCTTGAAATCATGCTGTAAAATGTTCCTTGTCTGCCCCATAGAAACCTATGGAGCAGCACCAGGACCTGTTCAGAATCGAACTTTACTGATGTTTCTTTTGGAACCGCCTCACTTATTCATTTTGCCATTACTGAAGTGTCAGCAGACCGGGTCTGAATCAGTGATGTCCCTCCACACTGATGTTGCAAAGGGTCCCTTCCCCTCCAAAGCACTTCAGATGACTGCAGTAACAGATGTGTGTTTGGTTTCTCCATGTTTTGTGTGTTCGTTTTCAGGGTTTTTCTCTGTTGCTTTTAACCAACTGTAACCCCAAGGGGGTGCTATCCTAAGGGCTACTACCCCTGCCTGCCCTAACTGTAGCAGGGTGAGGGGCCCAGATCCGTTGGCAGGTGCCTCCACCCAGAGGTTGGGGTTAGAACAGTCGAGGTTGACTCGGTCACAGCCCTCTGGGTTGCTGCAACCCCCCTTTCTTCCCGCTAGTGGCCCATGCAGTTCAATTTTAGTGGTCCTTACCATATACACACCCCCCCCCCGGCTCGAACCAGTCAGCTCACTCCGGGGACCCCCTGGAAAGTAAGGTACAGTTATACCACATTCACTGGGCAATAGTTCACCATTAATACACAGGCTAGCCAATGTACTTTTGCAAAACAAGCAATCTGATTTATTTGAGGGGAGATAACAAGGACCGGGGGAAATCAGGTTGATTAGCTTACCACTACAGTATATGAAAATCTACCTATGGCTCTGTGCACAGGCCTAACCTATTAATTACTGTCTATGTGTACCCAAGCCCTAATGGCTAGTTCCTCAATGCAGCTGGTTGGGGCCCTGACACAAGCGAACATTTAATTTCTGAGCAGATCAGATGGAGCCAGAAAGCTCAATTAGTGCAGTCAGCAATACAACAAAACGATTTTTGCATTTGTTCATAAGCTTTAACAGGGAGCTACCCTGATCCAGTACTCACAACTCCAGCAAAGAACCACTCTTTCACCACTTGCAGGGCTGAACCTGAGCTTCAACGGCCTCCTCACACATTTATATGGAAACAACAGAGGGGTACCATACTAGGCAGCTGCTTCCAGGACCTGAACAAACTCACAGCTATGCGGGCATTTCACTGCAGCTTCAATGTCCTGACAGACCGAGTGTGATTCAGCAGCTTCTCCAGTCCTCTTCAGGTGAAGCCTGGTAGGTGGCTGTGCTTGTACACAGCCTCCTCTGACCACAAGCCTGCGGATTTAATCCGTGGAGCGCTGGCAATACAAACGGCCGCCTCAGGCCTTTCACGTGCTTCCCGCACGAACACTCAACAGCACAGGAGCTCAGAGCTCCCTTCTCCTACACAGTCACAACGCATCTGCCTCTAACAGCATGGGGCAATCCTTACAGCTCGGGCGCTACCCGATTCCATTGGCTGGTTACACATGCCAGTCACTTAGTCTGGCACTCAGTGGTGCGAAAAAGCACCATGGGCCCATAATGCCACTTCCAAAAACTACAACCGGTGTCCCCATTGGTCATCTGGCTCCAGCCAGAGTCCTGATTCGGCTGTCACCACCCATTTCCAGTGCCCCATAGCTTCTATTGGACCCCCTTCCACACAGTCCGGGTCCAATGTGGAGGGGTACAACACAAAGTCCCAGCTGCAATAAAGAGAGGTTAGACAAACTGCAATTTAACCAATACTATACATGTTTCTAAAGGGAACAACTACATCTTTCAGATGGGCTCCCTTAGCGCTCCTAGCGACTGCAGAAACAGAGCGATCAGACGGCAGTCCAGGGTGGGATTCGAGCAGAGAAACCCCAGTCCTCTATCTGAACCACTAAAGCCTGCGAACAGGTAGCTCTTAGAGAGTACTGGAGGCTTTAAAAGTACTCACAACCCCCACATTTAGCAGCCTTACGCCGAACACCAGCCAGGCATGGAGCATTTAAGCAAGCTCCGGGAAGGCTTTTAGGAACCCTCTTTTGAAGGGGGGAGGTTACACAACAGCTTGTAGATATTTCTCAACCAGCTAATCTGCCAGCTGTCTGACTTAAACTTGTTATTGTCAGGACTGGATCTAGTTTTCTTTAAAGTGTAATTGACTTGAAATGTTCCATGGCCTAACAGCAAAGAATGGAACTTCAGTTCCTAAGAATCTCATAGGCAGAAGCCCACTCTTGAGCACAGTCTGGAAACAATGAATGTCTGTCTGCAAGAACAGAACTACCCCTAGTGTCTCAGTATCTGTCCTACTTGTAACATTTTGGAGTTTTTCCATCACTTAATAGCTTCTTGTAACAAAAAGGGGTATAACGTTTTGTTTTTTTGATTCTGTTGGTCTGCCATTATCAAGTGTACTGCTTCATCAGCGTGCCACTTCAGATATCATAGAATCGTAGAACTTGACGGCAGAAAAGGACCCGGATACAGATCCCTAGCATCTAGCTGGCAGTTAACGATGCACTACCCCTCTCGCCACCACCACATTACACAGAGAATAAAGCATAGGCGACTGTGTGTTATGAAGGTTTTTTTTACACACCTGAGGTTTATGTGGACAGCACACATTGAGGGCATGCAAGAAAAAACCTTCTTTAGCACAAAGTCGCTTCTGTTTTATTTTTTATAACTGGTGCAAGGACATAGGCAGTGCAAAAAAAAACACTGAAAACTGCAGCCCAATTTCGGAGGTTAGTATGACAGTGATTTTGTGTACTGTGGTACACAAGTGAAGATCTCGCTGCTCAACTGTGGGAAGGGAAAGTGAAGCGTGAGCACTCCAAAGGCTGTAATAAGTGGGCACGGTAATCATATCCAGTTATTACGTTTGATCACACTGATAATTTTTAGATCTTTTCTAGAATTACAGGGAGATTTGATTAATAATTTCTGCTGAGCTGGAAAACTGGATTATTCAGCATTTGCACTTCGGTGTAATACTTAACTCTGTCAACTTTTCATAGACATCCAAAACAAAACAGTCATTATGTTTGCTTTTTAACACCATGTATCAGACTTACAAAATGTCTGTGTTTCCTGATCTAGCACAAGCATCTCAGGTTCATAGAAGCAGATATGTAGTATATGACCATCTCAGCTCTCTATAGTTTTGTATACTTTTTCAATATGTTATCACTGTACTTGGGGGGAAATGGTACTGTGTACTGCACAACAGCACTGATAGTACCCAGTTTACCTTCAGTTAAACAAGCAGTTGCTTACTCTAAGCTCAGTGGATGTGTACACTTATTGTAAGTTCCCATGCAATTAAGCAATAAAAAATGATTTTGTTGTCCAAAAACATTATTTGCAAAATGGAAGCATTCTTACTGTGCCCTTATTAATTGTGTAGGTTTCTATGAAAGAAAACCCGTACATGTTCTTGTCAGTCGGAGGATTCTTCCGCTTTAGTAGTTTGTAAATTGTGTGTCAGAAGCAGTTTGATGTTCCGGTGCCATGGTATATTGTTTGACACACAAATCCTAGATGTTAGATAACACTGTTTATTCCTGCTGCATGCAGCACCTACTTCATTCATTTCTAGCCCTCTCTTGACATGGATGGTATGCCCAAAGATTGCCCCTTTGGATGTGCTTGTGTGTAAATGTATCTGTCTCTTACTGTCTGGATGTTTTTATAAACCTTTCCATGTCATCGTTCTTACAAACACAAACTTTTGGACCAGCTATTATTGGCACCAGCCAACATTTGTTTTAAGTCTGGGTAGTGGGATTCGCTCTCCCTCTGGCCAGACTCATTGGTAAACACAGAGGTCTGGGAATGTATACTTGCAACTAGCTCCCAGATATGCAACATTATGTATTTATTTATTTATTTGTAACCCCTCACCTCTGCCATTTTGCAAACGACAGGTGGCATGCTGTTGAAGCTGATAGCAGTACCTGGTGGGGACTGGGTTCAGGGAGGATGAGGTTACTCGGCACAGGGGGCCTAGGTCTGGCTACTCTGCACAGGGGCACCCAAGTAAATCCGAACACAGGAAGCAATAACTGTAATGTCCAGAACCAGGAATGGGATTCTACAGTGTGGCTTTTATTCACATCCAAGCTGAACAAACAAAGCATAGACAGACTCCACGGGCTACATTCCTGGTGATGCAGATTAGAGACAGCAGAATACTTCTTCACTATTTACAGCCTTAGGCTCCTGAACCCTGAGCACACAGCAGGTACACAGCCCGACCTTACTTGGGTTTTCCCCACTGGCCTGGCTCTTCCTGCCACTTGATCCAGCGTCCATTTTGGGAAATGAACCAGTTTTCCGGTTGTGGCTCCCCAAACCACCTTAGAGCCTTCGACTCCTAGAGAGAATTTTCCTTCCAATCCCACGTCTGGGTACTTCCCTCATCACTGGCCAAGTGCATGAGGCAAAGTAGAAATCCACAGAGCAAATCCGTAGAGGTGGACTTGGTCACTAAAGATGGGGGGGTCTCCCACCTCCAGCTCCCACAATCCATACCCGGCTATTTCTCCGGAAACTAAACAACTCTTTTCTGAAAGCTTGGCAATGTAGATTACTGGGTAGACGTATGTCACATCTCCTCTACATGTCTTGACTTCCACTATGTGCTGGACTTGAACATACTTTTACTTTTGGCTAAGCCTATTACTCTAGGCCTCCCACTGCTTCAGTAGTCCAATCCCCACTATCACACAAGTCCCAGGGTGAAAACATGGGCCCTTTAGAAAGAGCAGAAGCTCACCCTCCGGCTGCAGGTGCCCCACAGGCGATTCACAAATCTTGTTTCCCAAAAACACTTGAACAAATAAGGCGGCTTCTCCACTAGCAGAAAACCAGGGGGGTTGCCCCTAGAATATGCAGGACAACCTTTCCTGCCCCATCCCCTGAGGGATGGGGCACTGAGACCCGAATCAGTGGTCTCCACCACTTTAAAAACTATCTTCTGTGTCTCTCTTTTGGTGGAAACACACACCTTTTTTCTGAATGTAGCCATATGTGAGGGCTGAGGCTCCACGAGCCTACACAGAGCTGCTGTGCTGCTCTCTCTGCAAGCTCCAAACTCCAACTGACCTACAGACTACTGTTCAAACCTCCCAACATTCTGTTCCAACTCCCTGCTGCATATTCCATTGTGGCTCATGCAGCTGCAACAGTTCTATGGTGATGTCATCCCTCAGCTGAGACTGAGAACAGAGTGAGACAGTGTGAAATCCATTTAACTGGAGTTTCACAAGCTGCCTTCCCTGCCTACCACTAGGTCTTACTGGGATTCTAGTAACCCCGAGTAACAAGGGGGTCACATATTTATTTATTAAACTCTAGGATTACAAGTACCTTTGAGAAGGAACTGCTCATCTACAAAGATTCCACGTCAGAGGAAGGGGGTAACATACACGTAAGCATTAATCCCCTCTGAAGGTGGCATCTAATGGGGTGTTAATGCATGGTTGGGGCTGTTGTGGCACAAGGCCGCAGGCCAAGTGCGTACAATGGGCCCAGCATGCATTAACTCCTCATTAGATGCCACTGTCGGAGGGGATTAATGCACTTGTAACATGGATATCTGGATGGTTATTATGGACTATAGATGTTTGCACTTATAGAAGACAAAAGACTATCAGACTGATAAATTGTGCTCTAATTTTTACTGTTACTTTCAAATGTTTTCATACAACTCTGTTACATACAGATATGGTTATTTTTATTTTGACACGCAGTAAACATTTGCATTACTATTAACTATTGTTGCACATTTCGATGATTTCTTCGCGGCTGTTCTTTCAGTATTTAAGCTAGGAGGACTGTGATCCTGCCTCTTTTCCCATTTCCACACTCTCCCCATATCTCAGTTGCATATTGACGTTGCTTTGCTGAGTTACATTGCTCATGGTATCCTGCTCGCATTCTGTTTCCCTACTCGTTTCTTTACCTGCTACTAGTCATCCGGTGTCTATGGAACGGTCTCACTATGTGATTCCTCCTGCATAGTTTAAGTTAATGGTCCCGTGCACCGTGAACCTGTGGAACTGAAATCGCTGGCAGATGTTGCGCCTGCTGCTCTGTGTTCCACCATGCTGCTACCTCTCTCTCAGCACTTCTGGGCTGGGGTTATTGATTCTTTGCGTCTCCTCTGTTGTCTGCTCCCTGTCTGCACGCACTTCTTTCACTGTGCTTTGGGTCACATTTTCTAACTCTGCCATTTCGAGATCGTCCTCGTCGACATTTCCGTTTCTGTGGCTGTCATTCTCTTCACTGTTGCCTTCGTTTCCTGCAGCACTCTCCTCATCTTCTGTGCCTCTCATCTTGTTAGCAAGTTCTACCTCTCGTCCTCCCTGTCTCATCCACAGTCTCCTCTGCTGCCCTCTCTCTGCTTCTTTGTGTTTCTTTTGCTTGTTTTCTTGTGCTCTTTCCTGTGCTCTCTCATCGTGTTCTTCTATCTTCCTTTTATGGCACTGCACCATTCCACTCTCTGAGCTCTTGTCCCTTCCTGAGCTTTCCTCATTCTCCTCACTGTTTCCTCTCTCTCCCCTTCCACTGTTACCTGGTACACCGCTGTCATATCATTCTTTGGGTGCAGATAATATTCAGACTACTTCTATCAGTCACCTTTGCTGGGCGCCCAATAGTTGTGAATGCTTGTTTCGCACCTATGCCCTGTCACTGACATGATCTCCTGAGTAGCTAGCCCAGCCTGTGACAGCATCTGCACTGCTGTGCTCCTGACTCTGTGGTTGGTATATCGCCTGCTCAGCCCTGCGTCCTCCAAAATTTTAGCCATCATCTCCCCAAAAAAATTCCTCCCCATTGGCTGCCTGGAGAACCAGATATCTTTCTGGTCTAATATTCTTTGTGACTGCTTTATGGGGTTGCAGATAGAAAGCTGGAGCTCTGTTAGGACACCTGCTGATATACTCTTTAAATATCGCCACAGGGCAATGCTTTGATTCACTATGTGCTTACAGAACACCTCTCACTGACACTCTATTCCTTTCATCTGCTCTGGCATGGTTTTTTGTCGCCTCATTATATGTCAGATTTATATATTCCACCCCTTTTTCGTCCTCTGCTATCTCAAACGAATTCTGTTTGAGCTCTCTTAACCCTTCCCTTCCTCCTCTTGCTAGGCCTAATTGCACTTCGAACCATATCCTCTTTACCAACCCTTTAGCTGTCTCTGGGTCCACGTTTTGTCTGTTTCTTATTTTCCACAAGTCTTGCTCTATTATTGCAGGATGGTGCTTTGTCGTGTCTTTCTCATGCCTTCTGTAGTGTTTGATGACTGCCACAAATACATTATTTGCAGTTTGAAAGTCTACATCACTGATTATATTCATATTTCATCTCACCCCGAGACTATTGATGTATCTAATGAGCCCTGCTCGTATCCCGCAAAAAGAGCTGATACTATACTTCTCGCCATCCTCCGCTCTGACTGATCCGTAAAACGCTCTCAAAATTTCACTCAGTTTTTCCGGCTGTTACTGTCGCTATATCCACCGACATGTTCTTTGATGTTAACCAGTCTGAGAAAATATTACACGACCACTGTGTATTCTTTGCTGTGTCGGCCTCTACTTTCTTCCTCTTCAGCTCGTCCAGCTGTGCTGCCGATATCTGTATGCGTCTTTCGCTATTTGATATCTCTTCTATACACGTCTCCACTACTTCTTTCCATCCCTCTGCCTCCTCGCTCTCCTCCACTATTACTTCCAGATGCTCCACTTTAGCTACTTTTTTCCTCCCATCTCTATCTCCTGCTGCATCACATACTGTCCTCGCACAATCCACTGCAGATTCTCTGACTTCTTCACCCTCTCCGAACTCTTTCTCTACCCATTCCTCCATTTTAATTCCTCCACACAGGCTGAACACTGCTTGCATTTTCTCCATCTCTTGATTCACTACGTCCATCTCTCTACTCGTGCTGACGTGCCTCTGTACCGTTTGTCCCCCTGCTCCTATATCGTACTGTCTTGCTCTTTACTGACTGTCTGACTGACATTTTGCCCCTTTACCACTCACCACACTGCTGCTGTTGTTCTCGTGTCTAGTTTGTGTACTTCAGAAGCAACACGGCATTATTGTCTCATAATGCTGTGTTGCTCCTGTACCAGCTGATGCATTTTCGTCTATCAGTGTTAATTTTGATCGCTCTAAGATTTTTGCCATGTTATAAACAAAGGTAAACAATGGTTACAAAACTTAACATATGGATTACTTCTACATAAATAATTCAGTCAAAAATGTTGAACTAGACAACACAAACTAGTTTCTATCAGAATTCATGGTGAAACAGTATACATGGTAGGAGTAAGTCAGGATGAAGCCGGCAGGTAAGATGCCATTGTCAGTCACGGGTGAAAAGAGCATGGGGGACGGTGGCCAGAGACTACAATAATGAGTGTGTCAGTAGAGAGGGGATGAGTGGGTGGGGGGGGTAAAGGAAGAAGGAAGAGAGGGAGGGAGGAGGCTGGTACCAGAAGTGCAAGGCTGAGATGGCAGGTTGCGGTTACAACAAGGGTAGAGAGTGTTGACCAGTTGCTTAGGGTAGGCAGTCACAACGTGAGGTAGAGTGGAGGACTAGACGTAGTTGCCTTTTAAAGGGGCTTAGCATTACAGCTGCAAGAGTTTCTTTGTTAAGGGTGTTAAACCACTGCAGAGCCCTGTGCATGAAGGATCTCTGACCCACTGAAGTCCGACGCCTGGGGACCTGGAAGGTCTGGTGTTAAGAACTGCGTGTTGGGTGGGTGCTCCTGTTGGCAGTGAGGAGCTTTGTTGCACTTGGTGGCATGAGTCCAAGAAGAACTTTTTTGGCTGTCTGGCTGTCACATTTGGCTTAATGTCCACCATGCGATGAGTTGCTATTTGTGGTATGTCGCATTTTCAGGGGCACTGTCCAGCCTTTTTTTTTTTTTTTTTCTAAATCAAAACAGAAATCCAGAGCACCCCATTTCCAATGCAGAGAAAGATTATTTAAAACATCAGTCTGTTAAAGCAAATGAGGGAGCAGAACATGGAAATGGTTTTAGCTAGTCGCCTTCCTCAGTCTTATGGTTTCCCTCCAGTGGACATTGTCCAGTCATCCAGATTTTCATATCTGCAACTTTGCCCTCTCCCATAACACAAATAAGTGTATGTACAATCCCTTCAAGTCCAAAATACCGTTCAGTTTTATATTTACATTACTACATGATCGAAAATTGTATATACTTGAAAACAGTGTAATTAAACCATATTTAATGAGACATTGTGATTATTATTGTGCGAGTTATTATGACATCCCTGCTTATTGGAGTAAGTGTTTACTCCATCCGAAGGTGCAGTAGCCACAGGACATTAGAAGCAATAGCAAGGCGCAACTCCCCCACTGGCAGCCATAAAAAGGTGTATCCCAGTCCCTGGATGTATCTCACTTGGGACACAGCTGCAAAACACTTCCTGACTTTGGTCCCAGTAAGAACTGGTCTGCTGTACAGATCAGTACTACACAAGCCTGAAATGTGATGGTGCCTCATTAAAGTGATGTTCCGACTTAGTGCTATAAGGTATTGGGCTTCATAGCCCAATACCAAGTAGTTGTGTGAGCTGACAGGCGCAAAAAATTCTATTTAAAACTGTTTACATTTTGTTGTGGAATGGATCGTAACTGGCACTGAAGCCTTGGCCAGTCGATCCCTTCCAGCTTCCTGATGCTCCCGCGTTCTCTGAAATTGTGATGTGTGGCCAGGGAGAGCGTGAGGCTGAGCCCCATACAAGTCTGTGGGGGCTATTTTTAAAGCCGGTGCTTAGCCATTTTAAACAATCTTAGGGGAAAATTAAAGCAGTCACTTAACTAGTATAATGCAGTTGCTTAACTAGTAGGGTCCCTACTAGTTAAGCGACTGCTTTGATTTTTCTTTAAAACTGTTTAAAATGACTAAAACACAGCTTTAAAAATAGCCCCCAAAGGCTTGTTTGGGGCTCGCCCCAGTGCTTTCCCTGGCCATACATCATAATTTCAGAGCATGGGGACGGGGTTGGGGCAGAGCGGGGGCACTAGGAAGCTGGAAGGATTGGTGACGAGGCTTAGGTGCCAGTTATGATCCCTTCCACAACAAAAGTTAGTAGCTTTAAACTGACATTTTGCACATAACATGGATAGATATAAGGTATTGGGTTATGGAGCCCAATACCTTATATCGGAAATTTTCTTTAAAATGAATTCTTACTTTATATAAAAAACAAACAAACAAACAAAAACTGCTTGGGGTGTTAAGGGTGGAAAAGAAAGAGTTACAACTTTCTCAGATTGCACCATCAGTCACGATGGATCACAATGTATAGAATAGTATGGCAGTCCTATTCTGTACTGTAGTGTGTTTTGGGAGTGGGGTTGACACATTGCGCACTTTGCTCTGTTTAGAGCAGGATTGATTCTGGAAAGCAAAAGTAAGTCTACAGTTTAAATGTTATATTAACTTAGAATGGACTGTACATTTTGTCTGCTCTTTACTTTGAATTAAACAGTTGTGTTAGTCAGTAGTGCAAGTCTTCCAGTCCTTGTCATACCACTCAACCTCTCAGCATTAAAAATCATAGCACTGGCCTTAAAAAAACATAACAAAGGGCCAGAATGTGCAGCACTTTTTTATTTTAGACAATAATATGTCGGCAGATAGTGGGCCCCATATAGTTAGTGATGAGGAATGTTTCTATCAGCTTAGTTACATGATTTAATAGTTCCTGGCTCCAGAAATAGCTCCAACATTATGAGGAACATCAATAAACCTATGTGGAGCAAGGATAAAGTTGAGTGTGAAAATCATAGCGCTATGCGAAATTCACAGCAGTTGAGAGATATGATCCTTGTCAGTTCTTTCATGGTCCAGGAGTGTTCTTGTCAGACAGAAGGGCCTTTAGTAATTGGATGTACTCTTGTGTTATCTCAGTTGCATATTTGTGAAGGGTGATATAACAATGGTCAGAACTAAGAGATTTCTGTCTCAGTGTCCCTTGTTGCCTGACTCTATAAAGATTATGATTTATGACTGTAGTGCTGAAGCCTTATTGATCGTACACTGACTCACAGCGGGCAGATACTGGCCACTTATCAGTATTATAATAAGAATGAGGGAATGGATTGTTTTAATACAAAAATTCTGTTTTGTTCCCCTCTCTCTCTTTTTTTTTTTATATTTTCTCTTTATTCTCCCTTCTCTCCACCATACTCCCCTTCTTCGGGAGTCTCCAGTGGCCTTGTACGTCTCCGCTCCTCTAACTTGGTGACCAGCACAGTCCATCCCCCTCCCGGAGCCTTGGTTTTATACCCCAGGCTGGGTACAGGTGGGGCCCTGCACCCAGGCGTGTCACCTATTTCATCTGGGATGCTAGTGCTGGGCGCGGTGAGGCACTGGAGATTGGGGCGGGGCCGTCTACTGGGAGCATTGCAGTGTTTTTTCCTTATTTTCTGGTGCCATCCCCTGAGGACGTAGGCAGGCAAGGGGAGCCAAGGGGTGGAGAACGTAATGACGTGCAGTCGCTTCAGCTCCCGGCCTGCGTCCTCCCCTCCCACTGACTGTACCAGCTGCACTGCCAACCTTGGTCACCCAGGTGGTGGTTGGTGGTAGAGTAGCGGGTCAGGCAGCCCTCCCCAGAGGAGGAGAGCGGCTGATGGGCACTCGATCCTTCTCCCCGGCCCGGCCCACTCCAAGTTACCAGAGTCTCTACTCGAATTGGGGTCATATGCCGTGCTTATAAACTTTGTCATTGCGCTCAATTGGGCTGGCCCTCTCTCTCTTTCTTTAACTTATGAATGCATTGACTGCAACTAGCATAGGTGTCATGATGTTTTAAGTTGGTTAACAGGAACTACCTACAGGAAAGTTCTGTGTCGGCTTCAAGTCCTTCTTCGGTGCTAGGAGATGACCAGGTCAACCCATAGTAGCATATACAGTATGTTAAGATATGACTAACTGTGTCAGTGTTGATGCCATATAAATATTAACCAGACCTGATCAGGAACTCCAGCTAGAGTTAGAGTGAAAGACCTGGAGTGTTCTTATAGTTTATTAGACTATTTTATTTTAATCTGTTAGTGTTTGCCTCTCTTCACCCTTTTTTCTGCCCTTCACATGCCCTCCCACCATGATTGGGGTCACCATGGCTGCTTCCTTTCCTGGTTGGGTGGTTGCCTTCACAGTGCCATCAGCACTGCTTCTTTGTCAGTCTGCAGGGGGAATGTCAAGTGGCCTACGTTTCTTTAGCCTGAAAGCCGAGTACCTTATCTGTGCTAGTCTCTTAACCCCTGGCTGTCCCACGTTTAGGACTGCAGTGCTTGCCACAAATCTTGGTCTTTCTGGTGATGCTCCTGCATCATTGAGCTCACCAGAGTTTGCTTTTAACTGTTCAGGTGAGAAGTAGCTTAGTGGTTGCTTAGAAACCTCCCCTTTTTTGGTTTTGAACCCTAAGCTGTAGAAGTCAGACTCTCCTCTTGATCATTCAAACAAGAGCATTGTCCTTTACACAAAGGAACAAAAAAAGACAAATGGAGTTTGGGGATGGGATGTCTGCAAAAACTGCATTTTCCAACTTGCAGTAGAAACTGCTGGTGCTTATAAATGATCAACTACTGTCTATAAATAACTGATCGCTAGTGTAGGCACACAACAGACTGCTGCAGGAGGAAATGCTGGACAAAACACATTAGTGTATTAACCAAGTTCCTGCTTTCTTGAGTTTTACACAGACATGTCAAGACCTCGATGCAGAATTAGAGCCCCTGTGTGTCACAGATGGTGCCAAGAGTTGCTGTCAGTTTTGCATTGCACCTCAGGCACATTCTGTAGTTTATTTCTAACTATGGAAGGACTCTAAGTTTGCATCTGTACATAGTCTTGGCTCCCAACTGAAACATGATGGCTGCCAGTCTGCTTTTCTGTTGCCAAATCGATGTAACAGTAATCAAAAACAAACAAAAAGAAAACGCATACATTTCATTTCACAAAAATGGTGGCTATGGAGGGTCCTACGACAGTGGTTTGCTAACTCAGAACACTAGTGTGCTGGGACAGTAATATTTGACATTTCTCTGCAGAGGTAATGCATCAGATAAAAGAAACCGATGTGCTTGATGAAGGTATATGAATATTGTTTGATGTACTGCATGGCAGTGTGTGATTCGAGCAGTATGTCATCTCAGCGTTTCTAATTTTTGTCTGGCAGTGCTGTTACTAAGAATGACACAGTAAAGTCAAATGAGCCGGGAAACTGTGCTTTGGTTTTGCAGGATCCAGGTATGTACTCTACCCCAGCCATGCTGGCCCTTTGTGCTTTTTCTTCTATTTCTCTTCATGCTCTGTTGCTTGCCTTAACCCCTGTAGATGTTGCCAAAAAGGAATGTTTTAGGATTCTGGAGCAAGCATTTAAGTTGTGCTTCAGAACGTGACCTGTATTGTGAAGGGTTTGCACCTGTATATGGTTGATGAAGGTATCGGGTTACCTAGCACAAGGACACTCAGCAGATTTCTGATATACAGATTTATGAGTAGAGGGGTCATATTACAGTACCCGTCACCTTGATCGTACAAACTGAAGCCCTGACACTGGCATCTCTGTGGGCCATATGACTTAAAAATGTAGCATTTACAAAATTTCCCTTAAATCTTGTGAAACTTGTTTGGCGCCCTTTGTGAAATGAGTTGTGGTGGTTTCAGTCCCGGTTCCTAGCAGACAGGAGTCTGCATCATAAAACCACCATCATGAAAGGCACTAGTTGGTGCCCTTGTTGGTAGTCTGTATGAGCGGTTAAAGATTGAATGAGCATTGAGTCTGAACTACTCTCTCGTCAGCTAGAGAGTTACTATTTATCATTTTATTTATTTATAATGGACAGAAAAGGGACACTTAGTTGTGCAAGGTTGTTTCCCAGGCAATATGCAGTGGCCTGACTCAAGTTCTGCATTTTATCTTTAAGAGTTAGCGGATAGGGGCATAACGGAGGCCCCTGGAATTATGTGATTTCACTGCCATGGTAGTCTTTCACAAAACTTGTATCTTCCCGTATATGTATTGCCGTGGATTTAAAAGCTCCTGGTAATTTTTCTTTCAGATGTCTAGTTTTTCCAGATTGCCCGGTTCCTTTCCCCTTTCTTGTTTATTTTGAAGCCCCTCCTCGATGCTTAGTATATGATGTCATCACATCATATTTTAACCAACTGAAAGACTGCATTCTGCCACAGAAATAAATAGTTCATGCTGCAGAAATAAACGCATACTGCCGCAGAAGCCTAGGAGCCCTGCTGCAGAAATCAGGACGGAACTGGGGGGGCCCTGATAACTCACAAGTGGCAGAGCTGTGTAGAAGTTATAAAAGTCCTACAACCTTTCACGTGATACTAAATTGCATCATTTGAGTCAGTCTGTTGCACATTCAATTTATACAGCATCCGTTTACTTGATATAGCTTTTAAAGGTAATTTCAGAGATTTTGTATTGGCTTCAGAGCCCTTTACCTAATAGCAGACACAGTTCGTTGGGACCAAATTCAGAATTTTTCAGTCACCCCAGTTTGGGAAGAAGGGATCATAAATAGGGTCGAACCAATGGTCAGCCGATCCTTTCCACTTCCTGGTTCTCCAGCCTTGCCCCCACACTCAAGACAATTTATAACGTCCAACCAGGGAGGACACGGGCATGCTCACAGAAGTTCAGGGGTTGTTTTCAAAATCGCTTTTTATTAGTGGTATTGGCATTCTTTGATTTAAAGGAAAGCTGCCTCTGAACTTATACGGGCCCTATAAGTTGAGCGCTCACTTTAATTTAAATCAAAGGATTCCGTAACACTAATAAAACAGATTTGAAAACTACCCCCGCAGACTACACTGGGGGGCCCCCGTGCTCTCCCTAGTTAGACATCATAAAACGTCTAAGTGTGTGGGTGAATCGGAAAGTGAAAAGGATCGTCTGGCTGTCAGTTCAGCCGGAATTACGATCCCATCCCTCCTGAACTGGGGTGACTGGAAAATTCTGAATTTGGCCCTAATGGACTGTCACCACTATAAGGCAACGGGCTATAAAGCCCCAAACCAAAATTCTATATATTTTGTTGTTTACGTTAGAGACTTTATACTCACCAAAGCGCCCCCCCCCCCGAGCTGACTTACTTCCATGTAAGGTAAGAAGTGCTTTCTCCCAAATTTTCAAAATGATCCTCACATGAAGGGAAGGGATACTAACTAGGCTCCTGATCTCTTCCCCTTCCTGGTATTACGTCCCCACACTCTGGCGTTTTGGGATGTCGGTGTCTGGAGAGTGCAGTGGCATGCTTTGCAGGAAAAAAACTGAGGCATTTTTTAAAAGGCAGGTGTTTATATTTTTGTGGTCTGTTGGGGCCATTTGACTAACAGTGCCCTTGGTAGTTGAGTGGTAGCTTTGATGGAACCCAGATGGACTGAAAAAGTATTCAAAATAGCGTTTTAAAAATGGCTGTCCTTGCTAAAGAACTTAATCTGGTTCAGTGTCAGTTGGTTTCCATCTGTATCCCCCTCCTCTGGGACGAGGCTGAAAATAGGCAGAATTGTCTAGTCCTCCTTTCCCAGTCAACAAAAACTAAATATATAAATTTCAAATGTTGGCTTCAGTGCTGCACGTGGCTATTGTGATGTCATCAGCATTGTGAAAAAACGCTCTCTAATTAGCTCATTATTCCATTGTGATATAACTTGGTTTGCTAGGTATCAACTGTAACATACCTCAAAATGCAAGTTATCGTGGTATCTTGCAAATTGCATAAAATAGAGAATACTGGATGGGCAAGTATGCACAACCAGTGTGTTCTGCCACAGAGGGATTCTGATTCCCTCTGACCTCGAGAGCGAAGCTCGAGAGGTCCATGGGAATCAGAACCCCGAGGTGGCAAAACACACTGGTTGTGCACAGAGTTGCTCATCCTGTATTTTTTATAGTGTATAGTACTGTGTGAAAAATGTGTTTTGTGAGTTCTTTTGCTTTCACAATGAAACTGACTGATGCAGGCTCTAGAGGTTCTAGAATGCTTTTCTACCACAGTAGGGTAGAACAGCATTCCATGACCTTGGAACTGTGGTAGAACATCATTTTGAAAGGGATGGAATTCTATACAGAACAACACTCCACTATACACTATAAAAAATAATGCGCTTTATGTGGCACTAATCTCTGCACTGGCTGTATGAAGATTATAGCTTGGTCTTGTAGTGGCATTATCAGCCACTTGAGCTTTGCTGTCTTGGTTTAGTAAATTATCAGAACCCCTCAAGGGAATTGCAGCTGTGTTATTGATCTTTTTTTAACTCTATTTTTGCACCCTATCTTAGGGGCATCTCTCAAGGTCCCATGCTCAGCTTCGCAGCTCCACCGCCTGCCTGAACCGTCCTGTGCGAGCTACATCGGTTTCAGGACTCCTGGTCTCTCCCCAACCCCTTGGAGAGGCCCCCAGAATCCCAAGGGGGAGGTACAGAGGAACGGGCGACATTGGACGAGTGGCCTTGGGCTGCTGATGGTTGCCGTCGCCTCACCTGCCGATAGGGGGATTTTCTTAATTTTTCTTCCCGAAGCTCGGGTGTGCAATGACGTCCCGTTCGGCGTGTGCACACTCCCGTGCACACCGAAAGACGTCTGCCGCAGCTTAAATCCCCTGCTTTCTGCAGCCGTGCACTGTGGTGCCTCCAGCCACCGCTAGAGGTCACCAGTGCACCGGCGTGTGAAGAACCTCCTCCCGGTAAGAAGAGCAGTCCGTGAACGCCAGTCTTTCCCATCCCTGCCACCCCCGACGGCCCAGGCTCATTCCCGAACCCAGGTCGCCGGCGTGGCGTGAGGTATGGCGTCCAGCACCTCAACCCTCAGCACCACTGGTCCAGCTGTGTTCTTGATCTTTATATGTTATTTTATTCATAATGTACAGCTGTATTCTAGATTGCTTTACAAATCAAATAGGACATTTTTATCATTTTTTGAACACTTTATTTGGTTTATTCCTCCCCACCATCCCGATTGCGGCTATATCACTATTGCCCCTGTGGCTAACAGCCGCAGCAGAATCTCCCTCAGGGGACCCCGCTGTCATGCAGTCTGTTGATGGCAGTCTTTAAGCATCTGATGCTGCTTACCCTGCCAGTGTCGCTTTCCATCCAGGTGCCAAGTAACTAAGTATGTGGTACAGTGAGGGAGAATGATACTGGCAATATGAGTAGTGTTATGCATATCAGGATCCCCTTCCAGAGGCTAGCTGTCATTGAATTACCCCCATGGCTAATTCTGATGATCTCAGCCACTAGGGCTTGTAGGATAAATCCATGGTCGGGGGGTGATGGCTGAAACAACCAGATATAAAGTATGTTTACTCTTACAACTAAGTGCTAACAAACAAATGAGGAACACTTGCGGTTTAGCAGCTTGGGACCTTGGTGTTATCCTTAACTCCCCAGTTACTGTTTGCTGTTACTATCAACAGGCACTGTGGTCTAGTGATTTCAGCACTGGCTTGGGAAGAAGGAGATTATAGGTTATGCAGGTTAATTAAAGGAACCTAGCAGAAGAGTGGCCATTCTGTGGAGATAATCATGTTTCCTGCAGAATGCTTAATGCATCTTGTTTTGCTATATGCCAGGCATGATTATGGCTTGCACCAACCAGCCCAGGACTGGTTTTGTGTGTGTGTGTATTTTGGGGTTGGAGGGGGGGGGACTGTCCTGATTATAGCATTTGCAGCTTAAATACTGCCATCTTTAGTCCATTTGTGTGACTGCTTGAGCAGCTATGCAGTAACTGTCTGGTTTAAAGATTCTGTGTAGTGGTGTTTTGTGAAAATGAAAACACCACAGAAGTTAACAGACCCAGATTCTATCTCCACAGACCTATTTTTGGGGTGAAAGATTTCAGTTTAAGCCAAAATTTAATTACTTCAACCAAACTGAGTGTTTTCCAGGCAGCACCACAGACCTATTTTTAGGTATGAACAGTTCCAGTTAAAGTCACAATTTCATGATGTTAACCAGACCATGTTTACTGGCTGTCCAGCATGGTTGCTTGCTTATTTATTCATTTTTTTCTGCATGCTGGCTTCTCTGAGCTTGCTACTGTTTTTTGGTTTTGCTAGCAACATGTGTGTTTTTTTTTTTTTTTTATTTGAATTGTACACTTTTGGTCATTACAGTTGCAAGGAACATTATTTCCAGCCTGCAGTCTAGGATGTCAATCTGGGACTGCTGGACCTTACAACAAATTACTGTGCAGCATTTTATTTTACAGCTAGAAACTAGCACAGCTGACATGTAGTATCTCACTTTCAGCAGGGTTCAGCTAGGTTTCAGCTTCTACCACATGTTACAGCTGTGAGGACAGGTGAGTGACTTAGGCCCCATCCACACTGCACCGCTAACACACTGTAGCAGTTCCAAACTGGTACAGACAGTAACTATCACAGTGTGTCCACACTGCCAAACTCCCAACAATGGAGTGGCACCGTGATGGACCGTCTGCATTTTGGGTGCCATGGGACAATTACAGATGGCACTCTATCCCACAATGCAGCTCACGCGTCCACAATACAACCGGTGACATTACAGGGGCTGACCCGGTTTCGTAACTGTTGTTGAAACCGCCTCATATGTGGGTTCAACAGCGATTCCGAAAACGCCTCCTGTAACATTACAGTTGTAATCGCAAACTGTTACAGTAACGGTTTGGCCCCTCTGTAATGTTATGGAGGGGTTTTGAGTGTGTAGCGTGGACAAGGCCTTAGGTACTGCTTTTACTCAGTGTTACAGCTGGGAATATAGGTGACTTACTGAGAGCTTCACTATTAACCAGTGTTACAGCTGCAAGGACCGATGACTTGCTCAGCTCATCACTGTTCGCCAGTGTTACACCTATGACAGCAGATGCCTTACGCACAGTTCAGAGTGTCAGTGTTAGCTAGTGTTACTCCTGGTAGGACAGGTGACTTACTTATAACCTCACTGTTAGCCTGTGTTATACTTGAGAGGAGTAGACAGGTGACTTACTCAGAGCCTTAATGTTAACCAGTGTTACAGCTGCAAGGACAGGTAACTTACTTAGAACCTCACTGTTAGTCTGTGTTAAACCTGGGAGGACAGGCAACTTACTCAGAGCCTCATTGTTGGCTAGTGTTACAATTGTGGGGACAGACGACTTACTCAGAGCCTTAATGTTAGCCAGTGTTGCACCTGGGAGGACAGGTGACCTACTCAAGGCCCCTCACCGTTGGCCAGTGTTGCACTTGGGAGAACAGGTCACTTACTCAGGGCCTCACTGTTAGCCAGTATTGCACATGGGAGGACAGGCCACTTACTCAAGGACTCACAGTTAGCCAGTGTTGCACTTGTTAGGACAGGTCACTTACTCAAGGACTCACCATTAGCCAGTGTTGCACTTGGGAGGACAGGTGACTTACTCAGAATCCCTCACTGTTATCCAGTAGTGCCATTGGGAGGACAGATCACTTACTCAAGGCCTCACCTTTGGTCACTGTTGTGCTTGGGAAGACAGATGACTTGCTCAGAGCCTCGATGTTGGCCAGTGTTAAATCTGGGAGCACAGGTGGCTTACTCAGAGCCCCACTGTTAGCCAGTGTGTTATAGTTGGGGGAACTAGTGACATAGTTAGAACTGTAATGTCAGCTAGTGTTACAACTGGGGGAACAGGTGAGTTGCCCAGAGCCCCACTGTTATAGTTGGGGAGAGAAGCACTTTACTCTGAGCCTCACTGTAAGCCACTGTTACAACTGCGGGAACAGGTGACTTACTCAGAGCCACACTTTTAGCCAGTATTGCAATTGGGAGGACAGATGACTTGCTCAGAGCCTCGGTGTTAGCCAGTGTTAAACCTGGGAGCACAGGTGACTTACTCAGAGCCCACTGTTAGCTAGTGTCATAGTTTGGGGGAGACAAGCACTTTACTCTGAGCCTCATTGTTAGCCAGTGCTACAGTTGTGGGGACAAGTGACATAGTCAGAGCCGTAATGTCAGCCAGTGTTACAGCTGGGGGGACAGGTGACTTACTCAGAGCCTCACTATAAGTCAGTGTTACAGCTGGGGGGGGGCAGCTGACTTATTCAAAGCCTCACTGTAAGTCAAGTGTTACAGCTGGGGGGACAGGTGAATTACTCAGAGCCTCACTGTAAGTCAGTGTTACAGCTGGCGGGGGAGACAGGTGACTTGTAGCCTCACTGTAAGTCAGTGTTACAGCTGGGGGGGGTGGGGATAGCTGACTTGGAGCCTCACTGTAAGTCAGTGTTACTACTGGGGGGACAGGTGATGTAGAACCATAATGTCAGCCAGTGGTACAGCTGGGGGAACAGGTGAGTTTCTCAGAGCCTCACTGTTAGCCAGTGTTTCAGCTAACAGGACTGGTGACCTACTCAGGGCCATACTGTTACTTGGTTTTACCTCAGGGCAGACAGATGAGTTACTCAGGGTCTCACTGTTAGCAAATTTTACCACTGTGAGGACTTACCAAGGTCTTAATGTTAGTCAGTTTTACTTCTGTGAGGATGGGTGACTTACTCGGGGTCTCACTGATAACCAGTTTTACTGCTGAGAAGTGAGGCGATTTGCTCAGGATCTCTGTTAGCCAGTGTTACAGCTGGAAGGATAGGTAACTTGCACGGGTTCTCCCTGTTAGCCAGTTTTACCACTGGGACATCATGCAGCTTGCTCAGGGACTGACTGTTACACTTGACAGAACTGGTGACTTAATCAGGCTGCCACCATTAGCCTGTTTTACAGTTGGGAAGATCCAGGACTTCTTTTTTTTTTTTTTTTCTCCTTGTTACTAGTTTTATAGTTTGTAAGACAGGTAACTCTCGTAGACTCACTGTTGGCTGATGTGATAGGTGACTTGTTCAGGTTCTCTCTGTTACCCAGTTTTACAGCTGGGAGGACAGGTGACTTGCTCAGGGTTTCCCTGTTAGCCAGTTTTACGACTGAGAGGACAGGTGACTTGCTCAGGGTCTCCCTGTTAGCCAGTTTTACTGCTGAGATGACAGATGACTTGCTCGGAGTCTCTCTGTTAGCCAGTTGTACAGCTGGGAGGACAGGTGACTTGCTCGGAGTCTCTCTGTTAGCCAGTTTTACCGCTGGGACATCATGCGACTTGCTCAGGGACTGACTGTTACACTTGAGAGAACTGGTGACTTAATCAGGCTGCCACCATTAGCCTGTTTTACAGTTGGGAAGATCCAGGACTTGTTTTTTTTTCTCCCTGTTACTAGTTTTATAGTTTGTAAGACAGGTAACTCTCGTAGACTCACTGTTGGCTGATGTGATAGGTGACTTGTTCAGGTTCTCTCTGTTAGCCAGTTTTACAGCTGGGAGGACAGGTGACTTGCTCAGGGTTTCCCTATTAGCCAGTTTTACTGCTGAGAGGACAGGTGACTTGCTCAGGGTCTCCCTGTTGGCCAGTTTTACTGCTGGGAGGACAGGTGACTTGCTCGTGGTTTCCCTGTCAGCCAGTTTTACTGCTGGGAGGACAGGTGACTTGCTCAGGGTCTCCCTTTTAGATGGTTTTTCTGCTGATCCTGTGATGCCTTGAGTGTAGCAGCAGTGTGCTACAAAAGCTCTTTCGACACCATCTTAAAAGTCATTACAATTAAACTTTTCCTTTTCTTATTTTGCTGCCCCAAATGCTAAAAAAACAGTACCAACCATGTACTTCATCAGATCTAGTGAGACTGCAGCTAAAGTGAACTTTGAGGAGGATTTAGCAGCAGTTGTGAATACCCTGCCACCACTACCAGAAAAAAACACAAGGCCTGAAAAGACTTTAAACAGACAAACCACCGACTTCACAGCAAAACATGATGGTGGACTCTGTAACAATGAAGAAATTCTTTAAAGAACTTGGTAGCATTAAAATAGGTTATCTTGGATCTCTCCATTGAGATTAAAACAATAAAGCCACCACTAGCAGGCCTATACTGCCATGTGGGTGACTGTGAAGCAAGAGTCAGTTCGGTGGAAGATGGTCGTGAAAGGTTGGAACCTGAGGTCACAATTCTATGAAGAAAAGTAAGCAAGCTCAAAGCGCATATTAATATCTGGCCAAGTGGCGCAGAGCACTGAAGCACTGTGCACCTTATTGCACACAGCGCCGGCGGCCTGAGTTTGGGAATGCGCGTGGGGGTGGGGTGGGAGTGGATTGAGTGGCTGTCAGGCAGCTCTCCTGGATAGGGGTTCAGCGGGTTGACTCGGCTATTGGCGATCACCAGGTGGAGGCCTGGTGTTAATGCTAACGCACAAGTGGCAGACAGCAGTCAGGGGAGGGAGAGACGCACTTCCTGGATGCATGTACACCTCCAAAAGCATGCACAGCCCACACCACCAAGGCTTGGGAGGAAATATGCAGAGGAAACTGTGGCGAGGCAGGCATTAATGATGCTGTGCACACCGAGCCCCCACCCACCCCACCAGCAGAAAGCACCTACTGGCCAAACTGGATTTGGACTTTGGTGGGGGCAGCCCTTCTACCATAGGGTGCAATGTGTGGGGGTACCTGGACCGATCAGGTGAGTCTTCGGAGACGGTGGACAGTGGAGGTTGGTGGGGTAGGGCTGTAGGGAGCCCACACCTGCCTTGACCAGGAAGGAAAAACAGATTATGGGGAGGGGGGAGCATATTGATAATCAAGAGGGGAGAAGTTGGTGGAATAATATGGCCATTGTCGGTCTCTCTCAACACTCCAAGCCACCAGATATAATCCAATTTGTGCAGAAATAATGCCTTAAAATTGCCAAAGCCTCTTCCAGTGGGCTATCTTACATTATTCAAAGGGAACATTGTTTAACCAGGAGTGGCACACTAAGCCGAAGCTTGTTTCCAGATGTGACCTGGGAGCACAGGGAAGCTAAGTGACTTGCTCGGGATCACAGTATGCACCTAGTCGGCTGTGGGATTTAAACCCAGGTCTCCAGATCTGCAGCCCAGAGTCTTAACCCACTGTGCTATACTGACTTCTCCTATTGAATGAGCACACAGGGCAGTCCGTCCAGTGTGCATACAAGGAGAAAGCTTGAGACCCAATAATTTTCATTTGTTGAATTTCCTGGTCAAGGTCCACATTCAAAAGCAAATCATATAAGTGAAGGACATTTGCTGGCTGGGAACTGTTTGTGTTCAGTGACCTAAGACCACAGGTCAGGGCTAAACATGCAGCTTATAAAGAAATAAAATCCAAGCTGTACCCTGCTCATATCAAATTTAGAGTGGTATATCTTTCCAAACTAGTGGTGCAAACAGATGGGGGACACAATCAGTTTTCTATAGCTAAGAATGTTAAACAAGACTACCATTATTATCCCCTGATCTCTTTCCAGCTTCCCGGCAAATGGTGGGACTGGGACCATGAGGCTACTCACCGCAGACAAGCTTTGGAGAGGCTGGGAGAAAACTGACAGTGAACCAAAATGAAGGAAGGAGTGGAGACATATGCTTTACTGGAAGATTACTGGAATATGGTTTACACTGTTTAATTCTGAGCGAACTTGGAGGAGAGTGTTATGATCTTTTTTTTTAAGCAGGGCAAATAGAGAAGAGGATCTGGAGTAACAGGCTGATGACAACTGAATGTGAGGACTGGGAGTAACCTATGGGGCCACCACACAGTCTTGAGCCAATGGCACTGTTTATGTGGTGTCTAGCTACCTTCCCTACCTCCTCTCCCTACAATCCAATCTATATCATCACTCACACACAACTGAGAATCGCACCAGTGACTCGGAACACTGAAGTGCTGAGTGAAGACTGGCAGGCTGTGATGACGCGCTTCTGGACTCGGTAGACTTTTGAATTATTAGATTTTACACTATATACTTATCAATCTATCGATCAATCAATTTTTATTTTACCAGGCAAAACACCATTGAGAAGAACTCATTTACAAGGTGGACCTGGGTAAGGTACACATAATTCAGCAATGAAACAACAGTTTGGAGTCCATAAACATTACAGAGCAAAATCTAAAACACTTGAAATAGCAGAGAATAACAACGAAATGTGGAGTCATCAAATAATGCAGCACACTATATACATATATACACAATATATACAGTAGGACCCATGGAAGGTGAGGGGTTAGATTTAAATGAGACAAGGTATGTGGTAGGATTGGTGGAAGGGGGTAGAGAGAGGGAAGAGGTGTGAGGCAGTAGAGGGAGTAACATGGCTGGGAGATGGGGGTACAGAATATAAGGAATTTGTTGCAATGAGTCAGGTATGTAGTGGTAGTAAGAGTAAGAAGGAAATCAGGAGGGATCCTCATAGGGAGATTATATACAAACAGAACACAAAAAACAGCAAGCCAAGGTGGCAAGTGCAAGCTAATGACCGTGGGAAGGGTATCCTTATTGAGGCAGGTGAAGTTATGAATAGTAATTGCACTCGTCCTTCAGAGTAACTCTATTCGGAGATTTAAAGGTATACATCCTGACAGTATGTGTGAGTTTATGTGTATTTTGTAGGGTATTCCATAGGATGGGTAAGGCATGGCTTATTGATGAGGAACCATAGTGGGCCCTTATCCTAAGGATATCAAATGTAATGTCTGAGAATACGCACATGGGGTGAATTTGAATAAGTTACAGATATAGGAAGGGAGTTTCTTAGTAATGGCTCTGTGCATCCAGAGGGAGGCTTTATGCCGTCTCCTAGTACTGAGTGAGGGGCAGCCAGTCTGCGAATAAAGGGAACAATGGTGTGTATTAGATGGGGCGTTTGTGATAAATCGTAATGCTCTGTGGTAAAGCGTGTCCAGAGTACTTAAGGCTGATTTAGAACAGTGACTCTAAAGGAAGTCCACATAGTCGATTAAGGGGAGGAAGGTCGTCTGGACCAATCTTAATTTAGCTTCGTAGGTAAACAGATACTTAACGCGATAAAAAAGTCAGAGTCTTTGACGTCGTTTTTTGGCTACTTCCTCGATGTGGGTGACAAATGAAAGTTCACAGTCAAGCCAGAAGCCTAGGTATTTAAATTTCTGTACGGATTCAAGTAGCTCTCCCAAGATGGTCCTGATCTGGTAATTGGTACTCTGTTGGGTATTTGTTCTTTAGAGTGAGGGGGAAAGGAGCATAACTTTGTTTTTGGTTTTTTTTCATTGAGTAGCAGTTTCAAATGGAACAGATTTTGCTGGAGGTCTTCGAATTCGCAGTGTAGTTCAAGGCAGGTGAGTTGCGATGAGGGCCTAGCAACATAGAGCACAGTGTCATCCGCAAAGAGGTGGATGCTTGCAGATCTGATGTTAAAATCAGTGTCATTGATGTATATAACAAATAACAACAGTCCAAAGATGGACCCCGTAGGACTCCTCTGTGTAGTGTTTTAAGGGGAGAAAAGGCGCCATGGTCTTTTACCTGTTGCTGTCTGCCCATAAGGTAGCAGGAGAACCAGTTTATAGTGGTGTCATCTAACCCAAGGTTATTTAGCATGGTTGATAATAATTGATGGTCCACAGTATCAGTTGTCTGACTCAAGTCTAAAAAAAGAGCACAGACATGATTTTTGGCATCAGGAGAAATTTGCCAGTCATTAGCGACTTTGGCCAGAGCAGATACTGTGCTATGTTTGGGCCTAAACCCAGACTTGAGGGGGTTCAGTAAGTTTGCAGTTTCCAGGTGCTGTCTAAGTTGTGTATGTATTAGGTTTTCAAGAAATTTGGATGAGATGGGTAGCAAGGAGATTTGCCAGTAGTTATTAAGATCATTAGGGTCACCAGATTTTAATAGTGGAATAATGTGCTATTTTCTAGTCTGAGGGTGATGCACCTTGAGTGAGGGACAAGTTGAAAGAGCTGAGTGATAGGTGGAGACAGGAAATAATAGCCTAATTTAAAAAAAAAAAAAAAAAAAGAAGGGTTCAAGCTTAGCAGCTGCAGCAATTTTTTTTGACATCCCGAGCAATTAGGAGGTCCTCGACCTGTTTGAGGGTAACTGGCCTGAGCTGAATTGAGTGGGGGGATGGTGGGCCTTAGTCAGTAAGCACAGGGGGTCACCAACAGGGTGCTGAGGCTAAGCTTACTAGTGGGAGAGGAGTCAAAAGGTAGCCCAGTGGTGGCAAAATGATTATTTAGTTGCTCTAATATATCATGGTTACTTGTAAAGGTAGTAGCCCCCTGAGACTATTTTAGCTGGGAGGGACAATGGTGGCTCGACTTCCCTTGGGACCTGTCGGAATTTGGCAGTGTTGTTTTTAGATGACTCCAGTGCTGACTGGAAATATTTGGCCTTTTTGGCCTGAATGAGTCTAGTACAGTGGTTCCTCATGGCTCTAAAAGCAGCCCAGTCGGAGTCTGATTTAGTCTTATGGGCTTTCTTCCATAACCTGTCTCTGTGCTGTAAAGAGGTTTTTAGTATGCTGCTGAACCAAGGGCAAGTTATTTTCCGTGCTCTAACTTTTACCATAGGGGCATGTCTACTGATCACTTGTAAGACAAGGTTCTGGAACTGGGTAGAGGCCTCAGAGACTGTAGGGGCCAGGTAGAAATCTTGCCATCTAATCATACTTACATCAGCCAGAAAATCAGGGATGTTGAATTTACGGAAACTGCTTTTAAGTATGAAGGTTGGTGAGTAGGTGGTTTTGGGTAGAAGCCTCAGACAAGCTATGACCCTGTGGTCGCTAAGATCATTGTGAAATACCCCGGTGTATGCTATTTTGTGGGGTTTATTAGCAAGGGTCAAGTGGAGAGGGTACTGTGATCTGGGTTTTTGGTGTTGGGACTGGTGACGTCACCAAATAGCTGAGTAAAATGATGCCTATTGCATAGGTTGTTTTAAAGGCATGGAACGGTGGGAGTTCCAGTCTAAGTTAAAATCCTCCATGAATAAGCATTCAGAGTTGGTGACTTCTATTTTGTGGAGGTGAGGGATTATCCCCAAGACCTCCTGAAGGGGGTCTGTAACAACCAGAGATTAAGATGGTCTTGTTAGAGGGTAAGGAGATTTTTAGAATGAGGCTTTCAAACTCCTTAGGTGTGGATGTGGAGTTGAAAACAGAAATTGAGAGTTTATCTGAAACATAGATCGCAGCCCCTCCTCCCCAGCTGTCTGCTCTGAATATGCTATAAGAAGGAATGTTGAGGGCATGGTCAGTGGTAGATGCTTTCAGCCATGTTTCTGTAATCACTAGTACATCTAGAGAGGTATGAAGGACCCAGGGTCGAAGTCAGTATAATTGCTTCTGTGGAGTTTGGACTGTTGTAAACAATTCTTAAGTGAATTCACATTATGTTGATTTTTGGGGGGGGAGTGTAAACTCAGTCCAGTCAGAGAGACAAAAAGTTTGATATATGGGTTCGTGCATAGAATGTTAATAGGCGGACCCTCACCCTCCACAGACATAGCAGTGAAGGCTTTCTTCCTCCCCAGAGAGCCAACTTTTGGCTATAAATTGGGCAGTGCACCTTTTGGTAAGAGGGAATACGTAAAGTCTGGATGTATTCGGGCCTTAGATGGAGCAGACTATTGATTTTTTATTCACAAGTTTTAAAATTAGGGGGACGGGTTGGTTACTAATGTAACACAAAGTTACTGCTGGTGGGAGAGGGGTGACACTGGCTGCCTCTGCTGGCTTATTACAGACTGAGAGGAGTGTGGTTGCCAGAACTGGGGGAGAACAAGGACCCGTGCAGATCTTACTTCGAGAAGGCTCTTGCAGTAGGTACTAACTAATAGGACTAAGCCAGCAGGCGTCAGGACCCCACGGAAAATCTTCTAGCTAGCAGTCCCTGGCGGGGACCGCCCCCAGTGTCAGCTGACCGACATCAGCATGCATCAGATAAAAGGGGCGGTCCTGAGCCCGCCCTCCAGTTCTTTTCTGCCATCGGCTCCAACTCAGTCACCTCGTGGAAGATCAACATTGCTAGCATCGTGTTTTGGATGAGTACTAGTTTTTTTTTCCCCAAATCCTTAATTTCTTAGTTTCAGTCTCCGACATTGACTGTGCATGTAGTCCCCTACGCCTTCAGAGTTGCATAAAAATAAGTGCGATTTCATACGAGTCCCAACTACCGCACAAGGACAGCCATTCCCTGTGCCTCTTTTGCCTAGGCCCGGACCACCGCATGGAAGAGTGTGATCACTGCCGCAAATTTAGCTCCACCACCCGAAAAAGAAGGCAGCAGGCCCTGGAAGCCCATATTTTGAAACAAAAGATGGCCTCCATGGAGGAGTAGTTGAAGAAACTCGGACAGATGTCAGACTCTCCTGAAGGGCACCATTGAAAGAAGGACAAAGAGAAGCACAGGGACCGGGACGCTCCCTCCACAGCCCTGCAGACTCCGGCTGGGGTAACGGTACTTACAGTTTCTTCTCTCCGGGTTTCTACCCAGTGGCTGCCTTGGTGGTGTCTGGGCATGCATTATCTCTGCCGGACTTGGCGTAGGTCCGACGGGAGCTTCCGGGGTAAAGGAGGCCTCCACCCCCGCTACTGCTACCACTACACAGCCCAACGGTGAGTGTTGGTCCGGTAAGTCTGGCTCCGGCTCTGCCGTTTCCTGCCCGGACAAGGCTGATAAGTCGCACGTCTGGTCCAACAAGTGCCCAGCCAGCTTTCCCCTGTCTGGCCTTGACGCCTCACCAGGTGTCCAGGGTTCACCACAGGGGCCTTCTTGGCCGCTGCCATCGGAGGCTTCTCCAACCCTCCTCTCTAGAGCTCCGCCCCTTCCTCCGGGACGCAGGATCGGGTCACCTCTGCCATTGGGGGTCTCTCTCCCACGATGCCAGTGCCTCCAACGCTGGATCCATTGTTGGTTGCTCCGGCGCCACCTTCCGGGAATCCGGTGCTGGGTGACGGGCCTTCGGGCACTCTGCATGGGCCTTCAGAGACAGGGGAACCAGCCCCCCCTCCTGGGCCATCCTTCCCATCCCCTCCGCCCACCAGGCTGATGCCTGGCCCCTCTGTCAGGGCTGTCGGGATATCCGATGCTGGGCTACCTGATGCTGCATTATCTGATACCAGGGTACCCGATGCCACAATATCCAATGCCAGGTTATGGTTACCCATACTTCTCGTACCTGGGTTACCCACCACCTCCCCTGCCTTCTCCCTAGGTGGACCTTAAGGAGGTTTTGTCCACCTGGTGGGCTGAATCCAGGTCCCAGCTGATGTTTGAGCTGGACCGACTTCACCCAGCGCCAGTCCCGATGCCGGACCAGGGACATCAACCTCAAGAGCTTCCTTCGATGGACCCCATTCCCACTCCGGGTCCACCTGTAGGCAGGCCTTCTAGGGAGTATGCCCGCCCTTCGGATACCTCCAGGCCGGTGGATCTCCCTTTGCCCCGCGGGGATGCTTCCAGGTCTTCTGAGTCTTCTGACTCTGACGATGTCTACCCCTCGGGTCCAGATGAGACTCCAAAACCCAAGGATTCCCCTAAGTCTTCTCCAGATCCCTTATTTCTGGAGTTACTCCAAAAAATCCAGGCTGCTTATGACTGAAAATTGGTCGAACAGGACGTGGAGCGCTTAGACCTGGCTGAGGCTCCTCCCACCCATATCTCCCCCTGATTGGAGCCTCATGAGGATCTTGTAACCACTATTTGGAAACAACCGTCCTCCTTGGCCGCTTTGGCTCGTAAGGTGGATAGATTGTACCAATCCCCCAGAGGCGAGGACTTTTTAAGTCTTCAACCAAAAGCTGATTCAGTGGTGATCAGTGCTGCACATGACAGGACCACCAATCCTAAGCATCTTAGCTCTGGATAAAGAGTCTAAGACCATGGACCAGTACGGTCGAAAGGAAAAGGAAACTTGATTCCCAACTTGAGAGACTCCAGGAGAAACTTAAATTCCTGCAAGAAGCACACCTGCAAGGAGACAATGAGGTGGTCACGCTGATGAGCCAAACACAAGCAACTATACAGAAACTCTTAACAGCGAAGACAGAACAAGCCCTGATGTGGCTCAGGCAGTGATACTGTGAAGGGGGCATCCAGGCGTCCAAACGTTTGGCCTACCATCTTTGCAGACAAATACAATTGAACTCCATAACTACAATAAAAGGCCCTAAAACAGGTCAAACATACTATTCCATCCAACACATCTTGACGGCATTTAAAACATACTGCCAACAATTATATGCTTTCCCCGGAGAACTAGAACCTGGAACAAAATCAGTCTTCCTTTCTCAAATTAGACTACCCACCCTCACTACTACCCACCAAAACAAACTTACTGCTCCGATCACATGACTGAACTACACACGGCAGTAAACAAAATCTAAAAAAAATAGTAAAAGTCCAGGCCCAGATGGTTTTGGCCGGGAATTCTATAAGAATTCCTGGAACCTGATATGTGAACCCCTGCTTGAGGCAATGCAAAAAAGTCATAACACAACCTCATTCCCAGACTCATGGAGACAGGCCTCAATATAGGTAATTCTAAAACCTCAAAAACCACCCCAGCTATGTGACTCGTATGGTCCCATCTCAGTATTAAATCAAGATTATAAAATTTACACCAGTATACTCACGCATAGACTAGTTGATATTCTCCCGGCAATAGTACACCCAGACCATAAAATCCCGTAGGACCACTGATAATATCAAACCTACTCTGTTCTTGATAAACCATGCCAGATGCACAAACTCTCTACTTCTTGTTCTGCTAAGCCTAGACTCTCAAAAGGCTTTCGATATGGTGTCCTGGGACTTTTTATAGGCCACCCTGTCAAAGTTCACCTTCCCACAGTGCTTCCAGAATATTATCAAAGGAATCTATAAGGCACCAGAGGTGGTGGTGGGGGTTAATGGAACACAAACAGATAGATTAGGGCTGTCCCCTATCCCCTTACCTATTCGCCCTGTTTGTGGAACCCATAGAACAATTATTAAGACTGTCAATACGACTACACGGCTATCAAATACAAAAAACGCAGCATAAGATAGCATATGACTTTCTTCTCTACATTACTATCTGGCGGATTTCCTGGAAACGCTAACAGAATTACTCTCGGACATAAAGACAGTATCGGGATATACCATCAACCAGGGAAAATCTGAAGCCCTGGTCTACAAGGTGACTTTCCCCAAACCCTCTGGGAAAAATACAATTATAAATGGAATAAGCCCTTCATATCCGATTTAGGAGTTGATACCCTTAAGAGCTGAAGACATATATAGCCTTAATTATAAGTCCCTTTTCTCTGAAATACAGTCTGACCTTGACGGATGGCTCCCTTTACCATTACGTTTACTCTCCAGAGTCCAATCTTTACAAATTAATACCTTACCTAAATTGTTATACTTTATGCAAAACATCCCGATTCCGCCCCTTCGTAGGGACCTGAATCACTGGGTTAGATCATTTAGGAAATACATATGGTCGGGGAAAAGAACCCGAATGGCTATAGACAAGTTGCAACTTCTCAAAAACAAAGGTGGGCTAGCACACCCTAATCTATGTGAATTTTGGATAGCCGCCCTACTTTCCCACAAGGCGACATTGCTCTTGCATAAAGGCCAGGCCCTGACTTGGGTGGCCCTAGAAAGGGACATCATACCTATATCTCTAGATCAGTATTTAGTTTGTCAACTTTATTGGGCAGCGATTCACCATTCATAAGGGGTCAGCTGGAGAGCTGGATGAGATTCCTGACCCTTCCTGAAAGCAGATTCTTGGCAGGGTGGTTGGGCATCCTGGCTAGAGACTTGGCTTTTCCCCAGCTCAGGCTGACCACTCACTCAGAAGGTGGGACAGATTAGGCTTGACATATACACACCAGTTCTATGATAAAGGGATCTTTAAGACACTTGAGCAACTACAAAGAGAATATCTGCTACCCCAACAGGACTTCTTTTGATACTTACAAATTAGACACTTCTTAGATAAGAAAATAGGCCTGGACTTCTCCTCTCAGCAAATTCCGCCACTACACGTGCTCTTGACTCAGCTTTTTGAGGGTGGGGAACAGGGACATTTAATTTCCCGAAGTTATAAAGCCCTACGGGGGGATATCTCAACACATGGACCTGGTTCAGTTTCAGTGGGAAGAGGAATTAATGACCACACTGACTCCTGAGGACTGGCTTCATGTATGGAGACGACAGCATAAGACATCGAACTCATACTCTTGGAGAGTTCTTGTGGAAAGTGGTCATACAGTACTTCCAAACCCCACAGATCACAGCCAGATACTCAGAGTCTGGAGACTCATCATGCTGGAGAGACTGTGGATGTGAAGTAGTGACACACACTCATATATTTTGGTTTTGTCCAATCCTAGGTCCATTTTGGTCAGAAATAAATAAGAAAGTCATAGAACTATTCCCCAATATCGGGGCTCTCACACCAGAGATAGCTCTCCTTCTATACTTCCCAAGGCACTTTACTAAAAATCAACATCAAACATACCTTCTAAGCATCATTATGGGAGCGGCCAAAAAAAATGCAGAAGCACCTACAATCCTAACATGGGAAAATATTATATATGATATTTTTAAGATGGAAAGCCTGACAGCTAAACTCCAAAATAGAGTCTCAGAGTTGATGAACTGATGGACCCCATGGTTTTTAAATATTTCCCAGTCGAGACCAGATTTGAAACTGTGAGAGGAATGGTGGTGGGGAGGAAAGCAAAATGATGCATGGTGTCTTGTGGTTGGCCAGCCAGCCCTCTTCACACACTACCTTTGTTACCCTTCAGTTATCACCCCCTCTAGATAGTTGTTAATGTTGAAATTCTGAAAGATAACGTACAAGTTTTGAGGGCTTGTACTTAGACTGCTCCTGGTCCCGGGATCTCTCCCTCTCTGGCATCCCTCCCACTCGCACCTAGCGTAGAAAGTATGTGTTTCACAGGAGAGCATTACAAGATATGTTCAACAAAAATACTGTGTATTAATGGATCAGAGAACATGGTGAATGTTTCCTCCTCTTTTTTAATATTATTTATTTTTTAGATTCTGTTTCTGCACCTCTTCTGGAGGAACTCTCTCCGGCGACCCCCAACCTGCCCTCTACCTCGTGCTGTGACAACCTCAGCTACTCCCCTCACTCTGTCCAACTACACCCCTGGATCTAAACCCCCATGGAGATGGGCCACCCTATCCTCCCAGGGTGCTCTATCTACAGTATAGAGTGCCAGTCGGAGTGTTGATCTTGAGGAAAGTGAGGTGCCCAGCATTGGGACTGTGGTGCAGGTGGTGGTGCCATCGCCTATCCTCCAGAGTTTTTTTTTTTTTTCCATTTACGTCCCTCATCCCACCCCCCACCCCCCCAGAGTTTGGTCGTGCAATGGCATCTCGAGACGTCCGCCGCAACTCCGCCACTCTACTTGATACCCAGACTTTTGCATGTCCCTCTGGCTTCCACCGGAGGCCACTGTTGCAATGGGCATTCCTTGGATCCCTCCCCAGAGAGAGAGGAGAGCAGTCTGCGAATGCTCAATCCTCCCTCTCCCCTGCCGACCCCCGATGACCCAGGCTCGTTCACGAACCCGGGTCACTGGCGAAGCGTGAGGTGTGGTGTCTAGCACCTCAACCCTCAGCGCCACCGTGCTGGACCCTTTTTTTAATATTATTATATATAACCAGTTACATAAACTGAAAATCCAGTGACTGTATTTATAAGTCCTCAAGATGATGTGCCACTGTAACTTCCTCGAGTGTGCTGAAAGAAAAATTGAAAAATAAAAAGTTAAAAAAAAAAAAAAAAAAAAGCTGCAAGGGAAACAATACTGAGGAAACACACGATACTGTTGGGTAGCACATATAACTATACTTTGTAGAACATAAAGGGGCCAAAACTAAGGAGAGGCATCATGGCATCCTTAGACATTTGAAAACATTTAAAATGAACATGACCTGTTTGCAGAAAAGTTGTTTGAGGAGAGACCGGGCGCTGCTGTTCAGATGGGATTGCATAGAGTGGTACCTATGGGGATGGGACTAGTACAAAGAAAAGGGGGAGTAGCAGTATTTATTGCCAGAAATGTACCCTTTCAACTCTTAAAGAACATTTCTGATCCTGAGAATAATTTTATTTTACTGCATTCTTGCTGGGCCAAAATGATGTCCCGCTAGGATCAATTTATTGCCCCAGTATAGACTCACTCCGGTTTTTCTCATCCTTAACTACAACAGTGGTAGCTGAATACAGTATTTGAAACAGGTCTAGCAGTTTTGATTGCCATTTTTAAAACATTGCAGCATCCGAGAATTGACTTCTTTCTGGTGAGTCGTGAGTGCTTACACGGCTTGCACCATTGTGAACACTCAGCCTTGGTGATTTTGGACCATATGCCTAGATGCCTAAATATATTACAGCCCCATACATGTAGACTTACAGTCAAAGCTACTGTATGCATGTTTAGACGGTCCCCTCCCTCGATTCTACTGATGTGAGTATAGAGTGCCTGCCTTCTTGTTCCCCACTTCACATCATCAGAGTACTATTTGTAGGGCCGGGGCTGCAGCGCTTGGTAGCCATTTTTTTATATATATATTTTTATTTGGTGTTTTTCACTCGTTTTCTCCCCTGGTCCCTGGGCCCCAGCACACTGGCGACGTTTGTGCGTGGTGGTGCACACCCAATGCCCAATGACACCAGCTCAGCTCCTTTCACCCCTACCTATGGCTAGTGCTGGAGCTCCCTAGGTCAGTGTGGCCAGTGACCAGGAGGAGAGGGCTGCCTTGCAGCAGCTCGATCTCACTCCTTGTCCCCCTTCCAAGCCAACCCCGACAACCTGGGCTCATTCCCTAACCCAGGTCGCCATCGCAGCATGAGGTGTGGCGTCCAGCGCCTTGACCCTCAGCACCACCGGCCCGGCCTCGGTGGCCATTGGGCTTATACTCGTAAGTTATGAACTGGGCATACAGATGTATGTCATTCTTTTATTATTAAACAAAATAAAAGTTATAGCAGGCTAAATTGGTTCCTCAGGCAGGCAACTCCATAGTAGGAGTTGCCTGCCCAAAACTGCAGATGGTGTCAGCAGCTCTTTAAGTGTGAAAGCCTAGTGGTACATCTCAGTTTGGTAGTGCCAAGCTACTTTTGTCTTTATTTGTCACAGCTTGTTAAATGATGAGTGGGGTTTCTACCCACCATGAAGTCTTGCATTAGGTTATTTATTTACTGAAGCCGAATTTTCCAATGTAAGTGAGAAGTGCATGCAATGCACAGTATACTGTAGGTGCCATGATTATAGTTAATGAATTGATTTTCCCCCAGAAGGAGAGATTGAGAATTCCAAGTTGCAATTTCTAGATTTATTTATTTTTCTCTAGTAGAGGGGAAAGTTTTATTTTCACTGAAATTTTGTGCGTAGGTATAATTTGGATCCTAAATAATAGTAGTTTATTGTTAGAGAGGCCATTCGGGGTATCAGAGCGATCAACCTGCTTAGGTCTTCAGAGCATATTTTATTGAGAGGCATGATACTAGACTGGACTAGTTAATTTTGGGACCTGATAATTTCTTTGAAATCATCTAGCACTTTAATCTTGCTTCTAACATTAAAAGAGTTCTGTATTGTTAGTAATAGATAATCAGTGAAGGCTAGAATTGTATAGCTGTGACCTTTAATTTTGATTCCTTAAACAGTCTCGGTATTGTTGATGATTCTTGGTGAAATGAGGCATCCTTGTCTGAAGCCTCTTCCAAAAGTAAAATAGTTTGATTTGGTTTAGTTAGTTAGAACTGATGTTTTGGATTCTTATATAGAATCTTTACCCAGTTTATAAAGGGGATCAGGTAGACCAAATTATTTACCTTATAAGTAATTCCACTCCAGTGAATTGAAAGCCTTGGCCGCATCTAGTGAGACCTCCCTATTTTTTATTTTTAATTTTTTTTGGTTAACAAAAATTATGATCAAGGTAGAGGAATAACAGGGTTTTATTTAACTCTAAAAATTGATTAGCGTTTTGCTCATAAAAGTTCTAAAACATTGTGAAAATGTATAGCACTTGCCTCACTGTGTTTAACAAACACAACACTTCTAGAAAACCTATATAAATGCTTTCTGTACAGTTAGTATTGTCCCAACAAAAAAACTGCTAATCAATTATTTAAAACCCTGAATAATACAGCATCTGTGATCTGTAAGAAATGCCTTCAGAAACATGCTCTTGCCATTTAAGATGGTCTTTGAATGAACCTGCTTAACCACCTGTCTCAGTTTTAGCAAGATGCTTAGACGTTCTGTAGAATTTGGGCACTTGGTAATCTCTGTGAACTGTATTATAATTGGGAAGGGGACGGGGGGAAGGGGATTGTGCCCTATACTGCAGAGGTTACCAGAGAATGAATAGCGGTATTGTGGTGCTGAGCGCTCAGCTGTTTTGTCACAGAACTAGTGGGACTGGCTACTCTTTGATAGAAGAAAGGAAGTCAATAGAATTAACTGTCAGAAAAAAACATGATACCAGAGTACGGAATATGACTGGGATCTGTTTTTAGAAGTTTTAACTGACAGGATATTTGCTCTAAGTGGTATAATGTGTGATTCCATGAGGGTTTAGACAGTAAAACATAATAGCAGTTTTGTGCAGTTCAAGGTAATATTGTATTTGTCAAGAGGGTTAAACATTTAGACAGTTGGTCTTTTTATGTCTGCTTGCACACTCGGCACAAAAGTGAACATCTTGTGGTTACTGGGGAGAGTAGAAGCTGCAGAGGTGTGTGTGTCACTGTTGCATCCAGTGCAGCTTCGACTGTAGGAGGCTCACCAGTGATAGCCCAGTGAGGAGGCTGATTGTGTTGGTGTTCAGCCTGGCTAATGGGCAGAAATGTTGTGTTGTTGAAAGGAGACAACTGCACCAATCAGAGTGCAGCTGGCTCCTTACATCTACAGGATGTCACCAGCTGAGCTACATTATACTCAGCCTGCTCCTCATCTCTCAAGCTCAGTCCCATTGCAGGTGTCGGCAGAGGGGAGCTTGCAGTCCTTGACTGTTTCTACTCCCCCCGATTAAAAAATAAATCTGTGGCTCACTCCCCTCACCAGCTCCGGCTTCTGCTGATGAGGGTTGCTGAAGCCCATCCCCCCACATCCCCACCCCTGACTTTATATCCCTACCTCCTGATCACTTTGGTGCACTTTTTTGAAAAAAAAAAAAAAAACTCCTCCTCCCAGTGCCAATAATCCCACCCACTTCCTGATCATATTCCCCATGTCCTGTCTGTAAAACAAACTCCCTTCCACTACCAATTATCCTGTTCACCTCCCGATCGTTTCCACCAGTACCCCGTCTGGAAATCAAACTCTGTCCCACTGCCAGTTATTCTGCTTACCTCCCAATCACTTCACCCAGAGCCCTGGCCATAAAAAAATCTCCCTCCCACTGCCAGTTAACCCGTTTACCTCCCTGTCGCTTCACTTGTCAATAAAACAAACTCCCCACCCACATCTTGATTGCTTCCCCATGTGCCCCATCTGTAAAACAAACTCCCTGTCACTGTCCGTTATCCTGCCCACCTCCTGACTGCTTCACCCAGTGCCCTGCCCGTAAAACAAATTTCCTCCCATGGCCAGTTAGTCCACTCCTCTCCAGACTGCATCCCCATACATGTAAAAGATGAAAATGGTCCTGCAACAAGTTCTTCTCCACATGTACCTCCCAGCTGCCCCCCACCCCACATCTTTTATTTATTTATTTTTAGTTTTCATTGACTGGGTAAGTGCACTAGACAAATCCTGCCTATTTTCAGGCACGACCCGGGGGAAGGGAATGCAGATGAATGCCAACTGACCTTGAACCAGATTAAGCTGTTGGTGGTATTTTTTTTTAGTGAATGAGGGGAAAATTTGGCTAGGGCACCAGGGAAAGTTCCTGTACTCTTTTCAAGAAGTGCCAAGGGATCTTTAACATCCACCTGAACTACCACCAGAGCAGGCAGATGGGACCTCGGTTTAATGACTCATCGGAAAGACGGCACCTCAGCAGTGCAGCGTCCCTCTCATGATGCACTACAGTGTCAGTATTGGGATATTAACCCAAGTGCCTGGTGTGGGGATAGAACCCACAGCCTTCTGATCTCCTGGCCTCTGAGGCGAGTGTGCTACCTGCTGACACCCATTACTTACCCATCTCTTCTACCAGCACATCTTTTTTTTTTTTTTATGAAACTTGTATTTATTATTTTGAATGCAGTACATACAAGTATTTCCTACAGGACAGTACAGTCAATCATTACCATTACGGTATAACATTATCTGATCACTCAGTATTATCAGTACTCCTGACTTGTTTCTTCAAGTGGGGGGTTACCTATTACATTAGACTTAATGAAAACAGCAAACCCCTGTGATAAGGGAGAAAGCATCCCTAATTATCCATCGACAGAACAGTATATAATTCTAAAGCGAAGCACCATCAAGCAGCTCCTTACTTCCCCAGTTCCACCAGTCAAACTTTGAAGTAGCAAAACCCAAACTATCAACCTTTTGCCCATAAGTATCTGAACATTACCTCCCTCCTCTTCAAATTGTACATAACCAAAATCCATTATGAATCTAGTTTGTAAACCTTCACACAGATGCATGTAAATAGATCTTTTATCCTCTCAGTATAAAAATAAACAATACTAATACAGGTTGTATGAGCTGAACTTAAAGGCGCTTTTACACACAGGCGAGTACAACGGAATGACAGTTACCAGTGTGTCACCGTTGTACTCTGTTCCGTTTGTGGTTCACTTTACACGCAGAGGGTATTCCGGCAACTCCGCTATCTCCGTTTTCAGCATTTGTGTTTTGGCTGCCCCATGCAGTGTGGTGCTCTATGGCTGTTTTTTTACTGCTGCCGGAATGGCTGTTTTACACAGCCAGACGAAACGGATCACAAAGGGACGAACCGAGGTAGGAAGAGATTGGGGTTCGGGTGAATGTTCACCGGTGTAACGGAACAAATGCATTTGACACACAGGGGATGTAATGGTATGCTGTTTCCGTAACAGTCATTCCGTTACAGAAACCTGTATGTAAAAGCGCCTTTAGTCTCCATTATAATTAAGTTCAAACGGGAAAACATTGAGACAAAATGTTATTCCATTAACAGGCTCAGTGTAATATAAAGTCCCAGGGAGACTCAAATAAAATGAGCATCTCGGCCATGTGCCAACTTGCAAGTTGCAGTCCTTTTAGGTGTCTCTATCTTCATCGGAATCTGATTACCGATTCCAAGTTACACAGTCCAATTTAATTTTTTCTAACAGCTTTCCCGCATCCTTCGGTTCAGAAAAAATAAGTTTTTATGCCCATACATCATTTTCTGGTTAGCTGGCATCAGCAGCGCGTGATGGACCTCTAACTGCCGTAACTTCAACCGCATCCCATCGAAGGTCTTATGCCTTTGTCTTGTGGCGTAGCTTAGATCTGTAAAAATATGAATATTCCCTCCTCGCCAGGTTATAGGGCTTTACTTCCGAACTGTTTGGAGAAGAAAATCTCTCTTTCATGGATCCTAAGATAGCCAATACGGCACACGCCGAAGGGTGAGCAGAGTCCTGATAAAGACGGGCCCCTCACATTCATCCTGTAGGCACGCTGGATGGTGAACTGCTTTGCTATGTGTAGCTGTTCAGAGAGCCATTGCTCAAGAAATGTGCACAGATCTTCTTCCCCCTCCATCTTTGGTAGCCCAATTAGCCGAATGTGGGACGCCGCGCCCAATTTTCCAAATTTTCCAGACGCCGACGAAGCAGTGAATTTTCTTTAATAAGGCCCGATGTAGCCACTGCATTTTTCCTGACAGATTTGTTCGCTTCTTGTGCCACTTCTTCAACCACAGACAGCTTGGTTTCTACAGTCGCAAGCCTTGAGGTGAAGTCATCCATTTTTTTATCTATACTGTGGATGGCCTTGAGTAACGCTGAGTTCGAGGGCTGATTTAAAGGTAATTCTGTCAGCTCCTTGTCCTTATTTTGGCCTTGTCGCTGTTCCTTCAGTTTACCTCCGTCGCCTCCAGCCACTGTTGTTGGACGACCCATTGTTTCAGAGGGTAATATTTTAGTGTATCCTGAATCAGTAATGGTAGCTAAATGTAAGGAAAGAGGTTCCGAACCAGACACTCTTTTTTTTCCCCCAACTAAACGTCATAAAATAGATAGACTGGGTTGGGAGCTGCTGTAGAGTGCTGCTTCCAGCTCGGCTGCTAGCAACGCCCCCCCCCCCCACCAGCCAGCACTGGCTAGGAACTGACTGAAAACAAGCTATGTCGGATTAATGGCTTTTTAATACATTTTGAACTTTTACTTGCAACTTTGTCATTTCCTGATTTTCAACAGTCTTTTTTTTGGCCCCACTTATGAACCAGGTAGGTGAAATGTTTCATATCCTCCAACTTGTTTGCACAGTTGCTCCAAGAAATCACCTTTTGGTCTGGATTTAAAACCTTTTACCTTTATTGATTCTAAGGTAGGGTAATAAAAGGTTTGTGTCAAAAACACGGTATCAGAGTCTCAAAAACCACAAAATTATGAAGAGACATTAACGTTTTTTTAGTGTTTACTCCTAGTTTTGCTTTACTAGATTTTGACCCCACATTTTCAATATACCCATTTTTGTATCCCTCCTCATGAACCTGACGTGTCATTTTTTAAATCCTGCCAAAACCATCTTTGACGCTTTTGCCGCAAATTTTTATTTTGGACAGCATTTCATAAATGAGACCTGTCATGTTCATAAGACTGTACAATAAAAAAAAGGTTGTGTTGAATATTTGCTTCAAAATTAAAAAACAAATAAAAGCTATGAACGCTGACATTTTACAATTTTACTCATAGCGTTGCAGTGATTTTTACTTTTTGAACCCCAATTTTCAGTAAATGTATGATCTTTATTTATTTATGTCTTTGATAACTGGCTGCATGCACTGATCCCAGGGACCGTTTTCAGGCAAGACCCGGGCCATAACACATTACGCAGGGTGACAGTGGAGTACAAGGTAACAGTAATACACATGAAACAGATTTGATACAAGTAACAATAGTAGACCCAATATACAGGTTTGATGCATAGGTCCATTTGAGAACAGGGAATACAAGGTTTCAATAGCAGGCATGAGAAGACTTGGTACAAACAAACAAATTGTAGGCACAGTGTACAATGTGAGACTGCTTCGTCCAGTGAGCAAGTAATACCCAGAATACTCAGTAATATATATACAATATGTACAGGCAAGGAAGTCAAATATTACTGTGAAAAATGCAATATAACAGTTGTAGGCTGGGGAGTTGACTAGTGTGGGTTGGTGTGAGACCCATGGGAGCATTGGCAGGATAAGTTTTCCAGGAACCAGACTTTAAGGTGGGACTTGAAACTGGAGTGTGTGTCAATGGAATGGAGTTCAGCCGGTAGTTTGTTGCACTGCAAGGGGGCAGCTGCAGACCAAGCTCTGCTACCCATGTTGGTGGATACCCTAGGAGCAGCTAGAGGGGGAGTACCATTTGAGCAGAGGTTGCGGAGGAATGTTCAGGTTTTCAAGAGGGCAGTTAGGGGGGATTCTGGAGCCATGCGGATGACATTGTCCACCATACAGCAGAGGGCTAGGTCAAAGCGACCTTGCAGTGGTAGCCATCCAAGGGTATTATAGAGGGTACAGTGGTGGGTGGAGAACGGGGCCAATAAAGCAAAGCGGCAGGCGCTGTTGTAAGCAGCGGAGAGTTTAGTCATAGCAGTAGCTGAGATCCTGGCATAAACAGGGGAGCAGTAATCAAGAACAGGGAGAAGATTACCCTGGACAATGGCTAGTCTAGCTTCAGGGGTAAGGTATTGCCTGAATCTGTAGGTGGCACCTAGCTTTTAATGGAATCTTCTGACAAGGGAATTTGCATGCTCAGTGAAGGTGAAGGCGGGGTCGAGCAGTACTCCTAAGTATTTGTAGGTGTTGACGTCCTCCAGGGCTGTACCATCTGGGGTGAGAATGCATAAGGGGGCGTGGCTTTTAGTTTTGGCCAGGAAGGGCTTAGATCCAAACAGCATGGATTTAGTTTTTTTGGCATTTACTAAGAGGAGGTTTTTTGAAAACCAGCTTTGGGCTACAGCATAGTTGTGTGAGAGAACTGAGGAAATTGCGGCCGTGGATTTGTCACTGTAGAAGAGGACAAGGTCATCGGCACACAGGAGAGAGTTGAAGTTGAGGCAGTTGAAGGGAAGTGCATTAACGAATAAGGAGAAAAGGAGGGGACCCAGGATTGAGCCTTGAGGGACCCCCACAGAGACAGGCAGGGTGGGGGAGCAGGTTTGACCAATATACACAAATTGTGAGCGATCAGTAAGGTAGCTAGTGAACCAGCTTGTGACTTTCTGAGAACAACCAAGGAGGCTAAGTTTGGAAGTAAGGAGAGCATGGTTAACCATGTCAAAAGCCTTTGAGAGGTCGATGAAGACAGCCCCAGTGGCTTTACCATTATCCATGTTAGAGAGGATGTGGTCGGTCAGTAGAGCGAGAGCAATGGTGGTGGAATGATTCTTGTGAAAGCCATGCTGTTGGTTGCATAAGAGGGTGTATTTGCTTATGTACTCATTGAGCTGATTGTGGACTGCTCTCTCGAGTAGTTTACTGAGATGAGGGAGGATGGATATTGGATGGTAATTGTTGGAGGATTTGGGGTCACCGGATTTAAGATTGGGGAAAACCTTAGCTATCTTCCATGGGTCAGGCATGGAGGAGGTGGAAAGGGCAAGGTTAAAGATGAAGGTGAGTGGTTTGGCAATCGCCAAAGAGATCAGCTTAAGAAAGACTGGAGATAAGCCATCAGATCCGGAGGAGCCGTGGTTAGATAGATGTTTGAGTAGCTTCACTGTATCATGTATAGAGAGGGCTTTAAAATAGAATGGGGGTATTTGCAGGTGAGTGGCAGAGCTGGAGGAGGATGGCAGTGTGTCAGATATTAGGGCCGGGCTTTGAGATTGGGCAGTTGGCAGCTTATTTAGGTACATGGATAAGTTGGTGAACTTACAGTTGAAGACACAGGCCACATCGTGAGGGTCAGCAGCCCATCCTGGGAGTTGAGATGTGGTACAGTGTAGCTTTAGCGGGGGTTTAAGAGGGAGCTGATTGAGTCCCAGAATTTTCTAGGGTCTCCAAGGTTGGCCTTTTGCAGGTTGTGGAAGTGGGTCTGTTTCAAAAATTTGGCCTGTTGTTCACATTTGTTCCTCATGTGCCTGTAAGCATCCCAGAGGGCTGGAGAGGGTGTTGCTTTGAAAGTGGACCAGGTGAGGTCTCTGGCCTTCATAAGGGTTAGGAGGTCTTTAGAGACCCAGCGTGAGCACCCACCTCTGACCTGTCTGGTAGTGACAGGGAAAAAGCGATCCTGGAGTGTTAGTAGAGTCTGGGTAAATGTGGAAACTGCCATGGCTACATTGGAAAGGGAAGAAAGTGTGGACCAGCCCAAGGACTGGGCCTCCTCGAGGAGATTTGTGGAGACTGGGCAGCTGAAATTTCTCAGAGATAGGTATTTGGGTGGGGGGTGCTTTAGTTTGGAAGACCAGAGGAGATAGGTCGGTGAATGATCACTTACAGAGTCCGCCATGGTGCCAGCGTGTAATGCTTGGTCCTCCCTGTTTATGAGGATCCAGTCTAGTAGAGTCTAGGTGACTGAGCGTGGATTAAGTCTGGTGGGAAGAGTGATCGCCTGCACCAGGCTGTGCTGCTTTAACAGGGATACATAGGTTGGTGGCAGCACAGCCAGTTTTGATTAAAGTCGCAGAGAAGAATAGATTCCCTATGGGGAGTTAGAGAGCTCAGGCCTTGGAGGAGGCTGGTGAGTCCAGTGGTTCCGTTTGCGGGGGGAGTTGTAGCAGCAGCCAATACAGAGTTTTTTTGCAGGATCCCAGGGTCAGTTTGGAGAGTAGCCATTCATTAGGTGAGGAAGGGTCGGAGTGTAGGACAGTGCTAGCTGAGAGGGGTTCCCTTAGGAGCAGGGCCACACGCCACCTTTTTTCCTGCCTGGCCTGTCGAGGCATAGGTAAGAGTAGCCAGGTATTTTGAAGGTGTTTTCAATGTGGTGTGGCTTTAGCCATGTTTCAGTGAGTCCTAGAATATGGGGCTTGTGTAGCTCAATCCAAGCCTCAAGGTCAGTGAATTTAGATGGAAGGCTGCAGACATTGATAAGTGCGATTTTAAGACCAGGGGCATTTGTCCAGGTGCTGGAGGTGTGGGTGATATGGGAGTTTGTTGGGCCAGGGTTGCATTCGATATCCCCAGCAAGGGAGAGTAGTGATAGTAGGAGAATGTATGGGCAGGAGGGAATAGGAGACCAGGAGAGGTTAACCAGGTAGTGGCCAAGGAGGCAGCATTCTCCTTTAGTGAGTAGGATGAGAGAGATGTACCCCAGGGTGGACTTATTCCTAGTGGTGAGTGAAGAGGGTTGAGACAGGGGAGAGGGGGGAGAATGAGAGGAAGGAGAGGCGCTGTTGATCGCAGGCCAGCACTGTCGCACAGAAGTCGGTCAATACCAGTGCAGTAGTTAGGGAGATGGCACATAATAGGTAGTGCCAGCTTCATCTTTCCGAGGGAGAGTGGAGACAATGGAAAGTAGTAGGAGGGAATTAGCTTGGTTTGCCTTATGAAGGAGGAGAGTAGGGAGTGGTGAGGCAAGGGGCAGTTAGAGGTGTAGTTCTCAGGGGCAGGAACACACTCTAGAAGGTGTTCTGTAGCTTTAAATTTGTGTATGGCAAGATGGCCAATGGGAGAAAGGTGCACAGAAGGGGGAGTGGTTTAGGTGTATTTAACAAGTCATGGGGGAAGGGCGAAAAAAATCAGCTTCCACTGATACCAAAATCCAAAAGTCAGGGCTAGTACCTTGCAGTATAGAGGATTTCTGAAAAATTGTTTAGGTTCCAGAAATTGAGGGGTCCGTGGCCTGGTCAAAGCATGCTGGATCCCTGAAATAAAGTAGAAAAACAGGATTTTTAAAGGCCGGAAGAGGAGGCTTTTTACATCAGAACAAAGAGAATAATAGAAGTGGGCTGGGGTAGAGAGCACAGCACACTGTTTGGGGGTTGGGGAGGAGACAGAGTGCAGGCCAGACAGCAGAAGGATTTACACAGTCAAGGCTCACAATTCACTTCTAATATCAACTCAGAACTTAAAACGACTGTAAGGATTAAACAAATTATTAAACCCTGGCACACAAATTCAACTAGAGAGACAGAGGGAGATACAGTAGTTAGTGATGTGCTCAGCAAAAATCAGCTTCCACTGGTACCAAAATCCAAAAGTCAGGGCTAGTACCTTGCAGTACAGAGGATTTCAGAAAAACTGTTTAGGTTCCAGAAATTGAGGGGTCCGTGGCCTGGTCAAGGCACATTGGATCCCTTGCAGTATAGAGGATTTCTGAAAAACTGTTTAGGTTCCAGAAATTGAGGGGTCTGTGACCTGGTCAAGGCACGCTGGATCTTACTTCAAGGATATCCCTTCCATTAAGCCACACCCTTGGAACTACAGCCATCAAGCATTAGGACCACACAGAAACTTTTTCCAAGCTGGAGCTGCCGACGTCGACGTCCTACGTGGTTCACACTTATTTCTGATGATCACTTCTCTAGCTGCTGTAGTCCCTCTCTCCCAAGTGAAAATGATCACTTCTCTAGCTACTGTAGTCCCTCTCTCCCAAGTGAAGTGTCCAGTTTCCCATTAGCAGATTATAACGCTCTGCCACTAGAGGGACTTTAGTTCATTTTTGCAGCGTGACTGAAGTAAGAGGATCTTTTACTGTCAACTATAGGCCCCCCTCAATTGCTCTCCACTGCCCATATTCCTTTGGTAATATAGCACTTATTACTGTAAGTGTCGGCTGTCATCAAAACGTCCTTTTATCATTTTAGGAATATCGCCAGGATTAGGCATCTGGTTCCGTTTGACGACCTTCCTACTCTGGTCCATGCCTTTGTGTCCTCGCGCTTGGATAATTGCAAGGGCTTTCTGGGGTAGAAATCCGTCACTTGCAGCTGGTGCAGAACGTGGCAGAACAGCTTCTGATAGGATCTGCTCAATCCTGTCATATTTCACCGGTGCTGCGCGAACTGCACTGGCTGCCAGCACAGTGGCGGATCACCTTTAAAGTCGGTTTACTGACTTTTAAAGGCCTACATGGACAGGGCTCAGACCATCTGAAAGAGCTCCTGGTTCCTTACTGCCCTGGTCAATCACTCCACTTGGATGACGAGGGTTGCTATAGATCCCATGGGTGAATCTGAAATCATCTGGTGCAAGAGCCTTTGCGTATGCAGCCCCCACCCTTTGGAATTCTCTACCCCTTCGGTTGCGGGAGTGCGCAACTGTGGAGGTATTTAAGCAGGGCTTAAAAAACTTTTTGTGGCACCAAGCCTTCTTAGCTACTTGACTGACGTGTTATTCGGATTTATTGTTATTTGATTTTAATTAAACTGATGTTTGTATGATTTGATTTGTTTTTATATTAGGCACCTTGGTATTAGATAAGGCACTTTCTTTTTTTTTTTTTTTTTATTATTTTTTATTATTTTCACAATTACAACCATAAATGACATGACACTGTTACACGAGTGCCAAAAGGATACATTGGCATACAAAAGAATCATAAACAAAGATAAGGCGCTTTATAAATACGCTAATTATTATTATAGCATTATCACTTCTCAGCATGTCCAATGTATTTATTCCGAATGTCGCTCCGGGATTCTGTCCAGCCCTAGAACTCTCCTCATATCCTTCCACTGCCCCCATGCGTTGCACTTCCGTACTTTTAGTACACTGCCCTCCCTTTACCTCCCCCATCCCTCTTCCTTCCCTTTTCACTTCTCCTCTCCTATGACTGTCAGAGCATTTTCATTAATCTCAATTATTATATTAGTATCCTCTCCCCAATGTCTATTTTTATCCCAAACTGTGGACGATCACAAAGAAAGAAAGCACTTGTATCTTTCAAGTGCTCTTTAAAGAAGCTGCTACTCCTGTTCCTCCTCTGCTCGGGCAATGTGGAGCTAAATCCTGGTCCCCCATTACCTCTCACATCACCCTCTGACTTTGCAACTGCCCCTGGACTCAGAATGATACTGGTCAACATCCTATGCTTGACCAAGAAATTTGACCAGCTACAAGCCTGTGCCGCTCACACCGAACCGTATCTTATCATCATTACAGAGTCATGGCTCAAAAAGGACAATGCTAGCTGGCCCGGTGGCGCTGAGGGTTGAGACACTGGACGCCACACCTCAAGCTGCGCCGGCGACCTGGGTTCGGGAATGGACTTGGGCCGATGGGGTCGACGGGGAGAGGGAGGATTGAGCGTCCCAGCAGATGCTCTCCTTCCTTGGGGAGGGATACCAGGGGTTCCTGCAGGTACCAGACGTCCCGAAGAGAGCCGGTGGAAGCACGGGCTCTCAAAGGGCTCTGGCAGCTCCGTACAGTGGAGTCGGGAAGGGAGAGATGCTGTTGGGTGCTTGGGAGGCAGACGTGCATCAGCACATCACTCTCTGGACATCAGTCCTCACGCCGACACCTCTAGGGGTTGGGTGGAGAAAACAAGAAAATCTGGAAAAAAGCCCTCTCGGTCCTAGATGAAGACCGATTAGTGCCTCCCAGGATCCACCGGACTACGGGCAGACCTCGCTGTGCCAAGTTCTCCTCCAGTAAGGTTGAGGAAGGTTCATCCTCACCCCACCCAGGGGGGATTGCTGGGAATCGAGGTAAATACAGGGGAGAACAAGAGATCACTCTAGGGGCAGACTCGGAGTCGGTGTTCCGGGGGTTGATCAGTGGTCCGAAGAAGTGAACCAGGTGGGTAGGGTAGGCGGATAAAGTGGTGTGCAAGCACCACAAGTAAATAGGGCTGATAGGGAATCTGTGGGGAGCTGTCTACTCTAAAAACAAGTACACTATTAGTGACATTTGCTGTAAGTACAAACCCAAGGAATATGAAATCGAATACCTGAAGCCCCACCTTCCCTCCATGGAAAGTATCACTATTATTGGTGGTTTTAGGCCTCCTGCTGGTGGCACTGACATCCTCAATATGATAAAATCTCTATCCTCTGCTACCAATAACAAAATCATAATCCTTGGGGATCTTAACAATGACTGGCTTACCTCTAAATCGCATGGCCTGAAACATCTCTGTGATGAGCTTAGCCTCTCACAGATTGTTAATGAACCCACGAGGATCAATAATGCAAATAACACCAATAGTTCTCTACTCTGTCATTTATTTATTTATTTTTTTTAACTCTATTTCACTCTAGTCACAACCCCACGGAGCTTCTCTCAGGCATCCTGCCTGTTCCTGCCCTCGGCCCCCTCGACCTGTGCCTCCTCTCTCCCCACTGCCAGCACCCCGGCTTAACCCCTCTGGGGTGGGGACACCCCTCCTACTTGGGCGCACTTACTAGTCAGACTCTGACTGTGGGTGAGGACCCAGGTGTAGGAACTAGAAGGCCAGGCGAGGCGGACCCAGCGGAGGGCATGGGGGTGAGGTGCCATCGCCTATCTCGTGGAGACAGGGTTTTTTGTTCTGGTGGCCTTCCCCCTTGCGTGGGCACTCCTGACACAAGGCGCATGGCAACCCTGCCTGCATCAGCCACGTTACTCAATGTGCAGCCCACACACTGCAGCACCCTTGATCTCCACTGGGAGCCGCTGGTGTGCTGAGCCATCCCTCACCTTCCCCCCCAGGGGAGCAGAGCAGTCCAGTGGGCACTCAATCCTCTCCCCATCCCTGCCGACCCCCGGCGCCTGAGCTCGCTCCCGAACTCAGGTCAACGGTGTGGTGTGGCATCCAGCGCCTCAACCCTCAGCGCCACTGGGCCAGTTCGATGTCTTGTTAACCAATCACCCTCACAAAATTCTGCATTCTGCTATTTTTCACAATGATATGAGTGATCATGGGGTCATAGTGTGTACAAGATCACAATTTAAGGGTCATCACCCACCCAAGCTAATAACTAAACGGTCCTACCGCAAGTCTAATGCAGCGAATTATCTATTGGATTTAGGCAAGGCCCCTGGAATTCTGCGATTCTGTGGTTGCAGAATTTTCCTCAGAATTTGCATCATGCTGCAGAATATATATAGTGCCACAAAATTAATTGTTTTTGGTAAATTTTCATTAAAATATGTTGTTTTTCCATAGTGTCAGGCTTTCTTTCCCATCTCGCTTATCCTGAAGCCCGTCCTCTGTGCTCAGCATGTGATGTGATCGATGACATCACATCTTATGTAGCCAATGTCAGGACTGCATTCTGCCACAATGATTAATAAATCATGCAGCAGAAATCAGAAAATGCTGCCGCAGAAACCAAGGAGCCCTGCCGCAGAAATCGGAAAATTCTGCTGCAGAACACTAGGGGCCCTGGATTTAGGTAATTTAAACTGGCAAGATCACTATCTTGCTAAAACGGCTGATGAGACTGTCACTACTCTGAATAACAATCTTACCACCAGAATGGAGCGAGCTCAAGGCGAGAAACTCCACTGTGTTGCCGGCCCTGTCCATGGTCTCTCTTTCTCTCTCTTTGAAGGCCCGGGACAAATCATCAGGAAAGTACAAGCAGTGGGAGAGGGAGTGGAGCAAGGATAAGTCCCCCGCGGTATGCTCTCAGTCACCGCTTTGCTTGGTGCTGGCCACTGCAGCGTTATCATCTGCTTTGGTCACGACACCTCCTGCCCAGACCCTCACTACCACCGGGTTGGCTTTGGCAGCGAGTCCCAGCGGAACTCCCGCAGTCGGTGACGGTTCATTGACTTTGGGCCTTATGACACCCTCGTTGATGCTGCAAGCCCTGCCACTCAGTCCTCGGCTCCCACGGGGTCGGCTGGCAGTGGGTTCTGCCAGACCTTCCATGGCCAGCGAAAGGCCCTTTGGTGTCGGGGCTCCTGCCTCCCTCACTGAAGTTGCAAGCCGCTCCATCTGCATTGGAACTTCAGCCTCCTCCGTCAATGACACAACACACTCTGGCACCATCGGCTACCATGGACATCTAGATGTTGCTCTTCTCCTTTGTGAAGAGCATTCAGCACCTGGTGCCTGCTGGTTAAATCAGTCCATCCACCTGCCAGTGTATTATGTGGAGCATACCTATCCTGAGTTTGTCAGTCAAGGTGAAGCATTGCTCCGTGCTTTGGATGTTCACAGGGAAAGGGGAAATAGTTTAGCCAGGAAAGGCACACTAAGTCAGAGCTTCTTTCCAGGTGTGACCTGGGAACACAAGGAAGTGACTTGCTCAGGGTCACACAGTATGCAAGTGGGAGCTGATGGTATTCAAACTCAGGTCTCCAGATTTGCAGCTCAGTGCCCTTAACCACTACACTATACTGCTTCCATATGCAACATAGAATCATAAGTTATTTACAGTATATTACTCACACCAAGAACTGCAGAAGGTCTCCTCAGCTTTTTGTTTGCCCTGGGAAAGAGGCTACTCCTGTAGCTAAATAGTGTCTTATCAAAATGGCTAGCACATTGTTTTACGTTTTATTATGGAAAGTACTATAAATAATTTCCTGCTGCTGTTTGTGTTCATTCCACAAGGGGCATGACCACTTCTGCTGCCTTTTTCAAAAATGTTTCTGCTGCAGCCATGTAGAGTACAGTCCACACCTTCATTAAGCACTACCGTTTGGATATTACCTCAAGCAAACATGCTGGTTTTAACCTTGCAATCCTACAAGGCCTTGTCTCTTGATCCAGACTGCCAGACTCCAATCTGTTTTTTGGTACTGCTTGGGACTCGTTCTAGAGGTGTGGCCTAAGGGAAAAGATATCCTTGAAGTAAGATAGTACAGTTATCTACTTACTGTAACAGTAGATTTCGAGAGAATCTCTTCCCTTAAGCCATGCTGACCCCCCTTCCATCCCCGTGGAGTGACACAGTACATTCACACTGATATTTTCTCTCCGTGGTGCTCCCACCAGCGTGTGTCTTGCCTAGTGTGCTTGGTGCTGGCTACTCTGCTGGTTCCCTGAAAAGGACAGCTCGCCAAGTCTAATCTCTGGAAGGGCACTGAGGAGACATGTGGCTGCCCATAGTTATATATGTGCAGACATGTGACATTGATGTGGGTGGCCTCAGCTTGGCAAACATTTTTGTGAGGTCCTAATGCCTGATGCCTGTTGTTGCAAAAGTGTGGCTTAGGGGAAGAGATTCTTTCGAAGATCTGCTGCTATGGTAAGTACGTAACTTTACTTTTTTTTTTTTTTTTACATGTGGTAGGCGTCACTGCCAAATTAACATTGAAAACCTGTTTTTGCAGCTGTTTCACAATATGAATGGACTCCCGTCATGTTCACAAGCTAGGGCAATAAACACTAGTGTTTTGAAAATTCAGGGTAATCTAAGAAAACAATGCTGTGCATGAACCTCTTAATTTCCCAACATGACTGTTTCACTGTCATTTGTTAATTAGCCTCTGCACTGTCAGTGCCAAACACCCTCACAGCAAATACAAGCAAGCAGACATTCAGCACTGACAAATGCTTGTTTGTTTTAACCCTTGCAGTATATACATCCTGAATCTATATACGTTCAAACATATTCAGCACTCAGTTAAAAGAACTGTTGAAGATGAGGTTGCACATGGAGTATAAGAACAGAAACTAGTGTTGTGCCAAAGTGTTAAACTTGGAAATGATCCCCTGCCTACAGGGTCATGGCAGCCTCCTGTTGGAGGGCATACACTTGGAAGTGCCACCTGAGATATTTCTGCACTCCAGTGGTGATTGCAGAATTTATCCACCCTCAGGCTGGACATTGCTGGCGCAATTGTGGCACTAAACAGGCAGTCGCATATCCTGTGGACATGCCCATCCCTTCAGTCCTACTGGCAGGATGTAATTCATGAGACTGAGGGCATATTCGATTGCCCTGGTATAATCACCCCCTCCTTCATCCTGGCGGCTATCCCTGCAGTTCATTCTGCACTGAATTTACCCTCCATAAAACCCATCAACCTATTGATTCTATCGGCCAGAAAAGTCATAACCAGTTTCTGCGCACCGAGAAAATCCTCACCTGCAATATTTAGAAAGAACTTACAATCGACTTATACACACTGGAGAGGATGTCTGCAAGGATTATAAACTGTGGCCTGGATATTCAAACTGCGCCAGGCTGTGGCGCAAGCCTGGGTGCAGCTCAACTTTGTTGCGCAGGGGTGTGGCCTGGGCGATATTCAACGGAGCTGCGCTATGGCGCAGCAGCTTTGAATATTGCACCCTGGCCACCCCCACTGTGCATGGCGCAGTGGCACTGTGCTAGCGCAAGTGGCCAGAGTGGAGCATGGAGATGCGCTAGCGCAAGTGCAGTTGCGCCATGCACAGCACCTGCAATATTCAAAAGGAGACATGCAAATGGGGCCATAAGTTATGCAAGGCGCACAGGGGGCCATTTGCATCTCATTATGGCCCCATTAGCATGCAGGTGCGCCGGTCCCCGACGACTTGCGCCCGGCACCATGCCAGGCAGCAGCCGTTGGGGACCGATGCACCCTGCAGCCCGATCACGGGCATTCGTGTAAAAGAACCCCCGTCTCTATATCCCTAGTGGTCCAGTGGACCGCTACCATTTGTGTAGAGAATAAGCCCCCGTCCTATATCCCTAGTGGTCCAGTGGACCTCTATGTGCCAGATCATGGGCATTTGTATAGAGAATAAGCCCCCCCTCCTAGATCCCTGGTGGTCCAGTGGACCTCTATGTGCCCGATCGTGGGCATCGGTATAGTACCCCCCCACGTCCAGTATCCCTGGTGGTCCAGTGGACCGATCGCCGCTCGATTGCGGGCTTCTGTAACTCATAAAATACCCCTACTACCCTGGTGGTCTAGTGTCCTCCTTCCCACACGCCCACTGAGCCCCACCGCCCGCCCTCCCGTCAACCGGCAGCACCCCACCCACCTGCCGCCTGCCGACTGACAGCTCGGTAGGGCTGCGCCCACGATAGTTCTGCGTGACCAATGAACCTCTAACATAGCTGCTTCTCAGTCCAGATATGTGAATGAATCGTCTCATATCTGGACTGAGTAGCACGGTATGGTTGCGTGCTCATTGGCTCACGCTGTGAACCAATGGACGGCAGCCCTACTGAGCTGTCAGTTGGTGGGCGTGGGGTGGCAGGCAGGTGAGTGCTGCCACCCGCCGGCTGACCGGGGAGCGGTGGTGGGCTCAGTGGGTGGGTGGGGGAGGTTACACCAGACCACCAGGGTAGTAGGGGTATTTTATGTGTTACAGATGCACGCAATCAGGTGGCAATCGGTCCACTGGACCACCAGGTATATTGGACGTTTGGGGTGTACTATACCGATGGCCGCGTTCAGGCACATAGAGGTCCACTGGACCACCAGGGATATGGGGGGGGTGCTTATTCTCTACACAAATACCTGCGACCGGGCACATAGCGGTCCGCTGGACCACCAAGGATATTGGACAGGGATTTCACTACAGGGATGCCCGTGATGGGGCATGGGGGGGCACCACCAGGTGCGGCAGGAACTCGGGTGGCCACCCACAGGTGGCAGCTCCCGTGTTGTGCCCTGCAATGCGGCAGCTCACCTGTGGGTGGCCATCACTTGTTCCTTTTTTTTGCTTAACTTTGTGCAGGCACAGGTAGGGGTTGCGCATGCACGACTCTGCACATCCCGGCTGAATATCGGGCTGTGCAGGTTATGCATAGGCACACCCCCCCCCACCTGTGCCTGCATACATTACTGATGCGCTCCAGCGCATCAGGATTTGTGCGGCGCACTTTTCCCTTTTGAATATCGTGCCGGGGAGCATCAGTGGGTTGTGCATGACGCAACCCTTTTGAATATCTGGGCCTATATTCCTTCCTTTGAAATCAAGTGGCATAAATGGGTTTTGTACCAATTAGGCAGTTAATCAGACCTTGTTCCACAGGGCTGAGCCTCTCCCATCATATGTTTTTTCTTGCTTTCCTTACTTCTCTAAGTTCAAACCAATAGACACCTTTGGGGCTTCTTAACTTTAACCTACTTAGCTGTACTATGTCTTTTCCATTTCTTTAATATAGCCTCTATCACTTAGTTTATAAAACTAAAATATTCCCATGGTAACAGTCCTTGTACTTGGTTTTGGTTATATGACTTTTTCTAAAGTTTTGGACGTAATAGTCTTTTTTTTTTTTTTCTCAGAAGATCATTTCCAGCTTTCACGCTGGTCTGCCCTGTGGCTTAACCATAATCACATGTATTTAGCTATGGTACTGTATTTGGAGGCCTGGTCAGACACTTGTCAGCTGGGGTTCAATGCTAAGAAATGCAACGTGCTACATTTCGGAGCAAAGAACCCAAAGAGGAACTACCAGATAGTGAGTAGGGTATTCAGCTGGCCAAGATGGAGGAGGAGAAGGATCTGGGGTAATCATAACAGGAGCAATGAACAACTCCACGCAGTGTAGAAAGGTAGCTGCCAAGGCTAACAAGATGCTGGATTGTATTGCCAGAGGCATATCCTCCAGGAGGGGGAGGCGATTCTGCCATTGTATAGGTCACTGGTTAGACCACATCTGGAGTGCTGTGTGCAGTTCTGGTGGCCGTACCTGAGGAAGGACATTAGGCTGTTAGAGGCAGTGCAGTGCAGGGCAAAAAAATGATCCACGGGTTGGAAGACCTACGAGAGCAGGTTGAAGAAGCTGAACATGTACTCCCTGGCGGAGAGGAGGGACTGGGGGGATGCAATTGAGACCTTCAGATACATGAAGGGGATATTAGGACAGACACAGGAGGGCTTTTCCAGTTAAGGAGGGGGAGGAATACCCATGGGGCACAAATTGAGATTGGAGGGAGGGAGGGGTAAGTTCCGGAGGGAAATGAGGAGATACTTTTTCACAGAGAAGGTGGTGGCAGGTTGGAACGCATTACAAGAGGAAGTGGTATCCTCTAATATGGTGAGATGCTTCAAAAGGGGATGGGACAGGGTAAAGGGGAGGGACACTGTAGGGGGGAGGGAGGGATGGGCAGCTGCAGTATAAGGGTTGCTAGCTGCACATTCGAGCAGACTCTATAAACCGTATGGCCTTTATCTGCTGGCAGGTTTGTTTTTACAGTACACTATTTACTATACCTGCATTTTAATGAGATAACTCTATACCATATGTATGGAATGAGCAAATGTCAAACTTTTATATTGTGTACTGTATTCCTGTACTGAACTGCAACTTATGTAATGGAAGCTGTATTTGTCTTTTGTGAAATTTAATTAAAAAAAAAAAAGAAAATGGAAAATGATGTTGGTGTTTTAGCCATAAGCTTTTTTTCAAGAGACAGCTGTAAAGAAAAACAGAGTGAGCTTGAGGGTGGGGCTGGCTATGTCCTGAGCGCTACCTCTTTCTGTTCCAAATCCCCCATGCTGGGCTTTTGTCAGACTATCTGTTCCAAATCCCCCATGCTGGGCTTTTGTCAGAAGTATTTGTGCCACAGTTGCATTGTGTTTTTAACAGTACGCCTGTCTCCTTGGTGAATTTCCAATGCTTTCTATTTTCCCAGGAAAACAGTACAGAAGAAGTTGGGCATGTAGTAGGCTGGGAAAATATTTGGGGGTGCTGGTGTAGGATATGCAGGAGATTGTAGGAAAAGAAAATGCTAATAAGTCTTTTGCTGTGAGCCTTTCTACAAAATGAACTGTTTTTAGAAGCATCTGTTTTCTATTCTGGTCTTTGCAGCTAAGAAATGTATCACCAGAAAGTAAGTATAAAATCCAATCCCTTTAATCAGGGAGGAATTGTGGAGAATGGGCTGACGTACCTTTTGGTTTTTTTGCTACCAGTGTGCATCCTGGCACCCCTCTCCTTCAGACACCCCACATTGACAATTTTTTCTCCCTCCAGACTCATCCTCCATCTTGCACCCTGCTGGATCACGTTTCCAATCCAGACGCCCTCTAGAACCGACTTGTCCCTACCGGGAGCCTCTTCTGGCCGTCATCATGAGGAATGTGCCTAAGAGCGCCTTACTGCTTCTCCATTGACTGACTTGTCCCTGCCAGGGGCCGTGCCACAGCCTAGTGGAGGGGGATACGTGCAGCATCCAGAGGGGACATGACCTTTGGGTGCATTGTCAAGGAGGGTCCAGGCGTGGAGAGGGGCAGAGAGACCATCATCTGGTGTGCTGTTGCAGTATTTACCCTTTTCCATGCCCCTCCCACCCAATCTTAGTTGCTCATACACATGCACAGCTGGCCTGCGAGGGATGCCTGACGGCACATCATCACCCACACTGTTATTGGCACCTCCATCAGCCACCACTGCGAGCCCCCCGGGAGGAGAGTGTCCAAAATATGCTCTTTCATCCTCCCTGCTGGCTTCTCCTGACGTTTCAGGTGTGGGGTATGAACCAGCATGCCAGAGTGATTCTTCATCGCCTGGTACCACGGAGCAGTGAGTGACACAGATTTGTGAGCCCCAGGAGGATGCATGGGTGCTGTGGGTAGTAGTTGTCCTCTAAAGGTAAATGCGATGTTTGAGGATATCTCCTCCATTAGGCCACACCTTTGGAATTGTAAGCCATCCGCACCAGGACCACACAGAAACGTCTGTGTCTGGAGGCTGCCCGTGATGATGTGCAGCACCTAGGTGTGTATAAATATGGGCATCCCCAGCCAGCCCGGTGGTGCTGAGGGTTGAGGCACTGGATGCCACACCTCACGCTACACCAGCGACCCAGGTTCGGGAACGAGCCTGGGTCATTGTGGGTTGGTTGGTGGGGAGGGAGCAGGATTGAGCAGCTGCCTGGCAGCTCTCCTCTCCCAGAGAGGGATCTGGTCGCCCCCCTGTAGTCCTGCTGCCCCCAGGTAGAGGCCTGAGGGTAGTGCAGGTGGGAGGGTGGCACGTAAAGGAGAGTGTCGCGGAACTGCGATGTGCATGTACCTCCACACATGCGTGTGGCTGTGACTTGGGTGGGAGAAAACCAGAGGGAAAATGGAGCTGGCGGGCTCTGTGAGTCCTGATATGGTGATGGAGTCGTGGGTCGGGATGGATGCAAGCCCTCCAAAGGAGGGTCGAAGCCCACCTGCCAGCTCCCGGGGAATAAAATCATAATAGAAAAAAGAATTAAAAAGTATGGGCGGCCCCATTACTCATCAGCTCTTTTCCCACCACTGCCCATCCTCTTCAGACCTGCTAAAAGAAATGTCATCAACGTAGCCAGTACAGTTTGTTTTACTTTTCATAGTGCATATAACATCATCTCTGTATGCCTTCAAAGCTGAAAGAGCCTTTATTTCAGTATTGTGAATGCATAGATAAAATTTAAAAAGAAGACACACACACACACACAGTTTATGTGTGCTGTTTGGGTTTGTCTCACAACTTGAGAGGTTTGCCATATCTTCAACCAGGCTTTGGGATGACACTGTAAGAAAGCTCTAAAAAATGTTCTTCTGATAAAGACGTTGATAGCCATGGAGAAGGAATAAGGTTCAAAATTGGCTTCTGCCTTACCGTCAGCCAAATGGTAGTCATCAAAGTCTAAAGCCAAGGTCGAGGAACGGCTGTCGTGGCAGCCCTTGTCATCATCCAACCATAAGCACGAGCATAGAGAAAAGAAAAGTCTGCTTTGTTGTTGAGGTCCCTGTCACTACTGAGACAAGGGAGCTCTTTGTCAATGCCCGTTCTGGTGACATTGACTACAGGGCCCCCCCCCTTCCAAACCATTGCTGAGATGCCAAGGCTGGGGCTTGGCTCAGACACCGTCATACCTACTGTGGATGTATGACGCCATCATCGTCAGGCCAAGGCCTGTCGACGCAGGTAGTCCCACTCCCTTTGCAAGGTGCCGCCGAGACTCAGGCTGTGCTGGCACCATTTTCAGAAAGGATTCAATTACTTCTGCCAGATTTAACAGTACAGGCAGTTATTCCACTGATGTGGTCTTCTGGTACCCGGCGCCCCCGTCGATGGGTTCTGGTAGCATGCCACAGATTTCTGCCTCTCAGCTGCCACCAGCATTGCCAGTCCATTCTGCGACTCCTATCATCACTTGTTCTGACAGTGACAAAGTGGAGTATAATCCTGACCACATGCACTTAGAGGAGGATTTAGAGGAGGAATATGAGGAGAACAGCTGGCTCCTTGCTCTGGTTCTGCTTTCATGCTGTAGTGAGGACTCTGATTTATACCCCAAGATCGCGTCCTGAGGATCCATCTTTCCAAGTCATGATGCAGCTAGCACATGCAGTCTGCCATGGGTGTTGCTTTAGAAGAGAAAGAGTCCACAAAAAGGAATGTCTTGGAAATTTTGGAGGTACCCTGCTACCCCTCCATTATCGTTCCACCTATATATCCTGCATTGGAGGATGCTACTTTTGCTGCAGGGTACAGACCAAACTCGCTGCCTGCAGTTTCTAGAAAGGCTGATAAGCAGTTCCTTGCACCATCTGCTAAGCCGTATTATACTAACCAGCCAGAAACTGACTCTCTGGTCATCAAGGCTGCTCACAGATAGGTGTAGAGTCCCTAGACACCTGAGTACTTTGCCTTCTGATAAAGAATATAGGAAATTGTATATGATGGGTAAACGTACTTATGCCCCTGCATCATTGGGCCTTAGGATTGCAAACTACCAGGCTATATGATGACATATCAGAACAGCCTGTGAAAAAGCTGTTTATACTGCTACCCAGGCTTTGCCTGATGGCTGGACCAAGAATGATCTGCTCAAAACATTATCTGCTGGTGCTGAGGTTGCCAAATGTATGCTAAGCTCAGCTTATGATGTCTCTGATGCTTCTGTCAGGGCTGCTGCGTCTGGCATTTACACAAAGAGATATTCTTGGCTTAGAGCTGCTGGCTTTGCCAGTGATATGGAACAAGCAGTTTTGGATACTCCTTATAAAGGGCCAAAACTGTTTGGTAATGATGTTGCTGAGGCCCTATGAGGCCTTCATACTTCAAAAATTACTCTAAGGTCTTCAAAGTCTCTGTATCACACTCTTGCTAGAGATCATTGTCGGGGCTTCTTTAGTCCACCTGCTACCCAGAGTAGTCGTGCCTGCTGTCAGCAAGGCTGTAGTAGAAGAGGTGGTCCCCTTCCAGGTCCACTCTACCCTGGTGCCCACACAAAAGCACCTAAAGGAGTCAGTTTCGGTAGTCCTGCAGCATCCAGTTCTGCCTGACAGCCTTCATTCACCTCAGCTGTTAACTGCAGGGGTGAGTGTGGGGGCCAGGATCTTCCTGTATCTGAAACGGCGGTGAGAGTTCACTACACATACATGGGACCTGGAGATAATTGCAAGGGGGCATGCTCTGAAGCTGTTACAGATCCCTCCAGATTGTCCTCTGCCTTACTTCCTTTTATTCTGTGATCCTATGAGGAGAGCCTCAAGGCACTAAATGTGTACTTACTGGAGACCAGAAGGGAGAGGGGAGATGTGATAGAGACCTTCAAGTTCCTTAAAGGAATTAGCAAAGTGAACAGCAGGGAACTATTTAGCCTGAATACCAGTTTGCAGTCATGTGGACATGAATGGAAATTAACAGGAGGTAGGTTCAGGAGAGAAGTACTACTTTACGGAAAGGGTGGTGGAACCTACTCCTGCTTAAACTAAAAAAAAAACTAAAAAAAAAAACAACCTTAAAACAGTCTGTTGGCTGAAGTGGTGGGTGTGAAAACAGTCAGGGAATTCAAGCAGAGCTGGCACATAATGAAGGGAATAGTGGTTCCTGGGGCAAACGGACCAAGGAGGAGGAGAATTGGGGGTTAGTACCCTGGAGGAACAGTAGGTTCCAGGGATTATAGAGAACTTGGGCAGACTGGATGGACCGCTTGTCTTTTTCTGTCATCATTGCCTGTGTTTCTATGTTTCTATTCTCTGTGCTGTTTATCCCTTCTGAAGGCAGAAGTTCAGTTTCTATTCCAAAAAACATGCTATAGAACTGGTTCCTCCAAAGGAGAGAAAGGGTTCTATTCCAGATACCTCCTAGCCCCAAAATGGGCAGGAGATCTGCATACTGTGTTGGATCAGAGCGATCTCCACCTGTACATTGAATTCAAAAAGTTTTGAATGGTATCCTCGCAAACTCTGAGCTTCTTTCTGTAAATGGGGGACTGGCTGTGTTCTCTGGACAGGACAGACACATACTTTCATGTAAAGATCAGGAAGTCCCACAGACAATATCTCCGCTTTATGCTGGAGAGGAGAGCACCATCAGTTCAGAGTATTACCGTTTGACTTGTCTTCTGCAGCATAGGTCTTTCCTAAATGCTTGGCAGTGGTTGCAGCAGCCTTTCACTGGGAAGGCCTGTATGTATGACTAGCTCCTGAAGGCTAGCTTCAGGGAAGCTCTACTACATACCCAGTCTGAGACACTGCAGTTGGTTGACTTGGGGGTCACAGTGAAAGTGCCAAAGTCAGTGTTGATTCCGTGCCAAAGACTGCAGTACATAGGGTCAATCTTGGACACAGAAGGGCTGTGGTGTCCTGCTACAGGACAGGACAGACTCTTATTGCCCAGGCGCAGTTGGTACACAGGAGCAACTATGTCGCTGCAAGAACAATGTTACTTTTCCTGGGTCTTGTTGCTGTGGCCATAATGACTGTGCCATTGGCATATCTTCATATGAGAATCCCTCAGTTGACACCCTGGGACCGGTGGGATCAGTTGACGGACTTGCTGGATCCAAATGATTTTCATCATGTATGGTGGATAGATCGTGAAAACCTATTGAAGGCCATTCCATTCCTTGTACCAGCTCCTGTACAGACTCTCGCCATGAATGCCTCAGACTCCAGTTGGGGTTCTCATCTCATCCCTTACCCCATCCCATCCCAGACACAGGAGTCATGGACCAAAGTGGAGGCTGAGCTGCATATAAATGTCCTGGAAATGAGAACTGTCTTGTACAGCCTCCAGGCATTTCAGAATTATCTCTGACAACTGCCTCCAGCTGCATCTTTGTCTTCTCCCTTCATTTTCCCCCTTGATCTCTGTACTGTCCACCTCTTTACTGAGGCCTCACTGTCATTCCATAGGTCTCCTACTTGGCTCCGTACCTGAGTGTTCTATGATCCTGTCTCCAATTTGAAATGTTGTTGTACCATGTCTTTGTTGATCCTACCTCTAATCACCATATATTGTTGTACCATGACCACTGTTCTCTTATTTTGTTGCATATCAACCCTGTTTTGTATTAGCCCCTGACGTGGAACCTTTGTAAAAGAGCCTTGTCTCAAAGGTCTTTGTAATCTTAGATTTCAATAAATAAATAAACATCTCTGCCCTGGTCCTCTGCTAATTGAGTTGGACAGTGTCAGTGTGATGGATTAGATCAACAAGCAAGGGGTCCCTCACTCCTGTCACTTATGCAGGGAAGCAAAGAGAGTATGGCACGGGGCTTTTCATTTCCTGCCGTTCCTCTGCTCAAACTGCAGGTGGAGAGTGCCACTCTTATCCTCATTACTGTGTTATGGCCTCACCAAATATTGTTTCCACTCCTTTAACATTTGGTAGTGGATACTCCTGTCCCTCTACCTCTTTGTCGGGGTCTGTTGTCACAGGACAAGGATGGGCCATCTGGACCTGAAGTCTCTGCATCTGCTTGCACGGTCCCTGAAGACGGTCATTGCCCATTTTTGGGGTATTCCCTAAGGTTGCTGACATCCTGATTGTGTGTAGGAAGCCTCCTACCAGACATGCTTACTCCCTGAAATGGAATTGTTTTACTCTGTGGGCTGCTTCTTGGAATCTGGACCCTTTTACATGAATGTTGTGTTAGAATACTTGCTTTCATTATTTGAGTGTGGCCTGCATCATCCCTCCCTTAAGGTGTTGTTGGCTGCTATGTTAGCTTTCCAGGCCCCTGTTGATGTTGTACAGTTGCCCAGTTAGAGGTGTCCCATACTTTTCTGAGAGGTAGTCTTCATATGAAACCCCCTATCCATAATCCAGTCCCACCCTGAGACTTGAATTTTGTTCTTGGGAAATTAATGTTGCTCCTTTTGAGCCTGCTGCGAGTTGGGGCTTACGGTTCCCGTGATATAAAACGTTTTTAGTTGCGCTGACTTCAGCTGAAAGAATTTCTGAGCTTCAGGCTCATGCGTGTGAGCCTCCTTGTTTGATTTTTCACAAAGACAGTCTCTTTGCGTATGAATCCTAAGTTTGTACCGAAAAGTGGTATTTGAATTTACACTGATTCAAACGATACTTTCTTGTATATTATTCTGAGAATGCCAACTAGGGTGAGGCACTTCTTTATATTTTGGATGTACATCGAATACTGTGATACTGTATTACTCTCTCCAAGGACTGCATAATCCTTTTAGCTTTTTGTTTTGTTCACCCCCGGGAAAGATGATGCTACTGTGTCTAAACTATTCATATCCAAATGACTGGCACGTTGTATTACGTTCTGTTACAGGAAGTACACTAAGCTGTTTATGGTCACTCCACAAGGGGGTATGGACACTTGTGTTGCCCATTTTAAAAATATCTCTGCTGCTGACATATGTGCTGCAGCCAAATGGAGCAGTGTTCACACTTTCACTAAACATTACTGCCTGAACATCGTCTCTCGAAGACATGCTGGCTTTGGACTTGCTGCGCTGCAAGGCCTTCTGTCCTGATCTTGTATCTGACTGTGCCATCCTCCAGATTCACTTTGCACTGCTTGGGAATTGTTCTAAAGGCGTGGTCTAATGGAGGAGATATCCTCAAAGAAGTCAGAACAGTTGCGTAAGAACTTACCATAACAGCAGATCTTCAAGAGGATCTCATCCATTAGGCCATGCCATCCCTCCTTCTGTCTCCCTTTTTGTTTACAGTGGAGGTCATGTCAGATGCTGTACGTAAAAACCTACTCCATGCATCCTGTATCCAGCCCCATGCCTTTCCTTGTATTTCTGATGCTGGTCTAGACCTCAGTCAGTTGAAATACTAATTATGACAGACTTACACCACATCCTGACTGATTTTTTTCAACTAGTTAAAAATTTACAACTTCAACTGAATAAACAAAGTTCAACCATTTTTTTTTCAATTTCTGTGTTCAAGTAGTAAAATTGTTTAGAGAATAAAGCCCATCCTGCTCACCACATGATGACCCTCTTTACTTGGACATTGACTTTTCTAGAGTGAGCTTGGTGAACAGCGACTGACACAGTGACATTCTGAGGCTGGGTTTTCAGTCACTTTACTGAAGGACTGCTCAACCTATACTGACACTGCCTGCTAGAGGGGCTAGCTGCTGCTGTTACACTGCACTGCTTGTCGCCTTGCCCTGCTCTCCCTGCCATCATCTGTGCCTCACACCATGCACCGTACCTTTTCTTTTAGGTGACAGCATGGCTCAGTTGGTGGCACATCCGCCTCTGGACCAGAAGGTCGTGGGTTCTCGTCCCACACCAGGATTGGACTTACACCTAAAAATCGCTGGCATCCGAGTGCAGCATTGGGGGGTGCTGTACTGCTGGGTGGTTGGTGTCCAGGTGGAAGTAAAAGAACCCAGGGCATTCTTCGCAAAGAGCAGGGAACATTCCCAGAGTCCTGGCCAACATTCCCCTTCCCATAAACTGGTTCATGCAATTATCCAGGCTGTGTGTGGGTGATGATGTGCGATATGGCCGCCACCACACATTCAGTCACTTCACCACCAGTCTAGCATTGCTTGTAAAGCACTTTGGGATACTGTGTATGAAAAGCGCTGTACAAATGCCAATTCTTCTTCTTATAGCAGCTGCCGGCCCAGTCCACAATTTGCCTTATGGCCCTCGACTACTTTGTCTGCTTCATGCATTCTGAGCTTCTACTTGCTGCCAGCACACCAGCCTCCCTTCTTCACAGACCAGCCTGGCAACTGATCTCCTGCATGCAAAGTGCACACAAAGTGTGCAGCTCCTTTCTCACTTCCCGATGCTAATTGGAGGAGAGGGCCATCCTGTCCAAATGGACCAGCCACCTGGTGCAGCAGCAAGACAGGCAGACAAGCCTGGCACTGGCAGGAGAATGATGTCTCAGTTGGAGAGGAAGGGAACACAGTACAAAGATGGCTTGGGGAAGGGTGTGCAACTCAACAGACAGGGTTTCAAAAATGTGACTGCATACAGTTACGGCAGCAATGCAGGGGAGTGAAAACTCATTGCCACTGATGTCAGTTACATCCAACAATTCCGACGGCTGACAGTGGCTTTGGGCTGTGTGCTGGACTCATCTCGTGGTTCTCCATGATTGGAGGTCCTCTGAGGCTGATCTTTTGGGAGGAACTGAGGATTGATGGGGCCACCTACATTACTTAGACACTGCAGGTCATCGTGGTCGGCCTCTGGCTAGCAGAATTTTTGGTATGTTCCTAGCACTGGCTTATAGTTCCAATGGTGTTGCCTAATTGTGGAGATACTGTCAAAGATCTACTGTTACAGAAAGTTGTTGCGTAGATGCATGTTTCTGGCCTGCATAGCTCTACACCCCAGACAGGTGTGCAGTGGCCGGCATTCACAAATGCCAGCCACCTGTCTGTGCCCCCCCCAGGTGCATAGCTGCATGGAGGTAGAGCATGACTGCAGAGGAGGGTGGAGCATGGGGCCCTGGATGCCCGTCCTGGGTTCTGTAGTGGATCCCCTGCTGCACACAAGCATGAGATTCTGGGATCCCATAGGTGTAGATAAGGGGCTAGTACGATTTCCCATCACTTATCTGACCGACGTTTACATTCCCGAGTATAGCTTCCCATAAACCAGCTTCCCGATCTGCTATTTTTACCGACGAGACTCTCCCCTGGCATGCCATTTCCCCGTTTGTCATCTACCCACCGTAATTTACGTAGATGATAAGCTGTGCACTGATGAATATGCAAAGTTTGTACCAGCTGAAATTATATCGATCAGGGAAATCTGAGCTAGGGTAACAACTACCCTTGGATCACAGCTGATGGTTGGTGAAATGCAGTCCCTTTGTAAAGACTCACAGACATATATGAACTTATGCGATTTTTTTTCCTCTAATTTCTTCCCATTTTCTCCAGCTGCTCAACTACCCTACCCGACAAGGCTCCTGACTGGGGAGGGGGGGGTACTGAGTGGTCGTATGAAAGTTCTCAAGCTGTTCCGGGGTTCCCACCTCCTCCCTAAATCTGACAGCACTGACTAGCAGTCCAGAGCGAGGTGTTTGGCTCACATGGGTGCACAACATGCCCAACAGATATTGCCCAACAGCTGCATGTGGTGTGCGTATAAAGCACACTTTTTGTTTTGTTTTTTTACACACTTTAAAAAAAAAAAAAAAGTCCCAATATCTAGTTTAAAAAAAAATCACAAACTATCCGTGCAGCCCAAACTCCTTCCTGCCTGGTCATTAAGCCAATTCTCCCCCTACAGCGTCCCCAAGTCGTCCATCGTGAGGACGTGCCGCTTGTAATTGACTGGCATCCTCCCCCAATTTTTCTGTATATGTAAACAAACCCACTCCTATGTTCTGCCAATTCTGCGAGTGGTCAGAGCATGTGCGCGCAGCGGAACAGAATGGTTTCTCCTGAGATAATGGTGAACAGGGCAGGTTTGTTTACATATATGGCGCTTCAAACAAAGCAGAAATACTAAACAATTAGGCAGGAGAAAAATGGTTCTGATTTTGCTAAAGGTTAATGATGAAGTTAAGCCGCCTGCACAGTTTTAAGTTTTGGGATTGCCACCAAATGTAAGCATACATAAAGGTACCTGTACTTCATTCAGTTGTAGTTTGGGTTTTGAGCCGATCACCATCAAATGTAAGCATATTGGGGGCTTTAGGAGACGGGGTTTAATTATAGGCGGGCAAACAATGGACGGGATTAGCATTGACGGGATGCGGCATCTGTAGGGAAGTTGGTTGCAGGCAGTCAGTTGTCGAGGTAGTATGAGTCGGGAAATCGTACGGATCCCGTAGATAGATGGCTATGTGCCAGTCTGTGGCAGCGCTCATCCATGCACCTCACAGTTGTCCTGTCTCATAATCCCACACTCAGTCTGCCTGTCTGCAAGACATTATAACAACTATAGGTAGCAGATGATCATTCCTGGAACTGCTGTATTGTACCCTGTGTATGTCCCATGTGCGGGCCTGTTGCAGTTCAGCATGCATCTGCTTGCTGTCTGTCTGTCTATCTCTCTCTCTCTCATATCTGAGGCGCTGACTGACATAATGCTGGTGTGGTGTCTCCTGCTTGTTACAATCCTCACCTCAGCAATACTGTGTGCATAATTGTGAGGCACATTGATACCCTTATCCCCTTTCCACCTGTAATATGATGTCATAGGCATGGTACAGTACCCGTCAGCCAGGGCAACATATTCCTTGCAGCATTCCTGTTTGGGACTCTTTAGAGCATTTGTTGTCGCATTATTGCAGTGGCAGCATTTTTATGACACACAGTTATACCGTGCAAGAGCTACCTGGGCCATGGTAACTTGTACTTTTGGGGGCAGCATTAGCTGACTGCACAGTACGTAAAGTAGCTGATCCATCCCATACACAGCTCTGATACTGCATGTCAGTTACATTATGCTAGATTGAGCACTGCATTGTCTTTCTGTGCTTTGCGGGATGTAGATGTTACTACTGCATGCTCTTGACACTCCGGGATATGTGTGCAGAACACAATGTCTGCATTACTGTATTATCTTCCTATGCATGCACAGGCACTGGCATGTATGAGTAGGGGTTTGTTAGGGTGAGAAGACATTTGTGCAGTGGGGGTACCTAATGACAGTTACGACAGGGCTTTACCTCATGTAACTTGTGCCCCTTGCCCAGCACTCAGTGCCAACTCTGCACCTTAGTGAATGGCATGAAGTGCAGGCACACCCCTGGACCACCCGTGGCACATAGCTGTGTGGTCAGCTGGGGTATCAGGTATGCAAGGGACTTGCACACCTGTTGTGAATGCTGACGGAGGTCCTATGGACCCCCGCTGCATGACATTCACACTTAGGGATGCTTATATGCCTCAGCTACATAGCACGTAGGTAACCTGCACTTTTGTGCATAGGCCCCTTTGTGTGCAGAAACATTTTGTTTTACTCACTGATTACTGCAGCAGAGTAGATAGAATCAGACTGATTCTGCTGGTTTCCAACCCGACGTTTGTTACAGCCAGAAACGACAGAATCCCTTGCAGTTGGCATCAGAGCAGGGATGAAGCAGTGGGAGATTCAATAGCCAGCAGTGCATGTTAAGAGTTTTTATAAGTTCTGATCTTTTGTTTACTGGTCACGCTGTCCTCTCTAGGCTACAATCTCAGAAGACAATACTTAGTCTGGGGTGAACAGTGGGACCTGCAAACATATAAGTGAAGCCTAAAAGCTTAACATGCACTGCAGGCTGTTGAATTTCCCAGTGCTTCAGCCCTGCTCTGATGTCAGCTGCAGTGGATTCTGAGATTTGTAGTTACAGAACATGTCCACTTGCAAGCCAGTATAATTAGTCTGATACAATGTACTATACTGCAGTATACGGTAAGTAAGGAAAAAAAAAAAGGTTTTTGTATACAAAATGCATATTGGGTTCAACCACATACTTGTGTGTGGAGCTCTTAGTGCTGACTGTTCCCTTTTTGAAAGGAAAGAGGGAGGCAACATGGCCAGCTTGGTTGATTTCCGCTTCTCTCTGCCACTCTCCCAACCTCACGCAAGCACTCTAAAGCCCCAACCCATGTGCAAAGCGTATGACCTTTTGGTACTTGTCAGTGCAGTGCAGTTGTGATCTCTGCCAACTACCAGGTCAGATAAGGAAATAGCTTGGGACTACTGAAAATCTCTACTATGATACACAGAGATGGAGAAGACACTGGCATAGAAGCATTTTTGATTGATTAATTTATTTGTTGACCAGATGGGTGTGCTGGTCCAGTGGACCTTTTTTAGGCATGACCTGGACCCAGAAACATAAAACAGGTGGAACAAAGCTTAGAGTAGAATACACACAGGACAAGAATGAAATCATTTGAGTATTGCTTTATAAGAGGTTAAAAAGAAGATAGAAATGTAGTAAGCAACAGACTGGGTGAAGTCTTATTGATTGTACATCAGTATAGCAGGGCATGATATGCTCACATACAGAGTCCTAAACAACGTGCCCTCACCCCCCACCCACCTGGTAAATTGAGAGGTTCACAGCTGCTCGAGATTCCTTTCTCCCACTTTAAACCAAAGGGGGAGATAAGGCCTTATAGTATGGGCTCCTGTGTTGTGAATTATCTTCTGCGAGAGGTTTGTTCTGCCCCATCGGTGTCTGTGCTTACAGCCAGACTCTGCTGGCACCTCTGGTCTCAGGCATGTCCCACAACTGCTTTCTGGTCATTTATTATATGTTGCTGATCATGCATTGCTGCTGTCTGTGTATCCGATATGTTATTTTGTTTGTTATTGTAAAGCATTCAGAGTTGCATACTAGCACACTAACATACTAAAATGGCAGCAGAATAGGCCTAACTGTCTTTCGAGTCTGCTTGATTTTCAGCACCCACACTGAGGGCCGATTTTGGTGTTCCCCCCTTCCCCTTGAGTTATACTGTCTCCATTCCCAGATGCCTGTATTGGGCTTGGTCAGATTTACCTTCCCCCTGTACCATCCCCTCTTAAACCTGTCCACAGTCTCCACCTCTGCCAGCTCCCTGGGCAGTGCATTCCATGGCTCCACCACCCTTTCAGTGAAATAACATCTCCTCCTCCTCTCTCCTCTGAGCCTGCCCCCTTCCAGCATACACCCATGACCTCTCGTTGCCCCACCGTTCTTTCTTTGGAGCACTCTGACTGGGCCTCCTTTATTGATCCCTTTGATGTACTTAAAGACCTCAATCATGTCCCCCCAGTCCCTCCTCTCTTCTCCTCCAGGGTGTATATATCAAGCTCCTTGAACCACTCCTCATAGGTCCTCTCCACCAGGCCCCAGATCATTTTGGTTGCCCTCCTCTGGACCCTCTCTAGGAGTGTAATGTCCCTCTTTGAATGTGGTCTCCAAAACTGTACACAGTACTCGAGGTGTGGCCTAACCAAGCAGTTGTACAGTGGAAGGATCACTTCCGCCTTTCTGGAGGTAATCACCCTGGCAATGCATCCCAGCATCATTTTTGCTTTTGCCGCTGTCCTCCTACAGGTCTCTGAGTTGTTCATTTTGACATCTACCACTGCTCACAGGTCCCACTCACCCTCCGTGACTTGAATCATGTCTTCTCCCAGGGTATACCCCTGGCCTGGATTTCTGACTCCCAGGTGCAGAACCTTGCACTTCCCCACGTTGAATTTGTTTCCATTTTCCCGATCACCTTTCCAGAGCCTCCAGGTCCTCCTGCAAGGCCATCCTCCCCTCCTCCTCATCTACCACTGCACCTAGCTTTGAGTCGTCTGCAGAGAGAGACTCATCTCACTCCTGATCTCCCTCCTGATGTCTGAGATATAGGCGTTGAACAGGAGTGTCCCCAGCACTGACCCCTGGGGAACCCCACTAGTAACCCACCTTGGGGATGAGGCTAACCCTCCAACCACCACCTTCTGAGTACGCTCAGAGAGCCAATTTCCTATCCATCTTAACAGCTGTCTCCCTACCCCCATTTCCTTCAGCTTAGCCAGCAGGCCACTGTGGGGTACCAAATCAAATGCCTTGCTAAAGTCCAGAAAGAGGACATCCACCAGTCTACCCCGGTCCAGGGTCCTCGTCACCCAGTCATAGAACTTAACAAGGTTTGTCTGGCACGATCTTCCCATGACAAAGCCATGCTGCCTATCGTCCAAGTACCCAGTTTGCTCCAGTAACCCCCCTAGCCTTTCCTTGACAATACCCTCCATCACCTTGCTGACCACCGATATCAGGCTAACGGGCCTGTAATTTCCCACCTCCTCTCTTGATCCCCCCCCCTTGTGGATCGGCATGACATGGGCCACCCTGCAGTCTTTGAGCACCCACCCAGTCCTCAAAGAGATGTTGAAAAGCTCTGCTAGAGGGACTGCCAGGACATTCAGCAGTTCCCTCAGCTCCCTGGGATGTATCTCATCTGACCCAGGTGTTTTCTCCGTCCGAAGGGACCTGAGGGCTTCCCTTACTCTCTACAGGGATTTCGGCCTCCACGTCCTCCCCCTTTTCATCCTGCACTGCTGGACTCCCACTTGTCTGTGGTGGCCACTCCCGTTCCCCATACCCATTAGGGCCCCTGGTCTCTACCGGTCCCACCCCTTCTTCCGGTTTGCGCCTGCTCCCCTCGCAAGACATAGTCCCTCCATCCCCTCTGGTAAAAACTGATGCAAAGTACTCATTTAGGACTTCTGCCTGTTCCCTCATCTCCTGTGCCCAACCATCCCCTATCCTTATCTTGCTGATCAGCCCCCTTACTTTCCTTTTTTTCCCCTGTGTATCTAAAGAATCCCTTGTCCCCCCCTCTGGATCCCACTGGCCAAGGACTGCTCCTTTTTTGCCTTAGCTGCTCTCACCACCCTGGTGACTCTCTTGGCTGTCAGCTCATATTCCTTCTTATCCCTTTCACTCCTTGTGCACTCGAAGTGCCTATAGGCTGCCTTCTTTTTCCTCACCACCTCCTGTACCTCCCGGGTCCACCAACAGGGTGGTCTGGCCTTACCGAACTTGTGCCTTTCCCTTGCGCAGGATCTGGTAACCTCCTGTATTCCCCATCTAATGATCCCCCACCTGCTGTCAGCATCCATTTCCGGCCTTATCCTGTTCGGACGATCTTTAAGGATTCTTCCCATCTTGTGAAGTCTGCACCCCTAAAGTCGGTTACTAATGTCCTTGTTTGGCTTTCCTCCCCCTCAGGTCCAGGAAGAACCAGACTGTGGCGTGATCACTCCCTGTCAATGGGTCCGTCAACTCTAGACCCCCTAATCTGATCACTGTCCGCCAGAACCACGTCCATTGTCTGGGCCTCCCTAGTTGGCTCATCCACCTGTTGTGTCAGAAACGCATCCTGGAAGACGTCCAGCAGCCTCTCAGGCCACTGGTGACATCATAGTCCCCCAGTCCGTTCCTGGCATGTTGAGGTCCCCCATTACCAATACCCTTCCCTTTCCCAGTATACAGTGTCCCTCAAGATTTGCCACCAAACTTTCTTCCATGACCTCCGCCAGTGCAGGTGGTCTGTATAACACTCCGACCTTTACTCTCTTACCCCCCTGCATCAGCAAGGTGACCCAAATAGCCTCCACATTCCCCTCTGCCTCCTCTACCCATGCCATTTCTGACTAACAGTGCTACACCACCCCCCTTCCCTCCCCCTGTCTTTTCTGAACATAGTGTAGCCCTCCAGATTTAGGTCCCACTCGTGCTCTTGAGTGGCCCAGGTCTCAGTGACTGCTGCCACATCTACCTCCCCCTCAACTAGCATCACCTGGAGCTCAGGCATTTTATTTCCTAAGTTCCTGGCATTTATCAGGACCACTCTCCACCCTTTTCCTCTCTCCTTTCTCCCCCTTGAGCTCCCATTTCTCAGCTCCTGCACCCTACCTGGTGACCCATTTCCATATCTCCCTAGCCCCCTAGAGGAGTGGAGGCCATGTCCCTCATTTATCGTACCTGCTGGCACTGCCCCTTTTTTGATCCCTCCACCCTTCACAAGTTTAAACCCCACCTTTTGCTGATGAACCTGGCTAGTTTGAGCTTAAGGATTTTCTTCCCCTCCAAATTAAGGTGGAGACTGTCCCTAGCATACTGCCCCTTATCCTCCCAGGTCTCCCCCGAGTCCCCCACCAGGCCATACCCCAATTCCCCACACCACTCCCTAAGCCACTGATTTATTTCCCTAATCTTCATCTTGTTTTCCCCACTAGCCCTTGGCACTGGCAAGATTTCTGAAAAGGAGATCTTACAGCCTCTGGAAAGGCATACCCTGGCCAACTCCCGGAACCTTGTCTGTATTTCTAGTTCACTATTACCATTTATGTCATTTGTCCCCAAGTGCATTAGAATGTCCGGTGTCCCCCCGCATTCCCTTGCCAGTGAATACAACTCATGCTTGGCCTTGTGCACTATCAGGCCTGGGTGGCATTTGGTTCTGACCAGACAGGTTTTACCCTTCCCCTCCCACTGGATGCCTCTGATCATGGAGTCCCCCAATAGCAATACTGTAACCTCCCCCTTGTCTCCCTGTTCACCCCTTGGGTTCCCCCTCTTTCCATGCCCCTCCTCATCCCTTTGTCCGGATTCTCCCCCCAACCGGCTCCTCGCACCTCCCACACTCTGTGTGTCGAAGGTGGCCCCTTCACTGTTGTCCCTGGTCACCTCCTCTACCCATGTCCTGGCCTTCTTTATCCCCCTCACCTGAGTATCTTTCTCTGTATCTCTTTCCCCATCCTTACTAATCCATGTGTCCTATCCATTTGTCTACTTGGCTTTCTGCTCGCTATCATCCCATTTACGTTCTGCACCTTCCTGCCTGTTGTGGTCCCCTGTTCCATACCATCAGCCTCCTTCTTGTTCCCTAGATCCTCCTTTTTCTTCTCCCCTCCTACCCCTCTTCCCCCCCATCCTGTCCGGGACCCTCTCTATTGCGCCCTTGCTTCTTGCCCCTTCACCCTTTCTATCCGTCCCTGCCCCAGCTTCACCAGCAGCAGTATCATCATCCCCCACACACACCCCTCTTCTACCAAATGGGCATAGAGGATTAAAACAATTCGTGAGCCTTAGCCCATCCCCCAGTGCCCCCCGGTCCCTACCGCCCTTCTCAGTTTCCTTTGGTCACCCCCAGACTCTTGCCTACTGTGGAAAATGTCCACTTTTTGGGCCCCACCTGCCAGAGTCCCATAGAGCCCCCTGTGTACCACCCTTCCCTCCTCTCCTAGTGTGAGCACCTCTCTTCACTCCTCCCCCAGCTTAGGAGGCCCCAGCACCTAGTGCTTCCATGTAGGTGACCGCTTGCCTCCTATCTCTCCAATCCTCCCCCCCAGCTGCCTTCGGATCCCCTCTTCCTCCTCCTTAAGCTGTGCCAGCTGGTAGCACACTGGGCATCCCCCAAACTTCGAAGCCCAGTCCAGTATCATGGCCGCACCACACCCTGTGCACCCAAACACCTGCCCAAGGATACCTGCTCTAGTGATATGCGGTCCCTTCCCCATCATCACAGCAGTCTTTTCTAGGCCAAATTACCAACTCAGTGGCTCTAGAGTTTCTCGAGCTACCAGTACCTATACCTTGGCAATCCCCCCCCCATACAGCATGCAGACTTTTAAACTTGCAACTCTTGAGTGGCTGAACATTTCCCCACGTGACTATTAGCTTTGAGTTATCTCATGGGGGAAGTTTAAAACTCCCTAAGCTCCTCCCTCCCAGCCTTTAAACCCAACCCCCCGTGGCTCTTCCGTATTTAAGAAAGGCTAATACAAGGGGTGGGTGGAGAGCTTCCCAGAAAGATTTTAAGGAGTTAGGCCAAATTTAAAATATAACAGCAAAACTTACAAAAACTTATGACAAAGATAAGTTAGCTCTCCAGAACCTCACCACATCTTCAAACTTCCACTGCTACCTCTGCCCACAGCAAGAAGATTTAAGAATTAACTAATCCTAGCCCAGCCTCTAACAGAACGTTTACCTGATATATTCCAGTTAAAGGCCCTCCACAATATCCACCTATCACACTAATCAGAAATTCATTGTGGATGCTGTACCCCTATTTGAGACCTACCTTTGCTTTTTCCCTGCCCCGTGTGTGCATTATTGGATAGAACTTCATGAGCTGCACCTGAGGCCTCTTCCTCCAATTGCAGGGCAGGTGTTCCCCTATAACTGAGCTGTGCTCTGGGGAGGGAGGGAATACGGCCCACGCCCAGCTCTCACGAGAGTGTATCAGCCCCTCACTGCTTCTCCAGAGGAAGGTTTCACACAAACACTGTATTAAACAAGTCAGCACTCTTGCCCTAAAGTCCACAGACTGATAAATAATTTAAAGCTTATCCAGCAACTAAAATCCTTTCCCCAACTGCTCAGCAAAAGCAGGTTCAGACAACCTCTGCCAGACCCCAGCTGTTTCTGCAGTACTGCATCGTGAGAAGCCCTGGTATTTAAGCCCCAATGAGCTGTAAATTGATCCTGGCTGAGAAGGACAGAAACTTCTAGAAAGCTGCTCACAATACCTGTAGAAAAGATAAATGAATATCCAGCTTCCACTGTGGATCCCCCACACCACACAACACTTATTAAACAAGTCAGCACTCCTGCCCTAAAGTCCACAGACTGATAAAGAATTTAAAGCTTATCCAGCAACTAAAATCCTTTCCCCAACTGCTCAGCAAAAGCAGGTTCAGACAATCTTTGCCAGACCCCAACTGTTCTCGAAGAACGCTTTAACAAATTAAGAACTACTACTAGTAGAAAGAAAGTTAAAATAAGGCCAGATTATCTCAGTGGGGGCTGATGATTTTTGTTTTTCTGAAACAGGCATGTAAAACCCACAGAGTATAATTGTAAAAAATTATATCTGATGAGGTACGCCAACAAAGAACATAAGTGAGGGGGGAACCTTACACTTAAGAGGTAGAAGCACAAAGGAATACTCTTGCTGTTAAAAACTGAAGAATGGGTTAGGAGGTCACCACTGCATCTGCTGTTCTTGTTACGGAAGGTGGTGCCCTAAGAAGGCTTTACAGAAGCAGAAGTGAGAAGTATCTAGTTGCTGTAGACCTTACGCACAGCCCAGTCATATTAGTGCAGAATGGCAGTAAAAGGAGTTTTGTAATAAAAGGAATGATCTTGTGTCTCCATTTAATAGGGAAAGGGAACATTGTTTAACCAGGAGTAGCACACTAAGCTGAAGCTTGTTTCCAGATGCAACCTGGGAGCACAAGGAAGTTAAGTGACTTGCTCAGGATCACACAGTGTGTACCTAGGCAGCTGTGGGATTCAAACCCAGGTCTCCAGATGTGCAACTCAGAACCTTAACCCACTGTGCTATACTGCCTCAATGGCCATATTAACTGCCCCTACCACCCCTCTCGCCTGACAAGGGACTTTGTCCTGCCTGCCATGTGAATTATACTGTAAATATACTGTACAGCTGTAAATGTAAATTGTATATACCTGCAAAGTACCACGACCCAAATGTATATAAACTGTGCACATTACGCAATGTACCCTCCTGTACCTTATTGTGATACCATGCTTGTTCAAAATGTTTGTTCCACCTATGAATTTATTCTCCAAATGTAGATTTTAAAGTGTTACCCAGTTCCAGTATCTCCCTCTCCTCACGTTTGTTTGTAATGCCTCCACCCACCTATGTATTTTTCACTACATGTTATGTCCATTTGTTGTATACTTGACGTGGAGCCTTTGAAACGGAGTCTGACTCCAAGGATTCTAATTCTGATACCTCTCAATAAATAAATAAATATTAAGTCCTGTACTGATCTGATAGGTTTGTGAGCTGTAGCTCTTGCACATTTACAGCTCAGGTATTAGGATACCTAACTATTTTTTTACCTGTTTGTTAACTTCACTGGAACAGTTCCTTCTTCACGAGCAACTCCAACATAAAGCGTTGCAAGGGTTCAGAAGAACAAGTAAGCAGTATAACATGAGAGTGTGCATTATGGCGGTATAATCACGTCTCAGGTGTGTTGTTAGGAATGAGGCACAGCCAAGTGCCATTAAATGCACCTGAGAAGTACAATTCTATCACCATAATGGCACACTCTGGAATGTCTTCTTGCACTTACAAAATGTCATTTAAATGTTTGACTTAACGAGAGGTAAAACAGGAATACATTATTTTAAAAAACTAATCAGGGAAACATTTCATTTGTTTTATATTTTAGGTAGTTTTGGTTGTAGAACTTAGTTAAAGGGTTTAAGTGAGTATGCCATGTTTGTGATGAAAGGTCAGTTCTGGGTGTGTGTGTGGGGGGGGGATTGATTTTCTCATTTTGTGATGTGGCTACTAAATAAATCCGGTCAGGTTCAGGACGAGGATGACTATTCATTGTGCTGTAATATAGAATCACACATACACTTATAATGCAAAGTGTAATGGGGTGTATGTATAAATCACCATGAACAAATTGTTTGTTATGCTGTAGTAATGCATGATTGCCTGACTTGTTTTACCGTATTAAGTTTCTTATTGTTAGCCCCAAACACAGAGAAAACAAACAAATGGACAGCGATCGAAGGGAGTGTGTGGTTGGGGGGGGGGGGCACTAAACACCAGGGAAACATAATATGCAGGAGGGGATGGCAGTCCAAGGCAGTCAGAGGGTGGGGTGTCACTAGTCACCAGTGAAGTGGCGGCTCACTGCTGTCACAGCAGCCTGCAGCACGAGTTCCAGCTGCGGCTGCAAAATTCAAGGAAGTCCTGCTATTCTCGTACAGAGAACACGGGTCAGTGGCTCCTCTCGCAAAGCTGGGCACCCTGCATTTTGGGGTGCTCAGAAAATGCATTTGTGGCAAGTTTTTAACTGGTCAAGTTTAACTAGTTCAGGTGTGGTTTGTTGTTTTCTTAAAGATATTATTGTTAAGCATTTTCAATGTTTTAGAAATAAAATGGCGGCCAACATGTTCACTATTTTTTCCACACAAGAGGTAAATCATGGAAATAAGCAATCGTGAACTTTTTTCTTTTTTTTCTGTTCGTGTCAGGGCGTTGCCTCTAAAACCGTTATAATTCTAGAACTATATAACATTTTTCCCCAAACCTTCCAAAGGCACGCCCTTGGCATGGGCCCCTTCAACCCTGAAAGTGTCATGGAAAAAATACCACATTGTCTAGGCTGTAGGTGAGGGAAAAAAAAACAATGTTAAGTATAGGGAAACCAAATGTGTTTGTTTTTTTCCTTTTTTTGCACCCCCTCATCTCGAAAAACCGAACAAGATTCCGTCACAAAACTTTTCATATCTTGAGACTCTGGCAACCTGATCATACATGTCAAATTGTGAGCTACATTGTTAAACGTCAAAGTTATTAAGGTGCAAAAATTTGGATTTAACATTAAACAGTTTACTGAACCCTGACTATAAGTGCCCCTGTAGTTGTTTTGTTTCATCCTTTATATTGATCAGCAGTGTTTCCTATTTGTCTGAATAGCATGGTACCTTAATTATTTTCTTTACTGGCTGTATCTTACCTATGCATTGTCTTATAGCCAGCTCCTTTAGATTCTTTTTATCTTGTACTTGCATTGATCAGTGCCGTTTGTTCTTGTTTGGATAGCATTAAATCCTAACTGCGTTTTTACTAACTGTATCTTAATGCTGTATTATTTTGCTACCTGGTTCACTCTACTGGGATGTACCTGTAAATCAGCGTTCAGTTGTGTAGCGTACTTACCTGGTAAACAGAATCTAAAATAAATAAATTGGTCCTTTGAATATTTCCCATTAAGTACTTATCCTGCTTACAATTTAAAAACACATGTTCCTTACTGACCTCACAACTGCTATGTTTGTGGAATTAGTCTGCTCTCAAGGTTAACATTGTGATGCCATAACAAAGCATTCTCGTTCTAACTCCCATCAGTTTGGAACAGTTTTCCTTCCTCCTTCCCCCACCCCGGCACTTGGCCTGAACCTTAACTTATTCTTTACCAGTCTCTGACCTTCTGCTCCTCTCGCCCTTTGACATGCACAGCTTGGTATTTATCTGGTATTGCATGTTTGCCCTTATTTGTACATTTTAGTGTTTTTTTCTTATCATGTCTCCTATATTTAATTGTTTTTTGCCCTTGGGCTGTATCAATCTATAACCTCCTATATGTTCTACCAGTTAAATGATGATTTGTGTGATTTTTCTATACTGAATCATTATACCTTTTACTGTCGTCGTTACTGCCCCGGTTGCAGCTGGAAACGAGCCTTGGCTCAGTGTGCCATTCCAACAAGTGCAATATGAAGTCAGTAACTGCTCAAAAAGCTTTGTATGCAGACTTCATGAATAAAGCAAAGCATAGTAGTGTTCGTAGTGTAGTGGTTATAAAGCATTGGTTCAGGAACTAGCACAGGTTCAAACCTTGCTAGAGCCAAAATACTTGGCATGTGTCCTTGCGCAAGTCACAACCTTTCAATGCTCCAGTCCACCCAGCTCCTGAAATAAATAGAAACAGGACCCAACAGGAAACAAAATGTTGCATCTCAGCTGAGTTATGCTGGGCAAAGAAATTGTTTAAAAAAAAAAGGCAGAAACATCCTGCAAAACCTGGTGAAGCCAAGTTAACTTGAAAAATATACTAATAACCAAACAGAGTATGTTAATGAAATTACCTTCTGAAGTGGATATCTGCTCTTTAAACATTAACATCCTAGACAGCTGATAGGATGTTTGATGGTGGGAGTAGAAGTATTAAAAACAGTAGTGGGTTTGTGATGTTTAGCAGGGCATTTATTGAGCAGATCTGCTGGCTCCACTGTTGCTGTCTCCATCTACTGTGATTTTTCTCAAGGATGGAAGATCCCAGCATTCACACATCTTTACATGTGTTGGTGGTAGCAACAGGATGTAGGTCTCATCAGCTGTATCTATCTGCAGGGTCAGCGACTGCAAGGTTACTGATGGAAACCCAGCAGGTCTTACAAAATCTACATCGAGTACATTTTTTTTGTAAATTGGTGTGTTCAATCTCTAAGAGAGGTAGAATCAGCACTATTGGCTGCAGCAGGTCTTAAACAGGAACAGGAGAATGTCACGACTGAGACACTTCAAAATGGTAATTCTCAAACTGCACAGGATTTATTGGCAGACTCCTGGTTTACTGGGGACCTAGCCTTAGTGGGATAAAGCTGATGCAGGCCCAAGAATCCTAGCGCCCTAATTAAAACCATAGGCTAAAAATAAGAAACATGATGTTTTGGACCCTTTTCCCATTTCTTTTTAGAAGCACCTCTACCTCTCTCTCTTCCTTTGAATGATCTGCTGATTGTTCCTCAGATGAGGAGGAGGAGGAGGACGAAACTGTCAGAGGTTTTCAGGGTTCTTGGCTGAGACAGTGCCTGCAGTACGCTTTGGCGTTCTGACAGAGTGAAACAGGGCGCTGCACTTTGTCATTCTCAGCATATACTGGATCAGATATACAAGCTTGTTTAAAAAGTGGTATCTCTTCTGGCAATGCCTTGTCAGTATGCTTTGCTTAAGGATAAACTACAAAGCTTTGCACTGGGATACTGCCTCTAGAGTATGTGTGTGGTCTAGAGAGATGCATAAAAACCAAGCAATGAGCAAAGGCTCAGGATTGTTCATCTCTGTCGAGTGCTGAAGAGCCAGATCCACCACAGGGGACAAAAGCTTTCCATTTCGCTATTTATTAGTAACTTTGTTTCATATAGCTGTTTACCAGGCTCTGCAGTTGCAGGCAGGCTCTCCAGTCCTGTCCCTGCACCCTTCGTCCGGCAACCACCTCAACCCAGCCCAACCAGACCCAGAGACCCCCTGGATTGCTCCCCCATGGCGGGGCCGGGGAGGGGGACTGTCTTTCCCCCGCACCTGGAAACTTAAATCCAAGATGAGTCTGCCAGTCTAGGCAGTAGCGCAGGGTGGTGAGCTGGTGGCAGGACTTCGTTCAGCCCATGCTGACCAGTTTCTGTTTTCTTACTGGTTTCCTCAGCCATGACAGCACGTTCAGCGTGTGTGCATGGAAGCGCACACACATGGTACCGCAGCACCTTCCTTGTTACTTTGTTGCTGTAGCATGTCACTGTTTCTCAGGCCCCCACCTGGTGGCAGCCAAGAGCCAAGTTGATACGCCACCCCATCCCAGAACAGGAGAGCAGTCAGTGAGATGCTTGATCCCCCCCCCCCCGCAACCTGTGTTTGTTCTCAAACACGGGTCACCAGCGTGGCAGGAGGTGAGGCATTCACTGCCTCTGTGCTCCACGCCACTGGGCTGGCTAATTATTCATAATTTTTTACCTGAAAATCCGCGCTAAGCTATTACAGCTTGCTTTCAGGTGAGTCCTGGGTTGCATGGACCTGTTCTATTGACAGGGGACTGTTGGCCACGATACTGGGAAACTTCTCTGGTCTTCTTTGAAAAGTGCCATGGGATCATTAACTTCCACCTGGACAATGATCAGATACAGGCAGAAGAAACCTCAGATTAATGTCTTTGAAGGAAGGCATCTCACCAGTGCAGCACCCTCCTCATGCTATACTACAGTGTCAGTTAAGGGTACTACCCCAAGTACCTAATGTAGGGCTAGAACCCACAACCTTCTGATCTTCAGGCCCCAGAGGCGAGTGTACTACCTACTGAGCCACTGACATGGATATACTGCTACAGAACCAGGGGTGTTCCTTTCGCTTAGTAGAGAATCTTGTTAATGCTATGCGAAAGGATTAGAGGGACAAACTCCAGGCCCTTCCATAAGATCTGGTCTCTAAACTGTCTGTGATCTAGCTGGTTGGCATAGCTGCTATGTTAATTATTTTTGATAAATGTATTTATCCACTGACACCAGTCTGCCAAGTTCCAGGTCTTGTTTGGCAACCTTCCAGCTGTGGGAACTGCTACGTAATGGATTTTCTCAGTGGCACAGGGTTCAAGCATTGCAGCAACTATCACTGAGACAGCGTAAGGGTTTTTCTCCATTTTCTTCTCTCATCATCCACTCGGGTGCCCCTCACAGCCTAAATAGTGCCCGGCATGCATGCAGCAGGTTCATGTGCGATGGTACTAGCCCCCCGGCCTACCCAAAGGGGGTTACTGCAGCATCTGGCGTTGTTTCCCCAGCTGCTAGTGACAAGAGTCTGCTACCGAACTCATGTTGCCCATTTGGTAGCACAGCATGCTACCTTCAGGCCACCTGACAACCTTCGCTGTGTTAGTTCCTAAGTGAATGGGTGTCAGTCTGTGCGGGGTATTTCTGTCAAGGTTAAAGGATGCTTTGAACGTGAGAGCAGCTTCTAACCGGAGGTAGAATTTTGTGACTGGGGGATAGCTTGCTTTGCAATGCTATTAGATATCCTCATATAAGTGCAGCCCATTGTTTTCTAAAGAGTCCCAAGAGGCACAACCAGCAGCAGCAGCAGCAGCAGCAATGGAATACATGTTGCAAAGTTATACAACGCATCACATACAAAATTAAAAAAAAAAAAAAAAAGGGCCGGATTGAAACGCTTTATGACATGTGCACGGAATGCTGAAATGCTCCTTGTTTTAAATAGCAGTGGTGATTGCATATCCTAGATAAATGCACCTTTTTAAATATTTACCGTATATAGTTTTTTTTAATGCCCTACTTTCTTGAATTAACAAACTTTCAGTTAATTCCTTTTCTCACATAAAACAAACTGATCCAAAACAAAGGACTAATGGTTTCATTGTTTAGAAGTGGCTGATTGTTTTCTGTGAGGTGCAGTATTTGAAGAATACAACAAGGGGATGAGGGTGGGGGGCTGTGGATTCAGAGCCGAGTGAGGCCTGACTTTAACACTGCAGGTTTTTTAAAGCTTTAAAACTAGAAAGAATTCCAGTGCTGCTTAAAACCGAACAGTTTTTGCAGTGTCTGAGAGGTGAAACTCGATGATTGGATGGAAAGACTACAGAGAGCTAGGACTGTGGTTGATTGTAATAAAAGCAAGACTGCGTCGGGACCTGCAACCACACCATCCACTGCAGCTCAGCAAGGTAATGGAGTGGACCCGGTGGCTGAGGAAATCCTGCAGTCCCTCAAAGTGAAATGACAGCATCCCATCAATTCAGTGGCTGGGCCTAGCGATACTTTCAACACAGTTAGTGGCCAGCTTATTTTATTTATTTTTATTTATTTATGACTTTGATAACCGGGTGAGTGCAGTGATCCCAGGGACCATTTTCAGGCACGACCTGGGCCATGACACATGGCACGGGATGGCAGAGAATACAAGGTGAGCAACAAAAATATACATGTAGGAGATCAGATTTGGAATACAGCAATTGAAGGACAATACATTGGTATGGTACAGGTCCAGTGAGTGACAGCGAATGCTGTTTACAATATGATCCTAGGTACACAAACAGCAGTTGTAAACAAAGGCTGGTACATAAGTCAGGTGGGCATGATTTTAACATAGCATATACAGTGGGAGCAACCTTACAGTGTGTCATACATAGTTATATATACATTATGTACAAGGTAAGAGCTGACACATCAGTAAACTTACAGAGTAAGAGAATAGGCAGGAGGTAAATTGTCGTCGGGGACAAGTGAGGCAAAGTGGGTAACCCCTGGGGGTAGGTTGACCAGTGTGGCTAGGTGGGTGAACCCCTGGGAGTTAGTAGTATGGCGTGGCCAGGAATGGACCCCTTGGGACAGTGGCAGTGGGAGTTTGCCAGTAGGTATGTTTTGATGTGGGATTTGAAATTGGAGTGAGTGTTGATGGTCCGGAGTTCTGCCGGCAAGCAGTTCCACTGTGAGGGGGCAACTGTAGACCAGGCCCTGCTGCCCATGTTGGTAGATACCTGGGAATAGCTAGATGATGGATACCAGTAGAGCGGAGGCTGCAGTGCATGGTCCAAGTTTTCAGTAGAGCAGCAAGGGGGGATGCAGTACCCGTGCAGATGACTTTGTCCACCATGCCACAAAGGGCAAAGTCAAAGCGTCCCTGCAGTGGTAGCCAGCCTAGGGTATTGTAGAGTGTGCAGTGGTGGGTGGAGAAAGGGGCCAGTAAAGCAAAGCGGCAGGCACTGTTATAGGCAGTAGAGGGTTTAGCCATACTGGCAGCAGAGGTCCTGGAGCATATGGGAGAGCAGTAGTACATGCTAGGGAGGAGATTTCCCTGGACAATGGCCAGTCTGGCTTCAGGGGTGAGGTATTGTTTGAATCGATATGCGACTATCAATTTCTGGTGGAACCTGCTGATAATGGAGTGGACTTGTTTGGTGAAGGTGAGAGCAGGGTTGAGCAATACTCCCAAGTATTTATAATTAGCAGCGTCTTCAACGGCAGAGCCGTTGGGAGAGAGAATGCAGAGGGGGGCATGGGGTTTGGGTTTAGCAAGGAAAGGCTTTGATCCAAACAGCATGAATTTAGTTTTCTTGGCATTTACTAAGAGAAGGTTGTTTGAAAACCAATTATGGGCAGAGGCATAATTGTGCGAGAGTACTGAGGAGCTAGTACGTAGATTTTTCGCTGTGGAAGAGAACCAGGTCATCAGCATACAGGAGGGAGTGACAGTTGATGCTGTCAGAGGGCGAGTTTACAAATATGGAGAGGAGGGGCCAGGATTGAACATGGGACCCCGGAGACTGGCAGAGTGGTGGAGCTAGTTTGGCGCAAACACATGAATTGAGAGCGGCCAGTCAAGTAGTTGGTGAACCAGTTGGCGACTTCCTGTGAACATCCTGGGAGGCTAAGTTTGGAGGTGAGGAGGGCATGGTTTACCATATCAAAAGCCTTCAAGAGGTCAACGAAGACAGCCCCCGTGGCTTTACCTTTGTCCATGTTAGAGAGGATGTGGTCTGGTAGAAGGGCAAGGGCAGTGGCATGGTTCTTGCGAAAATTATGCTGTTTGTTGCATAGGAGGCTGTTCCTGTCTATGTATTCAGTGAATTTGTTGTGAACAGCTCTCTCGAGTAATTTACTAAGATGAGGGAAGATGGATATAGGACGATAGTTATTGGTGGATTTGGGGTCACCAGATTTAAGAATGGGGATTACCTTAGCTATTTTCCAGGGGTCAGGCATAGAGGATCTAGAAAGGGCAAGGTTAAAGACGTGTGTTAGTGGTTTGGCTATGGCCGGAGAGACCAATTTGAGGAATGCTGGGGATAGGCCATCCGCACCTGGGGAGCCATGGTTAGGCAGGCTTTTGAGTAGCCTAAGCGTGTCAGAATAGGAGAGGGCTTTGAAGTAGAAAGGGGGAGATTGCTGATTACTGTTGGAGGTGCATTGCAGTGGATCAGGTATGATGGGTGGGCATTATGGTTGGGCAGTAGAGAGTTTGTTTAGATACATAAATAGGTTTGTTAACTTGCTGTTGAAGATGCTGGCTTCTTAGAGAGGGTCAGTGACCAGCCCATCTTGGGAGCTGAGTTGGGGCGCAGCATGGCTGGTATGGGGGTTTAGAAGGGAGTTTATTGAATTCCAGAATTTTCTGGAGTCCTGAAGGTTGTCCCTTTGTAGGTTGTGGAAGTGGGTTAGTTTTGTAGATTTTGCTTGTTGACATTTGTTTCTCAGACGCCTATATGCCTCCCAGTGGGGAGGAGAGGGGGGTGATGTGAAAGTTGACAAGGCACGGTCTCTGTCCTTCATAAGGGTTAGTAGGTCACTGGAGACCCAGCGTGAGTTCCCCCTGACTCATCTGGTGTTGACAGGGAAAACGTGGTCTTGGAGGGATAGCAGTGTCTCAGTAAGTGTTGAAACAGCTGAGGCTGCATCGGATGTAGAGAGAAGTGCAGACCAGTCAATGGACCAGGTCACCTCGAGGAGATTAGTGGTGTCAGGGCAACTAACATTTCTGAAGAAAAGATATTTGGGCGGTGGGCGCTTTAGTTTGGAGGACCAGAGAAGTTAGGTTGGTGAGTGGTCACTAATGGAGTCAGCCAAGGCGCCAGTGTGTAATGCTAGGTCTTCCATGTTTATGAGGATCCAGTCCAGTAGAGTCTGGGTGGCCGTCCGGGGGTTAAGTCTGGTGGGAAGAGATATCACCTGCATCAGGTTGTGCTGCTTTAGCAGGGATGCATAGTCAGGTTGGTGGCAGCTCAACCAGTTCAGATTAAAGTCACTGAACAGGGTGGTTTCCCTGTGGGGAGTTAAAGTGCTCAGGTCCCGGAGGAAACTGGAGGGTCCAGGGGTTCCTATCGAAGGGGGGTTGTAGCAGCAGCTGATATAGCGTTTTTTTTTTTACATGATCCCAGGGTCAGTTCAGACAGTAGCCACTCACTGGGCGAGGACGCATCAGAGTGGATGATGGTGCTGGCTAAGAGGGGTTCCTTAATGAGTAGGGCCACACCACCACCTTTTCCTGCCTGGCCTATCTAGGCATGGTAGGAGTAGCCAAGTAGTTGGAAGGTGTTATCAACGTGATGTGGTTTTAGCTATGTTTCCGAGAGACCCAGTATATGGGACTTGTGAAGCAAAATCCAAACCTCAAGGTCAGTGAATTTAGATGGGAGGCTGCAGATATTAATATGAGCGATTTTGACACCAGGGACTTTAGTCCAGATAGTGGAGGAGGGGGTGATGTGGGAGTTAGTTGGGCTAGGGTTGTACTCGATGTCTCCAGCAAGGGAAAGTAGTGATATTAGGAGAATATATGGGCAAGAGGGAAAAGCGGGGGACCAGGAGAGGTGGCCAAGTAGTATCCCAAGAGGCAGCGTTCCGTGGTGGTGAGGAACATACATGAGACATACTGTAGAGAGGAGGGGTCATCGATTGGTAGCGAGGAGGGGTGAGAGAGGGTGGAGGGAAGGGGTGATGGGAAGGAGAGGCATTGCTGGTCATGGGCCAACACTGCTGCACTGAAATCAGTCACTGCTAGTACAGCAGGTAGGCAGGTGGCCCATAAAATAGTCAGAGCCAGTGACATGTTCCCGTGTGTATAGTGGGTGTAAGGTGACACTTTCTGTTTAAATGTGTGTGGACTAGGCAGCCAGTGGGAGGAGAGGCACAAGGTGGGAGTGGTTAAAGTGCATCTGGAGTACACTGTGCAGTTCTGGAGACCTTACCTACATAAGGACATAGACAGGGTAGAGAAGGTTCAGAGCAGGAATGCACTATTTTTAAGTGAAAAAGATGTTCCAGGACTAGAGGGCATGGGATGAAGTTGGAGGGAGGACGATTCAAAGGAAACGTGAGGAAGAATTTCTTCACAGAATGGGTGGTGGACAAGTGGAACACCCTGCCAGAGGAAGTGGTGGGGGCTGAAACAATCACGGGATTTAAGAATGCATGGGATAGACATAAAGGCATTCTGGAGGTCAGGGGTAAGGGGCAGCAGACTTCTTGGAAAACATAAAGTGAACTTACAAACTTAAATGGGCAGACTGGGTGGGCCATAGGCCCTTATCTGCCGACACTGTCTATGTATCTATGTATTTAATCAGTGGAGGGGGAGGGGGTGGGAGGAGGGGCCGAAAATCTCTTGTGTGGTAGGAGTGCAGGGCTTCGGGGCAGTCTCCGGTCAGTTACCTCTGCAGTTGGAATGGTGGGTTGATGGCAGCAGGCGGGCTCCCGGAGATCTCGCCGCAGTCGGTGGGCAGGATGGAGCAGGCAACCGCGGGGAGCACTTGTGATCCTGAGGCAGGCAGAAGCCTGTGAGAAGGGACAGGAGAAGAATAAAAAAAAAAAAAAAAAAAAAACCTCCAGAATTCAGAAGGAGTGGAAAATAAAATTGCAAGATAAACAAAGGACAGGATATACAGGGAATTGGGGGATGGGTCCTAAGAGCCACGGTCAGGCGCCAGCCATAGTTGAGGGGAGGGGCAGACAGCTAACAGTTGCAAGACTAGAGGAAACAACTATATACAGAAAAGAGAAAGGATTAATGGCTATCACATACACTCCTGAATATAAAATGACTGCAAGGGACTGGCTAGCAGAATAGTAATTTTGAAACAGCAAGCTAGCTAGAGAAGTACAATTAGCTTACTATCACAACTCAGTATTTAATTAATACAGGTAAGAGAAGTTTCAGGCAGGCTGTGCTTTTCTTTACAAAAAACACAACAACGCCGTGACCGCAGTAATTTTAAAAACTTTGCAGTACTGTCCCGCTGGCAGAGCAGCGCTGGGTTTAACAGATAGCCACTCAGGGTGCTCACCAGGTTGGCAGCGGCCCGTCAGGGCACTACAGCTAGGTGGCGCCAGAAATGAAAACAGGGCCGAAAATCTCTTGTGTGGCAGGAGCACAGGGCTTCAGGGCAGTCTCCGGTCAGTTACCTGTGCAGTTGGAGTGGTGGTCGGGTGGCAGCAGGCGAGCTTCTGGAGATCTCGCCGCAGTCGGTGGGCAGGATGGAGCAGGCAACTGCGGGGAGCACTTGCGAGCCCGAGTGGGCTGAAGCCTGTGCAGTTCATGTGGGTTAGACCAAAGTGAATGGAATGAGAATTGACGTTTTGAAGGTGTGCTAGCAGGCGATTGCAGACATGGGGACAGAGCTGCAATGGTAAAAGAGAAAGCCTTACACAATTTATTTATTTATTTATTAGAGTATCAGTTTACAGACCTTTGAGCCATAGACTCATTTACAAAGGCACCTCGTCATGGGAAAACAACACAACAGCAATACAATGGTACAGTACATACAAAATGGCTTATAGAGCGACCAGTGTTATAGACATTCACTGGTGGTACAAGGGTAGCAAAAGTTAAGATACAGTAAACATATTTTTGGTACACAAGTACCACATCGGGGAGGGAGGATGAGCTGTCCTGGATGGGGCATTATATGCTGTTGCAGCAGCAGGAGCTAGTCGGGTGGCTTTTAAGGGCAGCCTTGAGAGGACCTAGTTTAGTAGTCAGCTATGTTGGTTGGGAGGGAATAGAACCAGGTGGGAACTCTATATTTGAAGGATCTCTGGGCCAAAGAGGTCCTTACCCTTGGGACAGTGAGTGAAGTCTTTACAGTGCTGTGGGTGGATACTGAGGGGGAGGCCTGCTGGAGGGAGGTGGAGACCCTGGTGGTGGGGAGCCCTAGTAGGGTCTTTTTTTTTTTTTTTTTTTTACAAGAAGGCAGGTTTGGAAATGAAGCCTTTCTTCTAGATTAAGCAAGTTGGTGAAGGAGTACAGCAGACAAGTGGGGTGCGCATTGGGGCACCAGTCAGAAGCCTGCAGACCTTGTTTGTGGAGAGCTGGATTTTCGCAAGGGCAGTATTGTCTGCAGCAGCATAGATGGGCAGCCCATAGTCTACTAGTGACAGGACAGAGGAGGTGATTGCTAATCTGAGGGCCTCTTGTGGGAGGCAGTCCTTATGGCGATATAGTAGTCCAATCCTGCCATTGGTGGCAACAGATAGGGCGCTGATGTTGGAATGGAAGGAAAGGGCCGAATCAAAGGTGATACCCAGGTACTTGCAGGAGGAGACCTGTTCATTGGGGTGTAGTGTGCTAGGTAGAATCACGAGGGGGCACCACTGGCTTTGCTTTGTCGATGTGAGAAGAGCATAGCCGTGGTCTTTTTTAGCTTCAGGCCCAGTCTTTGGGTCGTGAACTAATGCTCAGCTGTATGAAATGCATGTTGGAGGGTGGTCTGGAGTGTGGCGGGGTTGGGATCTGAGGCGAAGAGCACTGCGCCATCTGCACAGAGGAGGATCTTACTAGAGCAGGCAGATGGGAGTGAGTCAAGATAAAGGTTGAATAGGAGGGGGCTTAAAATAGAGCCCTGGGGAACACCAGAATGGACAGATCGTGTTTCAAATAAGGTGCTGCTGATTTTTACACATTGTGCTCTGGCAGAGAGGTAGCTGGTGAGCCATGCAAGGGGACTGGGGGCAAAACCAAGGCATCTGAGGGAGTCAAGCAGGAGAGGATAGCAAACCGTGTCAAAGGCCTTGGAGAGGTCAGTGAACACGGCTCCAGCGAGCTGCCAGCGTCAAGGGCAGAGTGCAGAAACTTAGAGAATTCGAGTAGGGCAGTTGTGCTGTGACCAGCACGAAAGCCATGCTGCTCAGGGCACAGGATATTGTGCTTGGCCAGATATTCAGTGAGTTGGGTGGCTACTATTTTTTCCAGGGCCTTAGAGAGTGGGGGGAGGATGGAGATAGGTCGGTAGTTACCAGGGGTGGACCGATCGCCACTTTTTAGGATGGTAGTGATTGCTGTTTTCCAGGCACTGGGGAACTGTCCTAGGCAAAGGGAGCAGCTGAGCAAATCAGTAAGGAGGACCAGGATAGCATCCATAGACAGTTGAAGGTGCCTAGTGTCCAAAGGGTCGGTGCCAGGGCTATTACTATTGATGGCTTTATGAATAAAGGGTTTGGCCTCCAGCGGGGAGATGGTACATAGGTAGAATGGTGGGTGACGGAGGGTGGGCAGCGGAGACAGTGGGACTGGGTCAAAGAAATTATGGGTGGGATGGAACTTAGATCTGAGAAGGTATGGTTTAGGCAGTCTGCAATGCCAAGGGGGTCAGAACAGACAATGCCATTAATGGAGAGTTGACGGGGGAAGCGGGATTTCTCATTTAGTTCTTTTACGTTATTCCCAAAATTTCTAGCCGATCCCCAGGAAGAGGCAAGAGTGGACCAGTAGTACTGGGCTTTGGCCTGCCGAATGGCCCAGGTACATTTGTTTCACTCTGCATTATACGCTTGCCTGTCTGCTGGCTTGCCAGATTCCACGGCAGTGTGCCAGAGGTTGTCTCTTGTTTTAAGTTTGGTGAGGAGGGAGGGGGTGACCCCAGGTGTGTTTGGCTTTTTGGTGCGCGCTCTAGAGTAGGGGGCAAAGAGGTCACAGGCTGTGTTGAAGGCATGTGTGAAAAGTTCAGGGCCTCATCTGTGGACGGTGCAAATCTGATGGGGGACCAATCCAGCTGTGTAAAGTACAGTTTAAGGTGATGAAGGCTGCCCAGGGAGGAGGCATCGAATGGTTTGCGGCATTGGTTTACTATTGGTAATGGACCAGGAGAGTACGACTGGGGAGTGGTCACTAAGTGAGTTGGGGAGGACACTGATATCTAGCACCTTCTGGGGACAGTTACCTATCTGTGAACTGCAACTGAGCAGACCATGTTGCATCTAAATGGGCTGTACAAGTTATCCTATTACCAGACTTTCTGACCTTCTGTTCACTATGATGTAATGGAATATACATAGCAACTGTAATTTCTTGATGCCTGTTACTGCTTATTAATTGTTCTCTACTTGGTAATGTACCCTGTGCATAATTGGCACTATATACTGTTTTGCTGTTTGCCTGTGACTTATTTGTATGTCTTCCAATTCCCATATATTGGCAATGTATAATGTTGTGTTGATTATGTTTTATTGTGTGCCTTCCAACTCCCCAACCCCCCCAGGACACACCGTGAGACAAGAAACTTGTTGTTCAGTGTGCCCTTCCTGGTGAAACTCTTAAATAAATAAATCACCATTTAAAGTAGTAGTCACTTGAGTATCAAGCTAGAGCAGCCAACATCAGAATCATCGCTTTGCCTGATGGGAGTAAAGGGGGGGGGATCTTCTCCTTGTGTTACTACTGAATGACTTACTCATCACTTATTGCCAAGTCAGGATTCTGCTTTGAAACTTCTGAAGGCTTACAGAGTCGAGCCACGTGGCAGAGCCTTGGATACAGATCAGCCTCACAGAGTCCTTCTGGTTCTAGATGGAATCAGAACGAGGAACAAATGGTTGAGTCTGGCCTACTGGAAAAATCTGTTGCTGCATGGCAAGAGTACAGTCAGTCAGTCTGTTTCCTGATGTATGGTACATTACAAGGCAGAGGTGGAAAAACACTTCGATAGTGTGCACGGCATTCTTTCGGAGGCTTCTGTTCGCCATGCAGTGATTTTCCCCACAAAACTTGGGGTTGTGTACAACAGAAAAATGTAGCTGTTTACTGACCCACAAGATGCATCTTGCTTGGCTAAGAAGTTTACAGCAGAGATAGGCTGCTGGGACTGAGATGAAAATTCTGCATTGGAAAATTAGGATGTTTCAGTAAAACGGTAAATGTTCTTGTATAATGTAATGCTTGCTGTTCCGGATGTTGGTATTTCTCCAGAAATAGTAGCTATGAAGTGGAGTTGCAAACTGTTTTGTACCTCTGCTGAGATTAGGGTCTAGATAAACTGTCTGTTTTACAAAAGGAATTTAGTTATCTATAGTCAGTGTCAGCATACAGGAACAAAAAGGATTGCAGTGGAGGGAGTCTCTGTTATGGCCCTAAGCTACAGTAAGGAAACACAAGTGTATAAAATGCTTCACTGTTGGGACACACAGTGTCAATGAAAGGAGGAACATGCAAGGGAAATACAAATTATACAGTGGCAAGAACATTTCTAAGATCCTTATTGATCAGTGTGCCCCAGGACCAGTGATGTTTTCTGACAATAATATTGTATCAAGTCCAGGCATACACATGACCTTCTTACACGTCCAAGCATACACATATCCCAACCTCCAGTGCTCCAGGTAAGATGAGTACATGTAAGCATTAATCCACGATGAAGGTGGCATCTAATGGGGAATTAATGCATGGTTGGGGCCATTGTGGCCTCGTGCCTACAACGGACCAACCATGCATTAATTTCCCATTAAATGCTACACAGAATGAATGTCGCTTGTATATGGCACATGCAAGGCAAGTCATTTACGTCATGTTTTACTTTCTATCGTACATAACTGAGCAGCAGCAGTTATTTCACTTACATAAGCATGATTCAGGTGTGTTACTTTATAATGGGCTGTCTAGCTGGAACCATACACGTGCACGTTCTGCTGGCCGCATCGAGTAATATAGTGTGTTCCACTTTAGGACACCTTACAATTTTGGTTTCCAGAACGACATACAAATAAACTAATCATGACACCTCAAAATTTCATACTTCTAATCGGCTGCTGTATTGCTGTGCCTCCATTTTAACCTGACATTCATACCGTCCTGCATTGTGGAAAAAGTGTATTATGCTCCTACTTTACTATGCACAAAGTCTCCCTCCAGTTTTCTCAGCCGACTGTACCGTGGTCCAGTGACTATGATCACCAACAGGTGGCGCTTTGAGAACAGCTGAGCATTTCTGCTGTGTTTCTGACTAATGTCTTTCCTTGCCTCGTACTTCTCCACTACCATTGTGCTCCCAGTATTAGTCTCTGATTCGGTTCACTCCGTCTGCGCGACACTCAACACTTTCAGAGTACAGACATATATTTTCTGCTGCCGACTCCTGTCTGCAGTCCTTCACAATTGCATGACTTTCCAGCACAGCGCCGTTCACTTGAAACCTTGGTCGCTATTCCGACCAATAGGTGGTGCTTTCAATGAACAACACAACTTTTCCTCATTTTCTACGTGATGTGTTATTCACTTCTCCTTCTCACTGATGTGTTGCATTCTACTGCGACTGCTACACTATCAGGTCGGAAACAGCACCGTTTGCTGTTCATTGCTCTGTCCCGTGCTTCACACTTAGCACAACTGGACAACAGACCACGGTACTGTGTCTCCCAGCTCCCGGTTTGCCTTCATGCTCTCTCGTCCTCCCTCTGCCTATTGCTCAAACTAGCAGTACTACATTCATTACTACCTTTTCACTTTTGCTCTATTACTCATGCCACCTATTGGTCGAACTGCACCCTAGAATTTACACTGCTTATATACTTTTTGGGGCACATTCACGCTCTCAACAGGGCATCGTTGCTCTGAACGTTCTAAGGCAACACGGCATTATCGTGCCATAATGCCGTGTTGCTCCTTGTACCACATGACGCTCTTCTGCCAATCCTCTTCCTTCCTTTTTGTTCTCCTGTTTTAGCCATGTTACAAAGATACATAGATACTGTCGGCAGATAAGGGGCTATGGCCCATCCAATCTGCGCATTTGAGCCTGTAAGTTCGCTTTACGTTTTTCTAGAAGTCTGTTGCCCCTTACCTCCAGAATTCCCTTATGTCTGTCCCATGCATTCTTAAATCCTGTGATTGTTTCATCCCGTACCACTTCCTCTGGTAGGGTGTTCCACTTGTCCACCACCCTTTCTGTGAAGAAATTCTTCCTCATGTTTCCTCTGAATCGCCTTCCCTCCAACTTCATTTCATGCCCTCTAGTCTTGGAACATATTTTTTCACTGGAAAATAGTGTATTCCTGCACCCTGTTCCTCCCTGTAAAGTACTTGTATGTCTCTATTATATTCCCTCTCTCACTCCTCTCTGGCCTGTTATGCTCACTGAGCTTTAAAATATACTCTGAAATTTTTTTTTTTTTTGAGTACTGATGCTCATCCCAACCTTTGGAAATGCTCCACAGATACTTTTGAAAGCACAGTTTTTTCCAAGATTAAAGTACATTTATTCATCAAAATGATATTTTACTCCCCGAATGTCAAACATGGTGGGCAAATCAATGCCACGCAGTAGTGATCACTCGAAAGGACTCCTCGGATCAAGCTGATCAGAAAGATTCAGAAGAAGAGACCTGATTCTTTCTGCTACCAGTCCTGCCTTCAGGTTTGCTTTATCTGGACTAGTGACTGAAAAATGCTAGAACTATACTAAAATAATGTAAAAAGGTGTTGAAACCTCTTGAAAAGTTTGAAACTTGATAAGTTCTTGTTAAGGGTTATTTTTATAAGAGAAGGCTTTCTTACTGTAGCAAACGTTTTCCTTCACTGGATCGTTTGATTAAATATCTCGACAAGATTGAGATAGGCTTTGATATAGATAGATGCTTCTTTTACTGGGCTTTATTTCTACAAATATTGATGGATCTAGGGGAATAAATATGGGGAGCTTGGAACTTGCTTGCTTATAGGATACCAATATGGTTCCTAAACAGTGGTTTAGCATGATACCCATCATTCTTTTTATAGGAAATAGATATTTGGTAATTTACAGATATAAATACAAAGGCCCAGATATTCAAAAGGGTTGCGCATGGCGCAACAGTGTTGCGCCATGCACAACCCACTGATGCGCCCCGGTGCGACATTTAAAGGGAAAAGTGTGCCGCGACTAACTCGGCGCGCTCGGGTGCATCAGTAATGTATGCAGGCACAGGTGGGGCCCCATGCATAAACTGCACAGCCCGATATTCCAGCCCGATCGCGGTAGAGTTATGCAGGCTGAACCCTCACCTGCACCTGCACAAAGTTAAGCCAAAAAAAAAAAAGGAACAAGCTGAGGGCCACCCACAGGTGAGCTGCCACATTGCAGGGCACAACACAGCAGCTGCCACCTGTGGGTGGCCGCTCGGCTGTTCTTGCCGCACCTGGCTGCGCTCCCCCCATGCTCCGATCGCGGGCATAACACTAATCTCCCCCAAGTAGCCCGATCGCGGGCATCAGACCCCAAAGTCCAATATCGGTGGTCCACTGACCTGTAGGTAGCCCGATGGCGGGCAGTACCCCGAGTAGCCCGATTGCGGGCATGCCTTCATCAACCCCGTCCCCCTGAGTAGCCCGATCACAGGCATACCTTCATCAACCCCCTCCCCGAGTAGCCTGATCGCAGGCGTAACAACCCACCACACCATTAGCCCGATCGCGGGCATCAGATCCTCCCCAGAAGCCCAATATCCCTGGTGATCCAGTGGACGAGCGGAGCCCGATCGCGGGCGGCCTCCCTCACCCCAGTATGAAATCCCTGGTGATCGTGGACCCCCACCCACCCAGAGCCCACCTCCCGCTCCCCTCGTCAGCGGCGGGTGGCAGCACCTGCGCCTGCTGCCCACCGACCGAACAGCTCTGTGGCTGCACACCCATTGGTTCAGAGCGCGAGCCAATGGCACGCGCCCACGACTACACAGTCCAATCCAGATTATGAATGGTGTTCACTTTCTGGACAGCTAGTACGTGCTACTGCGCCCGTGGGTCATGCTCTGACCAATGCTCGCCTGTCGACTCGGGGAGAAGCAGCGCGGTGCTACCGCCAGCGACGAGGCAGGTGATGGGCAGTGGGTGAGATAAGTCGACTAGATCACCAGGAGGTCATACAGGAGGGTGAGATGCTGCCCACGATTGGCTCTGTTCGTCCACTGGACCACCAAGGATATTGGGCTTTGGGGATCTGATGCCGCGATCGATGCTAATTGGGCGGTTGCTAGTTAAGCCCGATCGGGCTACTCGGGAGGGGTTGGATGAAGTTATGCCCGTGATCGGGCTACTCGGGGAGGGGTTGATGAAGGTCTGCGCCGCGTCAGGCTACCTGGGGGCGGGGGGAGGCGGGTTGATGAAGGTATGCCCGATTGGGCTACTCCGTCCACTAGACCACCAGGGATTGGAGACATCCTTTACGGACGTCCACGATCGGGCTGCATGGGCGTCGGTCCCTGAGGGCTGCTGCCTGGCAGGGGCCAGGCGCAAGTCTTCGGGGATCGGCGCACCTGCATGCTAATGGCATGCAAATGGGGCCGTAATCAGATGCAAATAGCCCCCCATGTGCCTTGCATAAATTATGGCCCCATTTGCATGTCACCCTTTGAATATCGCAGGTGCTGTGCATGGTACAATGGAACTTGCGCCACCGCATCTCAGTACTCCACTCTGACCACTGCGCCATGCACAGTGGGGGTGTCCAGGAGTCGATATTCAAAGCAGTTGCACCATAATGCAACTCCCTTGAATATCGCCCTGGCCACACCCCTGCGCAACTATTTTGAGTGGCGCACATGCTTGCACCACAAACTGGCACAGTTTGAATATCTGGGCCAAACTTTATAATCATGCAGCTCCTGGGCTTGTACAAACAGCCATAAAAGCTTTTAAGTTAACTTCATGTAAAAATGTTTCTACTGATACCCTCCACATGATGTATCTAATTGAAGTAGTATGTTAACATTTTTTTAATCTGCTTGTATTAAAAGGAGTGGCGCCCTCATGAGGGTATGAGTTGTCGTATATCTCCTTATATACTGCTTCTGGAGCACTAACTGTATGTATACGGTATAATAAACAGAAAGTATAAAAAAAAACAAAAAAAAACATGGTGGGTAAATTCCTCTTCAGTGCAGCGTCATTACTCCTCCCTCACACCATGTCATTAACTGTGCCCCCACCAGAACAAAACCTCTCACTGTGTTAAAACAGATTCTTTTTTAAAAATAAACCGTGACTGCAAGTGTCTTCATAACTCTGTCATTCACTGGAGTTGTGAAAGCCATGCGCTCAGCTGTCCATTACGCTACAAAGCTGCACACAGTGGCTGCTTCTTTAATCAGTGCATTGTGCACTGATAAAAGCTTACTCCTAGCACACTTAATTTATATGCAGAAAGCTAGGCGTGCCATATTCGGCCTCAGTTGCTGATCGCAGCCTTACCAAAACTGCGCAACATCAACTTAAGGACTGAAGAGCAAACAGTAGGACAGGGTTTTCCCCTTACTGAGGGACAAGCAAGAAGACAGTGGCTTCCCTCACTAAAGCACAGTAACCAGTGGCTTAAAAATTCAGTCTGTCCTGGTACACACATAAAATACCCCATGCTGTGCCAGGAGAACAAACATCCACAGGCAGCAGCAGGCAGACAGACAGACTGGAGGGGGTGGGCATGGGGTCAGTATGCCGCAACCATAAACAGCGTGGTCAGCATCCACACAGACGGGGCCTGGTGGCACTGAGGGTTGAGGTGCTGAATGCCACACCTTGCAGTATGCTGGTTACCCGGGTTCGGTAACAGACTCGGGTACCTGGGGAGGGAGAGAATGGAGCATCCGGATGACAGCTCTCCTCTCCCTGGGGAGGGATCCAGGGTTGCTCTGTGTTCTGAGGACCCCCCATGGAGATTGGGGGCACTACAGGAATACCAAGCTGATGTAAGGGGCAGAGTGCAGCAGACACCGGCAGTACAGCCATGCACAGGCATTACTGCTCGCCACACTCCAGGGGAACCCAAGACCAGAAAACCCCTGCCAGCCGGGTGAGGGGACTGCGGTCCTCCAGGGACTCAAGCCCCACTTGCCCAGTGCCAGCCACAACTCTGACCCTACCCTGTGGGGATCCTTGGCCACCTCCTGAGAGGAGAGGAGGGGATCATGACACTGATGCTTCGGTCAGTAGGAGTGGGGCAGGCGGTTAGGGGCGGAAGCCATGTGAGTCCTGCCTGAGAGATCCCTTGGCAGGTGAGAAAGAGTCGAGAAAGGAAAAAAATCTGTGCAGACAAAATAACGAAAACAAGCCAGCCATGTAGCGCTGAAGGTTGAGGTGCTGGACACCACACCTCGTGCCACACCGGCAACCTGGGTTCAGGAACGGACCTGGGCCATTGGGGGACGGCAGGGGAGGGAGAGGACTGAGTGTCTGGAGAACTGCATTCTTGTCTCGGGGTGGGTTGCAGGGCATACTTGGCTCCATTCCGGCCTCTAGTGGAGACTGAAGGGAGCACAGTGAACAGGAACATTGTAGGGGTTGGGATGCCAGATTTTATTTATTTAGTTTTTGTTGACCGGGTAAGTGCACTAGACATATCCTGCCTGTTTTCAGGCACGACCCGGGGGAGGGGGATACAGATGAATGCCAGCTGACCTTGAACCAGATTAAGCTGTTGGTAGTACTTTTAGTGAATGAGGGAAATTCCCCTACTCTTTTTCGATAAGTGCCATGGGATCTTTAACATCCACCTGAACTACCACAAATCCAGGCAGATGGGACCTCTGTTTAACGTCTCATCCGAAAGACGGCACCTTAGAAGTGCAGCAGCCCTTTCATGCTGCACTACAGTGTCAGTACTGGGATATTAACCCAAGTGCCAGATGTGGGATGGCAGACTGCAGCAGCAGAGGAGTGGTGGAAGCTGCACGTGACTCATTGCATGCTGCATTCCGTGGGGGAAACATCCAAGAAAATCCATGGTGGACTTGGGAAGGCAACAGAGGCCCCAGGAGTCCAGGCATACATCCTGAAGCTGGACCAGCCTTCCCCCGGCTCTCTCAAGACCCTCGACCTGGACCAGGACTGTCCCTCTAATTTCAGACAGGCCACCAGGTAGGTGAGGCGGGCCCTTCCTTGTTGGGGGGTGATCCCAGGGGCTGGACAGGTCCATGGGTCCGGGAAGGGGATGCTCAGTAATGTGTCCCCTGGGGGAAAAGGTGGTTTCAGGCTGAGAGTAGAGGTAGTGGCTGTGTGGGCACTCCCAAGAGATGCCCTGGTCCCCAGTGCATAAAGAGAATGTACAAAAATAAAATAATGAAAACAAATTTAACGCTGTAGAAAACGCTGACCGCTACTAAAATGCTGTGGAAAGCACATCACTACACTAGAAAACCTTTGATTTTTTCTGTTTTTTTTGTGAGGAGCATTGCCTCCCACACACCCCCTACTTTAATATAATCCACTCTACTGGTGGAGGGGAAATTGTGGGGACAGGGAGAACCTCGGGAGGTGGGGAAGAATTATTTCTGACAAAAAAAAACAAAACATTTCAGTATCTGGAGACGGGGAACAGAACCTTGGTTCCCAGATCTCCACTGCTCCAGGTGCTAGTGCTTTACCCACTCCACTACAGGAGTGGCTTGACCTAGCACCTTGCTCCAACTTACTTCAGCCCTTCTTCCTCTCTCTGACAGCAACAGGGGTAGCAGTAAATCCCTAACGCTATTCTACCACTGTCGCTGTCAGTGTAACCGCAGTTACTGCAGTGCAGTTTACACTGTGCTATTTCAGAAGCAGTATATTGACCTGTTACTGAGGGGGTTGGGAGAGAGAGGGATACACAGATGCAGAGCTATGGGGAGGGATCAGACTAGCAGAATCGCCTAATGGCGAAAACAGAAACTGTGGACTTTTTTCTTTAATACATATACATACACACTAGAAAATTTAGTTAAGAATCTATTTTAAAATTAAGCCGACCTGCTGGTGCAGTGGTAGCACTGCTGCTTGTGGTGTTTACAGCCTAGGTTTGAAAGTGAACTTGGGGCATCAGAGGGTCAGCAGGGGGAGGAGGATCGAGCATTCAGGGGACTGCTGTTCTCTGGAGTGGGGGAGGCTGAGCCCAGCATACATCTGGCCCCTAGCGGAGGATAGGGTGAAGGCATTCAGGCTGCCAGAAGTGCAGGGAGATACTGAGGCCATTGACCTATGTCATGTTTGACAAGGGAGATGCTAGGGCACTTCTCACCAGGGAATTTAATGAGTGATTGAAAAACTGGTGTGGAGTTCAGGGTTTTGGCTTCATTGGGGACTGGGGGGCCACCTGGAGGGATGCAGACCTATACTGGTGTGATGTCTGCATCTGTCCAGGGGGGGAACCAGGATCCTAGGTGAGAGGTTTAAATGCTTCATTGGCAAGCATTTAAACCAGCCAAGGGGAAGCACTGAAAGGAGCAGGGAACCGAGCCTCCCCACAAAACATGGTGATTAGTGAGGTAAACACCAAGGTACAGAAGTTATTAGAAGTATAACAGATTTAAATGTAAAAAAGGCAAAGGTATTAAGGACAGAAATGGGGCTAAAAGGGGTAAGGCTATCAAAAAGTGGAGGTGATGAGTACCAATGCCCATAGTCTGTGTAACAAGCCCCTGAACTAGTGGCCTTGATGGAAGAGGGTCATGGATATTGTGGCAGTTACAGAAACATGGTACACAGAGAACCATGACTGGGATGTCAACATACCAGGATACACAATCTACAGGAGGGACAGGGAGGGTAAAAGAGGAGGAGGAGTAGCTCTCTATGTAAAGGAAGGGATCAAAGCAACAGAACTAGAGTAAACAGGGAGCAGATGAGGCACTTTGGGTCACCCTGGAGACAGGAAATGGCACCACAATCCGCATGGGGGTTGTATACAGACCCCCATCTCAGGGGGAGGGAATGGACAAGGAAATGATAGAAGGCTTTCTTAGAATGGCAGAAAAAGGGGAGATATTGTTGATGGGGGACCTGAATATGCCAGATGTTAACTGGATCACTTTGCTGCAGGCACATCCAAGAGCAGGGTCATTCTGATGCCCTACAGGGGCATGCCTCAGACAGCTAGTATTGGAACCCACTGGAGGGAGCAGTCTTAGACCTGGTATCTCAAATGGGGATGGAGAAAGAGTCTCAGATTTAGAAGTGGGTAGCCATCTGGGAACAAGCGACCACCAAACAGTGTGGTTCACAATAAACACAGCCATACAATCAAGCCATACAAGCAAGAGTACTGGACTTTAGGAGGGCTGACTTTGGGAAATGAGAGTGCCTCAGAAAAGCACTAGCAAACAGTCAAGAAGGAGGGATGGAGGAACAATGGAGAGTGATCAAAACAGCCATCACAGAAGCACCAAGCCTTTGTGTAAACAAATCAATAAAACACACGAAGGAAAAACTGCTATGGTTCTCAAAAGAGGTGGCAGGGAAGGTTAAGGAGAAAAGGACAGCATTCAGGAAATATAAGGAAACACAGAAGGAGCAGGACAGAGAACTTTATCAGTTAAAGCAGAAAGAGGCTGGGAAGGCAGTCAGAATAGCAAAGGCCCAAACCGAGGAAAGGATAGCCAATTCTGTTAAGAAGGGGATAAGACCTTTATAGGTACATTAGGGAGCGAAGAAAGACCAAAGGAGGATACTGAAGCTTAATAAAGGGAGGGAATGTGGGTAGAGGGTGACAGTGAAAAGGATACTGGAACTAATATTTCTGCTCAGTATTCACAAAGGAAGAGGAGGGGAGTTACCAAACCAAACAAGAGAAACACTCTGAAGACGGGGCTCGATGACAGTCCATTTACAGAAGAAAGGGTTCTGAAAGAACTAATAAAATTGAAGGTGGACAAAGCAATGGGGCCTGATGGGGTTCACTCAAGAATTCTAAAAGAACTAAGGGTAGAACTAGTGACACCGCTGACTACTCTGTTTAACAGATCATGGGAGGATGAGGTGGTACCCGAGGACTGGAGGAGGGCAGATGTGATTCCTCTTCACAAAAGTGGGAGCAAGACAGAGGCAGGAAACTACAGACCAGTTAGTTTGACCTCAGTGGTAGGGAAAATGATGGAATCACTTCTGAAGGAAAGAATTGTTGAGTACCCAGAGGCCAGTGGGGGCAGAGGACCCAAGGCAGCATGGATTCACGATGGGAAGGTTATGTCAGACGAATCTAATAGATTTCTTTGACTGGGTTACCAAAGTAGTAGACCAGGAAGGGGCTGTGGACATGGCCTACCTAGATTTTAGCAAGGCATTTGATACAGTCCCACACAAAAGATTAATACACAAGATAGCCAGCCTTGGAGTGGGTCCCAAGGTGGTAGCCTGGATAAAAAATTGGCTAGACAACAGGACTCAAAGGGTAGTAGTAAATGGAGTACACAGTGACGAAAGGAGGGTTACTAGCGGGGTACCGCAGGGTTCAGTACTGGGACCGGTCCTTTTTAATGTCTTTATAAGTGACATTGCAGAGGAACTGGAAGGAAAAGTATGTCTCTTTGCAGATGACACAAAGATCTGCAACAGGGTTGATACACAAGATGGAGTGGAAAGGATGAGAAGGGACTTGGCAAGGTTGGAGGAATGGTCAAATGTATGGCAGCTCAGATTCAATGCAAGAAGTGCAAGGTAATGCACATGGGAACAAAACCCTGGGGAAGCGTGCATAATGGGGGTGAGATACTGACAACAGTAAAAATAGAAAGGGACCTGGGGGTAATTATATCAGATGACCTAAGGTGGGCAAGCAATGTGAGAAGGCAGTAAGGAAGGCTGGGGGATACTGGGATGTATGGGAAGAGGCATCAATAGTAGAAAACAGGAAGTTGTTATCCCTCTGTACAGACAGTTGGTGAGACCCCATCTGAGTACTGTGTGCAGTTCTGGAGACCCCATCTCCATAAAGACATAGACAGAGTGGAGGCTGTCAGAGGAGGGCAACAAAATGGTGCAGGGTCTGCACCAGAAGACATATGAAGAAAGACTAAAGGAGCTTAATATGTATACCCTTGAGGAAAGAAGGAGAGAGGGACATGTTAGAAACTTTCAAGTACCTCAAGGAATTAACAAAGTCCAAGAGGTAGCATCTTCCAGAAAAGAGATGTGCAAGAACAAGGGGCACAATTTGAAGATAGAAGAGGGATGGCTCAGAGGTAATGTGAGGAAGTATTTTTTCACAGAGAGGGTTGTGGATGCATGGAACAGCCTCCCTGAAGAGGTCGTGGGGTCAAGAACAGTGGGGGACTTCAAGAATGCATGGGACAGGCATAGGGCAGTCCTAGTGGGGGGGGTAGGAGGAGTTAAGCTGTTTGTTAACTAGGATCTGCAGCTTATCTGTTAGGTAGGAAAATGGGCAGACTAGGTGGGCCAAGCGGTCCTTATCTGCTGTCAAATTCTATGTTTCTATGCGGAGTGTGCACTGCAGTGTGAGTCATGATGGCATTGCATGTCTGTACTTCCTCGGAGGGAACACAAACTCCCAGTCAGCAGGATGACACCAGTCACTCGCAGACCTTGTGCCCGGCAATGCAGGCCCTACCCAGCCGAAACAGGATCCTGTTTGACAGGGGTTGGGGATTTCTGTTGACCCCATCGGGAGGGCAAGCCCTGTGGGCAGACATGGGCAGGTAAGCAGTGGAGGACAATGGAGTTTTGGAGCTGGGGTGACCAGTGGAGGGGCTGGTTGGATAGGAAGAAAAATATGAAAGAAAAAAAAACTACTAAAATGTTTTCATTTTTTTTTTCCCCCTCTTCTTTGTAAGTGAACCATTGTATAATAGCAATGATGCACTCCAGGGGTTTGTTGTTGTGGAATACATTACTTCTTTCAGGTGTTGAACATGCTGGGCCTGCAGCCTCATGCTTCAGACCACATGAGGCATGACGTTATTCAGTGAAGACACAACCCTGTTATGTATTATTGCTTAAGTAACATACTGTATGATCAAAAAGACTAGGTCCATCATGTCCATCCCAGCTTCATAGGCAAGTATGAATAAGTGTGCTAGGCAGGTGTTTCCAGTCCAGTCAGGTTGAATGCTTTACGGGACAAGTATTGGATATGGGAAACTGGTGTGCAGAGCAGATGGAATCAGCTGATACCAATTACCTTTAAACATAGACTTGATGGGTACATTAAAGGAAAATGGGTAACTGGGTATTTCTGAGGAATGCTTGGGGAGAAATAACTTGTTGGACTACTTTCTGTCTCCAACAGTCATTTGTTCATTTGCATGCCCTTCAGTATTCAGAGTCCATGCAACAGAGCTTCCTATTGAGGACCATACGCTTTTTGAGGAAACCCACAGTTGACCATTTAATCATTTGTCAGTGTTAGAAGGCTCATCTCCTTTAGGGCAAATAAAATAAAGAAGCATTGATACCCACAGTCTGTTCTGAATTCCCCGTAGAATCTGTGGCTTGTCAAAGCTATTTTTTTGTGGACCCAGACTGTCCCAAGGCAAGATTCCCCTTCAAAATGCAGTTCTTTCAGTGCTTATAAGCAGGGAGATTGAAAAATCTTTCCCAAACACCTACACATTATAAAGGTTTGCTGACTTGCCCTTGGGACTCCCCCACTGACTTTACAAGTCAGATTCATTCTCGGCAGCTGGGTGAAGTCCACCATAGGCCATTAGTTGCTAGAAATGATCTTGGAGTGCTGCACTGAGGAATTTACAGCTCCTCCTCTGCTCTGTCATTTTTACCATCTCCTTTGTTAAAAAAGCTAGAAAAAGTTATTTTTTTGTTTAGAAAAGCTAAATGTGAATAATTACGCACAAACTTCCCTCGAATTCCTGAGTGCAGTAGACTTCATGGTGCCTACCAGACTGGATCGTTAAAATGTGCTCCTTTATTGTTGGATGTATGACCAGTGATGTATCCCTCACCCTCGTTGTCTGCCTTCTGCTCTAAGGGTCTTCAGGGTAATGGCTATGCCTATGCGTCTGTATCCTTATTAAAACAATTTATATGGTCTGCATAACAGTTCAGAAGACCACAGGAAGGTGAAATTAGCTGTGTAGGTCTCATAAGCTCACAGGTATGTGCCAACTGTAGCACAGGCTTGGAAACAAGGAATCCTAGGTTTGAACACCACACAAGCCAATTATGTGGGTGATCTGGATCAAGTCACTTATTCTTCTCTGTGCTTCTGTGCATTCCGCTGTATAAATGGGTAAAAACAAGACCCCACCCCCAAAAAATAAGATATTGCATCTCAGCTGATTTGTCCTAGGAATATCAATTGTAGAAAAAAAAAGCAAATACTTTGATTCCATCCTAATTCCTGTATCATCTGGGGATATAGAGCAATGCCAGGGAAAGCTTGGTGTTTCTCACAGCGAAGTACTTCCAGGATGTAGCAAGACTGCTTCACTCAGTGAGAGGTTGCAACAGACCTGTATCTACATCTGCTGTGTCTGATGGTGTTATCCTTGGACATAGTGCACAAAGCTACATATGGGGCTAGTGCTGAGCTGTGTTGTTACCGAACAGGAACCGGAGCAAAACTGTGCAAGGAGTAACAGCTGATCATTTTGGCACATGTAGCATCAGCCTCTTGGAATTAAATTGAGGGAGACTGGCCATACTTCACTTCTGCAGTCAGCTGGATTAAAAAGCAGTATTAGTGCTGCCAGACAGTGAACCCTAATGCCTTGAGTACCACAAGTATGGAGCTGTGCCTGAAGCTTTTTAATTTGGGCCACAAGTCTCTGTCTATGGTTCAGCTGCAGCTGTGAATAAAACAGCAGATAGATTCAGCTGGAGAGTGAGCACAAGACATTTATGGTCACTATTTCAATCTAGGATGCCCCCAAGTAGGAACTGTCCCTTTGGTCTGAATAAGAAAACTAAGCAGTTTTACGCCAGAACTTAAGACCCTAGGGTGATGGCTTAGGGATGTCTTTTCCATTCTCTGCAACAAAAAATCTTGCTATGCATTCCATCAATGCCATTAATTCCCAGGGTTGCAAGGAAACTGAGTTTGTGTCACAACTTTCAAATAGCATCATATTGGCCTGGTAGAGCTTGACTCCATGACATGTTGAACTTCTCTCCATCTTATACTTTCAGTGACCTTGAATCTGCTATCCCAGGGCCCAGTAAGGAAGCCAGATTTCTGGGGAACTCACCTTTGCAACGATTAACATCTGTAGCCTTCTACCCAAACTTGATGCCCTACAATTATTTGCACACCAACACAACCCTGATGTTCTTGTGATTGTCAAAACCTGGCTCACTCCAAAAATACCTGACAGTGCAATTACCCTACCAGGCTATAACATATTCAGAATTGACAGGACCACTAAAAAAGGCAGTAGATGTGCTGTTAACCTCAAAGATTCTTTCCTGGGGCACCGTGTTCAACCCTCCGCCTCAGTTTCTACCACCCAGATACTACTAATCAGAATTCTACTCGGGGTTCACAAGGCACTGACTATTGCTGCTGTCTACATCCCTCACAAGGATCAAGGTAAAGGTCTCAACTCTGTCCTTGCACTTATCCATTCCCAACCACCAGGCACCAAGATAATCCTAATGGGCGATTTTAACATAAATTGGTTTAGATCAGATACAGGTGGCTGGGATGCCACCTCAGCTGCCAACCTCACTCAGCTGGTCATCTTCCCCACTAGACTCAACTATAAGACTGGGACAAGTACCCTCCTAGACTGGGTACTGACCAGCCACCCATCCCATATCTCAAAAGTCTCTGTTCTCCCAGATATGCTAAGTGACCACTCCCCAGTCGCATGTGAATGGTCTAACAAATTCAGCCCACCACCACCCAAACTAATAAACAGCAGAATCCTTCCACGTGGTCAATTGAAGCACCTCAAATTACTCCTTAGACAACAAGATTGGTCACCTGTCTTCCATGCATCAGATATCAACTCTGCGCTTGACTTCTTCATCAGCTCCTTCAATGCTGCCTGTGACGTTTACGCCCCCTTCAAAAAACAGGAAGGGGGTGTAAATCTTAAGGAAGTTACAGGAATACTGCCCAAAACATCACCTTCAATGCTGGACTTGGATGGGACTATAACTCTTGACCCTTCCACTATCGCCAACACGTTCAATAACGCGTTCACTGACCTCAGTAGTGTTCTTCCTCCAGACTTCTTTGATGAAGACCTCCCTCCTGCAGCCTCCCCCACACCCTTTTTCAAGTTGTCCCCCTTTTTTACTTCAGAGCAGTCAGGACACATGAAGTCCATAGATAAATCTGTAAAGCAATTGCTGGATCTAGAATAAGTGATGACTCATTCGACCTCAAACTGCAGTCCCTTACTCTTGGTGAAGTGCTATCTCCTCTAACCTGGATTTTAAATCTCTCCCTGACCCTTGGCCAGTTCCCCGACAGATGGAAATCTGCTACCGTGACACCAGTCCACAAGAGTGCGGACAAGGCCCTTCATGGAAATTACAGGCATATATCCATACTACCTCCCCCTAAAGCCATTGAATGTCTGGTATCTGACCAGCTAACGGAATATCTGGACAAGTACAACATCCTTTGTAAACAACAGCATGGCTTCAGAAAAGGCCACAGCACCACATCTGCCCTCCTTGAATTCACAGGAGCAATTCACAACTCTCTGGACAATAATTACCTCACTGGTTCGGTCTTCATAGACCTGGCGAAGGCTTTTGGCACCATCCATCATCAAATACTCCACACAGAACTGCTAAAAGCTGGGTTCTCCCCAAGTCTATAGCTTGGTTTAAGAGCTACCTGGAAAATAATTTCCAAAGAGTGAAAATTGCTGATGTCCTCTCAGATGCTAGGCCAGTATGCTCAGCAGTCCCCCAGGGATCCATACTCAGGCCACTCCTCTTCAGCCTGTATTTGAGCAATCTTCCACAATCCTGTCCAGAACAAATCCTACTCTATGCTGATGATGGTATCATTCACACCACCCAGCAGGCCCCTCACCTACTCCAAAACAAGCTTCAGAAGGGTTCCACCTCCACTGAAACATGATTTAGTAGTCAAAAGCTAGTTCTCAACTATAAGAAAACCAAGTCAATGCTTTTCTGTGGGTCCCACAACAAACATAGACTTCACCCACTTAATATTACAAACTGTGTTGGTGCTGTCCTCGAACAGGTTCACTCCTTTAAATATCTGGGGATCACCATAGACAGCAACCTATCCTACAGCATCCACATAGCATCACCAAAGCTGCAAACACACGCATTGGTCTCCTCTAAAGGCACAGGTAATGCCGTACCTTGGATGCCTTAAGGATAGCAGTACAGAGCTCAGTGGTCTCTCTAATCGACTATGGTCTGATTATTTATGGCTCTGCAAGTGACACAGCTCGCAGGCGCTTATCCTTGCCCCTAAACAAAGCCTGCTGACTCATCACAGGATCCCACCGACTCACTCATATGTGTGACCTCTGTGCCCAAACAGGGTGGCTCTAGTTATCAAACCGTATCAAGTACCAAACTTGTCTAATGGCTAAGAAAATTATGCTACATCTTGCCTGCCGGAGTCCAAAGTCTTCTCCATACAGCACGCAACCCCTGCCTCACCAGGGCTTCAGAAAATCAAATGCTACACATTCCTCAGTGCCGCACAACACAGGGCCAAAGATTCTTTGCGTACCGAGCTCCTAGCTGGATTAATGGACGCAACATAGACATCTCCTCTCTGCAAAAGCTAGACCCGTTCAAAGCCAACCTTCGTCTCCACCTAGCTATTGTAGCTCCTACGACTATCCCTCATAATCTGATCTCCCTCCTAGCACTTCTACTCCTACCCCCTTTCTTCCTCTTCCTACAGGCTACCCTCCCCTCCTGTTTTTGCCCCCTACCCCCAAGCACTTTTTTGAGGCCTGACAAATGCCCACAGCTACACCGCTCTTTTTGTTGTCCATTCCAAGCCTCAGTTACCTCTGGCTACCCTGCCCCCTGGCACTCACTTTCCCTTAATGTAAATGTATTTCAGCTGCTTAAAAATGTCTGTGCACCATTTCTGCATTGTTACTCAACTCTATGTAATGTTTGTATTGTACCTCAGTTGACGTGGAACCTTTGTAAAAGAGCCTTGGTTCAAAGGTACTTGTAATCCTATACTCTAAATAAAGAAATAAAGAAAAAAAACAAAGATTTAGCCAGCCTATCTCGTAATAGTGTGGTTGTTGAGATTATGTAAGCAATAAGACACGATGGGTTATGTGTTGAACATACATTACCGGACGGCTGGGGCGTAGTAAGTCACAAGGCCACACGCCAAGCGACTTCAGCCCCAGTCGTGCGGTACTATATGTTCAACACATACCCCGGAGTGTCTTATTGCGCTTATAAAATGGAGTACTTTTATTAGAAATCAGAAAAACAGTCAGGAAATATACAATTTACATAAAAATATAGGTTTATTTGAACAGTGTCCCTACTCAAGGTAAAATAGTCCCTTTTACTTGACTCAGTAGGTTGCCAAACAATTAGAGAGTAAAACGTTTCATTTTTTAATAAGAAATTACTTCAATTTTTTTTAAATGTTGAACCTTGAAAGTGTAACCGACTTGCAATTTTAAATTGACAGCTGTGAAATTGACAAGCTATCTGTTACAGCTATAACACTGTCTGTTACAACCATAACTTTTTAGTAAACATCATGACTAAGGATAATTTGCTCATTTAGTCATGTTGATAAAATTAACTGTCCCATTGAAATTAACAGGAGCATTAAAACTGAAAGCGCCAGTCGGAAAGTTCATCAGTTGTTGCGATTTAGGTGATTGAGCTGACTGCACGGCTGACTGTACTGCATCACAACATGAACGCGAATTGCCACTCGGTAAGTTTGGTTTTTGCCACGGACATGACTGACTTGCCTGCTGTGCTGTATCAAAATATGAACCCCAAGCGCCATTCGGACAGTCTCTTTTTGCGACGGGGCTGATTGCACATCTGACTGACATGATTGCATTGCAGTAGAATATGAATTCTGCTGACACTGTGTAAGAAACTGCACCTTAGCTTGCTTTGGAAGATCTGGATTCTGCATTTTTTCTGCCTTTGGCAGCAGTACTCTCTGTTTCTTTATGATGTCTGGCTCCACCGTTTCTTCATTCTGTCCTAAAATGTTGCTCCATTTTCGTCGGTTGGTACAATTTGCAGACCAGTAGGATCTGAGGCTGGCTTCATTTTGGTGGCCAGTCACCGACATAATTTCGCAGTCCTCGCAGCTAGCTTCAGGTAATAAACGGACCGCTGTAGCATGAAGAGAATGATTTGTGTATATTTGGGAAAGTTGAGCTTCCTTACTGAGCCGAGTCATCATGGTTGAAAGAAAGTTTAACCCCATCGCCTCACGAGTGTACCATGTGTCCTGGGTATCTAGGAAATCTTGTGGGACCTTACGAGTGTGGCAGTACAGTGATTTTTGCATCTGCAGGCAGTTTTTATATGTATTTTTTTAAACTTTGCACTGGCCAAAACGGGGATCCTGGATTAGTGTAAGTGAAGCCACGATAGGATTCTTTATTGGGTTCTCTTGGATCATTGTGTTTTTTGGTATGTTTGTTAAAAGTGAGTGTGGCAAACTCATTTCCTGTTTCATTGGTGTGAAACTGAAAGCTGTCAGGCTTCAAAAGTCGTAATCCTTCTCTGCCGCGCCTGGCCATGTACAGCTGGATGTCCAGCCACACTTTGCGGACAAGGCCAGGCACAGTACTCGGGGACAACACTGGAGAGTTACGGAGTTTGGTTAAGTCCACTTTACTAATCGGAGGATGATGCTTAGAGCAGTCTTTTTGCTCTCTTCTGTATTTTTTCATTACAGCAACAAAGACGTTGTGGCTTGATGTGAAGGCTTGGTCGGTGATATTTAATTTTCTGCCTATTTCGGTACAGTTTAGCTGTCTGTTTAGAGCGGCCCTTAGGTTGCAGAAACTGCTTAGGGGATATTCTTTACCATCAGTGTTTCAGACTTCCGCGTAGAACTTGCAGAATGTATCATTTAGTGCTTCGGGAGAAGACGTTTTGAAATCTAACTGTATTTGCCTGGCTGCAGCCCAATCTTTAAAAACTTTGACTCCCCATGTAGTGGAACGCTTAGTATTTTGCTCGTTACAGGAGTCTTCGATTGTGTTGAGGTCTTTCTCAGTGAGTATGCAGTGCTTGCTTGCTCCCGCCACTGTTTTTGAAAATGACAGCTCTGACTGACTACTCACTGCGGGTATCGGATTATCAGTGCTGCTGTCAGGAACATTTTCTCCATTGCTAAATATTAGCTCAAGTTCTTCTTCTGTTAAGCTAATATTGAAATTCACATCACTGTTTAAAGACATTGCTGTATTTCTGCTTTTCTCTGAGGCTGAAAACAAGATGGCTAACTGCATTTTTCTTAACATTCTATTCTTACCTGTCAACATTCCATTTGGGTGCATTGATTTATTTGCCTGCTCTTTCTTCCCTATGTGTAATACCTATTTGACACTTCCTTTCTGGCCAATCATGGTGCTTTTTTTTACATGCCCATTTTGTAAAGGGCTGTTAGAAACAGGATATTTGTCTTTTTGCCATCCCATAAAGCTTGGGTCAGAATATGGAAAATGTTTTCCTTCTAGTGCAAATACAAATGTTTGCAATCCAAGACACGAGGGCCAGTTTGTCCACCAAAAGTTCATACTTCAAATTCAGTTATAGCTAGGGGTCCTATCAACAATGCCGGAAACAGGGATTGGATGCCGCAGAAACTCGGTTCAAGGAGTGAAAGCAGCAATCCAACTCGGTTCAGAAAACAGGGGGAAAGGAATGCTGTAATGTAAGATGATGTACCCCCATAATGCGCCAAAGACAGTGAACAAAAATGCAATTCTTAATGAGAAACATTATTGGCATGCAAGCCATTCCTGTCTCTCACTCATTTTAGCAATGCTGCACGGATTATTTCTGTAAAACAGTAACACTTATCTTATGTTGGGATTAAATAAAATTGCTGGATAACCTGACGTCCATATGTTTAAGTGCTTAACATGTTATATGATTTTTCTGCATCATAAACTGTTGCTTTACATAGGAATTATTTGTTCAACCCACAGTCGGCGCTCCATGTTTCTGTTTTATAGGGGTTAAAGTCTACCAGTAGATTGAGTCTATCACTTTAAGGTGAGCTTTATCCTGAAAAATCTTCAGTTCAGTGAAAACTAGGTCATGCTGAGAGTCTTTACCGAGTTCCTGCTTAAACTCAGATTATTTCAATAGAGTGCTTACTCTCCTATCCTACTGCTGTCAGCCAGGATTGGTTAGGGATATGGCCTTCATTTATTGCTAGACATCTGTAGAACCCTTGAGTTTTATCTTTCACATGCTAGTCGGCTCAGAGTTTTCACAGAGTTTGGTTTGTGTCATCTTAGGGTGCTCTTGGGCTTCTGAAGCATTAGAATGGGTTTGCATTAGGATTTGTTTTGCCTGCATCTAATAAAAACTGAGAGACAATTCCTTGTCAGTACATTCTCATTTCACTAGCCCTATAGCTATTTTCTTAGATAATTATTTTTCATTTAATCTTAATTTTTGACTAGGGAAGTCACACTAGGCTGTATAGCTTGTTTCAGGTGCATGGGGGAGGGAGGGGGAGTATTGCATGTACCTGTATTCTTTTTTAATTGATGTGACAATGATGGCCATGATGCCGGGGAAACTCTTCTCTTTTCATCGATGAGTGCCATGGGATCTTTTACTTCCACCTGGGCAGTGACTAGAGATGGGCAGTAGGGACCTTGGTTTAATGTTTCATCCGAAGGATGGCACTTAAGTTGTGCAGCACCCCGCCTCGTACTGCGCTACAGTGTCAGTTATGGGTATTATCCCAAGTACCTGGTGTGGGGCTAGAACCCACAACCATCTGATCTTCTGGCCCCAGAGGCGAACATGCTACCTACTGAACCACTGGTGACAGAGGAAAAGGAGTCTTTGTTTTCTGAAACTCGTACAGTTAAAACATTTGATGTGCTTGTTAAGGTGGGTGCACTGGTCCTAATGACTGTTTTCAGGCACGACTCATGCCATCAAGATTGCACATAATGGGTAACAGTAAAAAGTCAGTGAAAAGCACATACAGGTCAGAAGGCTGTTAAAATGATATAATGCAATTGATTGACGCAGGCAGTGAATACAAAAGTTACAGTATAGGATGCAGTTCATGTACCATGATTGTGAGAGTGAAATCCAAGCAATAAATAAAGACTATGTACACAATTTACAGAATATACAAAAAGCAACGCAATGCCACCGAAATAAGAAAGAAGAAAACACACAGATACCTGATCTCCGTGTCAGGGTGGGCATTTGCAGGCAGAGACCGTTAGGAAGGCAGTCCTATAGTGCGATTTCAGTAGGGTGTTTGTGCCTAGAGTGTGGAGGGCTTACTGAAGGAAGGAAGGAATCATTAGTTTCTTCAAGTTGGATGTAGCGACTGTAGAAGATGCAGCCTTTCAGAGTCCTCAAGCACTGCTGTAATTCCTCCCCATGCTGAAAATGTCGGACGTTAAATAAAATAGCACTGGTTGTTTTCCCTCCTGATGATTTGTTTTTCATCTCTTAAAGTAGGTCTCGATCAGTGAATGTTTAGCACTGAAGAATGGGTACTTTCCATACCTAACAATCGGGCTTCTCCAAGCACCTTTGTCACTCTTGCCATTCCATGTTATTTTCTTGAGTTTTTTTGTTATGACAATATGGTTATTAGTTTTGGGTATTTTATTCTGTAATTTCTGCTAGGAGTTTTCGTACATTAACAAAACAGATAACCATATTGAAATATGGCACTAGTTCTCAGACGTTGTCCTAGTGAGCCTCCTTCAACCCATGGAAACGATCTTGGGCCTGTCCACAGAAACATAGCATAGTTTGCACAGTACATCAGGAATAAAGTGAGACTCCTTTCAGTAGCTGGCTCTCATTTTATTCAGCTTATTGTAACCTCCCTTCACAGGCCAGCCTACTTGCTCTGCTATTTTGACTTTAAAACCATTGTTACTCCTTGTTGCAGTACCTTTATGGGTCATACTGCATTCTCTGTGTCCCCTCTAGCTGGAGTAACCCTCCTACATACCTTGCCTCTCCCCCCCCCCTCTTACCTTGCTCTTAAGCAACTTCTCAGGGATTGTTTTGTTCCCTCCTGCTACTGCTCTGAGTATCTCTGTGCTTAATCCTTGTATATGGGCTGTTCTGCCACCAGTCTAAAAATTGATCAGTTGTTACCTCTCATTATTAATTTATTTTTTCCTATTTGTATGCGTGATTGTTTATTTTGTATCACTTGACTGTTTCGCATGTAACCCCTAGGTGGCGCTATCCCAAGGGCTACTTCCCCTGCCTGCTTGGCTAGTAGCAGGCTAAGGGGCCTGAGTTCTGAAACGGGTGCCTCCACCCAGAGGTCAGGATTGGTAGTGGTCAAGCTAACCTGGGCACAGCCCTCCGGGATACTGTAACCCCACTCTTTCCCCTGTAGTGGCCTGAACACTGTACAATAATCACTTTCACAATACCCCTTGTACACTACACAAGTACCCACACTGTTTGCACTTACCACCAGGGCTGGTTCCTCTGGCTCGATCCTGGGGACCCCCTGTAAAACAAGGTTAGGCACAGCAAATAGCAACAGTACAGTATTTTGAGCACAAACTGGAACCACAGTCAGATTACATGCAGAAAAAGTCAGATCTGATTTATTCAGGGGACTTGAACAAGGGAGGGGCAAAATCAGATTAATTAGCTTAAAGGTTATATCAGTCAAGCAGTTATACATGCACTTTGAGTCCCCTCACACAGTCCATCTCTGGGTACCCAGGTGGAGAAGAGATGGGCTAGCCAGGACAGTTGCCCGGGGTTGCAGCTGGTTGGGGCCCTGTGATGGAAAACACAACATGCACAGTACACAATATTTGTAATCCGGAGCCAGAGGGCTCAGTTCGTAAAGGAAACGAAACAACAAGACAATCAGATGATACACTGTGATTAAGCTGTTGGTGTCGGGAGCCACACTGGAATTTACGCACGATGCCCAAGACTGGACACAGGCTAGACGAAAATAGAGACCACAGGTGGTTGATCTGGAATGCCAGGAGAAGCAGGGCTCACACAAGTCGCAGAGGCGTCATTCCTGTTCAAGCGTGGAGCAGAGAGGCTGATTCCCAGGCAGGTCTCTCGTCGATGGCTTCTCTGTGCAGTGGGTAGTCTGGCAAAGCCCAGACTGCATGGAGACAAGTTCGGATGCAGTCCATTTTGGGCTGGATACAGCTTCCAGCAAGCAGAACACAGTTCACACAGTGGGGAACTAACTCACAACCCACTAGCAGCTCATAGCACATTTACATGTACGGGAAGTCTACTGTACCAGTCAAAGTGCTCCCTGGTCACAATTGCAAAGTGTCTGCACACACTGGGAGCTTAGGGGTAACTGGAACTCCTGACAGGCCGATCACATTCAGCAAAAATCTTCGGTCTTCTCCAGGTTGAACCTGGTCCACTTCAGTAGCTTACTTTAGTCACACAAACTTGGATTTAGTCCAAAATAATTCTCTTCTCTCCCTCTCATGGAGCAGCAGCAGACATGCAGTCAAAAACTCTGCCCTTTCACAGTTTTCCCATGCGAATCCACTCAGATTTCTGCCCAGAATTACTTCAGCTCCTTCTTCTTGAGCTCCAGCTCAGAACTAAACTGAAAACTGCAAGCAGCCGGGACTTCCCAAGATCCAAAAGATTTGGTTGGCTGATTTGGCTGTCAGTCAAAGCAAGAGCTCCCCCTTCAGTTGCAAAAAAGGCGCAAAAACTCAAACCACAGTTCCTATAGATTTTGAATTCAGACAGCTCCTGTAGTCCAGCTACATTTTAGGTCCCACCAGAACTGATTGGTCCAATTTGCAGTCCAGGATCAAGATAGTGGAGGCAAACAAAACAGTCATTGCTACAAAGAAAGCAGGTTAGACAAACTACATTATCATTATCATTCTAAATGGTTTTCAGCAAATAGTTGCATCTTTCTACAGAGCTCCATCTCAGATTACTTATGCTGCAATCAAGCAGCTCTTAGAGACAGTACACAGAGGCTGTACAAGCTCTGGTAATCATATTTAAACTGCTAAAACGCAGGACACCAGCCTGGCAGTGAGCATTTAGGCAAGCTCAAGGAAGCCTTTTTTGGAACCACCATTTGTAGGGGGGTTACACGCAGTTACTTTTTTGAAATGTATTAACGTCCTGTCCTTCCTCTGGTACACCTGAAATGAGCCTTGGCTCAAAATACCTTCCCTGGTCACTGATTTCTTCATGGCTTTTGCGGCCATTACACCTTACTCACCCTGCTGTCTTTTACATATTGCTTAATCTGTGGCTCTTATTCCCTTACCCTATACCATTTAACTGCCCTATTTCATCTTTATATTCCCTTTGCACTGCATTCCATTCTTACTATCTCTTTCCTCTGTCCCCTAACTCTCTTCCGTGCCGTAGACTAACCCTTCAGGGGCTTCCTGCCCCTCAGGTGGGAGAAATGCGGATACTGGGCGGTTGTCACTTCCATGGCTGCCGCCTGAGACACCTAACATACTAACATAATAAAAGCCAGCAGAATAGGCCTGACGGTCTTTCATGTCTGCTCAGTAGCCAGCCCCTATTGGGTGCTCGCTCCTACCCCCCTTGCCCCCATGAGGGTCAGTCTTGGCGTCAGCACCCCTGCACATCTGTCCCACCCCCTCTTGAAGCCTTCCACAGTGCTTTTCTCGACCAGACTCCCAAGCAAAGCATTCCATGGCTTCACCACCCTCTCTGTGAAGTAATGCCTTCTACGTTCCTCCCTATAGGTGCCTCCCTCCAGTTTCCATTTATGCCCCCTGGTTGTGCCGCTTTGTTTTAGCCTGAACGTTTCCTTGGTTCTACCCCTGTTAATCCCTTTCACATACTTGAAAACCTCAATCATGTCCCCCCATCTCTCCTCTCCTCCATTGAATACAGCCCAAGAGCTTTCAGCCTGTCCTCGTAGGTCCCTTCCCCCATGCCCCGGATCATCCTGGTTGCCCTCCTCTGTACCCTCTTCAGCAGTACTATGTCCTTCTTAAGGTGCGTCCTCCAGAACTGCACGCAATACTCAAGATGCGGTCTAACCAAGGCATTGTACAGAGGTAGGATCACTTCCCTCCTCCTGGTCGTTATTCCCCGGGCTATGCAGCCCAGTATCTTGTTTGCCTTTGCCGCCGTTCTTCTGCAGTTCTCACTGTTGTTCATTTTGGTGTCTATCACCACTCCGAGATCCTTTTCGCTCAAAGTGGCTTGCAGTGGGACCCCTCCCAAGGTATAAACATGCCCTGGGTTTCTGACCCCCAGATGCAACACCCTACACTTTTCTGGGTTAAACCTCAGTCCCACCTCCTTGTCCAGCCCTCTAGGGTGTCCAGGTCCCCCTGGACTGTCATCCTTGCTTTCTGTCTGTCGTCCAAGGCCCCTAGTTTATAGTCATCCACGAAGACGCTCATCCTGCTTCTAACCCCTGCCCCTATATCAGAGACATAGGCATTGAACAGGAGCGGTCCCAGTACCGAACCCTGGGGCAACCCACTGGTGACCCTCCTAGGGGAGGAGACAGTCCCTCTAACCACCACCCTCTGTGTTCTATCTGTAAGCCAGTTTTCCGCTCATCCAAGCAACAGTCTTCCCACCCCCATCTCCCCCAACTTTAACAACCCAAAGTCGGGTACCGAGTCAAATGCCTTACTAAAATCCAGGTATAAGACGTCCACTGGGCTCTGGCAGTCCAGGGAGCCCCTCACCCAGTCATAGAAATCTATGAGGTTGGTCTGGGACGATCTCCCCGGGACAAAACCATACTGTCTGTCATCCATGTGTCCCAGCCTGTCCAGTTGCCTCCCAAGCATCCCTTTGATGAAGCTGTCCATTAGTTTGCCTACTGCTGACGTTAAGCTGACAGGCCTGTAATTTCCTCTCTCCTCCCTAGACCCCCCTTTGTGGATGGGCACCACGTGAGCCACCCTCCAATCCTGGGGCACCCTTCCTGTCTGGAGAGAAGCGTTGAACAGCACAGCTAGAGGAGCTGCTAGTTCATCAGCCAGTTCCTTCAGTACCCTTGGATGCAGCCCATCTGGTCCTGACGCCTTGTCGGTCTTCAGTGCCTGCAGGGCCTCCCTCGTGCTGCTCTCTGTGATTTCCACCTCCCCAGCCCTATCCTCAGTAAAGGCCCCGTCCTCCTCCTCTGGGTCTGGCGCACTTGGCGCCCCAGCCACTTTTGGTCCTCTCATTGCCCTATGCCCTATTCTCTCAGCTGCCCCTCCCCCCACTTTTTTTGGTTGAATAGAGCCCATGTATCTCTCCTTAAAAACTGAGGCAAAGTACTTGTTTAGTACCTTTGCCTGCTCCCCCGCCTCCTGAGCCCATCCATCCTCGGTCCTAATCCTGGAGATCTGTGCTGTCCCCTTCTTCTTTTCCCATATATATCTATAAAAACTTCCCCCCAACGTATATTCTTAGCCAGGTTGTGCTCCATCCTCACCTTCGATCCCCTCACCACCCATGTGACCCTTCTAGCGGACAGCTCATATTCTCCTCTCCCCCTTTTCCCTATGGAGCGCTTAAAATGTGCGTAGGCAGCCTTCTTTTCTCTTACCACCTCCTGCACCTCCCTGGTCTACCAGCACGGTTTGCTGGCCCTGCCATTTTTACTCCTTACCCTTGCACACAAGCTGGTAGCCTCCTTTACCCCTTTTTTGATGGCCTCCCATAATCTATATACATCCATGTCTGGTCTGATCTGGCTCAAGCTCCCCCTCAGTATCCTGCCTATGCCCTCGAAGTCTGCTCCCCTGAAATCCATTACCACTGTGTTTGAGCGGTTGTCTTCCCCCCCAAGGTACATTCTAAACCAGACCATGTCATGGTCTCCTCCTGCCAGCGGGCTACACACCTCTAGATCCTTTATCCGGTCGCTGTCTGCAAGGACAACATCCAGTATCTTCCCCTCCTAGTTGGCTCCCTTACCTGTTGGACCAGAAAGGCATCTTGAAACACATCCATCAAGCCTCTGTTCTCTGGCTGCCGCCGATGTCATGGTGCCCCAGTGTGCCTCCGGCATATTCGGTTCCCCCATGACCACTACCCTACCCTTTCCCTGGTCACAGTGCCCCTTGATGTGCTCAACCAATTTCCCTTCCAATTCTTTATCCATTGCTGGTGGTCTGTATATCACCCCTACTTTTAATCTTCTTCCTCCCCCCAATTGTAGGGTTATCCAAATTGCTTCCACTCCCTCTCTGCCTCCTCTACTTCTCTTACCAACATTCCATTCTTGACTATCAGTGCTACGCCCCTTCCTCTATCCCCTTTTCTATCCCTCCTTAAAATTTTGTAGCCCTCCAGATGTAGGTCCCAACCATTCTTCTTGGTGGCCCATGTTTCCGTAATCGCTGCCACATCCACTGATCCCTCAGCCAGCATCGCCTGAAGCTCAGGCATTTTGTTGCCCATACTCCTAGCGTTGACCAGGACTATCCTCTACCCCACCCGCCTACTCCTGCACAGCTTACTCATCCCTGCGCACTCCCTATTTGACCTCACCTGCACAGCTCTTGCATTGTGTCCATCAGAGTCCCTTGCACTTGTTCGCCACTGAAGATGAGGGACCTCAGTCAGTTCTGTCTCCAATCCTGCACCAGTCCCTCTCCCCCTTTACAAGTTTAAACCCCACTTCTTGTTTATGAATTCGGCAAGTTTCAGCTTTAAGATCTCCTTCCCTTCTAGGTTAAGATGTAGCATATCTCTAGCATATAACCCTTTATCATCCCATGTGTCCACCCAACCCCCCACCAGTCCAAACCCTTCCTCCCTGCACCACTCCCTGAGCCACTGGTTCACTCCTCTTAGTTTGTGCTTGGCCTCCCCTGATACCCTAGGCACTGGCAGGATTTCCGAGAAAGAAATTGAACACCTGATAGAATGGCAGACCCTGGCTAGCTCCTGGAACCTCGCCTGGATTTCCAGATTGCTGTTCCCATCCAGATCATTTGTGCCCAGGTGTACTAGGAAATCAGGGGATCCCTGCATTCCAAGGCTAAGGAGTATAGCTGGAATTTGGCCTTGTGAACGGATAGTCCCAGGATACATTTAACCCTGACCTTGCTGCTTGTACCTTCCCCTACTCTCTCCCACCGGATGCCCCTGGTCATGGAGTCCCCCAGCAGGATCACCTTAACCCCCCCAATGGCCCTTTTGACCCCTTCTAGGCTCTTTCTTCTATCGTTGGCCCCCATCTTACTCCTCGCACCCCATTAGTCTGGGACTAGTCAGTGTGACCCATCATGCTCTTCCTTCTGCATGCGGCTTTTTTACTGTCCCCCCACCTCCTGTCTGGCACAGTTGCCCCCCAATCCCCGGTCTCCTTTTTGGTCTGGAGTCCACAGATCCCCTCCCCTTCAACTGCTTTCCTCCCTGCCTCCCCCCCTTGCAGGTCTTGTCTCCCCTCTGCCTTCCTGCATAATTCTCCCTACCATCTCCTCCACGTCCGCCTTCACACTCTTGGCAGTTATCCCCCTCTCCGCCCGTGTCACCCCTGACTCTCCCAGCTTGCTGGTCCGACCTCTCCTCCTGCCTTCTCCCTTCCGTGTCATTATACAGTGCGGGGGGGGTGGGAGAGAGAGAGAGGTAGTCTACCCAAATGCCTCTGCCCGCCTGTTCACCCCCCTCAACTACTTCCTCTCCTGGGTAGAGCATGGTGTATCTGTTGCTAAGAGTGATGCCTGCCTCTGGCATGTTATCTCCTGCCATCCCCACCCTCTTTATCTTTATTAGACAGGACTCCTTACTAATGAGGTGCGGCTTGGCCGATACCCAATCGGAATGCGAGCGCTTTTCTGCTCTGGCGTCTGATTGGCTCCTGCAGTCTGCTCCGTGTCTCCCTCAGTACTAAGCTAAAGTCAGATTCTCTGTCTAAAACGTGCACAAAAAAGAGCTGTACTTACTTATTGCCTAACAGTTGTGACCTCTATTTAGAATGTCAAGAGTTGGGACTCTGGTTACACTCCTTTCTGAATTTCTGTGGTTGGCCAGTCTTTAGGTGTAAGGAATATCCAGTTCTGTTGTCCTGCTGTTTTGGGCCTCCTACTGGTTCAGATGCTCCATTTTCCGTGGCCCAGTACTTAATACCGACCCCTTCCTCCATCCTCTGCTAAGGATATGCTCTCCACGGGCTCCCTGCCCATAGGCGTGGGAAACCCGGGCACCGGGCGGTTGGCGTTGCCTCTACCGCCGCCTGAGAACCTAAGCTTGGACTCTCCATTAGCAAAGCACGGCATTAGCAGCCATCCAGTTGGAACGTGAGTGCTCTTCGGTGTTGGCTTCCGATTGGTTCCTGCAGTCTGCTTCTGTGTCTGTTCTAAACCAAGTATAAATCTGATTTCCATGCCGAAATTTGCCAAAAAAGAGCTGTAATTACTTTTCTCCTTGACTGCTAAGACCCTTATCCTTCTGTTTAGAGTGTTACATTTAGGGATACTGTGTGATTACACTACTTTTGAAATTTTGTGCTTGTGTCAGTTCCTTACACAAGCAGCCAATCACTTCTCCCTACTGAAATTCCTACCAAGCCTCATCTTATGTCCTCCTTAAATATTACAGAAGCACTCTGAACGGATACGACTGATATAATATTGAGTATTTACTTGCATTAATTGTTGTTTACTTGTGTTATTTGGCTCTATTGTAAATATCTCTGTATGAATTGTACCATTTGACCCGGAGCTAACCAGGTCCATCTTGTAAATGAGCTTGCTCAACGATGTTCACCTTGATAAATAAAGATTTTGATTGACTGATTTTTTGATTGATTTGGAAATAAATACATAAATTCTATAATTATCTGCTTTCAGATTGCCTCATCCCTTCACACAAAATATCTAAAACATAACATTTAAATACAGTACTTTTTCTGACTTACTTGAGCTTCACCTGAAACAGGTTGGGCCTCACTGTGTAAGAACCCCTGAAATATTGCATATATGAAAAGTCAACACATTACTGTGACCATCCATTTATTTAAAGCAGCAGCAGTTCATGAATAGGTGAAAATCCCGTGCTGTGCTGTTTTACTTTATATCACCCCTTTCTTCTGTCCTGCAGGATGCCCTTTTCTCCCCATTTTAAGGTGTCAGTGTGGCTCAGTAGGCAGCACATTCACCTCTGTGCCAGAAGGTTGTCCGTTCTAGTCCCACACCGGGAGTGGACTCATACTATAATGCTGGTATTCGAGTGCAGTACTGTGGGGTGTGGTACTGTTGGGGTGCGCTGCTCTTCAAATGAAATGTTGTACAAGGTCCCTTCTGCCCATCACTGGTGCTGTCCTAATGGGTGTCCAGGTGGAGGTAAAAAAAAAAAAAAAATTTCGCAAGAGTAGGGGATTTTTTTTATTCCTTCAATCAATCAATCGATCAATCAGAAATATAGTACAATACGTACAGAGAAAAACCAGAAGAGTTAAACCTAAATAAAACTAAAAACAGCTTAAGTACTACTACAAATGAAACCTAGGCTTAAACAAAATGTTTCCTACTACTCATGCAGGGAAAGTATACATAATTTGAAAATGGAAAAAAAAGGAGGGGTGAGGAACACCCCGTACCAGAAACCCTGTCGTAGAGAAATCCATGGTGTGTTTCTCCGTAAATCATTCATAACTGAGAGGGGCTAGAAGGGAAGGTATGTCTTTTTGCTGATGACACTAAAATCTGCAGTAGGGTAGATGCTCCTTGGGGGGAAGGGGGGTGATTAGAGATCTAAGAAAGCTAGAGGAGTAGTCATGGGTGTCGCAGCTAAATTTCAGTATGAAGAAGTGGAAAATCATGCACTTGGGGCATAGAAACCCAGGAGTGGAATACAAAATGGGGGTGAAGTGTAGTATTAGCAACCACCAAACAGGAAAGAGACCTTGGGGGTAATCGTATCTGATGACCTAAAGGTGGCCAGATAGTGTGACAAAGCAGTGGGGAGAGCTAGTGGGATGCTAGGGTGCATAGGTAGGGGGTATCATCAGCAGAAAGAGAGAGGTGGTGCTACCACTGTATAGACCTCTGGTGAATCCTCACCTAGAGTACTGTGTCCAGTTCTGGAGACCACATCTCTGGAAGGACATAGAGTAGAGGCAGTCCAGAGGAGGGCAACTAAAATGGTGCAGGGTCTGCATCAAAAGCCCTATAAGGAGAGACTAAAAGGTCCTCGGTATGTACACCTGGGAGGAAATGGCGGGGGGGGGGGATATGATAGAGAGTTTCAGATACCTCACAGGTATAAATAAGGTTCAAGAAGGAAGCATTTTTCAGATTTCTGACTCCCAGGTGCAGAGCCTTGCACTTCCCTGTATTGAATTTTAGTTTCCGTTTTCCTGACCACCTTTCCAGAGCCTCCAGATCCTCCTGCAAGGCCACCCTCCCCTCCTCCTCATCCACCACTGCACCCAGCTTTGAGTCGTCTGCAAAGAGACTTATTTCACTCCTGATCCCCTTCCTTATGTCTGAGACATAGGCGTTGAGCAGGATTGGCCCCAGCACTGACCCCTGGAGCACACCACTAGTAACCCACCTTGGGGATGAGGCTAGCCCCCAAACCCCCACCCTCTGAGTATGCTCAGAGAACCAATTTCCTATCCATCTTAACTGTCTCCCTACCCCTGTTTCCTTCAGTTTAGCCAGCAGGCCATTGTGGGGTACCGAATCAAACACCTTGCTGAAGTCCAGAAAGTGGATGTCCACCAGCCTACCCCGGTCCAGGGCCCTCGTCACCCAGTCATAGAACTCCACAAGGTTTGTCTGACACAATCTTCCTGGGACAAAGCCATGCTGCCTATTGTCCAAATAACCATTTTGCTCCAATAATCCCCCTAGCCTATCCTTGATGATACCCCTCCATCACCTTGTCAACCACCGACGTCAGGCTAATGGGCCTGTAATTTCCCACCTCCTCAGTTGACCCCCCCCCTTGTGGATCGGCATGACATGGGCCACCCTCCGGTCTTGGGGCACCCACCCAGTCCTCAGAAAGGTGTTGAAGTGCTCCGCCAGGGGGACTGCCAGGACATCCGCCAGTTCCTTCAGCATCCTGGGATGTATCTCATTTGGCCCAGGTGCTTTCTTCATCTGTAGGGATCTGAGGGCTTCCTTTACTCTCTCTGCCAGGATTTCCGCCTCCGCCTCCACCTCCACCTCCTCCTCCTTCTGCTCCTCCTCCTTTACACCCTGTACTGTTGGCCCTCAACCTGTCTATATTGGCCACTCCCTTTCCCCAGACCTGTCAGGGCCCCTGATCTCAACCGGTCCCATCCCTTCCTCTGGTTTGCCCACGCTCCCCCAGCAAGACATAGCCCCTCCATCCCCCCTGGTAAAAACTAATGCAAAGTACTCATTTAGGACCTCTGCCTGTTCCCCCGCCTCCTGTGCCCAACCCTCCCCTATCCTTATCCTGCTGATCTCTGCCCCCTTCCTTTCCTTTTTTCCCCTTTGTATCTAAAGAATCCCTTGTCCCCTCTCCGGATCCCCCTGGCTGAGGACTGCTTCTTTTTCACCTTAGCTGCTCTCATCACCATAGTGACTCTCTTGACTGTTCACTCATACTTCCCCTGATCTCTTTCACTCCTTGAGTGCTTGAAGCGCCTATAGGCCGCCTTCTTGTCCCTCACCACCTCCTGAACTTCTGGGGTCCAACAGCAGGGGTTTCTGGCCTTTCCAAACTTGCACCTATCCCTTGCACAGGATCTGGTAACCTCCAGTATTCCCCTCCTAATGATCTCCCACCTGCTATCCGCATCCATATCCGGCCTTATCCTGTCCAAATGATCTTTAAGGATCCGTCCCATCTCCCTGAAGTCTGCACCCCTAAAGTCATTTACTACCGTCCTTGTTCAGCTCCCCGCCGCCCAGGTCCAGGAAGAACCAGACTGTGGCATGATCACTCCCCGTCAATGGGTCCCTCACCTCTAGGTCCCTAATCTGATCACTGTCCGCCAGGACCACAACTAGTGTTCGGGCCTCTCTAGTTGGCTCACCCACCTGCTGGGTCAGGAATGCATCCTGGAAAACATCCAGCAGCCTCTGCTCTCTGGCCACTGGTAATGACATAGTCCCCCAGTCTGTTCCCAGCATGTTGAGGTCCTCATTACCACTACCCTTCCCTTTCCCAAACTACATTGTCCCTCGAGATTTGTCACCAGTCTTTCTTCCAGAGCCTTCGCCAGTGCAGGTGTTCTGTATACCACTCCAACCTTTACTCTCTCAACCCCCTGCATCAGCAAGGTGACCCAAATAGCCTCCATGTTCCCCCAGCCTCCTCTAACCCTCCAATACCAGTGCCATTTCTGACTAACAGTGCTACACCACCCCCCTTCCTCCCCCCCATCTTTTCTGAGCATAGTGTGGCCCTTCAGATTAAGATCCCACTTGTGCCCTTGGGTGGCACAGGTCTCAGTGCCTGCTGCCACATCCGCCATCTCCTCAACTAGCATTGCCTGGTGATCTATTTCCATATTTCTCTAGCCACCTAGAGGAGTGGAGACTGATGTCAAATTCTGTGTTTCCATGTGTGTGTAGAATTTTACTTTCCTTATATCATAAACTGTCAGGGTTTCCTTGTCTGTTTTGTCCAAAACAACAGGTAATGTTTTTTTTTTTTGTTTGTTTTGCAATGCTAGTTGACATCTTTTCTGCCAGAAGCACCATTTCAGAGTCAATATCAGTCTTCCAAGTCCCTGGGTGGAATTTACTAACTCCCCCCCCCCATTTCTCCATATTTATTAGAACTTTATAAATCATTTCCCCATATATCCAGTCTTGCCGTTTATGGGCAGTCTTTCGTCAGAATCCCCTGATGTATGTACATTCAAAAAATAAATGTTACTTAGTCAACAAAATCCTGTGCCATTCTGGCCTTAAACTGAACCTCTGTGCTGTGCTTTTGTGATGATGCATGTTGATTGATGTGTATTCCTCACATTTAAAGTAAATGTCTCATGTTCATAAAAACACATTTTGGGCTTCATAGCCTGCTACCCGGGGGCGGTGATAGCCCCTCTGTGAAAAAGTTTTTTTTTTTTATTCACTAGTAAAGTTTGGGAGGGGATTGTAATGTTGTCCGAACTGCGATCTACCCCGATCCCTTCCCACTTCCTAGACTGCCTGCTCCTCCCCTGCTCTCCCCCATTTTGTGACGTGGTACCAAGGAGAGTGTAGGGACATGCCCTATACAAGTCCATGGGGCTTATTTTTAGAATTTTTTTAGAAACTTTAAACTACCTGTTGATAAAAATGAAAGCCACCGCTCAACTAACAGGGTCCCTACTGCTATTACATAGACTTGTATGGGGTGCATCCCTGCATTCTCTGTAGTACCATGTCTCAAAATGGAGTGCGGGGGCGGAGCAGGCAGTCTAGGAAGTGGGAAAGTATCAGCTAGCTTGTGGTTCAGACAACATTACAGTCCCGTCCCAAACTTTATTGATTTAGTAAAAAATTTTAATTTTTACAGAGAGGCTCTCACAGCCCCAGGGTAGTGAGCTGTGAAGCCCACAGTGTCATTTCACACAATCTGTTTAAATTTGCTGTGGCAGCACATCCACAAGGTGGGCCACATTTTTGTGGTACTTGAGGTCCCACAAGTTGGTCCATTATCTGTCTTACATGTATCCATATGTGTGTGTGTGTGTGTGTGTGTGTATATAAGGGGAGACAGTTGAATACATGATCACTTGTATCTGAGGGGAAGGGGAGCGGTTTAATACGGGATCCTGATTGAACCAGTAGGGGATCGCACGGGGATTTTCCCAGTGTCCTGGTCAACATTCCCTTCCCATAAAACCAGTTCATGCAATTGTCTAAGGCTTTGTGAGGACACTAATGTGTGAAATGGCTGCCACTACACATTTACAGTCCCTTCACTCCTAGGCTATCATTGCTTGTAAAGCATTGGTGATACAGTATCTGCTTTAGCATTTTTTATTATTTGAAATAATTAATGGTAAGCATTATTAAATATGGCTGTCGCAAGGTTTTCAGCACTGTATGCAGCAGTATTTGAACAGTCTTAACTGTTCTTGTGAATTAGATGAACTAGTATTCAGCAAACACTGCTTCCTGACCTGTGGGACACTAGAGGCATCAGGGCTAACTCTAGACCACAAAAAGTAACCTCTGATATGGTGAACATAAAGTGAAATGTGGCACTATATAAATAGATTCCGAAACAAAAATGAACATCAAGGACCAGCATTGGGAGTTGAGGAGTGCAGAATGAAGTAAATAAAAACAAATTTTAACACAAACCACCACTCTAAGTTGAATCTTAGTTGTATTTTTATATGTTTTAGCCTTTGCCTACTGTTTTGTAGGGCTTAAAATGAATTATAAAATGAGCTGGAAATTTCTTGCTTCCTGATTGGCTAAAAAAGGTTCATAGGGGGAGTGAATGAGCAGCTAACGTGCAATCTGTAATTCCCCAGAGCTCTTGTCTCCTTTAGCATTTCATACTTAAAATGTATTATTTTCTAGTGGTTATGCAGTGGTAAAAGTGGTGTTACTGAGTAGAGTTACCTACCATGGATGAGTTTGTGATGACGGTATCTGCCTAAATTGTCCAGAGGTTCCACGAAAACCCAAAGAATCTGGCTCCAGCTCCACAAGGTGAAGGTCATGGCATTGTCATGGTGTTGGCCCTGGAGATGGCTGCACTCGGTCGCACAGTAATAGAGCAGATGTTAAAGGAAAACTACACGCAAAACTTGAAAAAATATATGCTGTGCAGAGTGTTTTAATTTGTATGTGAAGTTCCAGTGTTTCCTTCCCTCTGACTGGTATTAGGAGTTTTTCCTAAATTAGCCTGCTAGCTTTAGGGTAGTTTTACAACCCCTGGAGATCTTCATATCAAATCGGTTTATTGCATTTCTTTGTCCTACAGTGCACCTTGTTTCATGTGATGGTGATGTAGCAGAGCCCATAAATCCAGCAGAAAGCATTGCATTACAGTCAGTTCACAACAATAGAGATGGCTATATTTTAAAATCTGTAGAATTCAGCTTGGTGACCACCCTCATCCTAAAGGTTTTACTGTCCTGAAAAACATTGCTGCTGTTAATTTTTTGTGCAGCTTGTAAAGCTTCCAAGATATTTGGTTTGTTTGGCATGTGTGTGCTGAATGTTGGGTCTCTCTTACATCACAGTCATGTGAGACAAGATGCACTGTGGGAACAAGAAATACAATTACACTATCAGGTATGAAGATCCCCAGGGGTCGTAAAACTAGCATAAAGCTAGCAAGCTAATTTGGGAAAAACTCCTAATACCAGTCGGAGGGAAGGAAACACTAGAACTTCACATACAAATTAAAACACTCTGTACAACATATATTTTTTTTCAAATTTTGGGTGTAGTTTTCCTTTAAAGGCCTTGAGCCCAAAGCTTGACACTGTGAATGGGAAGTTGTGTGAGCTGCCTGACCAAGCAGCTGGACAGGTGCAAAGTATTGGAAAGATTAAACAAAGAGTATCCTCGGCTGAGGATGAACTGAACACACTTCTAGACAAGGTGGCCTGACTAGAGAGGCCCTCTGGGAGCAGCTTGGCTAACAGGAAAATTATAAGAGGAGAATCGGTTTCCAGGTACAAGGGCTCCTGGAGGACAGAGAGGGGCCACGCATAGAGGAATTCTGTGCTACAGGGCCTCCAAAGTTGGTGGGGCTCCTGGAGAAGGGGAGCAGGTTAAAGACAGAAAGGGCACAATGGACCTTGGCACCGAAACCACCCCCGGAGAAGCAACCATGCCAGATCATCTTCTGCCTTCATCACTGTGGTGACAGACAGGTGATTCCAGCGGCATATCGGAAAATGAAGAAGCTGACTTATTAAGTGAATTGCTTGTACATACACCAGGATTTCTCACAGAGATGGCAGCAGCAGCAGAAAGCTTTTAGCCTGCTCCTGGAGGCGAAGTTCCAGTTCACACACTGGTTTAAGTTAAACATGAAGGGGCCACTTTTACATCTTGGAAGAAGGAGAAATTGAAGCAGTTCATTGGTAAATTGGAGAAGAATGGTTGAACTTCTCTGGCTTCATTTGATAACTTTGCCTTGTTGGGGACAGTGTGTCTTTGGGGGGTTGCCAGTCAGATAGTCTTTACTTTTGACACCACATAGGATTCATTTGGCAAAGCCATCACACTAAGTTAAGTATTGAACATGGAACATTTAAAGACTATGCTACTATTAGGTCATGGCTCTGTTCACTCTATCTGCAAGAGTCCCTTCTAGGGAGGTGGAGGTCCTGAGACAATGGACTGCTGCTTGATGGTTGTCTACGACTGCAGCTGCTGTGAAGAATGGTAGACTGCAATGGCGCTGGCTGCATGGTTGGATGAGACTCTCTGCAGAGTAGCTGGCAGCGGGCGGTACATTCTAAGACTGCAGGCCTCCTTCCCTCCCAGGCCCACAGCTCTGCAGTGGTGGGCACTACAATTGTCTGAGCCTTGACCACGCCATGTGTGTGTGTGTGTGTGGGGGGCAGCAGAGAGATATTTGATGGCACTTCCTGCCTTGGGCCTGCTGCATGAGTAGTTGTGTGTCCAGGATAAAGCCTCTGTACAGCAAGGCTTGCAAGTGAATACTGCATTATCAGGCGGACATATTCAGTTTTTAGTCTAACATCCCATATACTGCTCATCCCAGAGTTGGAACATCAACTTATAGTGCAGAGAGAGAATATCTGCAGAGCAAGAGGATGAAGGGAAGGGTTTTCTGTTTATAAGTAATGTTGTACTCTGACTGTTTCAGGGGACCTATATGTTCTATTTGGCCTATGCTGGTTGCAGAGCCTTTAGTGTTGTAACTTCAGTGTTCATCTGTTCTTGCATGATTCCACAGGAGAATATGTTTATCTGTCTCGCGATGAGGGAGAAAAGGGATTTCCCAGACAGGAGGAGGACCTGGAGAAAGATTGGGGTGTTGGTCTGATGTGTGGCAAGGGTGAGCGATCCCCCACTGGAATTATTTGGGGGGATATGGATACTAAAGCTCAGATAATATCATGGAATATCCAGGGGTTTTCTGCTCCTATAAAACAGGAAAAGGTGCTTAATGCCCTGAAACAAAGGGGGTGTAGGTGGTGGTCCTTTTGCAAGAAACCCACCGTACCATTCTGTATTGTTCCTGTAAGTTGTGGCCATATTGGTAACCAAGTACTGTTGCAGGTCACTAATGTTGTGGCAGATCCACAAGAAGGCAGTATATTTTTATACAGGGGATGCTGTATGGTTGGTTGACTTGTCACCTACAGTAGCATATATTTTTTTATTAGAAGATTCAGAATTACAATCCTTTGAGTCAAAGACTAATTTTCAACGGCTCCACATCCGTGAGAAACAAACAAGAGTGGTGATGATAACAACAAGCAGATTATTAGCATTACAGGACAGTAATATAGAGAGGTGGTGTATACAGATTGTTAGCTAAACTGTTCCCTGAAACATAGGGACCAGTTATTGTCAGAGGTGACGGGGGCAGTCGAGGCATAAATGTCTTTGTCAAGCATATCAACAGTAAGGCAAGTTACATGTTAGGATTTAATATAGAATAATGTATGGGGTGGTGTGTGTAATGAGAAGTTTTACACACACCCGAGGGGAATAGATGCTACATAAATCTGAGAGCAAAAGCTAGAGGTTTTGTGCAAACATCTTACCCTGGTGAATGTGGCTTCCAGTTACAGCACTATATTCAGTTTTAGCACTGTTTGCGCAGCTTATGCGACTTAGTGCGGTTTTGTGGTCATAAAGGGTTTTGCCGTTATAACCCTTTATAACTGCAAATTATGCTACGGTTTCCCTATGGGAAAAAGGGGAAGGCAGTTATTATACAATTATATACAGTTTATGTACAGTTACACATAAATTAGTTGCAACACTGACAGCTTCTTGAGGATATGCCCTGAGGGTATTTGATACAGACGTTTTCCAGGGAATTCTAGATACTGTACATAGAGAACAGTTTGAGAATCTCACCCTTATGGGTAAAGTGAGGATTTCAGTGCATTATGGAGCCCAGCTTAGACCACTCGGAGGGTATTGGACAGCATAAGGGAGGCATGACACAGTAGAAACTGGGGCTGGTGGACTTTTGTTGGTCTGTGGCATACTGCAGATACATGGGCTAAAGAATTCACTTTCTATTCTGACCCCCATGAGTGGTCCAGGCTGGAATGTATTTATATGTCCAGGGGACAATATGGAGGTTTCCCAAAGTCCTGTTTACATCTCTGACCACACTATAGTAGTCCATCAGGTTCATGTGTGTGTATTGGGGGGGGGGTCAACGCCCAGCAAGGTAGGTATTTCCCACATACTGGCTAATGAGTGAGGAGTTTAAGCAATGTCTTAAGGAACAGTGGGCTATATATTGGAGTACGAATTGGGCTATAACCCCCTCTGAGGTTATTCTCTGGGAGGCTGGTAAGGCTTATATGAGGAGGATGATGGTGATCTATGTGGCTAGTCTCAAAAGATGGAGAAGGGAGAAACAAAAGGACCTGAAGGAGAAACTTAAAGAGTTGGAAAAGTAGGGTGTGGAGGACAATTTGGAGGGACTACAGGGTGAGGTCTCTGCAAGCAAGCAAATCTTTATTTATATAGCACCTTTCAAAAATCAAGGCACGTACACGATACATACCAACAATATATAAAACAGTCAACAATGTAAAAACATAGATTTAAAACTACTGGCGGTCAGGCATTCTGTTAACCGACGAGGCAGAGAATTCCACAGGGTTGGTGCTGCAAATGAAAAAGCATGCACTCCAGAAATTTTTAGATGAAATCTGGGAATCTCTAGCAATCTGTCATCGGCGGATCGGAGAGGACAGTTGGGAGAGTAAGGAATCAGGGGATCTTTCAGGTAGTCGGGTCCCTGTTTATATGGGGCTTTAAAGGTGCAGTCAGACCTGGACATTGTGGCCATCACTGAAACCTGGTGTAATGATAACCACAACTGGGAGACGGCCATACCTGGCTACAACATATTCAAAAGAGACAGGGCAGGCAGGAAGGGAGGAGGAGTGGCACTGTATGTGGAAAATGACATAAGGGCCACAGAGATCCGGGAGGAACAAAATGGAGGAGAGATACTGTGGGTTAAGCTGGAAAGGAAAATGGGGCCAGCCGTCCACATAGGTATGGTCTATAGATCACCAGCCCAGGAGAAATAAACAGATAGGGAGCTGATGCTAGCCATCCAAAGGATGGCAGACAAGGGTTGAGGTAGTACTGGTTGGAGACTTCAATATTCCAGACGTGGACTGGAGCATCCCAGCAGCAGCATCAACTAGGAGCAGATTTATCCTGGACTCCCTTCAGGGTGCCTTCCTCAAGCAACTGGTCATGGAACCAACTCGGCAGAAGGCAATACTGGACCTTGTGCTCACAAACAGGGACAGTGTGATGGGGTAACAGTGGGGAGCACCTGGAACGGTGACCACCAGTCACTGTGGTTTGAAATCACAGAAAGAGCAGAACCAAACCACAGAAAACACGATCCTGGATTTTAGGGGCAGACTTTGGGAAAATGGGAGATACTTGAAAGAGGCATTAAGGGAATGGGGCAGGAATCGGGGTTGAGGAACAGTGGGCAGTATTAAAATGGGGATTACAAGAGCAACAGAATTATGTATTAAGCAGGTTAGCAAGAGGAGACCATTATGGTTTTCCAAAGAGGTAGCAAAGAAAGTGAAAGCCAAAAAGATTGCATTCAGGCAATACAAAAAGTCACAGGCAGAAGGGGATAGGGAGAAGTACCAGGAGAAACAAAGGGAGGCAGGGAGGTCAGTAAGGGAAGCCAAAACTCAGACAGAAGAACATATTGCAAAATCAGTGGGTAGAGGGGACAAAACCTTTTACAGGTACATAAGTGACAAAAAAAAGAAAGGCAAAGGGAGGGATAGTGAGACTGAAGGGGGAAGATGGGGCTGTGTGAGGATGACAACAGTAAAGCTGACATATTGAACAGGTATTTCTGCTCAGTCTTTACTGAGGAAGAGGAGGGTAATGGGTCTGAACGGAGTACAGGGGGTGAGAATGGTGCGGAAATGGATACAAGTCCCTTTACACGAGAAAGGGTCCTGAAGGAACTGGAAGTAATAAGAGTTGATAAAGCAATGGGGACAGATGGGGTGCACCCCAGGGTCCTTAAAGAACTAAGAGAGGTATTGGCTGAACCTCTGGCTATCCTTTTTAGCCGATCATTGGAAACAGGGGAGGTACCCAAAGACTAGAGGATAGCAGATGTAGTCCCCTTATACAAAAGTGGGAACAAAGAGGGAGCGGGGAACTACAGACCAGTCAGCCTCACCTCGGTAGTGGGGAAGAGCATGGAAGCACTACTGAAGGAGAGATTGGTGGAACATCTGGTTGCTAATGGACTACAGGACCCAAGGCAGCATGGTTTCACCAGGGGGAGGTCATGTCAGACCAAACTCACTGAATTTTTTGACTGGGTGACTAGGGAGGTGGATCAGGGGAGGGCAGTGGACATGGCCTATCTGGACTTCAGCAAGGCCTTTGACACTGTGCCACATAGAAGGCTATTGCACAAACTGGGGAATATGGATGTGGGCTGGACAGTAGTGTGGTGGGTAGGTAACTGGCTGGGCGGCAGGACACAGAGGGTGGTGGTAAATGGCTGTCACTCCACAGAGGGAAGAGTGACCAGTGGGGTACCACAGGGATCAGTGCTGGGACCGGTCCTATTCAATATCTTCATCAGTGACATTGCGCAGGACCTAGAAGGCAGAATTTCACTGTTCGCTGATGACACAAAGCTCTGTAACAGAGTAGACACACCAGAGGGTGTAGACAGAATGAGAAGGGACCTGCAGAAACTTGAAGAATGGTCAGGGGTTTGGCAGTTGAAATTCAATGCAAGGAAGTGCAAGATAATGCATATGGGGCACAAAAACCCTGGCACAATATATCAGTTGGGGGGTGAGGATATAGCATGCACCAAGCAGGAAAGGGATCTTGGGGTTATCCTCTGATGACCTCAAGGCAAGGAAACAGTGTGACAAGGCAGCAGGTAAAGCAAATAGGATGCTGGGATGCATAGGCAGGGGCATCACCAGCAGGAAAAGGGAGGTCATAATTCCATTATACTAGACACTAGTGGGGCCCCACCTGGAGTACACTGTACAGTTCTGGAGACCTTACCTATGTAAGGACATAGACAGGGTAGAGAAGGTTCAGAGGAGGGCAGCACAGATGGTGCATAGATTGCATCACAAGTCCTATGAAGACAGGTTGAAGGAACTGAACATGTACTCCCTGGAGGAGAGGAAGGAGAGAGGGGATATGATAGACATACAAGAATCTTACAGGGAGGAACAGGGTGCAGGAATACACTATTTTTAAGCGAAAAAGATGTTCCAGGACTAGAGGGCATTGGATGAAGTTGGAGGGAGGACGATTCAGAGGAAGCGTGAGGAAGAATTTCTTCACAGAACGGGTGGTGGACAAGTGGAACACCCTGCCAGAGGAAGTGGTGGGGCTGAAACAATCACGGGATTTAAGAATGCATGGGATAGACATAAAGGAATTCTAGAGGTCAGGGGTAAGGGGCAACAGACTTCTTGGAAAACATAAACTGAACTTACAAGCTCAAATGGGCAGACTGGGTGGGCCATAGGCCCTTATCTGACAACACTGTCTATGTATCTATGTAAGCCTATCTTGTAGGTGATCCGCCACTGAACTGGTAGCCAGTGCAGCTTGCGCAACACAGGTGTAATATGACTGGTCCTATAAGTACCAGTCAGCAGCCTAGCTGCAGCATTCTGCACTAGCTGCAAGTGGCGGATATCAGCCCCAGACAGCCTTAGGTAGAGGGCATTGCAGTAGTTAATATGGGTAGTAATGAAGGCATGGACCAATGTTGGAAGGTCACCTGGTGGAACCAGGTGTTTCATCCGGGCAATATTCTTCAGATGGTAAAATGAGGATTCAACCACAGACGACACCTGAGATTTCAGGGTCAAGCCATCGTCAAAAATAATGCCCAGATTACGCATCCGATCTGAGGTAGTGAGCTGGACACCATCAAGCCATAGGCCTGACACATGCCCAGCCCCCAAACCCACCTCGGGTGGCCCAGGTCCACGACCAACACCTCCGTTTTTTTTTTAATTCAAGTTTATTGCATATTTAGGCACAAGTACATATTTCAATTCAGCTTATACAGTTACTACTTAATTTAGGTCAGGACTTTAATGTACATTTCATTTGGTATCTTGGATTTATACAGTAGTTTAATATCTGGAACTCCAACCAAAGGCATAACACCATCAGACCCCCCCATATAACAGAAACCAGGCCACAGTCGTCTATTATGGTCACAGTAATCCCTCTCAGTCCCCAATTCCTTCTCTACTATTCCACAAATTCCACCTCTCCCTCTCCCTACGGTATAGTACTCTACCCCTCCATCGTGTCTGGATTTTCATTCCCCTGCATCGTCATCCAGGGTGTCCATCTGTCCATAAACTTTGATGTTCTGAAGTTTATTTTATGGGTCAGCTCTTCCAAATTCTGGATCTTCTGAACAGTATTCGCCCATTGCTTTGAGGTAGGGGGTTCGGTAGGTAGGTCGCTGCTCAGCCACTTCCTTGCGATGGCCTTATGGGCTGTTGTCAGTAATATGTTCCATATGTAAATCTTATCCCCTCCCCTCACCCTATGGGGTAGGACCCGAACACTAAATGCTTTGAGCCTATGAACTCAGCAATTGAAAAAAGGGCTATTAGTTTTCATGTTGTTTCTCTCCAGTATTGGGCCAGTTTTGGGCATGACCAGAACACATGTGGGTGGTCTGCCTTCATCTCCTGACAGCCCCCTCCAGCATGTCGGTGGGCAGCTTTTGTCCCATTTACTCTTGACACTCGGGGTTATGAAAAACCACATGCTAATTTTCCACTCAAATTCCCTCCACAAGGGACAGTATGTAGTCTTGTAGATTTGGGTGTAACTGATTTCCCACTCTTTGTCTGTGATTTGCTCACCCATCTCCCGTTGCCATTTTTTTTGGGAATTTATAGCCTGGTTTCCACCCCTATCCCTCAGTGACCCATAAAGGGCAGAGTTGTGTCCTCTTTGTCTCTGTGAGTTCATTATGTAATCTGTCACCCCCTGTAACCCTATTGGGGTCTGATCTTGAGTCTGGTGACTCTGGAGTGTTTGAATATATGTTCTGACCTGGAGATATCTGTAATGGTCAGTTTGCTTAAAAGAGTATCTTATTTTGAGTTGGGCAAACTCCATTACATGCGCCCCATCTAAAAATTGACTCAGTGCATAAAGACCGAGCCTCTCCCATCTTCTAAAGGTGAGGTCTTGTAGTGCGGGGGGGGGGGGACTCCTTGGTTCCAAACAAACCATCTCATGGGCCATAAATCCCTGGAGAGTTTTAGTCCATAATCTCCTTAGTGCCCACAGGGTGTTTCTTACTGTGAATAGTAGTGTGTTATTATTTTGGCTTGGGATTTCTGGCATTGCCAGCCCAGCTCCCAGTGGTATCCCCTCCATGGAGACCTTCTACAGCATCTTCCATTGTGTGGAGTAGTCCCATGTAGGCTAGAGCAGGGCCTATTTTAACTGGGTTGCTAGGTAATAATCTTCTAAATTTGGAACCTGTCTCCCTCCATATTTTTTGTTGGACTGCATGATCGACATTTTAACTCTAGGCCTTTTATGGTTCCAGATGAATTTAGAAATCACTGTCTGCCAAATTTGAAATTGGTTATGATGAATTTTCATTGGGAGGCATTGGAATAGATAAAGAAATCTGGGGAGAATGGTCATGGTCACCGATTCAATTTTTGAGTTTAGAGGCAGGTTCAGTAGTTACCATTTCTGGATGTCGTGCCTGGTCTATTTTATCAGGGGTTCAGAATTTAAAGTAAATAGGTTTGACAGGTGTTTGGGGATTTGAACTCCCAGGTACTTTATTTTATGGGCATTCCATTTCAGGGGGAGTATTTGTTTTACAGTAGGGGAGGAGTTGTAGTTAAATTTAAGTAGCTCTGTTTTTTGTTTGTTAAGGGAGTAGCCAGAGTATTGGCTGAATTTGTCTAACATGGTCCACAGTCTGGGAACAGACTTATCTGGATTAGTTATGTACATTAGGACATCGTCCGCATAAAGAGATATTCTATGTTCTTCTCCCCCTTCTACCACTCCCTGTATCTCTGGGTCTTCCCTCAGAGCCTGAGCCAAAGGCACAATATAAAGGGCAAATAGAAAGGGTGACAGTGGACATCCTTGTCTGGTGCCCCTGCCTAGTTCAAACCTCTGTGAGACCCTCCATTCACCCTTATGCAAGCCTCTGGGAAGGTGTATATGGCTTTGAAAGCGCCCATAAAGGATGCCAGGAATGCCATCCTACCTAGAACTGCAAACAGGAAGTTCCACGCAACCCTGTCTAACGCCTTTCCGGTGTCAAGGCTCATGAGACAGGTGGGGATATGTCTTTAATTTACTATGTCTATTATATTGATGGTATGTCTTACCCCTTCTGGGTCCTGTCTGGGTGCTATGAAACCCGTTTGGTCCGGGTGGATTATATTGGCTAGTATGGGGTTGAGTCTGGCAGCAGTTACTGCATTGAAGATTTTATAGTCAACGTTCAGGAGGGATATCGGTCTGTATGAGCCACATTCCTTCACGTTCTTTCCCTCCTCGGGAATCAGAGATTGTAGTGCAATTCCAAGAAGGGGGGGACTTTTTCTCCCTCTTGCCACATCTGATTATGTATATTTTTAAGTAGGGGTGGTGTTTCAGCGACAAAGGTCTTATATAATTACTACTGAAGCCATCTGGGCCCAGATATTTGCCAACCTTGAGACTTTTGATGGTTTTAACTATCTCAGTCTGAGATATTAGGGCCCTCAACATCTGCCTCTGAGGCTCCGTAAGCTTGGACAACTTCAGCCCCTTGACGAGGTCCTCAATCTCCCCTAGGGAGGTGTATTTTTGAGCTTGGTATAACTGCTTGTAATGTGTGACCATGGATTCCACAATCTGATCCCATTTATTCGAGACCCGTCCTGTGACCGGGTGTCTGAGAGCCATAATGTTGGCCCTTACAGCCCTCTGCCTCAGATGGTAGGCCAATAGCCTAGTGGCCCTAGGGCCACCCTCATAGTAGTTTTGCTTCAAGTAGTGTAGGTTTTTTTCTATTTCAGCTTTCTAGATCTTTTGTAGTTTATTTTTAATTTCCCTTATCTCCCTTTCTCTAGTTTTACAAATCTTAAGCTTCTGTTGGTCTTCTAATGTCTTCAGTTGTTTTGCTAACGTCTCTAATTGTTTGGCCCTTTCCTCTTTTTATATGTTGCTATGGATAGTTTTCCTCTGATCATTGTTTTTACTGTGTCCCACAGTATTTGTGGGGTTGTATCTGGATTATTTATTTGAACTGTCTGCTCAATTACTTTCCTGATCTCTTCTTTCACTTCTTCACTTCTCAACAGGCTAGTGTTCATTCTCCAGTGGGTTGGTTTTCTTGGGAGCTGGAGCTCTGTCTGCCACAGTGGGTTGATGGTCAGACAGTGTCTCTGTTCCCACCCACATGGAGTTAAATATATACAGGTTGCTAGCAAAGGTCAAGAACATATCCAGCCTCGAGTACATCTTGTGTCTCGAGGAGTAGAAGGTAGTCTTTTGCTGTAGGATATTTCTCCCGTCAGACAGCTACTAACCCTATATCTTCCATTAACTTCCCCAGCAATCTAGCAGTCCTATTGTTTGGTGTTGGAATCCAGGAGGTGGAATCAAGTAGTCTATTCAGTGAGACATTCCAACCCCCCCCCCCTCCCCCGCTATGAGAACCCCTTTTGCTTTGTCTGTTATTATTTTAAAAAGCTCTGTAAAGAAGGAGATGGGTGAGCCCCGGGGGGGGGGGCATAAACATTTACTAGAGTGACCATCATGTCTTGCAGTCTCCCCACCACCAATACATATCTGACCCCAACATCTGTCACCACCTCTTCTTCCTCAAAAGGGACGGTGTCAGACAGCAAAATGGCCACTCCCCTTTTTTTTAACCCCTCTTCAGGGATGCCTGAAACAGCTTCGGGAACCTTTTATTTCTTAGCTTCTGTCTCTCTATTGGGGATAAGTGTGTTTCTTGAATAAAATTAATTTTGCATTTCTGGTTTTCAGAAATTTTTGTATCAGTTTTCTCTTTATGGGGTGGTTGATACCATTCACATTATATGATAGAACCCTGGAGCTAACTTGGGCCATGTTTGCGTTCAATGTTTTCGTTTACTGAATTGCTCTTTCTTTCCCTCATGTTTATGGCCCCACAGTCCGTCCAGTTATTTGGGGTTTTGCGCCCTGCCCCAGATCTGTTGTCTTGGCTGGCTAAGCCTGACTCCGTCCCTGCATTAGTAGTCTTTCCTGTTAATTCAGTATAGTGCCCTTCTTTAAATAGCAGTAATAATAAAAAAAAAAACTTTCATCTCTTAACTGTGAGCCAACTTTAGTTTTAAATGAAACCTCTTTCAGCTTCCTCCCACTAAATGGGAGCGTAACCTTTATCATAACATTAAACATAGAAACATAGAATTTGACGGCAGATAAGGACCGCTTGGCCAACCCATTCTGCCCATTTCCCTACCTAATGGATAAGCTGCAGATCCTAGTTAACCAGCAGCCTACTTCTTCCTACCCCCACCCCCTAGAATTGCCTTATGACTGTTCCATACATGCTTGAATTCCACCACTGTTTTGACTCACAGCCTCCTCCGGAAGGCCGTTCCATGCATCCACGAACCTCTCAGAAAAAAATACTTTACATTACTCTGAGAGCCCTACCATCTTCAAATTTTGCCCTTGTTCTTGCACACCTCTTTTTTGAAAGATGCTACCCTCTTGGACTTTTTGATTCCCTTGAGGTACTTGAAAGTTTCTATCATGTCCCCCTCTCCTCCTTTCCTCGAGGCTATACATATTAAGCTCCTAAGTCTCTCTTTATATGTCTTCCGGTGCAGACCCTGCACCATTTTAGTTGCCCTCCTCTGGACAGCTTCAATCCGCCTGTCTTTATGGAGATTGGGTCTCCAGAACTGCATGCAGTACTCAGATGGGGTCTCACCAGCTGTCTGTACAGAGGGATAACAACTTCTGTTTTCTACTGGTGATGCTTCTCCCTATGCATCCCAGTACCCCCAGCCCTCCTTACTGCCCTCTCACATTGTTTGCCCACCTTTAGGTCATCTGATATGACTGCCCCAGGTCCCTTTCCATTTTTGTTGTTGTTAGTATCTCACCCCCATTGTGTACTCTTCCCTGGTTTTTGTTTCCAGGTGCATTACCTGCACTTCTTAGCATTGAATCTAAGCTGCCATACATTTGACCATTCCTCTAACCTTACCAAGTCCCTTCTCATCCTTTCCACTCCACCTTGTGCATCAACTCTGTTGCAGATCTTTGTGTCATCTGCAAAGAGACATACTTTTCCTTCCAGTCCCTCTGCAATGTCGCTTATAAAGACGTTGAAGAGGACCACTCCTAATACTAAACCCTGCAGTACCCCACTAGTAACTCCCCTTTCTTCAGAGTGGACTCCATTTACTATTACTCTCTGTGTCCTATTTCCAGCCAATTTTTTACCCAGGCTGTCATCTTGGGACCCACTCCCAGGCTGGCTAACTTGTATATTAATATTTTGTGTGGGACTATGTCAAATGCCTTGCTAAAGTCTAGGTAGGCCATGTCCACAGCCCCTCCCTGATCTACTACTTTGGTCACCCAGTCAAGGAAATCTATTAGATTCGTCTGGCATGACCTTCCCGCTGTGAATCCATGCTGCCTTGGGTCCCGTGCCCCTCTGGCCTCTAGGTACTTGACAGTTCTTTCCTTCAGAAGTGATTCCATCATTTTCCCTATCACTGAGGTTAAACTAACAGGTCTGTAGTTTCCTGCTTCTGCCCTGCTCCCACTTTTGTGAAGGGGAATCAGAACTGCCCTCCTCCAGTACCACCCCATCCTCCCATGATTTGTTAAAGAGAGTAGTCAGTGGTGTCACTAGTTCTACCCTTAGTTCTTATAGAATTCTGGGATGAATCCCATCAGGCCCCATTGCTTTGTCCACCTTCAGTTTTAAGAGTTCTTTCAGAACCATTTCTTCTGTAAATGGGCTGGTATCAACTTCTGTATCCAGAGTGTTTCCATTGTTTGTTTTAGGTACCTCCCCCTCTTCATTTGTAAATACTGAGCAAAAATATTTGTTTAGTATCTCTGCCTTTTCACAGTCACCCTCTATCCACCCCCCTCCCCTTTATTAAGCTTCACTATCCTATCCCTTCCTTGGTCTTCCTTCACTCCCTGATGTACCTATAAAAGGTTTTATCCCCATTCTTAACTGAGTTGGCTATCTTTTCCTCCGTTCGGGCCTTTGCTGTTCTGACTGCCTTCCCAGCTTCCTTTTGCTTTAACTGATACAATTCTCTGTCCTGCTCCTTCTGTGATTCCTTGTGCTTCCTGAATGCTTTCTTTTTCTCTTGAACCTTCACCGCCACCTCCTTTGAGAACCATAGTGGTTTCTTACATTGTTTTGTTTTGTTTATTTGCTTCACACAAAGGCTTGTTACCTCTGTGATGGCAGTTTCTATTATTCCCCATTGTTCTTCCACCCCCTCCTTCCTGCCCATTTGCTAGTGCATTCCTTAGGCATTCACCCATTTTGGCAAAGTCAGCCCTCCTAAAGTCCAGTACTTTTGCCTTTGTATGCTTGACTCTATTGCTGTGTTTATTGTGAACCATACTGTTCGATGGTCGCTAGTTCCCAGATGGCTACACACTTCTATGTCTGTGATCCTCTCTCCATCTCCATTTGAGAGTACCAGGTCTAAGATTGCTCCCTCTCGAGTGGGTTCCAGTACTAGTTGTCTAAGGCATACCTCCTGTAAGGACATCTAGAATAACCTCACTCTTAGAAGTGGCTGATACAACTGCACTCCATTTAAAATCTGGCATATTCCATCACCCATCAGCAATATCTCCCTTTTTTCCTGCCATTCTAAGTATACTTTCTATCATTTCCTTGTCAGTTTCCTCCCCCGGGGGGGTCTGTATACAACCCCTGTGCGGATTGTGTTGCCATTGCCTGTCTCCAAATTGACCCACAGTGCTTCTTCTCCTCCCTGTTTACCCTTTTGTTCTGTTGCTTTGATTCCTTCCCTTATGTAAAGAGCTACTCCTCCTCCTCCTCCTCTCTTACCCCTCCCTGTCCCTCCTGTAGATGGTGTATCCTGGTATGTTTACGTCCCAGTCATGATTCTGTGTTTACCATGTTTGTAATACAGATTAAGAATTAAAGCAGTGTAACTTTTAACTTGGTGTTTAACATAAGAAGTCATTACTTGGGGCATCCTACCCTCCCCCAGGCCCCGTGGGACCCTGGGGAAAGAGACCCCCCAGCTCTCAGGAATCTTAAATTCCCTTTGTGCATCCAACTCATGTGGCACACACTTTTAAACTGGGCATTAGGTGTCTTTGTTTTGGGGTATTCCCCAGACAGTCTTGTACTTCCTAGGTTAGCCCATATTGCTAGATTTGGGCTGGTGTGCTTCCCCTCCGGGTCGCTTTGTCTCATTAGATGGCGTGCACATTGCCTCTTATGGGGGCAACTGTCGGATCTCTGTCCTTGCCCCCGAGGTATAATCGACATCAGCAGCAACAGAAATATGAATTTTTCCATTTCCCTTAAGTGATCTCTATCCACTCACCTCCCTGCCATCATGCTACTTTCATGAGGGTGTATTCCTCAAATAACCTTTCATATTCAGGGCACCCATCTGTCAAAGCATTGAGGGCGGTAAACACAGCTTTCAATTCCAGCCCAAGTATGAAGTTATGTTACCTCCGATATGAACCTACTCCCCCCCCATACTCTTTCAGTTAATAGTCAGACCTGATCTGAAATAGGCCCAGTCTGCAGTTTTATTCCCCAGGCTGTTCTAGTCGAAGAAGAGGAGCCAGAGCACTTCTTGTTCATGTTTACAGTCCTTTAACTGCCCTGGTGTTTTTGCAAGGAAAGACAGAGGCCATGAGCATCGGGGTGCCTACAACCAGCGGTCGGACAAAAGTGTGTGGCAGGCAAAGCCGCTCCATTTGGTCTTTCTCAGGGAGTGTGACCCCTGGTAACCAATACCTCCCCCCCCCGCCGACCTGGGACAGTGCCCTGTATTGAAAGTATTGAAGGAAAATGGAGCGTTCAATACCTCAGTTTGTCTCAGCGAGGGTTGAGGGTAAAATGCCTGTGGCTCTACAAGTCATGGATCAGGAACTGCTGCTCTCTTGAGGAGTTGGTGTTCTTGTGGGAAATCTCCATTTCTTCCTGGCTAGTTGACTCTCCAGCAGCTTGCGACAGGATTCCCTCGAGCTGAACCCGTGGGGTATATGGCTTCAGCAGTGCGTATATATCGGCCCTCAGAGTTGACGGTTGGATCATGCCTGACTGGTGGTTCCTAGCTGATCTGTTGCGGGCCACTGACCACACCACTCGTCTCCGCCCCTTCTCCAGGCACTCTTTTCCGAGTTGGGGTTCCATAACACCAAGCTCCTCCAGAAACTTCAATACTGCTTTCAAGTCATTGAATATCTTGGTGCCCTTGCTGGTCTCGACTCTCAGGCGTGCCGGGTATGACATTTGTGCCTTCACATTTTTTGCTCTTAACTGCTTTAATATTAGCCACAGCGTCTAGCCTCCTGCACCTGCGGGGTGTAATCATTATCAATAGTAGTGAGTCTAGCCTTTCCAAACATGATGGATAGCATTCTCCATGCTCTAAGTATTTCTTCTTTAGTGTCATAAGTAGTCAGCTTAGCATCAAACCATGTTGGGCGGTCATCGGGGTTGGAGGGCCTCTGTGCTAGAGAGTGGTGATCATTGTTCATCGACAAATCAAAGTCATCTGGGAGCTTCTGCATTTCTCGCAAAATCCTCTGCAGGAAGATAATTGGGTGACGCCCCCTTTTCTGCACCTTCTGTGATACCATATATCCTCAAGTTTTGGCGCCGACTTCTCCTCTCCTGATCATCTAGTTTGTTCATCAGTTTCCTCTCTCTTGCCATGAGGAACAGTAAGAGGCGGTCGTGCTGATCCATCTGTTCTGTCACTGTGGTAAGACCCAATTCCAGTTTATGTGCACGGTGCTCGATTTTACCTATGTCTGCTCTCAGTGCTGTTAATTAGTTATCTATTTTGGCCACAGTTTTAGCCATCTGAAGTATTGTTTCTACCAAGTGGGTACAGTCCTCTTCTGAGCCAGTCGCAGACACCATGCTTGCTTCGTCTTCGAAGGGGCCCGACATTTGCATCGACTTTTCTCCTGATAGCATTGTTTGGAGCTTCTGTACCGGGGTCTGCAGCACCTTCATTAAGATTGCCCTCAATCGCGTCGCTTTAGCTGGCGATTGCATTTTAATTTGCGATGGATGCCTTTAGATTTGAATTCGGGATGAGGAGAGCCACGAGTTATGCTGCTATAGAGCTACCGATGTCACCGGAAGTCCCAACACCTGAGTGTTATCCGGATTCAGTCTCAGCCAACTCGAGCTCATCCAGTCTTTGATCCTGGAGAGGCAACTATTTAGCACAGAGATCGCATCAACCTGTCCTGGCACAAAGGACATATACAGCCGAGTATCATCTACGTAGCAGTGAAAACTCAAGCCGTATCGTCTGATGATATCTCCCAGTGGCAGCATATACACTGCAAACATGGGCACCCATATGGATCCCTGCGGCACCCCACAAGACAGGAGAAGGGGGTCAGAGGAATAAATTCCAGTGACCACCCTCTGAGACCTGCCTACGAGGAAAGATTGAAACCATTTGAGGACTGTACCCGACAGTCCACAAAGGAACTGCAGGGTCTCCAAAAGCACCCCATGGTCCACAGTGTCAAAGGCTGCTGAGAGATCAAGAAGGACCAAGATGGTACGAGCCTTTTGATCTCTCGCCATTAGTAGGTCATTTAATACCCGAAAAAGGGCAGTCTTCATGCTGTGCCTCTTTCTGAAACCAGACTGAAGAGCTTCATAGACATTGTGAGTTACAAGGTGATCTTCCAGTTGCAGCGCAATCACCTTCTCTATAACCTTTCCCACACAGGGAAGGTTAGAGACAGATAGGTAGTTAGCTGGATTGTCAGGATCCAGGGAGGGTTTTTTAAGGAGTGTCGAATGACTGCCTCCTGTAGGGGGTCTGGAAAGATCCCCCCCTTTTCAGGGATCACCATACAGTTTCAGCTTGGATCATGCAGATATCGCCTACACACCGCACTAAAAGGGGGGTAGGGCCTGGATCCAAACTACAACAGGCTGGGTGCAGAGTCTGGACAATCTTCACAATGTCCATGAATTCCAGTCGGCTGAAATCTGTCCAGACAGGCTAGGTGCTCACCACCTCCCATCGACCTCCGCAACCCCTCATGGAGAGGGCCTGGCTGATTCTGGACCTGATGCTGGCAACCTTATCTGCAAAGAACCGAGCTAGCTCATCACACTAAATTTGTGAAAAGCTCTTCCGGACTGAAGACAGATTGGATTGCACAATCTGTCAGCAGTTCGGAAAAGTTGAGCTAGTCGATTCTGCACAGCAGAAATCTCCCTGGACAAGAACTCTGCCTTCTAATGGGTGATTTCTGATTGTTAGCCCTTATAATGTTCCATCAATCTAAGCCTGTCAGCATCCAGGCCAGACTTCCGCCATGCTCTCTCCAGCCTTCGACCAGCTCGCCTCAACTCCTTCAAGGACCAATCATACCAAGGGGACCTTGGGCAAAGAGTGAGTGGTTGAACACAAACAGGAGCAATCAAGTCCGAGGCATCTCCCACTGCCTTATTATAGGCTAGCACGAGGTCCCCTGGACTTATGCTTTCACCCAGCAATCCTGATAGCGCCAGAACCGCCGACAGACCATCTTGGGTAACTCCCCTTAAAGAGCAGTACTAGACCATCTCTGAAGGGGTAGGTCCATTCAGGGGGTCCCCGAAACTGAACTCTGTGGTGTGATGGTCAGACCAACAAGCCAGAGGCTCTAAATGTGCTACTCACGGGTGAGGTTAGGGCATCCCTTTTTTGTTAGACAGCATTTGAGTGGGGCATCAAACCCTAGGGGAATACTGTCCAGATTATTTGGGGGAGAGTAGAGGATACACAGCTATTCTAGTACATAGAGGCCCCATGGGTCGACTGTAAATTAAGGGGGCAATCATCGGGGGTTGTCGTGCTCCTTTTACCAAAAGTTGTACATGGCAGAATGTGGGGCTACAGCTCGCCTGGCTGACGAGTGATTGAGCTGAGTCCAGATACTGTCTCTGAGGGATAAACAGAATGAGCAACTATGAATAAAGATCACGTGAGAAGAGCTGTAGGGAAGCATTAAGTTCACTGAAAAGAGGGAAGGCCGGGTATATTGATGGTTTCGTAGCTAATATTATAAGGAACTGATGGAGTTTGTGGTTGGTCATGCGGCTGAGATGATAGAGGAGGCAACAGCTGAGGGGGCATCCCCTCCTTGTGTTATAGGGTGTGTATATGTGTGCTTCCTAAGCCAGGGAAGTACCTGTTGGAGTGTGCATCATACCGGTCCATCTTCCTCATTAATTGAGACCTGAAGATTTATGTCAAGAAGTTGGGAACACACCTGGAAGCACTTCTGTCCAGTATGGTGCATCCAGACAAGATGGGCTTTGTCCACAGGTGGTTATCCTGTCATATTATGCAGAGATTACTGAACATGCTGCACTGGGGTCTCAGCATCCTGGACAAGCTGGGATGTTGTCTATGAATGCCGAGAAAGAATTTGACCACATAGAATGAAGGTATTTCTTTGTGGTCCTGGGGTGATTTGGACTGGTAGATGCCTACATTAGCATTGTGATGCTTCTGTATAAAAACCCATGGAGCCGGACCGGTGGTGCTGAGGGTTGAGGCGCTGGACATCACACCTTGTGCCACACCAGCGACCAGGGTTCGGGAGCAAACTCAGGGGTCGGCAGGGAAGGGAGAGGATCAAGCATCTGGAGGACTGCTCTCCTCTCCTCTCCTGGGGGAGGGTTCTGGGGATGTCTGGCAACCTGGTGACCTCTGATGGAGATCGGGGGTACTACAGGGTGCGGACTAACAAGGAGGGGCGAGCGTGACTGACGCTGGCAGGGTTGCCATGCACCATGACATCATTGCACGTCACATTCGTGGGGGGGACTCGGGAAGTAAAAATCCTCCCTAGGACCATGAAGATGAAGAGGGCACCAGTGGTTCTGCCCACATCCCACTGCTGGCTCACTCACATCAGACTCCTCCTCAGGTGCCACCCGATGCTCAGGTACGCCTTTGCATCTGCAAGGTCACCATGGGCAGGCGAGCCTTCCCTCATGGGCAAAACGGATTGCTGGGGGACTGACCTGCCGGGGGGGGGAGGGGTTACTGACAATCAGTCAATCAGAACTTTATTTAACTAGGCAGAGTCATCATTGAGCAAGGTCATTTTCAAGATGGTCCTGGCAGAAGGGAACAGAGCAGTGAGTAGTAGGGGGTTCAGGCCGGGAGTCAGAGGCAGGTACCGAGTGTGGACCTCGGAAGGATGCCCAGTACTGGGGTGTCATAAATAGAATTAAAAAAACAAGCAAACCACGAGCGCAGATCCTGATGAATGGGGAGCTTTAGGAAGGGTTTGTTCTACAGCGAAGTATTAGCAGAAGTGCCCCCTCTCTCCTGTTTCATTTGCTGTGGCTATTGAACCTCTGGCAATTAGGATTTGAGTGGGTGAGCATATCGTCGGGGGGGGAGTGCCAGGCGTCAGCGTAGGTTAACTGTGTATGCTGACAGCCTCCTGTTATTTGTGACGGAGCCCATGAGTATGATCCCTGCCTTGTTGAAGCTAGTAGAGGATTTCATTTTTTTCTGGGTATAGGTTCAACCATGAATAAGATGGACATGTTTGTGCCTGCCTGGGGGGATGCCATCTGGAGTGGTAAGAACCTGGAGATCCAAGGTAGTATTGAGAGTTTTTACGTACCTAGGGATTAAGGTAGGGAAAGATCTGGAGAGTTCATATATACCGTGAATTATAAGCCCTTATTCAACAAACTGTTGGCTGATCTGGAAAGATGGAGGGCATTGGCCATCACTTGGATAGGTGGAAATGAAAATGAATATGCTTCCCCAACTATTATACATCATGCAGATGCAGCCCATGAATCCCTTTGGGGCACATTAAGAGGTAGAAATGGAATTTGCATGTTTCGTCTGGCAGAATACGAGGACACAGATGAGCCTGCAGAGACTGAAAGGAGGGGCAGGCAAGGGAGGGCTGAATTTGTGGGATATCAGGGCAGTATTTCCTGTCCATCTAACATAGGTATGTTCAGGATTGGATTAATAGAGGTGAGGCAGCCAGTTGTCTGGACCTAGGCAGATGATGGAGTGCCTGTTAGGCTGTCAGTGTACCTTGCACCGCAGTAGAAACAGTTACATGGAAATGTAGAAGGCAGGAACCCTCTGTGAGATTGACAGAAGCATTTATTTATTTATTTGTAGTAATCGGATACCGCACCTTTGAGCCAGAATAGCTTGTTTACAAAGGTTCCTCATCTTTAAATGAGATTTCAGTAATATTTCACATACAACAGAGTATAAACATTTTAACAAGATATTCATATGATATGTATGAGATGGCAGCACACAGAATGTAGTAGTAGAAAATTTATTTTTAAACAGGAGGGAAACATGTAATTTGGGCTGGAAAGACCAGTTTACAAGACAGTCCTGTACAAAGTTCACTAAATTACACATGTAACAATACAATAAATAGTAAACAATACTTGCATCTTAACTTACATTGTATAATAGAAAACCACAAAAATTTAATATATAGGTGGAAAAGATACAGTATTATGTACAAGTACAACTGTAAACAAAAAATGTGTTTACTGCCTCAATTAAAGGCATTACATTTTGTTTCAACATGTGTTGTAGGAGGAAACTTATTCCAGTTATGCTGCAGCTCTAGAAATAAGAGTTTGATCACCATATTTATTAAAACATCTTCCTTGGTAAATTTTGTTCAAGTGTACAGATCTTGTTAATTCTTTCCTCAGATTAGATACATCAGGAAAAAGTTTACGTGTGATATTATGCTCAAGGTAATATATTTTGTATTTAAAAATTAACTTTGTCAAAGTTCTGGAGAAGTCAGAGTTAAGAGATTGCCATCCCAGACACACCAACATTAGCCAATGGTGCATCCTGTAGTTACACTGAAAGATATACCTTGCTGTATTATGATGTCATTTATCTGTCCTATCCAACAGACTTTTATTTGCCACCCGATAGATCGATTCCCCATAGCTCAAGGTGGGCAAAATAAGTTGTTGTGCTATTTTTTTTCCTATCTTGAATTTTTAGACCTCTAGTAGTTCTCCTCAAGACTCCAAGTTGCCTAGTAGTTTTTGATATTAATGCTAAAATATGATCTCTATAAGTCAAAAAGGAATCAATAAGTACCCCAAGGTAACAATATTTGGATATCAATTCGAGTGTAAGAACTTGTAAAAATCTGCAAATGTGATGTATATTTTTTATTTTAAGGAGCAAAATGCATCAGTTTAGTTTTCCATGTATTAACAAGCGACTGTGACCTGATGAACCACTCTTCCACCCTGCTGAAATCTGCCTGGAGCTTTGTCCAAAGGTCCAACTCATCCACCCCCTGAGGCAATCAACACTGCGTCATCTGCATATCATCTTATATCTGACTACTGTACCACAGACAAATCATTAACAAAAATCAAAAGTGGTCCAAGGATGGATCCCTGAGGGACCCTTCTTAATACAGTAGTAGACTTAGACACATGATGCTGTATTGCAACCCCCTGGGTACGTCCATTTAGATAAGAGCTGAACCAGTGTAAAGGGCCTTCGGCAAAGCCCAAGTACTGCAGTCTCTCAAGCAGGAGAGAGTGGTTCACCAGGTCAAAGGCCTTGGACAAATCTATAAAAATAGCTAATGTTTCCCTTGAGTTCAAAGAAGTACAGATGAGGTCATTAAACTCCAAGAGGGCTGTTGTAGAATAGTCCCAGCGAAATCCTGATTGATATGGTGTTAACAGCTTATATTGATTTAAATAATCACATATCTGTCCATTTACCAGCTTTTCTAAACATGTTGACAGAACTGGTAAAATGGATATCATGATAATTTCCTGCCTCTGCTAGGTCACCACCCATATGAACAAGCACAATTTTGCTCCCCCTCCACATCTTCGGGAAACACCCTTTTTGGAGAATCCAGTTAAACATATATGTAACTGTTGAAGCTATATTATTAGCTGCTAACTTTAGAAATCTTCCAAACCATCCAACCCGGCTGCTTTATGAATATTTATTTTTAATAATTATTTTTTAACCTCTGAAATAGTTAAAATCCTAAATCTGAAAGGTTGGCATTTTTCAGCAAATGAACTCTTGTCGTTTATTAAACTTTTTAAGCCCATACTAACTGGATTCCCAAATCCTGGGAGGACAGAAAAAAAGGTTTTTAGGAAGTCTGAAGTCACCTCAGGAGAATCTGTTAATGTATTTCTGATTTTAAGAGTTGGAGCTTTTTGACTGCCACCACCCCCTGGATTTGTTAACTGCTTAATAACAGCCCCAAACCTTTTGTGATCCAAGTTCTGATCCATTTTATTATTTAGTATTTCATTTTTGCCCTTTTTGTTAATTTTCTACATTCATTTCTTTTAGTTTTAAACAATTCCCAATCTACATCCAATTTTGATTTTAATGCTTTTTTTCCAAACCCTATTTTTAATCTAATCTTTTTTAGTAATGTCTGTGTTATCCATGGAAATCTAGGAAGCTTATTATTTTTCTTATTCACTTTGGGGGCATGAGAATCACATATACTTTGGTAAATTTTAGTAAAATTCTCAATAGTCTGTTCAAGATCAGGAATTAGTCTACAGCGTTCCCATTTTTCAGCTTTCATACTTTGCAAAAATTTAAGTTCAGAGAAATTTCGCATATCCCTTAACCAATTTTGTTTCAAATGTTTTTGAGAAGTTAATTGTGAAGTGTTCAAAGTTAACCAAATGGGATTGTGACCACCAAAATGGGGAGGCAGAGTTCCTGAGGCTTCAACTTGCAAATGCAGAGAAATATGTAGTAAATCCAAAATAGAACCTAAGGCAGATGTTTTTGTGTACCATGTTAGAGAATTAATTGTTGTAGGCTCTGTGGTAACTTCCATAAGTTGTTTACCCTGGTGTTTCAACCAATCACAATTCAAGTCCCCCATGAGTATCAGTTGTCTATTTCTGGTACTATCTCCTATTTTATTTAATACACCTCCCACAATACTTAGGTTAGTTTTAGGAGGAGAATAAATAACAGCAATTGCCAAATTAATTTGCACTAAGTCAACAACCAAGTATTCAACATTATTATCACTCCCTTTTATTACTGTTTCTACATGCCCTAGGGAGTGTTTAATATATAACATCACACCATGTGCATGGCCATCCTGCTGGCATCAGCCAGGCTACTAGTGCTGTCTGTGTACTGCAGCACCCCCTGATCTCCACCTGGAGCTGCTGGTATGCCAGACAATCCCCGGCCCTCCCCCCAGGAGAGGAGAGCTGTCCATCGGACACTCAGCCCTCTCCCTCCCTGCCGACCCCCAAGTCCCGAGCTCATTTCTGAATTCGGATCGTCGGTGAGGTGTGGCATCCAACGCCTCAACCCTCAGCTACACACTAGACTTGAGTACCTTCATTTAAATCCTGGTAAAATTATTCAGGTGCAGTAAAGGCAGTCATTGTCCGTGGTTATGAACTACACAGGAAAACAGAAGAAAAGGGTGAGGGGATCTTCCCTTTAAGCACTTTGGAAGAGGTGCTACAAAAATCACCCTGTGGTATCATAAATAGAATTTTGCAGTGAAACAGCACAAACGCGTGCACACACACACACACACACACACACACACACATACGTTATGAACTTACCCCTCATCAGTGGAAATAAAAGTTTTACTACACTGCAACCCATCACATACTTCATTGAGTGAGCATCCTTTTGGAATATAGAGCAATGTAAATATACAGATATAGACTCGGGAAATCTAATTACAAGGGTATGGTATTCCCCATGATATACACACATAACTTTGTTTCCTTGTCAATTTTCACTTTCTCTACACAAATCCATTTTATAAGCAGGATAACGTAGTCCAAGGATATGTGTATATACTCTGGTATACATACGCAGCTCTTAAGGGGCAGTGTGGTAAGGTGCAAGGCATAATAAACCAACCCCCTTAGTGTATTTGTAAGATGGAGGACAGAATGGGGGGCTGTCAGTAATGAGGTGGTAATTGCATCTCATGAAGCTGATGGCAGAATTAGCCACAAAGATCTCAGCTTCCTGCTGAGTTGTTCTTGGGACCCATGTTTTATTAACTATATTACTTGGTTTATGGAAGTTTTAAGACATCACACATAGAGTACTGAATTCAGGTGTGAGTACTTTTTCATTCACTGTTCACAGTTCAAGCTCTGTTATTGTGGGTAGGATGTTACACTGGTGAACTAATAAGAGTACGACTTGTGAATAATATTTTTTACTTAATTGAAATCAGTTGATAATGTGGGTCAACCGTGTAATATTACTATCAGAGTATATACCACACCTTATTGTGTGTGGTGAGTGTGTGTGTGTGTGTGTGTGTGTGTATATATATATATATATATATATATATATATATTTATAAAATGCTTGAGACAATCATGGTCAGCAGCACCATCAGCACTGGACAAACACCATCACATGACCGTATGTATATCAGAGGCGACCGCACACCTGCACTTTTACCCCTCCAAAACAATTTTGACATTTTATAAGATAGATATACCACTCTGAGGTGTGTGGTCACGCTTGATATACGCACGCCTTTGGCGGTTGACGCACTCGTTCATACCGCATGCATAACGCACACCAAGGCGCAAGCGATATCAGAGCGCCATCCACACACCAGAGTGGTATATCTATTACATATATATATATATATATATATATATATATATATATACACACACTAGTAGTAGTAAAATCTTTATTTTTAGTCAGGATCAGTTGACCAGTTATACACCATTAGGACAAAGTCCTATTTACAAGGTGCTTCTGATATCAAACAATATTGTAAAATTTAATGTACAAAACCAACAATACAGTGCATCCATTTTCTACAACAACATGACATATAAACAAAGACAAATACAACTACTCCCTAAGATTATACTAGAATTTTGTGTAGTGATGGGACCTTAAACTAATCAAAACATCCACATCGTGTAGTTCATTCTCGTCTCAATGTTGTATTGAATTTTCTGTGACTTTCAAGGATGTTTTTAGTCTGGATTTTTTGTTCCATAATTTTGTGGCTGAATATATATAAAAAAGTAATCTCTCCATGTGATGTAGACAGCCAGCTCTGAGTGCTGTATCGTTTCTTTTTAATATAAAGTGTATTACTGAATGTCTTCTGCTGAAAATCAAATGCTCTAGGAGTGACTTCACTCATCCCCTCCCAGATTTCAGCTGAGAGATGGAAGCCGTAAGAAAAATGCTGACAGCATGTGGGTTCACACACACTCAGATTTTAGAGACAGTGTGTTACATGGAAGGCTTTAATCAAGGATCCTGTTTCTCTGAGTTCATTACAGACTTGTTTAAGTTAATTTTGTTAAGAGAGAAATCATAAAGAAGGTTTATGATGTTGGAGAGGAACCTAGGTTGTTACACAGAGGTGCAAGGTTGTAAATGTCCCTGTGAAGCCTGTGTGAGGGAGGATACAACATGGGATCAAACAAAGTGTCATTTGAAGGACATGAATTATGCTGAAGTTGCAGAATGTAATACTTTTTTATAAGATATATATTTTCATATATCCTGACAGGGAGGAGCTAGGTGACCACCTGAACAGAGGTGGGGTAAAAGCCAGCTTTTAATTTAGTCTGTTTTACTTCACAGAGTCACATTTTTACCTAAACTCTGACCACAAAACATCTTGGGAGCACTTTTAAGCAAGTATTTAGAGACTAAGTAATGAAGTAGGAATTGCACTGTTTAAAACCTTGTTCTTTTAATAGATTTGTATGTCTTGTGATATAACAGTTCTGTATTGTTGTGTGTTACATATTCTTATCTATTATAGTAAAATTCTTTTTAGAACTTACTTGGTCTGTCTTTGACTTCTTATTGTAAGCAAAGTACATGGTTATAGCAGACAATAGACATAAGGTTGAATAGTGGTACCAAACTGGAAAGAGAAGCGTTTTAAAATCTGAGGTCTTTATTAAAGTTTTAAAGGGTTCATCCCTGTATACCAGGTTAGGTGCCCATAGGCAAAGATATTTGGCCCCCCGAAGACAGATATATCTGAGCCTGTGCATTGGGTATGCTAACAAAAGGTCAACAGTTTGAATCCCTCCAGAACTTGAGACCAAAGGTTGATCCGAACTCACAAAAACAGACAATAGGATTACCTTGTCTGTTACACTGTTCACAAGACTGCGCTCAGAGGTTGGCACTTTGGGAGTAGAGGGCCTGACCTGCTGAGTGGGTTTGTGACACTCCATACTTAGTACTTGGAGTCCTGAGTAGATAAACCCTAAAAAGTTTATTTCTCCTTAGGTTATGTGAATGGCCTACCTTTTTCATTTTCTCAAATAAATAGGTGTATTTTTCAGTCACCACTTTGTGTTTATTACCTATCATAAGCCAGTTCAACTCCATGTACATATTACAATGGTAAGTCCATCTATTTGATAACAACGCAAACCTAGCTAATCGGTTATATATAACTTCAACTTTTTTATGTATGTAGCACTGGCAAAACCACATATATGGATTCCATAGTCTATAATGGGAACCAACATCTGGTTTATAAGTACCTGTCTTGTTTGTTTATCCATACAATGTTTGGTCCGTCTTAGGGCCCCTAATTTGCAGCTTAGTCTCTTTGCCATATAATTTATGTGGTAGTCAAATTTTAAGTTGCTCTCTACCCATAGTCCTAAGTATTCATATTCAATATTCTGTGACCTCTTGCAGGAGTTCACCAGTATTAGTTTTTCTTTTCAGTGCTAAGGGACAAGATTTGGTTCTGTGATTACTAGTGAACAGCAATTATTTAGATTTTGTGCTTTCCAAAAGCAAGTTAGACTTTGCAAACCAGTTTTGTATGGCCACAGTCATTTTGAAGATCCTTCTTTACCTGATTAATATCAGTTCCCATATTAATCCAAGATACTATCCATACTATCCAAGATGCTCGAAAAGTTAGTAAACTCACAATTAAGGGACTACCTGGATAACAATAACCTCCTAAATTCAGCACAATCAGGCTTTAGATCAAGGCATAGCACCATTTTGGCCCTAGCCAAAGTAACCAACGATTGGCAGATTGCCATGGATAAGAAGAACAGTACCTGTGCTGTGTTCCTGGATTTGAGTAAAGCATTTGACACAGTGGATCATGAATCATTAATCACCTCCTTGGATCAATAGGGCTGGATTCTCCCTCACTCAACTGGTTCAAGTGCTACCTATCAGATAGGTCACAACTGGTAAAAAATGGAAATTACCTATCCACCTTAAAACCACTGCTAAGAGGTGTAACGCAAGGCTCTATTCTTGGCCCCATCCTCTTTGCCATTTATATTAATAATATTGATGCCAACCTCACTCAATCCAACATTCATCTGTTTGCTGATGATACTGTATTATATGTCAGCAATCCTTCATTACCAAAAGCCTGTGAACTGCTACAATCTGAATTCTCCATCCTGCAACACAATCTACTGGATAAAAAGCTACTTCTAAATGCCAAAAAAACAAAAGCTATGTTCTTTGCCACAAAGAGTTGCTCTGCCACTACCCCATCACCCACTACCCTACAACTATCCACCTTACTTGGAGAGAAGCTGGAATTCGTTGATAACTTCAAATACCTTGGAGTCTGGATTGGTAACAAGCTTGACTATTCTGTCCATATTGAGGAGCTACTAAAAAAACTGAGACAAAGGCTTGGTCTATTTTTTAGAATAAAGCACTACCTCAACAGAGACTCCAAAAAAAGATTAATCCAGGCATCATTCCTATCCCTCATTGACTATGCTGACTTTCTCTATGGCCATTGTTCACTCCCCCTCTTAAATAAGCTGGACACCCTATATCACAGGTCCATCAGATTTATTACTGACCTTCCCTCCAGCACCCATCACTGCTCCCTTTATAAGCAGTTAACTGGACATCATTACAACACAGAAGAAATAGGAAGGCTGCAATTTGGATATTCAAAGCTTTATCAGGCAAACTACCCACCTATATCACAGACTGTTTTACGAATTACTTCTAGGCCATACAACAGGATCAGCAAACTTATCATTCTAAGGTCCCAATGCCTGCACCGGTTTGGGAGGGCAGCTACTCGGCTACTCACTAGCAGTTGCATGGAACTCACTCAAAAAACCATGAAGCTAAATAGCCTCTTACCTTTAACATCCTTCAAAAGATTATTCTCCACCGTATTCCCAGAACTCTGCAATTGCTTTAACAAGGCCTAATCCCCGACCCTGCCTACCCCAACCCCCTTTTCCGTGTTCCATTATGCTAGCTCTACTGCTTTTTTCCAGTCACCTGATATACTCTCATAAAAGCCAATTAGGACCTATAATATATATATTATGCCTGCTATACCCATTGCCTCTTTTTCTTACAGGTTAAATGGTTTTAATGTGCCTTGTATATATGTAAATTGTTATATATTAGCACTTTATGTCATTGTACTACTGTTTATGTTTTTTCTTGTCTATGTAATAATACTTGCACTTCTTGACCACTCAGGTCCATCTTGTAAATGAGCTACGCTCAATGATGTTCGCCTGATTAAATAAAGATTTTGATTGATTGATTGATTGATTAAGTAGAACTGTATTGTATGCATATAGTCTGATTACAGAATTTTCTACAACTGTGGTTATCTGGTTTGTGTAAGTTAAAATAACATGGGCCCCAGTATGGACCCCTGAGGGACACCACGTTGCCCATCTGTTTGCACTGAAGAGTTATTTCCCACCATTGTTAGTTATTTCCTCCCCATTAGATATGACCTAAACCATCTACATGATTCATCCAAGACTCCTTTTATTTATTTTTTTATTATTCTTTATTGCCCTCCGTGGACTCCACGGGGCTGTGACTCACTCCCTCGGAGGGGGTACATCCTCCGGCCTGACCCCCAGCTTGTCTGCCCCTAGAGGTTCCCCCGCAGATTCCCCCTCCGTGGCAGAACCAGGTGGAGGAGTGCCAGCAGTCCCCACCACCTGGTACGGCAAATCTGGTGGCGGGGGGCAGACTTCGCCAGAGCGGTTGGGCCATCACGGGTCCATGGAGCCCTGGCCTTTTTCTGTTTTCTTCCTGACTCCCCTCCAATGTAAGCATGTCAGCTTCTAATCTTCCAGACCCATACTGCCCTCCAGCCACTGCTAAAGGGCAGTCAGTGGGCAGGACGACTAGTCCCCTTCCCTGGAGAGAGGAGAGCAGTCCTCTGGATGCTCAGTCCTGTCTCCCGTACCCAGGTCACTGGCGTGGCGTGAGGTGTGGCCTCCAGTGCCTCAACCCTCAGCGCCACTGGGCCAGCCAGACTCCTATTATTTTCAGTCTGTGTAACAAGATCTGGTAACTAATGGTGTCAGAAGCCTATGACAAATCCACAAACACCGCGCCCATCGACTCTCCCTCATCTAAAGATGTTGCAACCAGGTCAGTGAGGTCGTGAGCGCGGTGCCCGTAGAGTGATTTTTCCTGAATCATGACTGGTGCATGGACAGCAAACCATCTCTCCAAATACTTGTAAAGCTGCCCCTGCACCAGTCTTTACAAGATCTTCGATACTACGGGCAACAGTGCTATGGGTCTGTAGTTAGACGGGTTGGTGTTTTTTTCCCCCTTTAAAAATTGTGATTACTTTTGCTTCCTTCCAAATTTTTGGGACTATTCCTTCTTTCAAGCTCCAATTAAATAAATTAGTCAGGATGGGGCAATTATGTTTAATCCATCTTTTAAGAATCTTATTTCTATTTTATCGTTCCCTGGGGCTTTATTTGGATTTAGTTTCCTAATAATGTTTTTAAGTTCTTTACATGTCACGTATTTAAATCTAAATTTTGGGCTAGTAGTATCCTCTTTATTTTCCTGTGGATCTATTTTAATATTTTTTACGCTTTCTTTTAACCCTATAACATCCGGAAGATTAGTATAATAATCATTCAGTATATTAGCAGACTGTTTGCTATTCTGAATAACCCCGTCTTTCTCTATTTGGATTGGAGGAGAGGCCAAGCTTGGGTTTTCCAGAGATTTCAACAGGGACCAGTATTTACCAGTATCTGCAGTGTCTTTGCTTTTACTTTTATAATAATGGGCCTTTGCTAGTTTTATTCTTATCTTTAACTTGTTTCTCATTTTTTTTTATACTTATCCAAATCCTCCGGCAACAATCATTTGTTAGCTAGTTTCCAAACCCTGTTTTTTACCCTTATTTCTGTTTTTAGCTTCTCTGTAATCCGTGGTACATGTTTTGTTTTCTGCTGAATTTTAATGAAAGGGGCAGATTCATCACAGGCTTGTAGGAATAGATAATTAAATTCTTGAGCAGCCGTTTCTAGGGTTGGAAACAGAAAGTCTAGTCCATTTTACTACTATAAAATGTCACTTCAAGTCTGTACTAATTTTGGCGACTACCTTTGTAGCTTTTATAAGTGTGTATAAATTTATGTATTCTATTAATTTCTTACTAATGTTGTTTCACCTCAGTTTTTGTCCTTTTAGTCCTGTCTCAGTTTACTCTTTGATACTATGAACTTACTACTGTAGAACAGAAAATATTGGCACCCGTTAATATTGGCGCTATGCCTTGCCTAAACATATTCGCGCCCGACAGTATGCGCGATCAGACTGTAAAAGTATTTAGCGCATCTAACAGTATGCTCACTAAAATTTCTAATTGAAACTATTGCTGCAACTGTTAACTGCTGCCACATCACTGTTTCTCCAGTTATTAAGAAGAGCTCACCTGGTGAATGGTGTATTGCTCTTTCATCTGCAGAATCTACCCGAATCCATCTGTGAGAGTGTGAGAGTATACCTGCAACCACTGTTGGACTAACTTTGGAAACAGCTGCGATGATTCCATAGCAACTGACTGAGGCAATAGTGGTGACTGACCAGCGGCAGCTCAGTGTGCCACAGCTTCAGAATCCAAGCCGACAGCATTATCTTTGTTAATTTTGGGGACGCCACTCAGTAGATTTGAGCAGCTCCAGTTTTCTCAGTTTCAAGATCCAGAGGGCTGGATTGTTTTGGAGCTGTCTTGTCACTGGTGAGAGCAGTGTTGACACCTGTCTGACTTGCTGGGAGCATCTCTGCGGAACTTTCTGGGCTCAGTGAACTCTGACTAGTGCAACTATCTCTGTTGACTCGGTTTACTGTTTTTGGAATACCGTGGTAAGATTACTATTTCCCTTTGAGGTCTTGTAGATTAATATTCGCGATCTGTAAATATTGGCACATTTGCTATAAATAGCGAACATAGCGAATATTTACGGATTAATATTTCCTGTTATACAGTATTTCTATTTACTATTTTTATTATTGTATAGTTATCTAAATTGAGTTTGTTCTGCTGCTGCTTAACCATGTTCCTACTGTAACTGTATACTTCCTCTGTAAAAATGTGTTTATGTACAATTTTTTTGCCTTGTACTCTCCCTGGTCGTGCCTGAAAATAGACATTTTTTATGTCTAGTGCACTTACCCAGTTATCAAAAACAAATTGTTTTGGATGTATGAAAACAGAACACAGCTAACAATGAACTGCTGCTTTCAGTTGAATGTGTTAGTTTTATTTCGTTTTATGTATTAGCCTTTGCCTACTTTGCCACAGGGCTTAAAATGAATTACATAATGGGCTGGTTTAGTGTCCTAACTCTACTCATTGACCCAGATACACTAGGTATATCTGGGTCAATGAGTAGCAATGTGTAAGAATTGGCGGTACTCTCTCAGAACCTCGGGAGGTGAGCCTAGGTGCCCCCCAAGGGTCAATCCTAGGCCCACTCCTTTTCAGCCTCTTCATTAATACTCTGCCCGCTGCATGCTCAGCACACATTGTGCTGTACGCGGATTATGCTGCCATTTCAACACCTGGCAGAGAATTGGCTTCAATCATCACTGAATTGCAAGACAACTTTCAAAGACGGGAATCATGGTTCTCCCAAAACAAACTATTGCTCAGCTATAAAAAAGTATAAAAGCATGCTCTTCTTCACATCCCAGAACAAGAAGAGATGTGGTCCCTGAGGATCCTGAGCCACAAAGGCGATGCACTTGAACAAGTAGACACGTTTAAATATTTAGGTGTTCATTTAGATGACACCCTTACCTTCTACATTCACACTGAGCAGCTTGTCAAATCTGCCAACATGAAACTAGGTGTTCTCTACAGCCACCAACTATCAGTGATGCCGGACACCTTAAAACTGGTCACAAGTAGCTCTGTCTTGTCCTCTGTGGACTATGGGCTTGTGATCTATGGGGCTGGCCCTGACACCACATTAAAAAGGGTCAAAACGCTGGCCTGGTGGTGCTGAAGGTTGAGGCGCTGGACATCACACCTCGCGCTATGCAGGTGATTTGGGTTCGGGAACGAGCTCGGGTCGCCGGGAGTTCTGCCAGGGGAGGTAGGATTGAGCATCCCAATGGATGCTCTCCTCCTCCATGGGGGGGGGATGATGGGTGGGTTACATGGGCAGCAATGCCCACAGGCTTTACCGCCTGTGGAAGCACAGGCAGTGAGGCACAGACGGCTCCTTTATGAGGGTGCCGGGGGGTGGGGAGGGCGCTGTAGGCACTTGACAGCAGCATGCATAAGCACGTCATTTGTCTGGATGTAAGTCCTCTGTGTCGGTGCCTTCAGAGGGTAGGGACCAGGAGAAAAAACAAAGGAAAAAATCTCCTGGCTCTGTGCAGAATGACGCTGGGTTCACGCTACATTAGTGGCCCGGCCGAAAAGACCAGAGGATAAGAAATCTGCTGGGCAGGGACTTGGAGGAAGTGTAAAAAAAGAAAAAAAAAAAAGGGGGGTTGGTCAAAACATTGTTAAATAAGGCCTGTTACCTGGTCATGGGGGCCCACCACCTGACACATACATGTGCCCTTTATTGTGAGACTGGTTGGCTCCCCCTACATCTCCGGCTGCAATACTAGGCATGCCTGCTGGCTAAAAAATCCCTGCTGGGGCTCACGCCAGAGTCCACCTCCACCCTTTTTGAAACTGCCAAACCCTCTATCAGCACTAGAAGTGCAACAAAGGGGGGCTTATAGTTTCCTTCAAGTGCACCTCTCTTGCCCAGAGATCCCTTTCGTACCATGGACCCAAGTGGCTCAATGACCTACATCCAGCCAGTACTCGATGTAACAAACTTAGCCAGTTCAAAACAGGACTGCGCACACCTAGCCAACAAATACTCCTGCGACTACACTATCTAACCAGTGATGCTCCATCAGTATCTGGTCATGCCCCTGCCTTACCTACTCACCCCACTCTCCTCCCACCTCACTACTCCCCTAAATCCCTCTCCCCAGCCCCCTCTCGCTCCTACCTAAAGGTTCCCCTCCCTCTCCCTTCAACTTTTCCCCCTGCTATGCCCCTTACTCCCCCTACATCCCCCTCTACCTCTCAATTGGACAAGGCTATCTCTGGCTGCTTCTACCTTTTCTTTTTTTCCTACCGCTCTGCTGCCTGGGACCCTCTGCCCTGGCTGCTCCCAGTACTCTCCTAAGCATTGGGCCTCACTCAATTAGTGTGCTACTTAGAGGAACTGCTCATGTTAACCTTGTATTCTTACTCACTGAAACTTTAATCCTGTAATACTATACTTGCTGTGAAAGCACTTGTTAGCTTGCTGTTTATTTTACGTTCACCTGTATGTACTGTTATGTCCTGCTTTGTACTGTTTGTTATTATGACTTGGAGCCTTTGTAAACGATCCCTTGGCTCAAAGGTATTAATACCAAACTGCAGTAAATAAAATATGTGAACTAGGATTGAAAGGGTCACTGAGATTTGGAATTGTGAATATTCTTTGTGTTTTGTTTTCTATCTTAACTCTCATTTTTGAACATTTATTTGTAAAAGGGGGGCTATAGGAGGCTGAATGGATTTAGGCTGATTTTATGAAAAAGGTGTTGGGGCTCCAGAGCTGAATAGTTTGTACTGGTTTTGATTTATGTTCCTGTAGTGTTGCAGAGGCAAAGACTGCAGGGTACATAAAGTGCTTGTGCTGGCTATGAGAAGTCTGAACATCATGTGACCCCTCCACTCATTTGCATATTATCCCCACAGACATAGTGTAGACAACTTGCATATAGCAGCATGAACCCAACTCGTACTCCACATGAGCTCCCCTCCAGTTTTTATATACATGAGCTCTACGAGTGGGCCATTCAGTAGTCTGCAGTGCATGTTAGAGCACTGCAGACTAGGCTAAGCTCTGATCAGATGTTTGCCAGTCCCGTTGTTTTCCCCGGGCTAATTACATTCCTCTGTTACTGCACTTAGCTCAGGGAGGACAGTTGGACCAGCAAACAAAAGATCAGAGTGTATTAAAAGCTCTAATATGCATTGCAGGCTGTTGACTTTTCAACTGCTGTAGCCCTGCTCAGATTTCAGCTTGGGAAGTCAGCAGAATCAGTCTGATACAATCCACTATACTGCAGTAAACAGTAAGAAAAACAATGTTTACACACACAAAGTGCAAATTGGGACCATAATTTGAAAAGCTTGTTTAAGCGATTGTGTACTGTACTGAGGCATTTATAATACCACTGTTCGAGTGATTGGGCTCTCATTTGGATGGGAACAAATCTGTAATCCAGTCAATGATTCTCTGGGGAAGGACCTGTGTCCTGGTCCAGCTATTACTATGTACACTCTGAGGCACTGTCATTGAGTCAGCAAGGTTTTGCCATCATATATGTCGACAATTTGAGTTTTTCGTTGACGTTTCCTTTGCCCAAGACGTAACACTCAGATCATAAATTTCTGTAACCTGTACAGGTATCCTGCAGCTGAAGCACTGCCTGAACTGTGAGACTTCTGAAAGACTAATCTTATTGCTTTTCATTCTGCTTTTTCTGCTCTTTGGTCTGCGGTTTGCCCCACCTTCCAAAAGCACTGCCCAGTCCAATCACTGACCTTCTTGTGGACCTACAGATTTACCGTCACTAATTCAGGTCTACCCTGGGGGTGGGTCTCCTGCCGCGTTTCTCATGCTGGCATTGACTGTGATGAACCTGGGATTTTCTACCAGGTTTTCTCTCCTGGGTGCAGGAGTGCTGTAACACTGGCGCAAGTGCAGAATGGAACACATGTGAGTAGGCGTCTGGTGGCATTTTCTTCCTCTGTAATGTGTGCTCGCTGCGCTACCAGCTGGCCTCCACTAGATGGCAGTCGAGCAGTGTCAGAGGGAGACAAGCTGCCCCTGGAAGGCTTTATCCCCCGCCCTGCGCCAGACACTGTGACCCTAGTCTGTTCACAGACCTGGGTCACCGGTGAAGAGGGTGGTAGCACTACCAAGGTGGCTGTTGAAAACTTATCTTTTTACACTGATTCCTATCATTTCAATGGTTCTCAGAATATTCAAGTGTTTCACAGGGAACTTCTGATAGCTCAACATGGCCCAGAAGGCCTTATGTCTCATTCTAGTCAGCCTAACAGTTGGGAGCAGTCCGACACCAACCTCAGCGGTGCCTCTTGAGGCACGGACCCATGTTCCACACAAGCTTGGTTCCATTATGATTAACAGCTTAATTTCTAGGTGGTGGAATCGCCTCACTTTTTAGCAGATCAGAGAGCCGGCAGATGCTCTCTTGTCATCTAGTTAGCAGTATAAAATCTATGAGGTGTGATAGGACTTAGATAAACTTCAAATGGGCTACATGCTTGGTAGACCGACCCACAGATCTGCGGCGCAAGATCCCACTTTTCTATAGGCAAGAGGGGGAACAGTTTTTTTTTTCTCCCTCCAGCAGTCAGCTTGTTCTGGTGTCTGCACTCTGGGCAGTCCTGAGATTACTCAAGAGTTACTTTTTCTGGTTATGAACACTGGAGACCAGGGAATTGCAGGAACTGGAATTTGAATGCATTAATAGGATCAGTAAATTAGGTCTGTGATAGTCTGACGAATAATGAAAGTAAAACTGTACCTGTCAACCTTTTTAGAAATAACAAGAAATGAAACCCGGAGTCAAGTGCGTGCAAACTCATAGTGGGTTTACAAAGACCTGGCTCTGTGTGTGTGCGCGCGCATGGGTGTCTGGCTCCTGCTTTGCAACTTGTGTGATCCGGCAGTCTCCATATGTTTTATATCACTGTGTGTTGCCAAAGTTACTTTTCATAATTGGAAAATAAATCTGGGAAGAATTCAGTAAAGCTTTTATTTTTTGGCCACAGCTCTAACATCCCTAACACCCCATGGCTTAGTTTTCTAAACAAATATGGGCCATCTGCAAGAACTAAGTGTGCACCCTGTCAAAACTAAGAGGGAGAGGGGATTTACTTGGTTTAGGGGTGCTATGTTTACATATACATGGGACATAACATAGTGCCTGCGCAGGCTTAAATGTTGGAAAAGGGGGTGCTATCTCACTTACCTGCAAGAACAGACATTTCTTTTTCCTCAAGCCAAATGTCTGTTGTTTTTTTTACCCAAGATATCCCACCTGAGATGCAGTATCTCATTTTCAGTGGGGTCCTTGTCCTATCTTTGCCTGTTTTTAAAGCTGAATGGACTGAAGCTCTGAAAAGTTAAAAATCTTGCACAAGGTAACACGGTGTTAGGTGACTGTGATAGGATTTGAACCTGGGTCTCCTGTGTGTCTTGGTTCCAATGTCTGTGCTCCAGCCAAAAGACCCTTGTCACAGTTATATCCCTGTTGCTCCTTATTCCCACCTAGTGTGCATAATGAGGGTATGGCAGCATCCAACCTTAGCATCAAGCTCGGGCCAGTAACACTGGCTGCCGATTAGGTCTGATGATCTAGGCATCCTGTACCTCCACAGTCTCTTGTACCCATTTATCCCACCTCGCTTATGAGGGTTAGGGGCTGGTCATTCAAAATTTGAATTTAAATCTGTTGATAAAAGAGCTTTGTCACAACACAGCAACATAATGTTAGAATTAACTCGCTCTAAATATTTGTTCTGGTCCCACAGCCCACTGCCACTGAGCCCAGTGAGTGAGAAATCCTGATTGTCTTACATGGGAGCAGAGCCCAGTACCACTGAGCCCAGTGAGTGAGAGATCCCGAGTGTCTTACATGGGAGCACAGCCCAGTACCACTGAGCCCAGTGAGTGAGAAATCCTGAGTGTCTTACATGGGAACACAGCCCAGTACCACTGAGCCCAGTGAGTGAGAGATCCCGAGTGTCTTACATGGGAGCAGAGCCCAGTACCACTGAGCCCAGTGAGTGAGAGATCCCGAGTGTCTTACATTGGAGCAGAGCCCAGTACCACTGAGCCCAGTGAGTGAGAGATCCCGAGTGTCTTACATGGGAGCAGAGCCCAGTACCACTGAGCCCAGTGAGTGAGAGATCCCGAGTGTCTTACATGGGAGCAGAGCCCAGTACCACTGAGCCCAGTGAGTGAGAGATCCCGAGTGTCTTACATGGGAGCAGAGCCCAGTACCCCTGAGCCCAGTGAGTGAGAGATCCCGAGTGTCTTACATGGGAGCACAGCCCAGTACCGCTGAGCCCAGTGAGTGAGAGATCTGAGGTCACTCCTGCACCCGAGTCTGCAGCAATGTAGTATAGTGGGTGTCTGCTGAGCCCAGTGGCAGAGTGATTGGAGGGCACTCCTGTACCTGGAGCATAGCGTGCTGCCGCAGAGCCCAGTGAGAGATTGGCGGTCACTCAAGCTCCCGCATCTCCTGTGTAGAAGCATAGTGTGTTGCTGCTGAGCCCGGAGAGCAACAGACGGATCTACCAGCACTCAAGAAACGGACCCTCCTTGATTCAGTCTGATGCAGTGGTGCATTAAATGCAGCTTCATGAAATGGAGCAGTTGCAGGACGTGCCCAGTGACCCACTGCTTAGCTCGATTTGGACTTTTGTCAGGGGATTGGCATGTAAGACTGACTCTATTAAATACCCAGGTCAACAGACCATGTTATCTGTGGTACTTATGTCTCTTAGTGTAATGTAAATAAGTGGGATACCATATATACTTTAACAGATGTAGGTGAACATAGATTCCGATCTTATCAAATAGAGATACAAGGTGACAATTAATATACAGATACAAAATGTTTTATGCCCTCTAGGCAGTGTCTGTTTACACACCAGATTACCTGATGGCGCTGTCGTCTCAGTGGTCAACCCTTTTTGCACTGTATTATTTCTAGTTGAAAACCCACATTTCACATTTGCTTATTTTCTCTAAAATCTACTGATGTTGCAGTTGTTTTCTCTGCTTCCCTTTTTTAGCAGAACTAAAATGTATGCTAATGGTGTAGTTATATCCAGCCTTGTTTTATTTAAAATCCTTGATCTGCTCTTGTTGCATGCTTTCTGAACTTTAGAAACACCCTAAAACAGTGCAGCCACTCATGATGCAGTAGTCTCCTCTCCTCCACCCCCCTCCCCACTGCATCTAGAGTGTCTTGACTGTGTTGCAGCTGTTCCCAAGTCCAGGAATGACACAGTGGGATATGAACAAGGACCATAAACAAACACATTTTTTGTGTGGTAACACTAGCATGGTAGACTGTATTTCACTTTTGAAAAGAGAAAAAGGAATCGGAATAAAACTACCAGCTACACCAACTGTCTGGAATATGACCAATCATAACTTGCATTTTTTAAACTAGAGACACTTTGAGGCTTAAGGGGGTTGATAGTGTTGTTTTAAGATGCTGCTTTGAGTTTTCAGTGTCGTATGTATTTATCCAAGATGCTGGACGAAATACGACCATGTATCAATTTCTGATGCCAATTTCCAGTGGTTGCCAAGTATTATTTTTTTTTGTGCTTACTTTTTCCTCCCCTGGCCGGCTCCCTTTTTCATGGCATCTTTTCGTTCATCTGGCCACCGTCTGTCCCGAACCCATCTTCCAACTTCGGGTCATCACCTTGCTACTCCCATAGCTTACCCCACCCCCTGGCGGGGCGATGGGGAACCCCCTAACTCACCCACCAGGATCGGATCCAGTACAAATGATGCCCTCTAGAGATGGTGCATTGTGTCGGACAGCCATCAAGCCGCTCGACCCGGGTCGCCATTTTATCTGCATTTCTTTTGGCGGCGGAATGTGCAATGCTGACAGTGGGTGTGCCACGCGTGTGTCCACACACGGCACACCCACTGGCTGCTCCACCTCTGTACCCCACACTGTACTGGGCCAGGCATGCCAACACCTATCCTCCACTAGGCATCAGGCAAATGCCGGCCTCTGTCCCCCCCCCCCCAGGAGAGGAGAGTTGTCCTTCAGACGCTCGATCCTCTTCCCACCCCGGCCGGCCCCCGACGACCTGTGAACACTGCAAACATGGGTCACCAGCATGGCAGGAGGTGAGGCATCGCTGCCTCAGCCCTCCGTGCCACAGGGCTGATACTGGTTGCCAAGTATTCTTAAGGGTCTGGGACATTTAGTTTGATATCTTGATACATTAGTAAATACTCATGACCATTGAAAACTTTGGCAGCTACATTTCATGCACTTGCGTTTTAGAAATATTGCACCACTGGATCAGACTGAATCAAGCAGTATCTGCTTTTTGAGTGCCATATTTTTTTTCCCCCCTGACTATGCATAGGACAGGCAGACTGTTTACTGAGCACCACTTCTTTGTTTCAGCGTGACCTCCGTTTCTTTATTTTTGCAGTGAGAAAGATCCAAAGGATGTGCTAGTACCTGTGTGTCCCATGTAACAGCATAGCATACTGTGGCTGAAGTGAGTCAGTGAGTGAGAGATCCAGGGTCACTCCTGCTCTGGGTCTCCCGCATAGGAGCACACGATGCTGCCCCCACGTCACTGGGCCAGAGACAGTTGTGCAAAATTTACAGCTGACCAGGGACTTTGGAAACCTTTTAGGCCCTGTCCACACTATGCCTCTGTAACGTTATGGTTTGCATTTACACCTGTAACGTTACAGTGGGTGTTTTCGTAACCGTTGTTGAAACCACATATGAGGTGGTTTCAACAACGGTTATGAAACCGATTACTCCTTGGTAGCGTTACTGGGCGAAGTGTGGATGCATGGTAACGGTCCCCTGCAGGGCCCGTAGCGCAACGCGAGCTGCATCCTGGGAATGGGTGCCGCCATAACGGTCGCCCGGCACCACCAGTCCCATAACAGACACTGCCGCAATGTGGACACACTGCACCGCTCCCCGGCCGTAACGGATTGCATCCGTTACCGAGCTGGAGCAGTGTAGTGTGAACAGGGCCTTAGTGTTAACTAATCCTGAACTAGAAATGATTCACTGGCTCTAGAAATAACATGTTTATGTATTATTAATTGCTTTTAATGATTGAATGAATTAATTTAATGGAGATAATTGCCACTGAAACATATTCTCATTTCCAAAGGGGTCCGGAACGTAAGGCAGCTTCTCACATACATACATTACAGAGCAGTATTCAGTAGTCTAGCGTGACTGTTACAAATTTATGAATCTTTACATAAAGATTTACTTAAAATGAGTTGGAAGGTAAATGCTCAGAATCTGCTGACATTTATGCAGTATTTTGGTTGTCTAATCGCAGCAGTTCATGTTAGCATTGTGTAGCTAGACTTGCACTCTTTTTCTACCCCCTAATGTTGATCCCTGCTGTTCAGTTTGGTTTGGGAATCCTTTTACATGGTGTTGCATTTGATTTTATGTTCAACGTGTTAATAGAGCTTACGTTTTGTGGCCTGTGGATTTGGTTTGATGTCCTCAAGTGTCCCATAAGGTCAGAGAAGCTGTGTCTCTTGTAAATCTTAGTGACAGGAAGCGTGATATGGAAGAAAGTAGTTGGTGTGAACAGACAGCTGAGAATACTGATGACAACCTGGTTCTTCCATGTTTAAATGAGTTCTTCTTTAATTGTTGTTGGAGCACCCAGACATGAGGAACAGGCCATTCGCTGTTCTAGTCCAGTAATTTATTTATTATTTAGAATTTTGCACACCTGCATAACCTCATTTAGGTGGAACATCCTTTTCACAAGAGAGTCCTGGGGGACTGCTACAGCAGCAGTCAGTACTTTACATTTACATAGGTATAGAAAGCAAATACACAGTTTTTCAATGAGGAGGAGGTGGCGTGTAAAGACAAACGGGGGGGGAGGGGCGCAGCTGCACATACGTGAAACTTACATGAGCCTGAAATGGGAACTCAAGAAATGTGAAGAGTTTTATTTTTTTTTTTTTATTTATAGTCTCTGCTCCTTTCTCCTCTGGCTGCCTCATTCATCTGTCAGCTCTGTCACCCAGTGTCCACGGGGCTCCCACTACTTATTACCTCCATGGGTGAGTGGGTCCCGGGAGGTGGTGTGGAGCCTGTGGGGTCAGCAAGTTCATCCTGCTGATGGAGGGCTGTTTCCTCTGTTTTACCCCGGGACGGCCCATATGCAAGGACATGCACGCACAGCATGAAGACATTGTGCTCTATTTTAATCGTCTGCGTCCGGCTGATGAATGTGTATGACAACTTGCAGTGCCACCCAGTCTCTGCAGAGTGGCAGCTAAACACCACTACATGCTGCCCCCAAAAGGAGGAGAGCTGTCTCTGGAAGCTCAGTCCTCTTGCCCAGTGCCTCAACCCTCTGCACCACTGGCCAGCTTATGTGAAGAGAGTTTTAACAGCCGTCCAGCTCTTACTTTAGGATAGTTCTTTCTTTTTTTTCCAGTTCCTTTTCTGGCTCCAACACTCGGGAACTCTCCAGGCAGCCACCTGCTCCTCTAGCTCTACCTCTGAGCCTGAAACTCCTCCTGACTCCTGGCACCAGCCCGGCTATCCCCCAGCTCTGAGCCCCCGAGGTGAGACCGCCCCTATCCTCCCAGGGTGCTCTCTATAAAAATTTGGCCGGGCTGGAGTGTGACGAGAGGTAGGTGGTGCTGTCGACTATCCCTGGGAGCGGGGATTTTCTGCTTAGGTATGCCCTCATCCCCACCCCCCCAGGCGGAACCACAAACATGCATCCCTCTATGTGTGCCCTAAGTGGTGCGCTACCTCCAATCTCCAGCAGAGGTCACTGCGGAGCCAGGCAAACCCCTGGAGCCCTTCCAAGAGTGGAGAGCAGTCCTCTGGATGCTTGATCCTCTCTCTCTCCCCCCCCGCCAACCCCCGGTGGCCTGGGCTGGTTCCTGAACCCAGGTTGTTGGTGTGGCACGAGGTGTGGCATCCAGTGCCTCAACCCTCAGCGTCACGGGGCCGGCCACTTTAGGATAGTTCTTGAGCAACAAATTCTCTGTTGACGGAGGAGCTTGCAGCCTTTGTTGTTTATTTGAGTTCCTGGATAATACCTGTGAGCGGATGCTAGTTGAAACGTTCCACGTAAGATACATTAGACAACAAGGTACAATACTGTGCACAAATATACAAATACTGAGAAAAATATTCATGGAGGTTACAGAAAACAAACATAAAGCACTAGCTATGCTGAGGCATCGTACAGTGTATGCCCGTGACAAAGATAGGGAAGGATACAATGGGAGTGGGAGAGCTCGGTGAGCAGAGCACATAAGACAAGGAGGGAGAAGGTTAGGGAGAGGTCCGGGAGGTGGGTGAAGTACTACGGTTTGACTATCTTGTCATGACAGAGGCAAAGATGAGTGCAAGAGGCAGAGTGTTGCGTGCTGAGCCTTAGCGGGGGCACATGCAGCTACCCGTATCGGAGAGGTGCTGGCGTAGTCTACGTTTAAAAGAGCTCGTTGTAAAAGAAGAGCTAAGAACAAACCCTTCCTTCTCCACTTATCACTTGAAATAAGCTGAAAATATATTTTGCTGCTGGAAACTTTGAGCCAGGGTTTCTTACTGTTGTATAATATTGCTAGCAAGCACATCAGAACGGTTGTCAATAAACATTAAGAAAACTCAAAGCATTACTTTACCATTCTAGTTTGTGGACCAGTTCTAAATGATAGCTCATGTTTAGCCACGGCAGTTCATTCTGGGCCAGTGCTGAGGTATAATGTAGTCTGTGGTGTCACACTGTGGAATTAGTTGATTCTTTATACCAAGCTACTTCTTTGAGGTTAAAACTTGTACAATTCCTGCTACATTAAAACAGAGTAGCCTAGGTGTACTGACTATATATATGTAGCCTTGCTGAAACAGCACCATCCCAGAATAGTGTGTAAGGGTGGGGGTGAGCAGCAAAGGCACAAGCTGCAGAATCAGTCCTTGTCTGTTCTCTGATCAGCCTCTCCTGTTCTGAATGCTTTTGCTTTTATTGTTGCTGTTGGGTATCAGTGCTGCTCATGTCACATGGTATGGGGGACACCCCATAGAACAAACACCGTACATAATGACCTGGTTGCTTGTAACAACGTTAGTCAGTGAGCACAGCCTGCATCAGAGCTTGTCTTTAAGCCAGGAGCTTCATCAGGGCTCGAAGGTTCTTTGGAGCCCGGGTCTAACGCCTGCTCATTTTTGTCATGTACCCCTAAGAATACTGGGGAACCACTGGAAATTGGAATCAGACACTGATCAAGAAGAAATATATTTTTGTTAAAACATCAGAGCTTAAAGATGGCTATTTGTATACGATGAATTGAGAGCTAAAGGGAAACATTCATGTGCAGTGGCTGACGTAATTTGAAAGCTCATGAAGAGCTCTTTCAAATGAGTAATTGGCCTGTCTTGTGACTGGCAGCACTCCAGAAAAAAGATGACCGAGTCTTTTCAATATTAATACTACATCGCAGCCGTTTGTAGAACATTAACTATGTCATCAAGGAACAGGTTGTGCTTGACTTAAAGAGCTAGTGGAACCAAAAATAGCAGATAAGAAAATATTACAAATGTTAAATATTTTTCTTTTTCCTTTTGCCCATTAGAGACTTTTCTGTGTATGTTATGCTGGATGTGTGGAACAGCACTCTGCCTGGTAGTTGACATCTTTAGTTCTGTTCCCTACACTGCATCATTAGCACTGTGACCTCACTGATTGTGACATCACAGGTGACTGACGTGGCAGCTACTGAGTGGCTCTTCCTAAGCAGCTGTGATGTCACAGTCCGTTGAGGTCACACTGCTGCTGATGTAGGGGAAGGGAAAGAACTAGATCTATCCACTGCCAGGCAGAGTGCATTTCCACTCATCACACCTGCTAACATCAGGTAAAAATAATCTTTTGATTCACCAGATGGAAAAGAAAAAGTACCCAGATATAAAAGGCAATAGTCGTCAGCTTTCAAAAAATATTAGTTTTAGGAGGCACACTAGCTCTTGTAGTTAGGCACAACTTGTTCCTTGAAGACATTGTGGTATTAATGTTGAACAGACTCGGCCATCTATATCTCTGGAGTGCTTTCAGATAGAGAGGAGCCCAGTACCTTGGTTGGAAGAGCTTTTTATAGGCCTTCAAACTTTGATGGCCACTGGCATAAAATGTCTTCCTTTAAAGGAGAACTGCCCTGCATCTGCAAGTCATTTTTCCCAGTAGAAGCTGATTGTTAAATACTGGTTCAGATTCTGTTACTCCATCTATACAAGCTGTTTAGTTATCCAAGAGCGTGTCATTGATTCATATGCAACTAATAAGGACCATTTTAGAACTGTATGATGTAGATTTTGTCCTTGTTCTGCTCTTCTATTGTCTCAGTGCATCCATGTTCTACTGTAAAACTCTGTGGCTGGAAGGGGCATAAACTACATCAAACATTTCTAAAATGGTACTGCTAACACCAGAGCATAAATCAGAAATGTCCACCCCGGTTACTGAAAGACCTATATGGATAAAACAATAACAGAATAGGAACCAGTTATTAATGATAATTTCTACTGGAAAAATGACTTGCAGGTTCAGTGCAGCTTTCCTTTAAGCTACTAGATCAAGTATCTGCTTGGGTGGCCCAGCTCGGGCCAGCAGTAGTTGTCCCTGGTGTGACATAGATCTGCCTGCCTGGGATGAGTTTAAACCTGTTTCGGAGGCTGAGGTAGTCTTCATCTTGCACCCTACCAACTGTATTCTGGACTCAGGTCCTTTTTTTCAGCTGTGGCGAGTTCCTGGGTCCAGTGTTCACAGAGATCGTTAATGGGCCCCTTAGGAAGGGTGTCTTCCCTACCACCTTTAAAAAAGGCAGTGGTTGGTTCCTGTTCATTGCCTACATCTCTGACATAAGGAAGGGTATCAGGAGCGAGATGAGTCTCTTTGTGGATTACTCAAAACTGGGGACAGTGGGTAGATGGGGAGGGTGGCCCTACAGGGGGACCTGGAGGCTCTGGAAAGGTGGTCTAGAAAGTGGAAGCTGAGGTTTAATGCAGAGAAATGCAAGGTACTGCATATGGAAGCCAGAAACCCGCGCCAAGTGTACACCGGGGAATGCTACAAGTCTCAGTGGCTCAGAGGGACCTGGGGGGTGGTGGATGTCAAGATGAACAACTCTGAGACTTGTAGGAGGACAGCAGCCAAAGCCAACAGGATGCTGGGATACATCGCTAGGGGGATCACGTCCAGAAGGAGGGAAGTGATACTCCCTCTGTATAACTGCTTGGTGAGGCCACACCTCGAGTACTGCGTGCAGATTTGGATTCCACACTTAAAGAGGGACATTGAACTCCTGGAGAGGGTCCAGAGGAGGGCAACCAAAATGATTTGGGGCCTGGGGGACAGGCCCTATGGGGAGAGGCTCGAAGAGCTAAATATGTGCACATTGGAAGAGAGAAGGGACCGGGGGGACATGATAGAGGTCTTCAGGTACATGAAGGGGTTAGATAGGGAAGGAGCAGTTAGGGTGCTCCAAGGAAGGGGGGCAACTAGAGGCATGGTTTGAAGCTGGAGGGGAGATTCAGGGGAGAAAGGAGGAGGTGCTACTTCACTGAGAGGGTAGTGGAGCCATGGAATGTGCTGCCTAGGGGCTGGTGGAGGCAGAGATGGTAGAGGGGTTCAAGAGGGGGTGGGACAAGTACAGGGGAAGGATTCTGGAAGCAAAGTCCTGTGCAGCAAGAATATCCAGAACTGGGAAGGGAGAAGCCAGTGAGGGTGAGGGGGGGGGCAGTGAGGTCAGTTCCCAGGGTGGGGACTGAACAAACGAGCAGACACGAAAGACCGTTAGGCCTATTCTGCTGGTATTTTAGTATGTTAGTATGTTAGACCCCTTCTGAAGAAACCATCACTGGACCCTGATGTTCTTGTGAATTATAGACCTGTCTCTAACCTCCCCTTTCTGTGGAACGTTATCGAGAAGGTGGTGGTGGAGCAGCTGTTGGATCACCTGGAATCTTTTTCCATCTGTGAACCTCTCCTGTCAGGCTTACAGTCCCAACATAGCACTGAGACTGCATTCATTAGCGTAACTCATGACCTCTTCCCAGTGAGGGATCGAGGGCAACGTTCCGTTCTGGTGCTCTTGGAAATGTCTTCAACATTTGACACAGTTGACCATGGAGTGCTTCTGGATTGCTTGCGGGACTATGTGGGTCTTTCTGGCGCAGTTTTATGCTTGCCTGAATCCTGCTTATTCGGGAGGACACAACAGATTGCCTTGGGGGGTCTATATGCTCTCCTGCGGAGTCCAGCAAGGCTCAGTCCTGGCCCCCATTTTGTGTTCTGTGTACATGCTGCCACTGGAGGAGATTATCAGATGGTACAAAGTTGGGTTTCACTGCTTTGCAGATGACACCCAGTTGTACATCTCTTGTTCCTCTGATGATGACATTGCAGCCTCAGTGCTGAGTCTGAGCTTGGCTGAGATTAACGACTGAATGGCCCTGAATTGGTTTTGTCTTAACCTGGGCAAGATGGAGGTCATGGTGACAGAGCTGGGTCATCGAGGCATTGCTGCTGGGGATGGTATGGCTCTCCCATTGTTGGGAGGCTGACCTCTCTTGGCAACTGATAGGGTAAAGAACCTTGGTGCCACTTTGGACAGCAGATTGAAGTTTGAACAGCAGGTATCATCTGTTGTCCGATCTGGCTTTTATCCTCTTTGGAATATCACCAGGATCAAGCCATTTCTTGCTTCTGATGACCTAGCAACGACCGTCCATGCTTTCATCACTTCAGGGTTTGATTATTGTAATGCTGTGTACCTAGGGGAATCTGATGTGACGCCTGCAGCTAGTCCTGAATGCTGCAGCCCAGATGATTTTTGAACACTTCACGGAGTGAACATATCACATCGGTTCTTTATGCGCTACACTGGTTGCTGGTGAGATGGTGCATCACCTTCAAGGTCTGCTTGTTGACTTACAAGGCCCTATGCATTCTGGGTCCTGACTACTTAAAAGAGCTCCTGTGTTCCTACCACCCAGTGTGCCCCTCCACCCCACTGATGCAGGCCTGCTCGTTGTCGCCCCGTCTAGACTGAAACTATCTGAGGACAGAGCTTTCAGAGTGGTGGCTCCACTGCTCTGGAACACATTACATTTGAATATCCGAATGCCCAACATTTTTCTTTTTGTACACTGTATTTATGCTCCTGTCTTACCTTACTTACGTTCCAAAGTGGACACTCGTGCGGCTTTCTCCCAGCCGCCTGAAACCTACAGCTCCCCGCCTCTCAGGCTGGACTCATCTCTGCCTCTCCTGGCCACACCACCCCTCCGGCTCTGAGTCCCCCGGGACAGGACCGCTAAACTCCTCCTGGCAGTCTGTGTACAATTAAGTAAAGCGACCAGGGATTTGGAGGGAGAACTAAAACCGGGGACTGGGAAGCCCGGCATTGGGCGTGGGGCCAACCACTGGTCCCACCCTCACCTACCAGCAGTCGGGGTTTTTTACTTATGTTACTCCCTTCTGGTCATGCAATGGCGACAGCGTGTGGAGGGCAAGCTCCCATCCCCTCCAACAGTCGAGTGCCATCACCATCCCCATTGGCTGCCCCAGTATGGTGTGTGGTGCCCCCAGCTGCCACTACAGGCTGCAACCATACGGGGAATCCCCTCGACTCCACTCCAGGGGAGGAGCGCAGTCCTCTGGATGATCAATCCTCTCGTCCCTCTGCTGACCCCTGGCGGCCTGAGTCTGCTCTCGAACTCGGGTTGCTGGCGTGTCACGAGGTGTGGCATCCAGCGCCTCAGCGCCAGTGGGCCAGCCCGAATGGCCAACTTGGTGGAAGCCTTCAAAGCCACTCTGAAAACATATTTATTTCGGAAAGCCCTTCCTGATTAAGTACTGCCTGTATTTAAAACAATGCCCAGAGCCTTTTGGAGTGGACTATTTGTAAATAAACTTTGCCTTGCCTTGTTTAATTCTGTGCATGTCAAGAGTCTTTCTTTTTTTACCTATGGACCAGTAAACGCATTTGTAGTACTACTGTTTTTTTGTTCGGTACTGGTCGTGGACAACGAGAATAATTTTCAGCTTATTAACATTTGTTAAGGGGAAAATTCTCAGTATTTGGTAGTCTTCCTTTCATGATAAAACAGCCTGGATCCTTGTGTTGCGGTGTCGGGCTTACGGTGAAAGGGGCAGATGAGTAGAAATGTTTTCAGCTGCAAGAGTTGGGAATATGCACTGTACTCTCAGACTTGGAAAACCTTCTCTGGCAGCAATCATTTCCATATTTTGTAAGCGTATAATCTGTTTCAGGATAAGCAAATAGTTTGGCCCATGCACCCACTGCTTGCTTCCAAGTGTTCCAGTAACATAGAAACTCCCCTTCCAGATGGGTTTAGGGTCTGGATCTCAGCCTGCCTGTACAAAGTGTGGGTGAAAGTTCTCTCTCATGTTTTAGTGGTTCATTTATTCAGTATACTTGTTTGTCCTCTGAAAAGGCGGTACCTTTGGACATGAATATCGAAAGGGAAGGTCCCCTCAATGTATTTTCTGTATACCTCTGTAGTTTGTAGGCATGAACAATGATTCCCTCTCTTGCATTGCCCTAATGTACATCCTAATTTAAATATAAATGAGCTTGATTCACTCTGTTTAACCCTGGTGTGAAAACCTGTTTGTCGCCATTGCAAAGGTCATGGCCCCACTTATGCAAGGCATCATGGGAGTTAATAATGCTTACCTGCACAAGCCAGCAAAAGTTGTACTCTCATTCAGTTATGTTACGTGTCTTGTGAAGTACCTGTATTCTCTAAAAAATATTTTTTTCTAACTCCGATACACTTTAAACTACAGAAAACAGCAGGGCGCTTAGTGTGTCTTGAAAAGTTTCATGGCCGGCATAAGACAAGAACATAGGGACCCGAGAGGACAGCAACATCACTAACCAATGCAGTTTATGACATGGGTTGTGAGGAGTGTGCAACCCGACTGGTGTACCATCAGTGAGTAGCCATGGTTTCAGAAGCCTATTTAATCCATGGAATCCAGAGAATGCTCTGTGAACCAGCGTAGAGTTCAGGTGTGCAGAGCAATGGGGGAGCTACCCAGAACCATACCAGCGAAACCAAATGAGCTGTGCACTCCAGTGTGTTGCCTTATTATTCAGTGGTAATCCGTGACCATCAGAATCAATAAATTCATCCACGCAGCTGACCATTCACCTAAGAAGCCACTACTGATGATATTGATGCAAAAGATGAGGTTTATTTGTGGTCAAAATGCAAGACAAGACAGTGGGCATTGCAATAGCCCTGCCTTGGTGCTTCGGGTTCAACAACCCTTCCTCAGGATGCGTGGCTAACAGGGAAAACGTTGCCACTTAAATATATAGACATCTGAAAGAAAGTACCTGTAGTTCCTTAAGTCTAATACAATCACATGATATTTACAACTAATGCATTTGTGCTCGTCACAAAAAAAGGCAGAAAACTTGTAAATAAATGGCTGATTCAGCTGTTGGATCCTGTCATTTCTAATTTCAACATATTAATAGTGGAGATCAGTGAACAATTCTTTATTTTTATTCATATGTTTCATTTTTATTAGCCTGCATTATAAAGAGTCTCCAAAAGAGGTCAGAACCTCAGTTTTTAGAGGAAAGATATACTAACATACTAAAATGCCAGCAGAATAGTTCTAACGGTCTCTCGAGTCTGCTCGACTTTCAGCATCCGCACTGAGGGTCGATTTTGGTCCCCCCTCACTGGGCCTGGTCAGATTTACTTCCCCCTGTAACTGTCCCATCCCCACTTAAACCTGTCCACAGTCTCAACCTCTACCAGCTCCCTGGCAGTGCATTCCATGACTCCATCACCCTTTCAGTGAAATAACATCTCCTCCTCTCCCCTCTGAGCCTACCCACTTCCAGCTTACACCCGTGACCTCTTGTTGCCTCACCCTCTTTCCTTTGGAGCACCCTGACTGGGCCTCGTTTATTAATCCCTTTCATGTACTTAAAGACCTATATCATGTCTCCCCATCCCTCCTCTCCTCCAGGGTGTACATTTTGAGCTCCTTGAGCCTCTCCTGCAGCCCCCAGATCATTTTGGTTGCCCTCCATTGGACCCTCTCTAGGAGTGTAAAGTCCCTTCTAGGAGCGTGGATATCTTGTTCATCCACACTCTTTGGCATGTCCCTTTCCCCTTTAAATCTTGCTAGAAGTCTTCAAGCTGGCTCCTCCCACCCACCCGGGTGGTATATACCTCGGCTACACCTCATGACGCCAGATCTTCCTTTCCGCTGGAAGATTCAGGTTCCCTCATGCTACTTCTGCAGTACCGTAGGCCCTGGATTTGAATCAACTGTTTTCGCTGCATTTGCTTTCTTTGAAACTCATAAGAGTTTACAATTCTGATCAGAGCGCATCGGACATGGAGGACAAGTTGTCCCCTGGGTTTCACCAGTGTCCTTGTGGACAAAAAATGTTGCACACCGATCCCTACCTCTCGTGCGTTTATTGCTTTGGTGTCATGCATGACACCACCTCTTGCACCATTTGTCTGGCCTTCCATCCCAACGTCCTGGACGACCGCAAGGCGCGCCTAAAGCTAGGGAGACTGGAGCTTCGCAATCCACTGGTGAAATCGAAGGAGGCCAGGTGGAAGGTTTCCGTGGCCACGGGATCCGCCGATCAGCTTGAACAGATGGCGGCTTTCGAAGAGAAAGCTGCTCAAGCTTCGGCCAGCTGAAGTTTTTTCGTGCTGCTTAACCTGGGCTCCACTTTCACTGGGTCCTTTTGGGAGCTTTGCCAGTCTCTCCCTACCAAGGGTGAGGTGCCTTCAGGCTCGCACTCCTCCCGCCCTAAGAAAAGGGACAAGGACCCTAAATCTTCTACCCGAAGAAGACATTCCTGGGACCGAGAGCGGTCTGATTCTCAGGACCTGGCAGTCTTGACCTCGGTTGAGATCGCTTCCTCAGCCGCTGGCTTCTTGGACCTTCCGTCAGGCCAAGGAGCCGAGGATACGGCAGAACCGGCCGAGATTTCTTTCGACCCAATCGAGCCGTTGTCGCAGACTCCTTGGAGAGGACACCCATCCTTTCCTTCCCCGATGAGGAAACCTGTCCTTTGGGTATCCCAATCGAGGGACAGGAGCCGGAACCTCTGTTTTCACCAAATCCGGCCTCCCCTGCTCGACAGAGCCGACACCGTTGGTCTCGATCGAGGACTAGGACCCCGTCGGTTGAATAACCAAGAAAGGGTCACAAACACTCCCGGAAGAGGCGCCGCCACCGATCCTCATCCTCCTCGGACGAGGAGAGACTTGGACGGAAGCTCCGTTGACGTTATGAGAACCTCATGTGGCAACAGCTAGTTCTGACTGGTCAAAAGCCGGCTTCACCAGCCATTACTTGGCCCCAGCCTCTTAGACCGATGCCGACTCCTCCGGCACCAAAGACTCCGGTTCTTCCTCCGGTAGGACTGGCATGCATTCCAGTTCAGCCTGTTCCGGTCTCCCCACCAATTTTGGTGAAGCCACCGCCTAAGCAGCCTCAGGGAAGGGCTCCTTCGAAGGAGGATCGAACAGATATGGGCCTGCGCCGTCGTCTGTCCATCACTGTTGTCCCCGATCACCCTCGGCTTATTGAAGGGGACATAGGCGGGAGACCAATGTATCCTGACTCCTCGGACTCTGATACCACTGGTTTTAACTCACACCCTGATGATGAGTTGTCAGTGACAGGCCTGGAGGAAGGTCCTTCCTCTTTCCAGTGCATCCTTTGACTTATTTCAGAGTCCACCGGTATGCCCTTGGAGCCTATTCAAAAGAAGGCGGAATATCTTCTCACGGATATCCTTAAGAGGGGGGATACTGCAACGGAGGCCTTTACCAGTGGCCGAAGCCATTGTTGGCCCAGCCCTTGAGCTATAGCAGCACCCTGCCCCTTGTCCAGCTCAGTCTGCCCGCATGGCTCGCAAGTACACTGTACCCATGGGGTCCTTGGCGGGCTTCACTGAGCATCCCTCGGCTGAGAGCCTTGTGACTGCCTCAGTGTTTAGATGCACTGGTAGCTCAGCGGATACTGACCGCCCTCCGGACAAGGAGTCCAAAAATATGGATCATTCTGCCCAGAAGGTATATGTGGCCTCATCCTTGGGCCTTCGTCAGGCCAGCTCGGCAGTGATCATGGCACACTTCTCTCATGCCCTCTTGGGGTCGCTAGATGAAGTCCCCCCTCATCTCCCAGCGGACATGCAGACCACGGTTAAGCAAGTCCTTGACCAGGGCAGTGCTGTTGCAAAACAGCAGCTCCAGACGGCTTTGGACATTGGAGATTCCTGTGCCCGTTCACTAGCAGCCGCAGTGGCCACTCACTGCAGGGCTTGGCTGAGATTATCCTCTTTTCCGGCGGATACTCAGCACAAGTTAGCTGACATGCCCTTCCTTGTCACTGACCTCTTCAGTCTGGGAGTGGCAGGTCACCTCCAGCGCATACAGCAGTTCAGTGCCACCTTGGATACCACTTCTGCAAAGGGTTCTTTGGGCAAGAACCAGCAGAAGCGCAAGAAGAAGCCTTTTCGGCACTCTTCTCCTGCGGTTAGACAGCCCCCCTTCCAGGGAGGTCCGCAGCAACAGCAGGCTCAAGCTTGGTGCTCTAGGCCCAAGCAGGGTCCCCAACAGCCCCACAAAGGAGGTTGAGGTGCCAGTCCAGGAGCCTCCTCCTCCTCCTCCTCCTCTAAGCCTGCACAGTGACTGGTCAGGGTGGCCACCCCTACTCCCGTCACGCCAGTTCTGGGTCCTCCCATGGGGGGCCGACTCCGACACTTTCTTTCCGCCTGGTCCGGTATCACTTCGGACAAGTGGGTCCCGGAAGTGGTTGGTCAGGGACTGCCTCTAGAGTTCGAACAGTACCCTCCTTGCCGAGCCTGTGCCCCACGGGAGGAAAGGATCTCAGTTGGCACTCAGTCGGCCCTTCGGGACGAAATTGCTCAGCTCCTCCGTGAGGAGGCGGTAGCTCCAGTGCTGGATCCTCCTACAGACCCAGGCTTCGTGTCCAGGTACTTCCTGGTGCCCAAGCAGACGGGGGGGTTGGCGCCCTATTCTAGATTTCCACAACCTGAATCAATATCTCAGGTCTCTCACCTTCTGGATGGTAAGTCTGAACCAGATCATACCATCTCTGGAGCAAAACTTGCGGTTCTGTTCACTGGATCTACAGGACATAGAAACATAGATTTGACGGCAGATGAGGACCGCTTGGCCCACCTAGTCTGCCCATTTTCCTACCTAACAGATAAGCTGCATATCCTAGTTAACCAACAGCTTACTTCCTCCAACCCCCCACTAGGACTGCCTTATGCCTGTCCCATGCATTCTTGAAGTCCCCCACTGTTCTTGACTCCACGACCTCCTCAGGGAGGCTGTTCCATGCATCCACAACCCTCTCAGTGAAAAAATAGTTCCTCACATTGCCTCTGAGCTGTCCCCCCTCTATCTTCAAATTGTGCCCCCTTGTTCTTGCACATCACTTTTTCTGGAAGATGCTACCCTCTTGAACTTTGTTAATTCCCTTGAGGTACTTGAAAGTTTCTATCATGTCCCCTCTCTCCCTTCTTTCCTCAAGGGTATACATATTAAGCTCCTTTAGTCTTTCTTCAGTATGTCTTCTGGTGCAGACCCTGCACCATTTTGTTACCCTCCTCTGGACAGCCTCCACTCTGTCTATGTCTTTGCAGAGATGGGGTCTCCAGAAATGCACACAGTACTCAGATGGCGTCTCACCAACTGTCTGTACAGAGGGATAACAACTTCCTGTTTTCTACTATTGATGCCTCTTCCTATGCATCCCAGTATCCCCCCAGCCTTCCTTACTGCCTTCTCACATTGCTTGCCCACCTTTAGGTCATCTGATATAATTACCCCCAGGTCCCTTTCTGTTTTTACTGTTGTCAGTATCTCACCCCCCATTGTGTACTCTTCCCCTGGGTTTTTGTTTCCCATGTGCATTACCTTGCACTTCTTTGCATTGAATCTGAGCTGCCATACATTTGACCATTCCTCTAACCTTGCCAAGTCCCTTCTCATCCTTTCCACTCCATCTTGTGTATCAACCCTGTTGCAGATCTTTGTGTCATCTGCAAAGAGACATACTTTTCCTTCCAGTTCCTCTGCAATGTTACTTATAAAGACATTAAAAAGGACCGGTCCCAGTACTGAACCCTGTGGTACCCCGCTAGTAACCCTCCTTTCTTCACTGTGTACTCCATTTACTACTACCCTTTGCGTCCTGTTGTCTAGCCAATTTTTTATCCAGGCTACCACCTTGGGACCCACTCCAAGGCTGGCTATCTTGTGTATTAATCTTTTGTGTGGGACTGTATCAAATGCCTTGCTAAAATCTAGGTAGGCCATGTCCACAGCCCCTCCCTGGTCTACTACTTTGGTCACCCAGTCAAAGAAATCTATTAGATTCGTCTGACACGACCTTCCCATCATGAATCCATGCTGCCTTGGATCCTGTGCCCCACTGGCCTCCATGTACTCAACAGTTCTTTCCTTCAGAAGTGATTCCATCATTTTCCCTACCACTGAGGTCAAACTAACTGGTCTGTAGTTTCCTGCCTCTGTCCTGCTCCCACTTTTTTGAAGAGGAATCGCATCTGCCCTCCTCCAGTCCTCGGGTACCACCCCATCCTCCCATGATTTGTTGAAGAGAGTAGTCAGCAGTGTCACTAGTTCTACCCTTAGTTCTTTTAGAATTCTTGGGTGAATCCCATCAGGCCCCATTGCTTTGTCCACCTTCAATTTTATTAGTTCTTTCAGAACCCTTTCTTCTGTAAATGGACTGGTATCGACCCCGTCTTCAGAGTGTTTCTCTTGTTTGGTTTAGGTAACTCCCCCTCCTCTTCCTTTGTGAATACTGAGCAGAAATATTCGTTCAGTATCCCTGCTTTTCACTGTCACCTCTACCCACATTCCTCCCCTTTATTAAGCTTCAATATCCCTCCTTTGGTCTTTCTTTGCTCCCTAATGTACCTATAAAGGTCTTATCCTTCTTAACAGAATTGGCTATCCTTTCCTCGGTTTGGGCCTTTGCTATTCTGACTGCCTTCCAGCCTCTTTCTGCTTTAACTGATAAAGTTCTCTGTCCTGCTCCTTCTGTGTTTCCTTATATTTCCTGAATGCTGTCCTTTTCTCCTTAACCTTCCCTGCCACCTTTTTGAGAACCATAGCAGTTTTTCCTTCGTTGTGTTTTATTGATTTGCTTTACACAAGGCTTTGTTGCCTCTGTGATGGCTGTTTTGATCACTCCCCATTGTTCCTCCACCCCTCCTTCTTGCCTGTTTGCTAGTGCTTTTCTGAGGCACTCTCTCATTTTCCCAAAGTCAGCCCTCCTAAAGTCCAGTACTCTTGCTTTTGTATGGCTTGATTGTAGGGCTGTGTTTATCGTGAACCACACTGTTTGGTGGTTGCTTGTTTCCAGATGGCTACCCACTTCTGAATCTGAGATTCTTTCTCCATCCCCATTTGAGAGTACCAGGTCTAAGATTGCTCCCTCCCGAGTGGGTTCCAATACTAGCTGTCTGAGGCATGCCCCCTGTAGGGCATCAAGAATGACCCTGCTCTTGGATGTGCCTGCAGCAAAGGTGCTCCAGTTAGCATCTGGCATATTCAGGTCCCCCATCAACAATATCTCCCCTTTTTCTGCCATTCTAAGAAGCCTTCTATCATTTCCTTGTCCATTCCTTCCCCCTGAGATGGGGGTCTGTATACAACCCCCATGCGGATTGTGGTGCCATTTCCTGTCTCCAGGGTGACCCAAAGTGCCTCATCTGCTCCCTGTTTACTCTTTAGTTCTGTTGCTTTGATCCCTTCCTTTACATAGAGAGCTACTCCTCCTCCTCTTTTACCCTCCCTGTCCCTCCTGTAGATTGTGTATCCTGGTATGTTGACATCCCACTCATGGTTCTCTGTGTACCATGTTTCTGTGACTGCCACAATATCCAGGCAACCCTATTGGACGCGTTCTTTCACATCCCAATCCGTCCGTCCCACCAGTGCTTCCTCCGCTTCAGGGTCGACGGGACAATGTACGAGTTCTGAACCATGCCGTTCGGCCTGTCATCAGCCCCTCGGGTCTTCACCAAATGCATTGCAGTGGTGGCAGCCCATTTACAGCATCAAGGGGTTCGGATATACCCCTACCTCGATGATTGGCTCCTGGCGGGTTCCTCCCTGCAGGAGGTGGAGAGGTCCAGGGACCTGTCCTTCCGAACTTGTTCCCAATTAGGCCTCCTGATCAACGAGGTCAAATCGGAACTCATGCCCTCTCAGGTGATGGGCTTTATCGGGGCAGAGCTCGACTCTCGTCAAGCCAGAGCTCAGCTTCCGGCGGACAGGGTGGAGGTTCTTTCCCCCTTTGCCCAGTCATTTCTAGTTGGGCAATTGCACCCTGCCCAGGACTTCCTGCACCTTCTGGCTTACATGGCGGCATGCACCTCAGTGGTCTGTTGGGCCAGATTGCACATGCGCCCCCTCCAGTGGGAGATGGCCACTCAGTGGACTCAGCGTCAGGGTCTTTTCGACCAGCTGGTCACTGTCACCCAGAAGATGTGAGACGCTCTCCAGTGGTGACCGTCCCAAGTCGTCTGCAGGAAGGGATCCCGTTTGTCTGCCCCAAGCCGACGGTCGTTCTCATGACCAGTGCGCCTCTCATGGGCTGGGGAGCCCACATGAAGGACAACAGAGCCCATGGGTTCTGGACCTCTGAGGAGTCCCGATGCCACATCAACTTGCTGGAGCTCAGAGCAGTCAGACTGGCACTGTCAGCTTTCACTCCTCAGCTCCAGGGTCAAGTGGTTCAAGTCCAGACGGACAATACCACGACCATGTACTATCTCAACAAACAGGGCGGCACGCACTCCTGTCTGCTATGCAAGGAGGCGCTCCAGATCTGGACCCTCGTCAGCCGGTTGGAGGCGGATCTCCTTGCCATCCATGTGGCAGGAGTCTCAAACCAACTGGTGGACGCTCTCAGCCACATAGGCCAGACATCCCACGAGTGGTCTCTCCATCCAGAGGTAGCTTACAGTCTGTTCTCCCGTTGGGGCAAACCATTGGTGGACCTGTTTGCCTCAAGGGAGAACACCAAGCTGAGGCTATACCATGCCCGCCCCCTCAGCAGGGCTCGCTGCAGGGGGATGCCTTCTCGAGGCCCCAGGCCTCCTCTATGCCTTCCGTCCATTTCCATTGATCCACAAGGTGTTACTCAAGGTGAGGAGGGACAAGACGAAGGTGATCCTGGTAGTCCCAGATTGGCCCCGCCAGTTCTGGTATCCAGATCTCCTCAGCCTCAGCTGCAGGGCCTCGGAGCAACTTTGTACACGCCCGGACCTGATATAATTGAACCAGGGGAAGGTATTCCATCCGGACTTTCAGTCCCTGCACCTCACAGCCTGGTACCTGAGCAGCTAGAGTTCCAGGCTCTGGGTCTTTCCGAGGATGTCTACACTGTGGTGGAGGCATCTCGTAAAGAATCAACTAGGAAATGTTATGCCTTCAAATGGAAAAGGTTTTCCATTTGGTGTCAGGGTAAGAGTCTGGACCCCTTATCCTGCTCTGTGGCTAACATTTTAGACTACCTTTGGTCTCTCTCCAAAGGGGGTTTTCAGTCATCGACCCTTAGAGTGCACCTGACAGCCATCTCTGCTTACCGGGCGTGAGCCGGTCAGTCCACATTGGCACAGGAGACAGTGATCGGGCGCTTTTTCAAAGGCCTGGGTCACATATCCCCTCTGGTGCATGAACCTCCACCTCCGTGGGATCTTCTGCTGGTTTTGGCAAAGCTCATGGGCAAGCCATTCGAACCCATGTACAAGTGTGAGCTCTCATACTTGTTGTGGAAGACTGCCTTCCTGGTGGCTATCACGTCAGCCAGAAGGACAGGGGAGCTCCAGGTGCTTTCGGTGGACTCCCCTTATCTGGTCTTTCACAGGGACAAAGTTGTCCTGCGACCCCACCTGAAATTCCTTCCGAAGGTGATGTCAGAGTTTCACCTTAACCAGGTGTTGACTCTGCCGGTATATTACCCTAACTAGACCTCTGATGCCGAGTACAGGCTCCATACCTTGGACCTTAGACATGCTCCCTCCTACTACAAGGAGAGGACTGTGGAAATTCGGGGAGAGGTTTGCCAGCTCTTTGTCACCTACGCTGAAGCAGCTTCTGACAGACCTGCAGCCAAATGGACCATTGCAAGGCGGATTACATCATGCATAGGTCTGTGCTATGAGTTGGTGGGCAAAGAGCCTCCCAGAGGGATAAGAGCTCATTCTACCCGCCATACTGCTGCATCGGTGGCTGCTTCCAGGGACATCCCTGTCCAGGAAACATGTCGGGCTGCTACCTGGAAGTCAGCAAACACCTTCATTACCCATTACCACATCGACCTTGAGTCACGTCGGGATGCTGGGTTTGGGGCCTTGGTTCTCCAATCTCTGTTTCTTAAGTAGTGGGTGTGTGCTTTGCCTCCCTCCTCCCAGAGAACTGCTAGGAGTCTGCCAAAGAATGTGGATGAACAACATATCCACGCTTCTAGAATAACAGGTTACTCACCTGTAGCAGTAGTTCTAGGAGTGGTATATGTTGTTCATCCACATGCACCCACCCGACCTCCCCGGCTTTAGGCGCATCTCCTTGCTTCAAGGGGGCTAAGATCTAGTGTCATGGGGCAGAGCCGAGGTATATACCACCCGGGTGGGTGGGAGGAGTCAGCTTGAAGACTTCCAGCAAGATTTAAAGGGGAAAGGGACATGCCAAAGAGTGTGGATGAACAACATATAACACTTCTAGAACTACTGTTACAGGTGAGTAACCTGTTATTTTTAAATGTGGTCTCCAAAACTGCACACAATACTCGAGGTGTGGTCTAACCAAGCAGTTGTGCAGTGGAAGGATCACTTCCGCCTTTCTGGAGGTAATCCCCCGGGCGATGCACCCCAGCATCCTGTTTGCCCTTGCAGCGACCCTCCTACAGGTCTCCGAGTTGTTCATTTTGACATCTACCACTACCCCCAGGTCCCTCTCACCCTCCATGACTTGAATCATGTCTACTACCAGGGTATACCCCTGGCCTGGATTTCTGACTCCCAGGTGCAGAACCTTGCACTTCCGCACATTGAATTTTAGTTTCCATTTGGCCGACCACCTTTCCAGAGCCTCCAGGTCCTCCTGCAAGGCCACCCTCTGCTCCTCCACCACTGCACCCAGTTTTGAGTCATCTGCAAAGAGACTCATCTCACTCCTGATCCCCCTCCTGATGTCCGAGACATAGCCGTTGAACAGGAGTGGCCCCAGCACTGACCCCTGGGGATCCTCACTAGTAACCCACCTTGGGGATGAGGCTAACCCTCCAACCACCACCTTCTGAGTACGCTCAGAGAGCCAGTTTCCTGTCCATCTTAACAACTGTCTCCCTACACCCATTTCCTTCAGCTTAGCCAGCAGGCCACTGTGGGGTACTAAATCAAACGCCTTGCTAAAGTCCAGAAAGAGGATGTCCACTGGTCTACCCCGGTCCAGGGCCCTCATCACCTAGTCATAGAACTCAACAAGGCTTGTCTGGCAGGCCTTTCCTTGAAAATACCCTCCATCACCTTGCCGACCACCGATGTCAGGCTAACGGGCCTGTAATTTCCCGCCTCCTCTCTTGATCCCCCCCTTGTGGATCGGCACAACATGGGCCACCCTCCAGTCTTGGGGCACCCACCCAGTCCTCAGAGAGATGTTGAAAAGCTGAGTAATATGAGTTACAGAATAGCAGGGTTTAGAAAACAGAAGAATGAGCAAATAAATTATTTAATCCATGGGTGTGCAGAGAGAGTCAGATGCTGGGCTGCCAAGTCTCATTATCTCTAGGCACACCTGACAGAAAGTGGCAGCCATGTACAGTTGCCCGACAGCAAGCGGGAGTGTAGCCCTATGAGCTGAAAGAAACTGTAACATGTACTGAAGGACATTTACCTCGGTCATGGGAGACAGAGAGCAGTACAGTGCCCTGGAGCGTTTGTGAGAGATACAGAGCGAGAGACTGTGTGGCCCCCACCCCCGATGATGTCTGCTCCCCGTCCTCTGCTCACCAAGAGCAGGACATGTGAAGTTGTTAGTTGGTGACAGCACCAAAAGGAATATAGAATACTAAGTCCTCCAGTCATGTGCGGGGGGCGTGAGAGGGAAAGTAGTACATCCCCAGTAGTGTTTGTGTGTGGGGGGGCACCCCCCTGCCTCGATGATGTCCGCTCTCCGTCCTCCCCAGTCACATGTGGTGCTGAGAGAGACAGACAGACAGCACAGAGAGGGAGAGAAACAGGAGCAGTGGAACATGCTCCTGACAGAGACATAGCAGTCAGTGAAAGGGCGTTATTGAGGCAGAGACACTTTATAGTGAGTGGGAGACAGCAGTGTATAGGTAGTGCGGATTTCAGATTGAGACAGCTATGAGGAGAAAGCAACTGCAGTACCCGGTGTGTTGTTAAAGTGCTCTGCTCCAGTACAGAAAGTAATTTATTTTTATTTATTTATTACATACATCGGAAACAACCTTTGAGCAGGATGCTCATTTACAAAGGTTGCATGTCATAGAAAATGAGCAAATGGAGTTTCACTTTACAAAGCCAATGACAATGACAAAAACAATCACAAATATGAGGCAGTAACAATAATCTCCTAGGAGCTGGGGTTACGATCTGGTTATTGTCAAAGAGCGGCCAGGGAAGTAGGCATTGTTAAGCGTACTGTTTCAGTATTAAGGAGGAGAGGGTGGACAGATAGGGGTTCAAATAAGAGTCCTGGAGGAGGAGGTGCGGGTAAGTGCTAGGTAGAGAAAACTGGAGGGTAATGTTCAAGAGAGGGAGGGAGGGGTGAAGGAAGGAAGATGGAATGCTGTAAGGGGTTGTGTTGTCAGGGGGTGAGCGGAGATGTCCTACTAGTGGTATCAGTGGCAGAAGTGCATCGGTGAGAGGCAAGAATAACTGGTGAGTGAGTTGGTCAAGTCACCCTCCTGTAGGCGCAGGTTTCCAGAGGGCAAGGTGTTGTTTCAATTTGAGTTTACAAGTGGGGAGGCTTGGCCCCTGTCTACTATCTTAGTGACACAGTCAAAGAAGTCAATCAGATTTATTTGACACGATCTCCCCCCCATGAACCCATGCCGCCTCTCATGCTGGAGACCATGCTCCTCTAGATTTTCCACCAGTCTTTCCTTTAGTATGGTCTCCATGAGCTTGCCCACAGTTGAGGTCAGACTGACTGGTCTGTAAGTCCCTGGATCATCCTTGGGACCGCTTTTATGGAGGGACACTACATGTGCTGTTCTCCAGTCCTGTGGTACCACGCCTGACTCTAGTGAACTATTAAATAGGTCTGCCAGTGGCCCTGCCAGCTCCTCAGCCAGTTCCTTTAGTACCCTTGGATGTACTGTGTCTGGGCGTGGTGATTTGTCCACTTTTAATGTCAGATGGCACTCTCTCACTCTATCCTCCTCTATCACTACATCTGTGTTCCCCTCCCCCTAGCTCATCTTTTCCCTCCTGAAGGCACTGGTCCATCCTTCTCCCTGGTGAAGACAGAACAGAAGTATTCATTTAGTATCTCTGCTTTCCCCCCATTATCCTCCACCCACTCCACCCCTTTCTTAAGCCTAACAATCCCTTCCTTCTTCTAACTTTTCTCACTTATATAGTGAAAGAAAGCCTTCTCCCCCTTCTTAATTCCTTCAGCTATCTGCAGCTCCTTCTGTGCCTTTGCTTGCCGGACTTCCTTACTTGCCTCACTAGCCAAACTTAGGTAATTTTCCCTATCCACCTCTCTCTTGGTCTTCCTGAATTTTCTATAGGCCAACCTCTTTTCCCTTTCTGCCTAGGCAACCCCAGAACTGAACCAGCTAGGCAGTTTGGCCCTTGTGTTCTTCCCCCTGAGCCTAATGCATTCATCTGTGGCTACCAGTACTCCTTCCGTAATGATGGACCACCTTTAGTCCACCCCCCATACCTGCTCTGATGCCCGCCAGCTAACTACTTAGCACCTCACCCATTTTCCTGAAGTCCGCTCTCCTGAAATCCAAGATTTTGTTCTTAGGTTGCTTTCCCTGCCCATATCCAACTGGAACCACACTATGCAATGGTCACTTCCACTCAGTGGCTCCCTGACCATTATTTCCTGTACGTGCTCCCCATTTGTAAGCACCAGATCAAGAATTGCTTCAGCTCTTGTTGGTTCAGTGACGCCCTGAGTCAAGAACCCACTCTGCAGTCCTTCTAGGATCTCCTGACTCTTAGCACATGTTGTGGATGGTATGGGATGGTTCACCTTGGGCAGGTTGAAGTCCCCCACAATTACCACCTCTCCTTTTCCCACAGCTTCCAATATTGCATAACAAATGTCAGAAATCATCTCAGTACTGTATTTGTGACATTTGTATGAGCATAACAGCACTCACGTATGGATTATTTGTTGGGGACTCTTTTTCCATGTGACAGGATACAGTCAGTTTTTTGGACTTTAAAGAAGGAGAAACCCCCATTATGTTGGTTTCTCCTTGTTTTGCACATAACCCATATTATAAGTGCAATAACCCACTCCAGGGTATGGAGTTATTGGGGATTAATCAACACCCTGGGTGCTGTGAGGACACTTGGCCTGTGGCCTTGTGCCTCACAACACACCCAGAGTGTTGATTAATACCCAGACACACAGGCTTTGATGGCAGATAAGGTCCGCTTGGCCCACTTAGTCTGCCCATTTCCCCTACCTATAGGATAAGCTGCAGATCCTAGTTAACCAACAGCCTACTTCTTCCTACTCCCCCACCAGAATTGCTTTATGTATGTCCCATGCATTCTTGAATTCCCCCACTGTTTTTGACCCCACAACCTCCTCACCCTCTCTGTGAAAAAATACTTCCTCACATTGCCCCTGAGCCGTACCCCCTTTTTTCTTCAGATTGTGTCCCCTTGTTCTTGCACATCTCTTTTTCTGAAATATGCTACGCTCTTGGAGTTTGTTGATTCCCTTGAGGTACTTGAAAGTTTCTATCACGTCCCCCCCCTCCTTTCCTCAAGGGTAATAAGCTCCTTTAGTCTCTCTTTGTATGGCTTCTGTTGCAGACCCTGCACCATTTTAGTTGCCCTCCTCTTGACTGCCTCCATCCTGTCTATGTCCTTGCGGAGATGGAGTCTCCAGAACTGCATGCAGTACTCCAGATGGGGTCTCACCAACTGTCTGTACAGAGGGATAACAACTTCCTGTTTTCTGCTGGTTATGCCTCTCCCTATACATCCCAGTATCCCTCCGGCCATCCTTTCTGCCTTCCCACATTGCTTGCTTACCTTTAGGTCATCTGATATGACTATCCCTAGGTCCCTTTCCATTTGTGTCTTTGTTAATACCTACCTACCCCAATGTGTACTCTTCCCCTGGGTTTTTGTTTCCCAGGTGCATTACTTTGCATTTCTTTGCATTGAATCTAAGCTGCCATATTTTTGACCATTCCTCCAACCTTGACAAATCCCTTCTCATCCTTTCCACCCCCAACTTGTGCATCAACCCTGCTGCAGATCTTTGTGTTGTCTGCAAAGAGGTATACTTTTCCTTCCAGTCCCTCTGCAGTGTCACTTTTAAAGACATTAAAAAGGACCGGACCCAGTACTGAACCCTGCAGTACCCTGCTAGTAACCCCCCTTTCTTTGAAGTGGACTCCGTTTACTATTACCCTCTGTGTCCTGTTGTCCAACCAATTTTTTACCCATGCTACCACCCTGGGACCCACTTCCAGGCTGGCTAATTTGTTTATTAATCTTTTGTGTGGGACTGTGTCAAATGCCTTGCTAAAGTCTAGATAGGCTATGTCCACAGCCCCTCCCTGGTCTGCTACTTGGTCACCCAGTCAAAGAAATCTATTAGATTTGTCTGACATGACCTTCCCGCTGTGAATCCATGCTGCCTTGCATCCTGTGCCCTGCTGGCCTCTAAGTACTCAACAAGTTTTTCTTTCAGAAGTGATCCCATCATTTTCCTTACCACTGAGGTCAAGCTAACAGGTCTGTAGTTTCCTGTCTCTGCTTTGCTCCCACTTTTGTGAATGGAAAACTCATTCGCCCTTCTGTAGTCCTTGGGTACCACACCATCCTCTCATGATTTGTTAAAAAGGGTAGTCAGTGGTGTCACTAGTTCTACCCTTAGTTCTTTTAGAATTCTGGGGTGAATCCTATATGGCCCCATTGCTTTGTCCACCTTTAGTTTCAGGAATTCTCTCAGAACACTTTCTTCTGTGAAAGGACTGGTATAGTCCCCCCTGTCCACAGTGCTTCTATTGATTGGATTAGGTACCTTCCCCGCCTCTTCTTTTGTGAATACTGAGCAGAAGTATTCGTTCAGTATCCCTGCTCTTTCACTGTCCCTCTTTGCTCACCCACCCTCCCCATTATTAAGCCTCACTATCCCTCCCTTGGTCTTTCACTCCCTGATGTACCTATACCCTGTCATGGGTTATTGCTTACATAGCTACTACATGCTTTAGCACTAACACATCATAAAATCCCAATATGCGTTACTTGAGTCAGGTCATGATCTTTGCAATGGACTTAAGCAAGATTTTGCACCAGGTTTAAGTACTTTAATTTACATCTAAATCCTAATGAAATTAGGAGGGTGCAATAGAGGCAGTTTTTGTTCATGCATACAAAGTACACAGATAAACAGAATAAAAGGCTGAGGGAGCTTTCCCCTTTAAGTGATGTTAATAGCTGGCCTGTTGACTGTGCTGTGCTCAAACATCTTCAGTGCTGTGGCAGCGCATTTATTAGTAAGTTGTCCCAAGTTCCTCCAGAGTAGTGCTGTGTGTGTGTGTGTGTTTCTACCTGATACTGTGCCTTCACCCCACAAACGAGAGCAGGAAGTAAGAGCACAAAGAGTTAAAGAGCACTTGCTGACTTCAAGAGGAAATGAAAAGAGGAACCTATCACTCTGTAGGCTGGAAGGCAGAAGGTGTTTTTCTGACCCTTTTGTAGCTGCCAGCATACTGAGAAGTGTCTCAGCTTGTCACAAGATTACAAAGATACCAAGTGCGTTTTGTATTGTTTTAGAAACCCAAACAAGAAATGACCAGACTGTGTAGAAAGCACAGTCATATCAGTGTTGATAAAGCCAAATCCCTAGCTATTTTTCTGAAGTCTGATTACTTGCAGTAGCCCACTTTTTTTTTTTTTTTTTTTTAGGTTGAGTGTGTGTTTTTCAGCTTGTTTGGGCTTCCTCTTCCTGTCGATTGACTTTTGTATCTCAGAGTCGTGTGATTGAATAACAAGTTTGCTAACGTTTTAGTTTGCTGTTGGGGAGAATTGAGTTACCTTTTTCTAGAGCATTTCATGGCTGTTCCTGTAGTGAAATATATAATCAGGAGCAGAAATTTGATGTTAAGGGGTCAGACAGCTCAAATAACAAAATAGCAGAAATGCTTTAGTTTGTACAGCTGTGTGCGTTTTTTATTTTTAAAAAATGTTATATGGATTCCTAAATGAAGAGAAGGGAGGCATTTAGAAAATCTGGGCGGAATTTCTTGAACTTGCTACATCAGCCATCCAGAGGTGGTCAACAGCTACAACAACAGGTACGCAGCTATGACCATGTTGAGATTTTGCAAATATTAATACACTTAAGGAGAACTGTATCTCTAGAAGTTGGCCATCTTACTGTTCTTAACAATCTTCTATGTAAAAGCTAAACCAGATATACTCCGAATTATTATATACCCCAGTTATACAGGGGTCAAAGTTAAGTTTTATAGCCTCTAGCTAACAGGGCTAGAAGCTAGGATAGTCTGCAGCCCAACTGGTGTACTTACAGAAGTGTTACCTCCACCTCTACAGGCCAGCAGGACTGGTGAAATGGAAATATTACTTGCTGGATACAAACTCTCACATCATTGACTAATGGAAGGAGTTAATTTTGAACCCTGTTGTGTTGTCACTTCTACACATTTAAGCTGCATTCTAGGTAGTAAAAATGGTAGTTTGAATTATTATGTGAAAACTATCTTGCATAAAAAGGCATGCAGAATCATTCTCTGAGCCAGATTTTCATAATTTATTTTATTTACTTATTTATTTGGGTTTGGGTAACCGGGTAAACCCACTGAGACCAGAAGTCCCTTTTTCAGGGGCGACCCGGAATTAATTACAGAAAAAAGATACATAATAGCATTATTTACAGTAATTACAATAGTTTCACAGACTTTACATTAGCAACAGTTTACAGGGGTAACAGGTTCGCATTCAGGCTCTTCTATGCAATTCAAGACATTAAGTTGCACACCAGCTAGTAGGGAATAGAGACAACAACAGTAAATGACATCCTTGTTTAGGAGATTCATCAGGGACGAAGGTTGGTTTAGCAGAGTGACTGCAATGGGACCTGGACTACGGAGCTAACGGTTGCTGCCGCAGAGGCCGAGTTCGAGGAGATATACTTTGAGTCCAGTCTTAAACTGGGTAAGGGAGGGTGAGTCAATCAAGCTAGCTGGGAGGGAGTTCCATAGGTAGGAGGCAGCATATTTGAAGGAGCGCTTGCCTTGGTTTGAGCGGATCCGAGGGATGTCCAGGGGGTGATTTGCAGAGGATCGCAGGGTTCGGCATTGTACTTTGTGGGAGAGAAGTCCATTTAGGTGGGAAGGGGGACCAAGGGTAGAAAATTTGAAGGCAAGGCAGGCAGTAGGGTAGGCTAGTTTGTGCCGCAGAGTGGGCCAGTTCAGGTCCTTAAATGCCTCACAGTGATGCCTCCTAGGGGAGGAGTTAGTGGCAAAGCGAGCCACTCGGTTGTAGAGTACGGTAAGTTTGAGTTCCGTCTCCCGGAGGAACTACAATAGAGGAGCCCCATGTAGGATGGTGGGGAGGAGATTGCAGCAGGCAATTGCATGACGTGCAACACAGGAAAGGGAGTTCCCCAGATGGTAGAGGAGGCCAAGCCTTTGGTGGATGGACCGGGTTATAGAGTCGATATGAGGTCTGTAGGTCATCTCTTGGTCAAGATGAACTCTGAGATATTTGAAACTGGTCGAGACCTCAACTCTTTTTCCTTGGATTGTGCTGATCTGAAGCAGCTCACTTCTATCAGAGCCCAGATGCCTTGAACCAAACAGTATGGCTTTGGTTTTTTCTTCATTGAGCTTCAGGGAGTTTGAGGAGAACCAGGCCTCAAGAGTTGAGAGACTGTCCTGCAGTTTAGTGGAGATGACACTAGGTTGTGGGTCACTGCAGTATATGACAGTGTCATCCGCATAGAGGATGAGTTTGCTAAGTGTGCAGTTGGCCTCAATATTATTGAGGAAGAGTAAAAAAAGCAGGGGGCCCAGGATAGAGCCCTGGGGTACCCCAGTGGTAACAGGTCTTAGTCCATACTGGGTACCCCTCCAGCGGACTTTCTGGGTACGGTCATTCAGGTAGCTCTCGAACCATGAAAGTGAGTGGTCATCCAGTCCTAGGAGTCAGAGTTTGGAGAGAAGGAGATTATGGTCGACCAGGTCAAAGGCCTTGGATATGTCAATGAAGAGGGAGCCTTGGTCCATGGCAGCAAGGATGTCCGCTGTGAGCTGGATGAGCATGGTGTCAGTACCATGGCCGTTCCTGAAACCATGCTGCACATCAGCCATGAGAAGGTGTTGCTCTAGGTAGTCCTGTAGCTGGTTAGAAACTAGTCATTCCTGTATTTTCCCAAGAGGGCTGAGAAGGGAGATGGGTCTGTAATTTCCCAGTTTGTGTCGGGACCCACTTTTGTGGATGGGGACGATGGTCGCTACTTTCCACATTGAAGGGACTATTCCTTCAAGAAGCGACCTATTTATGAGGAGTGTGATAGGAAGGGTGATAGCCGGGGCAGCAGCCCTCAGCAGGCGAGGTTCAAGCTGGTCATGGCCCTGGGAGGAAGTAGGGTTAATTTTACATAGGAGAGGTAGCACCTCAGCCTGATTGACCAGCTTCAGGTGGAATTGAGGCCTAGGATGCGCCCATAAAAACTCTCTTAACTCAGAATTAGAGAGATCCGTACGAAATCCCGACACTTGGATGCCTGACATGAAAATGCCTGACTTCAATTTCCCGTCCGGTACTCGAGCCCGTCATAAATTTTGCAGACACACAAAATCCCGACATTAAAGTGCCTGCTGCAAAACCTCTATAAATATGTCAAACCTCTATATAAACTACTTCGCATTTCCCATTTCTCAAGCGTTTGCAAATATTTTAACTGCTCCACAAACCTTTTGTTTGCCACATTCAAAGCACATAGGTAACAGCTTTCATTCTGTGACACAGAGCACAAGCATATACTTGTAGCAGCCCATTATAAACACAACCAATCTTTGTGGGGTGAGGAATAGATTGTACCCCACCAGCCAAACCAAAGAAGTCATCCCAGATGCCTTTAATAGGAGGTGGAGCTGGAGTCCAACGTATGAGAATATTAGGTGTTGTAATCAAGCTAATCAGACTTTAGGTTTATCTCCACCCCAAAGAAAGTGTCTAAGAAGTTTATCAAGAGACTTTCAAACATTTTCCAGAACACGCAGAGCCAAATGCCGAAGCAGGTATAATATTCTAGGGAGGACCATCATTTGTATAGTATGCGATTTTCTCCATAAAGACAAATGGAGATGTGCCCACCGGTTGAAATGAGCCTTCTCCGTGTCCAGTGCAATAGCTGCTACTGACTCCGGAGAAGACTCGGCAAACCATAATAAATTAATCAGTCACTTTATAAGCCAAAAGATGGCCCACCTTCCCTTCACCTTCCCAGAAAAGCTTGTTGTACTCTAGATAAGGCAAATTTGACTTTTAGCGAGTTAAAAATGTTTAGGTGGTATTGGGTGTTCCTCATCAGTTGTAATAACACTAGTAAGTGGTCCCCATTTCTTGTTGCACAGCTAGTCTTGGCATCATTATTCTGGTATCTTTCTGATACCAGAGTAAAGTAGGTTATTTACAAACACAGGCACTACAGGCAGGCTTTAGATGGCAGCAAGCAACATGCATTTTTTTTTTTTACAGTATTTTGTGTGTCGGCAAATCAAACCTGACGGTAAAATGAAAGTTGGTATTTAGGCGTCGGGAATATAGTTGTTGGGATATCGTACTAGACCCGAATTAGACATATTCACATTCCAAATGTTTTGCAAGCCCACCAGACAATCAGCACCATTAGTGTTCCAAATACCTGCAACCTGGGTTAATGTCATCAGCTGGGAGTGTTGTGTAGCTGAGTTAGTGCTCTTGGAAGTGAGATGCATGCTTGGAAGGAGGGTGGGTGGGTTTGCACACACACATATATATGTGTGTTTTTGTATATATCATTGCAAAAAACTAGAGTGTGTGTGTGCCTTTGCAAAAAAAAACTACATTAATGCAGATAATTAGAGTGGTAGAATGCAAAGCACACAAAGAAGAGAAATGAAAACCATTAGTGATTTGGGTCTCCAGAGTATTGGCAAATCAGTGGTGGGGTCTTACTTGGAGTTCTCAACCCTAATTCCCACCTCATTCCGTGATCAGACAAAGTCAAATGTGATGTCTTCACTCAGTGCCTGTACAGCCCTGCATGAAGAAAGCTCTGGCATGTTATGTTGACCATACTGTATCACTATGAGGTACTAGGTTGGAGCTGTATCGTGTCCTTTGGACAGTAGGCTGGGGGGTAGGCATTAGGGTTCACAACCCCAAGTAAGACCCCACCACTGATTCACCAGTACTCTGGAGACCCAAATCCCCAATGGTTTTCATTTCCCTTCTTTGTGCACTTTGTGTTCCACACCCCTATCTGCATTAACATAGTTTCTAGGGACGTGGATGTGATGTACTGTCTATACTTCAGGCAGTGTCCTTTCCCTTTAAGGCTTGCTGGAAAGTCTTAAGGCTGGCTCCTTCCTTCCACCCACCTGGGTGGTAACTCCCTCGGCACCACCCCGTGATGCCAGATAGTACTGTTGCGCAAGAACTTACCGTAACAGTAGATCTTCAAGAGTATCCCTTGCAGCAGGTCATAACACATGGGATATCAGCTGAAGGTGTCATTTGCTCTGGGTGACTTCTCAGCAGTCGACCCTGGGACCTCCCCCTAATGTTACTGCGTGGTGTCAGTATTGCACGTATGAAAGGGGGAGGTCCCAGCTACTCATCAGTTCTTTTCAATCCTAGCGACCGAATGAGAAACCATTGAGGGGGGAAATAAGGAAGCAGCTCGTGGAGTCGTAGAAAGATAAGAGCAAGGCATCCGTCTGAAGTAACAGCAAGGGGGAAGGCGGCTGGGGCAGCATGACCTGCTGCAGGATATACTCTCGAAGATCTACTGTTATGGTAAATTCTTAGGCAACCGTACTATCTTCTTCGAGCCACTCTCTTGTAGCAGGTCATAACACATGGGAAGATTCCCAAGCAGTTATTATGCCAAGGGGAGGAGGAAATGAACCATTATGACTGAGGACAGGAGGCCTTGTAGAACGGCCCATCCAAAAGTGGCCTACTTCTTGGAAGCGATGTCTAGACTGTAATGTTTCACAAATATATGTACAGTAGACCATGTGGTGGCTTCACAAATTTCTAAGGTGGAGACACCCCCTGAAAACACACCACAGAGGCAGCCATATCTCTGGTAGAATGGGGTTTCACAACCCCTGTCAGAGGTTTGTCGTATTTTGTATAGATAAATGAAATACAGTTGGCCAACCATGTGGACAAGCACTGCTTCGAAATCCGAAAGCGCTGGTTTCCAGGAATGAAAGAGACAAAAAGTTGCTCAGTTTTTCACAACTGTGAAGTATGGAGAAGATAAATTCTCAGTGTTCTATACACATTGAGAGTATGAAGCAGGTATTTCCGCTGGATTCATAGGCTCCACATAGTACATTGGTATGTGGATAGCCTGATTTACAGTAAATTAAGAAACAACCTTTGCAAAAACAATGGGTTTGTGCATAAAGATACCATATCATTATGAAATTGCTGGTACGGAGGCTTGCACATTAGTGCCTGTAACTCTGAAATGCATTTTCCCAACGTAATAGCAACTAAAAGTATTGTTTTCCAAAAAAGATAACGAGTTCGCTGGATTCAGCTGGCTCAAAAGGACTCTGTCAATTTTTCAAGCACTAAATTCAAATCCCACACAGGGACTGGATCCCGGATAGGGAGCTGAAGGTGCAGAATACCTTTTAAAAAGATTTGAATCAAAGGTAACTGGGACAATGGTTTGTTGTCCACAGGCAAATGAAATGCGTCAATGGCCAAAAGGTGGACTTTTACAGAGGAATATTTCAGTCCACCCTCCGACAGGGAGAGCAAATAGTCTAGGATGCTCTGAGGGGAACAATCATAAGGATCTAAGTCTTGTGTAAATGCCAAATGGAGACGTATTTCCAATTCATTGAATAGGAAGACCATATAGACAGTTTCCCGGCAGCCCAGAGGACTTCCGCCACCTTTGGGGACACCCTGAAGTGTGAGAGGACTATGTCCTTAGGAGCCAGGCATGCAGATGGAGGGAGTGAAGCTCCAGGTGTAGCAGGGAGACTTGTACCTGGGACAGCAGAGCCCGGCAAATCTGCAGAGGTATGGGATCCGGGCCCAACAGCAGTAGAAGCAGAGGGAACCAAATCTGTGTTGGCCAGAACGGTGCTATGAGAATCAGAGATGCCTCATCCCGGACCAGTTTGTTCAGTACTCTCTGAACGAGTGGAAAGGGTGGAAAGGCATAAAGAAATCTTCCTGCACAGGAAAGATAACATGTCCCGCCACACAGTTCCAGGTCCTTGCTTGAGAGGGCAATGAAGAAGCAGTTTTGCGTAGAGATAAATAGGTCCAGCTCTGGTTGGTCCTATTGGTGGAAGACGTCATTTAGGACATCTGGTAGAATTTCCCACTCATGGGCCAGGGCAGTGAATCTGCTCAGGGCATCCATCAGGGTATTGGACATGCCTGGGATGTGGACTGCCAGAAGATGGATACTTTCCTGGATCGCCCAATACCAGACACTCGTTGATTCCCCGCAGAGAGAATATGAATGGGTGCCTCCCTGCTTGTTTAGGTAGTGAACTACCACAGAATTGTCTGAATGCACCTGAAGGCAACCTGGGGGAAGCAGAGTCTCGAAGGCCTGTAAAGCATAGAGGACTTCCCTCATCTCCAAGACAGTGTCCAGGATCCTTGGGATCAGACATGTAGGAGATGAGCTCCCCACCCTGTCAAGAAGGTGTCTGTAGTCAAAATGAGACATGGGACAGGAGAACGAAATGGCATGCCTTGCAGTAAGTTGTCTGTGGACTTCCAAGACATCAGGACTGGGGCATCAAAATCATCCTCCCAGTGGTCCCATTGAACTCTCAGGGACCATTGAAGGACCATTGGAATCGTGGACACCAAATAACCCAGGAGCCGCAGGTAGTCTCGTGCCAAGACCAATCTGTTGAACCCTAGTCTGCGTGCCAAAGCAATCCAGGTGTCTGCCCGAGCCTGGGGCAGAAATGCCATCCCCAGTGAGGTGTGTAACATGGCTCCGACGTAAAGGAGGTGTTGCGCGGGGTCCATCTTGGATTTCAGAAAGTTTACAGCAATCACCACCCTGGCAAACAACTGAAAGGTTCGAGAAAGCGTGAACAGCAGCCGGTGGTGGAAAGATGCTTTCAAGAGCCAGTCATCCAGATAAGAAAAGACATATAGGCTTTCCCTGCAGAGGGCCACTGTGACTGCTGCTAGGCATTTTGTGAACACTCTCTCTGGGCCAAGGAAAAGCTGAATGGGAGGGCTCTGAACTGATAATGATGACCCTGGAACAAGAAATGGAGAAACCGTCTGTGAGCAGGGTACATCTGGATATGGAGATACGCGTCCTTCATATCGAGAGAGCAGAGGCAGTCTCCTGTGTTCAACAAGGGGAGAAGTGTTGGGAGAGACACCACCCTGAACTTTTGGTATTTGATACAGAGGTTGAGACACCTCGGATCCAAAATGAGGTGCAAGTCCCCTGTCCATTTGGGAACCAGGAAGAAATGGGAGTAAAATCCCGCACCCTTCTGTGGAAGTGAAACTGGTTTGATGGCATGTTTTGTGAGCAAAGCATCAATTTCATTCTGTAAGACCAATGCTTGGTCTGGGGGTTAATGAGAGACCCTTGGTGGCGGATCAGGGGGTATCTCTGTAAACTCCAGTGGGTGTCCTGATTAGATCAGTTGCAGGAGCCACAGGTTAGAGGAGATGGCTTGCCACCCTTGTAGATGCAGGGAAAACTTGCCCCTGACAGCCGTGGGAAGGGTCTGTGATCCTACCACCGAAGGAAGACCTTCAGGCCAAAGGCTGGCCCTGCTGGGGAGCAGCAGGAACATAATGGGATGGTTTCAGAGCATTTCGAGGACCAGGCAATATCAACTGAGGCTTATGCTTTTTGGCAGGTGGTCTTTGAGTGTTGGGATGCGACCTGTAGGGGTGGCCTCTAGTGGACCCCCTGTAGGCCGGTTTTGCTTTTGGACAATACAGGGTACAGACCGATTGAAGGGTACGACCTGAATCCTGGAAATCCTTCAACATTTCTTGGGTCTGTAGACCAAAAATCTGATACCCTTAAAAGGAGCATTAAGGATTGATTGTTGCATGTCCTATTAAACTCCCGACACTCTTAACCAGGCGTGACATCTCAGACATACTCCTGCAGAGGTTGTACAGGCTGCAGTGTCAGCGGCATCATAAGTGGCCCTGAGCAGGTGGTGGCAAACAGCCGTAGAAGTAGACATCTTGGCTGTTGGATCCTCCTGGGTAGAACCCGCAGGGAGGGATTGGACCATTTCTTGGGAGGCTTTTAGGATTTTCTCCTGATATTTCAGGAAGGTAACCCATGTAATTGAGTATACGGAGAGACATAGTAGCTGAGACGTAAACTCGTTTACCTATAACATACAATTTCTTGGATTCCTTATTCAGGGGCTGAGCACTCAGGTGTTGAGGTCAAGAGGACCTATCTTGAGCGGCATTGATCACCACAGAATCCGCCTGAGGTGGAGATATAAAGTAGGGGTGGTCAACCGGGGCTTTATAAAGCCTATCAGCCTTACGAGGATTGGAGGGAATTTTAAAGGGCTGCTTCCAAGCAGCCCAAATAGCCTCTTCAAAGGCATCCACCAAAGGGGGGACGACCAGAGTGGGGCATTCCAGTACACCCAAATACCGAGCCAACTTCTTTCTTTCTTGAAGCATCTTACTTAGTACCCTGGAACCCAAATGTTTTCTGGAGATGAGGCATAATGTCCGAAAACATGGGATCATCAGGTAGAGAACATGGTAGTTTAGGGGTAGTAAGTAAGTAAGTAAAATTTTATTTCTTAAGCGCTTTTCAAAAACCAAAGGGTCACCCTGCACTGACGAGGCAGCTGAGGAGGACTGTGGGGACTCCTCTAGGTCCATACCTTTGTCTACATCCAGATCAGTCAAATCCCAGTCCTGCATGAAAGGGTCATCCATGTCAACCTCCGGAGTAAGAAATTACGGGGAGATGGGGGAAGAGCTGACCATCCTTTGGGTCGAAGAAGGCTGAGAGGGAGCAGAGACTGGAGCCACCCCCTCAAGAGGTCTTCATAAGGTTCAGGATAGTATTTACTAGGACAGGGACATCGATCATGGCTATCTGCCCAGCAGAAGTAGCCGGGGTACAATGGACTGAATGAATAGGAACCGCTGATGGGATTAAAAACGGCAGTGGAACAAAGCGAGTAGCTGTCGACGTGGGGTGTATAAGACCCCAGGATCACTGACGAGGGCACTAGCATAGAGCCCTGTGAGTTAAGGTCGGTCGTCGACGAGAGAATCGTCGACGAGCCAAAAGCCATTGTTGACGGATGATGGCTAGAAACCATAGACTGGGGAGGCAGCACTGGAAGCTGCAAAGTCACCCCGGAACCCACCATCGACAGAGGAGCCATCGATAAGGGAAGAGAGGAACCCATAATCGTCAACGATGTAGAAGACAATTTTATAGTGCCACTTTTCTCAGTACTTACCTTTTTTGTAGTGATGGGGGTACTCTTCGTCGATAACAAGGGCGTGGCAGAAATGTGCTTTGTTTTGCTGGCATGTTTCTTACCCAGACCCGTCCCATCGATGAGGGCATCTCACCCGCAGAGTGGTGAAACTCCGAGGAGGTCGTCGAAGACTCACTGGACTTGGAGTGTTCCTGCTGCTCCAGAAGGGTAGCCTTTTGCTCCATGAGGCACTCATGAAGCTGCTGAAGCCTTCATCATTTTGTGGTCTTATTGAACCAGTTACCGAGGATGCAATCCCTGGTGTTGTGCTTAGGACTAAGGCACCGAACACAGATGTCATGGAGGTCCTCTGTAACGATTCTGTGACCACAGGTACACTTTTGGAATAAGGGATCTGAAGACATCAGTACATGAACCCGTTTAGAATAAACATTCGGGTGGTAGAACTCTTCATCGCCATCTGGTAAGCAGAGCTCCAAAGGAGGACTTGTTGCATGCAGATTGCGGTTGAAAAGAACTGAGAAGTAGCTGGGACCTCCCCCTTTTATATGTGCCATACTGACACCACGTGGTAACATTAGGGGGAGGCCCCAGGGTCAGTTGCTGAGAAGTCATCTGGAGGAAATGACGCCTGCTGCTGATATTCCATGTGTTATGACCTGGTACAAGACACTGTCTCGAAGAAGATCTTTGTTTCCGCTGGAAGGAGGTGGTTCCCTCCTTATCACTCTCCACGCTGAGTAGGCCCTTTGCTTCAAAAAATTTTGCATTGCAAATCTATTTTGTCTTCAGGTGATTCCTTCAACTCATTCATGATGGATGACTCAAAGTTGGCACTGGGATTAATAAAATGTGCGTGTGGGCAGAAGATATCCAGGATGGACCCGCAGTCCACATGTGTCTACTGCCTAGGCCATAAACATGATCCACAGGTGTGCGGCCTGTATCGTACCTTGCATCCTACAACATTGGAAGATCCGCACACTCAGCTTCTGCTGGGGTGCCCTGATGAACAGGATCCTCCTGTTAAATCAGAAGATGCCCATTGGGTGGTCTCTGTGGCTGCGGGGTCCACTGAACAGCTTGCGTCATTTGAAGAGGCTGAAGCCATGGCCTCAGAGCATGCCTCTTCAACTTCAGCCTTTTTTCTGGTTCCTTTAGGTGCCTCTTCTCAGGATTTTTTGAGATTTGTGCCATTCCCTTCTCTTCACACCCTTGGGCAGAGCCCTTCGTCATGTACTAAATCAAAATCTAAACCAAGAGACTAAAAAGAAGTCTCTCCATCAATCATGAGATCATGAGCACTCTCGGGTCTCGGATTCCCATGTCTCTACGGAAGCTTCAACTATGGTCAGTCCTTCAGCCCAGACCAGTGGCTCAGTGGTCTCCACGTCAGGCCAGTTCATTGAGACGCCAGTTGACCAACTTGTCAAGATTTTTCTTGAGCCAGTTGACTTGTTGTTGCCATGTGAGGATGATACATCCCTCTCTAGGACTCCAGTCCTGCCTATTACCTCCCAGGGAGCGTCGTACCAGCATGCTGATCTGCTCCCTCCTCCTCAGGGTCCATGAACCCGGAGGATACTCAGCTTTTGCTGGCTTCCTCCGAGACCCGCTATTGGCAGCCCCAGTGGTCAAGGTCGCGGTCCCAATTCTGAAGTCCTGATGAGCAGCCCATGTCGGCATCTGCATTCTCGCTCCCAACATTCGGGCAAGCGGCATCAAACATTGCTCTTCTCCTTCCTCCTGAGATGAGGAGAAGCTCTGTCATAAGATGCCTCAGCACTACAAGGAGCTTATGCGGCACCAGCTTATGTTCATCAGAGTCAAGCTGATTCCAGCCACCACCCAGCTATCACTTGGCTCCTGCCACTGAGGCCTTAGCCAACCCCAGCTCGTCTGGAACCAGCTCAGCCTCCCTCAACCTCCACACCTATCCTGGTGAAGCCGCCGCTTAAATAGCTGAAGGAGCGGGGACGCCCCCGAATGCCTGCATGGCCTCTTGGGTTCCCCGTCGGCTGTCGGTCACTGTTACTCCTGACAAACCCCGTAGGGTCAGCGTGGATTCCGGCAGTTGACCTTTATTTGATGAGTCTCGGAGTCTGAAAGCTCCTCTCTACACTCCCATCTGTTGGATGTTGAGTCAGGAGAAGACTTTTCAACGGAGTTTGGTTCTGTTTCCTTTGTGAGCCTGCTCCGGTTAATCTGAGTCTATGGGTTTTCAGATGGAGGCCATCCAGAAAAGGGTTAAATACACTTACTGAGATTCTTGACTGGGTTGACTCCTCTGGGGAGGCTTCCCAGGCACTGAGTCCATTCTTGGCCCTGCTCTGGAGCTTTGAGAGCACCCTGGCTCCTGCCCAGTGTCATTGGCCCAGATGACCCACAAGTATGCAGTCCCTACCAGTTCCCTGTTGGGTTTCACTGAACACCCCTTGACCAAGGGTCTGGTGACCAACTCGGTCTTTCAGTGTACAGGCAATGGATGTGGATAAACCTCCCAACAAGGAATCCAAAAAATTGGATCATATGACCAAAAAGGTCTGTGCTGCCTCCTCTGTTGGCCTTCGGCAAGTGAGTTTAGCTCTTTTGATTGCCCACTTAGCTCATGCCCTGTTAGGCATGCCCGATGAGGTGCTTCCCCAGCACCTGGCTGACTTCCAGATTACAGTCAAGCAGGTCCGAGACCAGGGCCAAGCTGTGACTAAGCAGCAGCTCCAGATGGCCATGGATATCAGTGACTCTTGCGTCCGGTCCGTGTCTGCCATGGTTGCCATGCACTGCAGGGCTTGGCTGAGGATCTCGACCTTTACCGCAGATACCCAGCATAAGATGGTGGATGTCCCCTTCTTCGGCACCAACTTGTTTGGGCTGGGGGTGGAAGGGCACCTTACTCGTATTGAGATGTCCAATGTCACCTTGGACTCTGTGACCTGTGCCCAGAGGATTCCCTAGGACGCTAAGGCTCAAAAACAAGAAGTCCTTTCAGCCCCTCTCTGCTCCTGCGGCCAAGCCGTTCCAGCCCCCAGCTGGGCAGCAAGCACAAGCATGGCATCTCTGGCCGAAGTCAGTTGCTTCAGTTTTCCAGGAACCAGGAGGTTGAGATCCCACTTGTTCCTCAGCCGCTTCCTCCTCCACCTCCAAACCGGCCCAGTGATGGGATGGGGGTGCCTCCCCATGCCCGTCCTGACTCCTCTTGGTCCTCCTGTGGGGGTCTGGCTCTGCCATTTCCTTTTGGCCTGGTCCACTGTTACCGCAGACAGGTGGGTCCTCGAGGTGGTCGGTCAGGGTCTGCCTCTGAAATTCGAGGCTTACGCGCGTCATCAAGCCCATGCTGTATGGGAGGACATGGTGTTGGCCGACATTCTGTCAGCCTTTCAGGAAGACATTGCTCAGCTTTTCCAGAAGGAGGTTGCAGCCTCTGTCTCGGACCCCCCCAGTATAGTCAGGGTTTTTTCTCCAGGTACTTCCTGGTGCCAAAACGGACAGGCAGCTGGTGCCTCATCTTAGATCTGCATGACCTGAACAAATTCCTCCTTCCACGCACTTTCAGGATGGTCACTTTATCTCGGACTATATCATCTCTGGAGCAGAGCATGTCGTTTTTCTCTCTGTATCTTCTGGATGCATTCTTCCACCTCCTAATCTGTCCATCCCACTGCTAGTTCCTCCAGTTCCGTGCAGAGGGGATTCTTTACGAGTTCCAGGCCATGCCCTTCAGCCTCTCCTTGGCTCCCAGGGTATCACCAAATGCATTGCAGTGGTTGCAACCTACCTGAGGTGCCAAGGGGTCCGAGTACACACCTACCTGGATGACTAGCTCATAGCGGGTCCCTCCCGGGAGGAGGTGGAGTGATTCAGGGATCTGGCCCTTTAGACCTGTGTGTCTGTCCCTTGACCTCCTGGTCAATGAGGCCAAGTCAGAACTCATGCCTTCACAGGTGATACACTTCATTGGGACAGAGCTCAACTGTTGCAGAGTCAGGGCTCGGCTTCTATTGGATCGGCTGGAGGCTCTCTCCTCCTTTGCCCGATCATTTCAGATTGGACAGTTGTGCCCTGCTTAGGACTTCCTGTGCCTCCTGGGATACATAGCGGCATGCAACAGTTGGTCCATTAGGCCAGATGAAGAGTGCTTTCTCTGCAATGAGAGCTTCCCGCCAATGGTCTCAACACATGGGCCACTTCGACCAGTTGGTCACTGTGACTCAGCTGATGTGGGACATCCTCCAGTGGTGGTTAGTTCCAGAACATCTGCAGGAAGGGATCCCATTTGCCTGCCTAGAGCTGACGGTCATTCTGATGACAGATGCTTCTCTGATGGGCTAGGGTGCCCATCTGGGGCACCACAGAGTCCATGAACTCTGGACCCCTGAGAAATCCCGATTTCATATCAACCTACTTGAGCTTCGGGCAGTTAAGCTGGCACTGACAGCCTTTGCTTCACGCATTCGGGGTCAGGTCATTCAGGTCCAGATGAACAGCACCTTGACTATGTACCACCTCAACAAACGGGGTGGGACGCATTCTCTGTGCAGATAAGCTCTCTGCATCTGGACCCTTGTGCTCAGCCTCAACGCCAATCTCCTGGCTATCCATTTGGCCGGCATCTCCAAACAGCTGATGGGGCACCCTTCAGGTGGACCTGTTCGCCTCCAGAGAGAATGCAAAGCTGAGGCTGTATTGTGTCCATCCCCCTCAGCAGGGAACGCTGCAGGGGGATGCCTTCTTGAGACCCTGGACCCCAGGCCTTCTCTATGCCTTTCCACCATTTCCCTTGATCCACAAGGTGTTGCTCAATTCCAGCAGAGACAAGGCACTCATGATCCTGGTGGCTCTGGACTGGCCCTGCCAATTTTGGTACCCCAATCTCCTCAGCCTCAGCAGAAGGCTACTGAGGCATCTCCCTCTACGCCTGGACCTGCTCTTTTACAATCGGGGGAAGGTGCTCCATCCGGACCTTCAATCCCTGCACCTGACAGCCTAGTTCCTGAGCGGCTAGAGTTCCAGGCTTTGGGTCTCTCTGACTAGGTCCTTACCGTGGTCGAGGCTTCTTGGGAGGAGTCGACCCGAAATGCTATGCCTTCAAATGGAAGAGACTCTCCAGTTGGTGCCAGGGCAAGGAGCTCGACCCCCTAGCTTGTCTGGTAGCTAGCATTCTAGACTACTTATGGTCCCTCTATTAGTTGGGCCTTCGGTTGATGACCCTCAGGGTGCACCTGGCTGCCATATCTGCTTACCAGGCCTGGGCCGGTATGCAGTCGGGGGTGCAGGAGAAGGTGGTCTGGTGCTTTTTCAAAGGCCTTGACCACATTTCCTGTCCGGTGTGTGAACCACCACCACCGTGGGTCTTGTTACTGTTTGCAAAGCTCATGAGCAAGCCATTCAAACCTCTGCACAGGTGTGAGATGTCACACCTGTCATGGAAGACCACCTTTCTGATGGCTGACGCATCAGCCAGAAGGGTTAGTGAGCTCCAGGAGCACTCAGTGGAGTCTCCTTACCTGGTCTTCCACAGGGACAAGGTTGTCCTTCAACCCAACCTGAAGTTCCTCCTGAAGGTTGTGTCCGATTTCCACCTTAACCAGGTGATTAATCTCCTGGTGTACTTCAATCACACCTCGGAGGTTGAGCACAGGCTCCATACTTTGGACCTGCAGCGAGCACTAGCCTACTATAAGGAGCACATGGCTGGAGTTCGGGGAGAGGTTTGCTGGCTATTTGTCACCTACGCTGAAGCCACACCTGGCAGACCAACAGCTAAGCAGATGATTGGCAGGTTGATTGTATTCTGCATTGACCTCTGCTGTAGGTTGGCAGGTAAGGAGCCTCCTGTGGGGCTAAGGGCTCATTTCACCTGTCATACCGCTGCCTCTGTGGCTGCTTCCAGGATATCCCTGTTCAGGAAATCTACAGAGTTGCTGCCTGGAATTCAGCACACACCTTCATTTTGCACTACCACATCGATATTGAGTCATGCCAGGATGCTGATTTTGGGGCCTCAGTTCTCCAATCTCTGTTCCCTAAATAGGGGGTGTGTGCCTTGTCCCCTTTTCCCAGAGAACTGCTAGGAGTCTGCCAGAAGTGTGGATAGTACATCATATCCACGTCCATAGAAAAACAGGTTACTCACCTGTAACAGTAGTTCTAGGAGAGGTATATGATGTACATCCACACTGACCCACCCGACCACCCCAGGCAAGTGGCACACCGGTCTTGCTTCCAGACATCATGGGGCTGGTGCCAAGGGAGTTAACCACCCGTGTGGGTGGGAAGGGCCAGCTTGAAGACTTTCCAGCAAGCCTTAAAGGGAAAGGACACTGCCAGAAGTGTAGATGTGCATCATATACGACTCCTAGAACTACTGTTACAGGTGAGTAACGTTTTTTTGTTTTTGTTTTTTTGCAATGAACTTCCCTTTTTCTGAGAGTGGAATTGTATCCTAATTTTTGTGTAGAATGAGATAAATACAATATTGGAGACAGTCCTGACCCAGCGCATCGGACCAGCAGGCTCTGGCACGCATGTTGATACCTTATGGGTGAGGTTCCCTTACAAATCGTAGGGTGTGGCATCTGCGCCAAAACACTGCTCTGTCCCTACCCAGGCTGGGGCTGGTGCTGCATACTGCAGCACATTCCCCATCAGTCTTGTCCCATTAAGCCAGCTCACTGAGTTCACACCTGAACTCTGCTACCTAGTACGGTAAGGCAGCTTATTCCCCAGTGTTGCTACTGACATCCCTACAAACAATATTACTTATTAAATTCTTTGTTTTTAATATTTTGACCCCAAACTTTCAACATAGTCTTATTATGACCCCACCTCATAAAGCTGGTAGGTGAAAATGTTCAAATCCTTGCCAAAATGCCAGTCCGTGCCACAGGTGCGAAAACACGTTTTGGCCAGGATGTGAAAAATGACAGATGTAATGTTCATGAGGTGGTGTCAAAAAATTACAATGTTGAAAATTTTGGGTCAGAATATTAAAAATTACCAAAGTTAGGCATGTAAGTAAAACAATTTCAACATACGTTCATAACTTGGGCATTTTTAGGAATTTTTTTTCACCAGATTTTTAGCATAACCTTTTTGGGACCCCACCTCATTAATACTGTCAGTGAAATTTCGTTAATTGGACCTGAACGGTGATTTTGCACAGTGACCGCGAAATCACCTTCCAGGCCCGACTAACAAAAGTACACTGCCAGTGTTCATGAGGTGGGGTCCCAAAGAGGAATGTAGCAAATTTAGTGAAAAAAATTTGTACAGTTGCCCAAGTTATGAACATAAGTTCAAAATGCCATTGAAATACATTACATAGCACTTACCTTTATTCCACCGTTCACGGTTTTGCTTTGCAGAGTGCAGACGTGTTTTGGTCCATAGAGGATGACAGCGTATGGCTGAGGCAGGCAAGTATAGGATAAGGTGTGGGGTGATGGGTGCCCCGTGGGAGAGTTGGGATGGGGACAGCGGTGACAACAAGGGACCGTTTTCTTTATTTCAGGTTTAAAAAAAAAAAAAAGATGTTGGGGGGACTGTTTCCCCCCCCCCAGGATACAAGGGAATTAAATTTTTTGGGGAAACTGGGGTTGGGCTCCTCAGTGTCCCACACTGCTCAGGGGGGAGGCTTGTGCATGCTGACTCGGGGACTGGGCCCCCAGTATTGGCAAGTATTTATAAAACAACGGGCTACTGGGGGCGGAGGGGCATCCGACACCCGGGTGGGCATCCCGGTGTCAGATTATACAAATAAATAAATAATAAATACACTGCCACTGGGGATTGGGGCTCCCAGTGTGCAGATACAGTTTATGGCAAAGCACAGTCAGGATGGTGTAGCCGGTCTGGTGGTGCAGAGGGTTGAGGCATCCGCCTTACCTCGCGCCACACCGATGACCTGGGTTCGGTAGCGGACTTGGGCCGCTGGAGGTTGGCAGGGGAGGAGAGCATTGAGCATCCTGAGGACTGCTGTCCTATCCTGGGAGGGAGTGTTGGGGATTTCCCCACCATGTAGCTGCTCCCAGTGGAGACTGGAAGCACTACAGGGGCTAGGGATGTACATCAGGGAAGGCGACGGCGGACATCTGCGAATGAAGTACAGGAGCGTCATTGCATGGCCGCGCCTTAGTGGGGAGGGACCGAAAAAAGAAACAACTCAGATTTGGGAGGATGATGGCGCCACGAGGAGCTGGCCCACACACCCACCACCAGACCCAACCTGACCAGCTCTCCCTGGTCTCGATCCGCTCCTGAGCCTCGATTGTCCAGATTCTAGAAAGGGCACCAGGACCAGAGGTGGCCACACCCTGGGGAGCACAGAGCTGGTGGGTATACAGAGAGCTCGTGGAGTGGAGGAGACCTAGCACACGATATCCTGGTTGAGAGGGCCTCAAGCAGGGTGGTATGGAGCCAAGTAGAGGGTGGACGCCAGAGGGAGTCCCCACAGCTGGCGACCGGGGGGGGGGAAGGATGGCGAGCTAAGTAGCCCCGTCCCCGACATATGAGTCTCAGGTTGCTGTACGACACAGCTGTTAGTTAGTAAAGGACAGCTGTATATCCTGTATTGCAACCAACTGTTGCAAAAATTCAGCTATCCTTAGAACCTTGATTTTGTAAACTGTGCATGCCTACAAACAGAACTTTTTTTCTTAAATAATTTAAAAAATATTTAACTGTGAGATGAACAAAAGCATGTGACGTACCTTGGGCCAAACTGTATCAAACCTGAAGGTTTCAGGTTTCAAAGCCTCATATTTTTTGTTTATTAGTTATCTGGTGGCAAAAAGTCTTAACATTTTCAAAAACGGTGATTTTTACATTTTTTTGCACCTCTGTAACTTTGCCCCACTGAACCCATCTACATGACATTTTCAGGATCAAGAAATCCTGGCACAGAGGCTGTGTTTCCAAATGTCATGTAAATCGGTTGAAAGGGGTCAAATTTATTAAGGTGCAAAAATTCGGGTTTAACATGAAAGTGCATACTCAACCCTAATGTACAGGTGTGTCGCGCCCCTTGTATAATATACAATAGGCGTGAAGTGATATGGAATCAAATAAAAAGCCGTATCACAAGCACAGTGTGATAACTAGATTGTGATGTGTACGCTGTGAAGATATCAAGCACAGTGTACACATCACTTCCCCCCTCCTCACGCTGCTAAAACAAATAATAAAAGAAAATAAACAAAAAAATGGAGCCCTGTTATATAAAGTGGATACGCGATGTCCCATTGTGGGATACCTGTGTATCACAACTCGTGGTCAGTGACTTCGGAAAACTCACTTGTGGCTTTGCTACGCTCTGCCACTCGTGAGCCAAGGTCATTGCCCACACATTGATACATACGGTATCACACGCTGGGCCATCGCGTATCCCCTTAACATAATACACACACACACACACACCTCTGCATCATGGGTGGGAGGGCATTGCTTAAGAAGTCAACTGATAAAAGATGGCCCCTGATGATAGGTGAAGTTGCACCATCCAGTGGTGTGTTGTACTCCTGCTCAGTATGGTTTATCTACACACTGAAGCCAGCCGTAGAGGAGGCCCCTTTGTTTGGTGTCAGATTTAGTAGTTACATGTGTGGAGCAGAGGGCTGTTGGTGTCACGCACTTTTGTTTGGTCACTATATTTTTATTGGTATTTAAATAGACATAAATCTAGTTACAGTACAAGTTATGAATATACATATATTAAAAGACAAAGAACCTCTGTTCGCAAACACTGAGGCAAGGGTTACTCCAAAGGGCATTTGGCTGGGAAGCCAAGTTTCAAGAAAATACAAAATCACACATGCCCCCAATGCAAAGCATCATGGGCTACATATGCAAATCACCACAGAATGTTATGCTGGTCCAACTTTAAGCAGAATTGCATGGTGCAAAAGGACTGGGGTGTCAAAATAGACTAGGCATACTGATGAGTCCTGGTAGGACGTAAACACGTGTCTATGTCTTCTGTTAGCACCTTTGCAAACTGTGTGAGAGGCCTTTCGCACCATGCAATTCTGCTTAAAGTTGGACCAGCATAACATTCTGTGGTGATTTGTATATGTGCCCATGATGCTTTGCATTGTGGGGATGTGTGATTTTGTATTTAATATATTAGTAATATATTGGAATAAGTTATAATATCTATAACTTATTAAATGCTTGTTATTAGAAGTAATAAATAATTTCTGACTGTCCATTTGTTGTTCTGTATGAGTTGTTTGCTACTGAGGTGTTTAGGTGTAGTGGCAGAACTGACCTACAGAGGCATGGTAGGCATGTGTCTTTACAGTGCACAACTGCCCTGTGATGGCCTCAGCAAGGAGAGAGCCAGGATGGATGGAGATTGTGCCATCACCACTGGAGACGCAGTATATCAACGACTGCACACCATGGAGTGTCTTATACCTCTTGAAAAATATGTATTTTTTATAGTTAAGTAATGAAATCTGTAAAAGCACAATAATGTTTTAAATATAGTGTGTACTGTTTGTTCAGCTATTTGTTTCATTTTGAGTGTAGCAGAACCAGACTGTGGTATCAAGAATTGTGCAGGCTACATTGCCATTGGTTAGTGACTACACAGTTATGCAAATGAGCAGTGTGTGGGTGGTTTTAAAGATTATAATATGCCTTCCTGAGTCTCATTAACCAAGCACATAAGTCAAATCACTGCATATTCCAGGAACCCTTTTATTAGGTCACCTATTTCACATGTTATTTGCAGTGCTATACATTATCGTACTGACAGGTATGTCATAAGTACAGCTGAGCCATCTTGAAATGAGAGATTGCAGAGTCAAAACAAGTGGAATTCCAAAAGACACATAGTATGGGTTTCAGGGTACTTGCTGCCTGATGGCTGTTTGCCAGATCTGTGATCCCAATGCTAATTGAATCTGCCACATCCCACCATCGCTTTGAACTACTGCTGCACAGAATCGACTGGCTCAGCTTTTCGGACTGCTGACAGATTGTGCAATCCAATCTGTTCCCAGCCCAGAGACGCTTTTTCTCAGCTAAGATGCCAGGAGTTCGCCGATTTTTGCAGATGTAACCCCTAGATGGCGCATCCCAGGGGCTACTACCCCTGCCTGATTTGCTACTAACAGGTTGAGGGGCCTGGATCCAATGGCGGGTGCCTCCACCCAGAGGTCAGGGTTTGCAATAGTTAAACTAACTTGGTCACAGCCCTCTGGGACACTGCAACCCCCTTTCTTCCCACTAGTGGCCCACACAATATATCAGAATTACCTTCACAGTATACACTTACCCCCAGGTCTGGTTCCGCACTGGGACCTCCTGTGAAATGAGATACAGTGCAACAATCACAGTACAGTACTTTAACATAGACAAATACCTCAGGCAGTATAACTTTGCTGAAACAAGCAGCTCTGATTTATTTAGGGGATATAACAAGGACAGGGGAAATCAGGTTAATTAGCTTATCACTCTAATTATCTACTTATGGCTCTGTGCACAGGCCTATCCCTATCAGTTACTGTCCCTGGGTACCCAAGCCCTAGTCTAGTCCAAACTGCGGGCAGCTGGTAGGGGCCCTTCACACAGAGAAAAGGAGAATTAAACAGTCAGCAGTACAGTAATTCCATTTGGATTTAATGTGGCAATTCAACAGGAGCAACCCTGAATTAGTACTCACGACCTCCAAATAAGATAGGGTCCTTCAATGTCAGCAGGGCTCACTTGAGGTACACAAACCTCTTCACACATCCATATAAAAGAAAGCACTATACCAGGCAGGCTGCATCTATATCCCGATCGCAATTACTGCACAATACCTGGGAGAACACACAGCAGATTCAGTTCCTGACAGACAGAGTGCAATTTTCAGCAATTCCTCCAGTCTTCTACAGGGTGAGCCTGGTTTCTACTTCAGAGATCCTTTGATTCTTTTCACAGGACGGATTCAGTCCTAACAAGCTGTTACACAAGCTGCAGACCGAACTCTGGGCCTTACACACGTTTTTTGACTAAAACTGCACACTGAAAAAGCACAGGGCTCCTTCCTTCTTCACTGCCAAAGCTCAACTGAAACTCCAACCGACAAAACCGCACTTCCTTTGAGTTCCTCCCAGTTCTTGACTGGATTGGCTGTCACTCACAATAGACTGCTGCTGTTGGTCCAAAAGGTGCTGAAGTCTAAACTACATCTCCCAGAGTCACTGCCCATACAATCCTCTTGTGGCTGGCTCAGATTATGAGTCCAAGTTCTGATTCGTCCTAAGGCACCATTTTAGAGCTAGCTTACCCCACACTGATTGGTCCAGTTCAGCAGTTCAAAACTAGAATGGGGAACTAGCAGACACAGTTCTGACTGCAAAGAAAGCAGGTTAGACAAACTGTAATTTCATTATTACTCTAAATAATTTCTGGCAAACAGTTACATCTTTCAGATAGGTTCCCTTTGCACTCCTAGTGACTGCAAAATGAAGTGAATTGGCAGCAGCTTGAGTGGTACTCAATCAAAGAAACACACAGTCCCCCATACAACTAATTATGTCTGCAAGCAGACAGCTCTTAAAGAGACAGTACCAGAGGTTCTAAAACACTCACTGATAAATGGCTTAAATGCCAAACACCATTCAGGCTTGGAGCATTCAAGCAAGCTCCTGGAAGTCTTTTGGGAACCCCCATTTGCAGGGGGTTACACCCTTCCTGGCTTGGGAAAGCTTGACGTCCACACAAGCAAGTACCCTATAAGTTTCAACTGCAACCATATACATTTGCATTAGGCTCGCATACGCAATCATCAGTCAACATATCACCCCACCAAGAACACATCTCTGAAACATTGCAGTACGTCACTCTTTACACAGTATTACATACATTGTACCATAACTCAAGTTATTACCTCTTGTACATGAAACCTGAAGAGAGGGCCTTCCTATCAGTTACCTTGGGGCTGGATGGGCAAGGCACCATACTTAGAGGGCAACACAAGTAACTTGAGTTAGCACTGATGCTCAGTTTGGGCAATGAGCCTGGGACACATACACTTCTTTATGGACAACATTGAGAGGCAAGTCCACAGGCCTCCCAAGTGAATCATAACTGAGGTGCACCACAGGCTTTACAGCTCGACCAGTCTTTCTAGGGGAACTGTTACAGTCTCTGCACTCTGAGCCTCATTTTCAGCATTGTCCTCACTTGTCAGGGGAGTCTCCATGGGGGTAGAGAGGCTAGAACTTGGGGCACTTTCAGCTCCAGGAGTTACAGTTTCTGAGTCCACAACATTTGGCTCTCGATGGAGAGCTGACACTGGCAGTGGACTGTCAGGGCACTCAAAATACTCTTCTTGTTCGGGTGTATCACCAGTCTGCCCCAATCTATCATTTTCTCCCTGAAAGCTCAAACAGTTCAACCATGCACAATGATTCCATTTCATCTGATCTGATGCTTTGCATTCACTTTCTGGGAGCATTGGCTCCAGGGATGAAGCTGGGGGCTTAGACAGTCCAGAAGGCCCAGCTTTGTCTCCAGTATTGACTAGGGATTGCCCCAAACAATTGACTCAGTTCGGAAGAAGGATAGTATTCAAAGTCACTCTCACTTTCTTCCGATATGGACTGACAGTCATGCTCAACTGGGACTTGTGGAGGGAACACTTTAACTTTGCTTCTGTAGGTGCAGACTTTCTTGATCTTTTCTTAGCAGCAGCTCTAGTCACTGGTCCAGAGGGGCATCTTCTAGGGGCTCAGACTCAATTAAGATTTGTCCAATGGGCAGTAAATGATTTCTATGCATTGTTTTACATCTTTGAATTATTCTCAGGCCTTACTTTGTACACTGGCAGATCATCTAGTTTGCCCACTACAATGTGAGGGAGATGGTGCCATCTGTCAGCAATCTTGTGCTTGCCATGCAGTCCCAGATTTCTTAGCAATACCGATCTCCTCCTGGGTTCCTGTGCTTTCACCTTTTATCATACCTTTCTTTGTTGGCCAGATTTCTTTTGGCAGCCATGGTTTGAGCCAGTTGGTACGCATGAGTTAGCTGGGCCTTTAACTTTGCACATACTGTAAATAGTTGTCAGCTTGAACCCCATCAGGAGAGACCCCAAAACACACTCTACTGGTAGTCGAGCTTCTCTCCAAACATCAGGCGGTAGGGGAGAATCCAGTGGCATCACTTTTGGTGCAGTTATAAGCATGTACCAGGGTGCTAATTTGTTGGCTCCATCTAGGCTTGTCCTTTGGGTGCAGGGTGCCTAGCATATCTAGCAAAGTGCGGTTGAAAACGTCAGGCTGTGGGTCCCCTGGGGTGGTGGAGGAGTGGTTCTGACTTCGCACTCCCACAGAGAAAGCATCTCTTTGATCAGACGACTCTCAAAGTCTCTCCTTGATCAGAATGGATTCTTTGTGGAGCCCATAGTGAACAAAAGTTTTCTACAAGTACTTTGGCCACAGTGGATGCTTTCTGGTCTTTGGTGGGGAAAGCTTGGGCATATCTCATGAAATGGTCAGTGACCACCAGCACATTACTGATATTTCTTTGATCTGACTCCAAACTCAGAAAATCAATACAGACCAGCTCCATGGGTGCACTGGTGGTGATGTTACAGGGGGCAGCCCTGGGGCAAAGCTTTCCTCTGTAAGCAGCGACTACAAGTTCGAATGTGTTGCTCCACATCAGCCCCATCTTAGGCCAATAGAATCTGGATCTCACCAAGTCAAGTGTTCTGTCTATACCAAGGTGCCCCATGGTTGTGCAAGGACCTCAGTACTGAGTCTCAAATGCAGTGGCAGCACTAGTTGTTGTTTGTCTACTTGTCCCCTCTGTCTACTGTTTCTCTGTATAACAGTTTATTGATCAGTTTCAACTTAGGACCTTCTTTGTATAACAGTGCAGTTCTCAAATCAGTGGAGCGTAATTTGGACACATCTTTTCCTGCATAGAGGGCTTCTAAAGCTGCTTTGATCATGGGATCGCGGGATTGAGCCCGCCGAATACTGTCATTGTCCAGCTGAGGCAGTGCACCAATGTCTATTGCAGAAAAGTGGCAATAAGCAGCAGGTATGCAATTCTCAGAGGCTCCCAAGCAATCCACCATGCAGTCCACTGCGTCCGTGGACATTTGTTCCTCCCTGTCAAACTTCCGCAGAGTGCCCGAATGTCAGGTTCTGCCAATCGGACCCAATCATTCTGGGGAACAGGCCTCCGGGAGAGAGCATCAGCATCTATGTGGTTCAGACCTGCTCGTATTCGAGAGCATAGTCATATGTAGATAATGCAGAAAGCCACCTATGGCCAGTGGCATCCAACTTAGCTGAGGTCTGCACATAGGTCAAAGGATTATTGTCAGTTTTACTAGTATTTTAGCCCCATACAAGTACTCATGGAATTGGTCAACAATAGCCCACTTCAAAGCTAGGAACTCTAACTTATGTACAGGATAGTTCTTTTCGGATGGGGTCAGGCTTCTACTGGCAAAGGCCACTGGTCTCAGGCCATTCTCGTGCTCTTGGTACAACACAGCCCCCAACCCTTGCAAGCTAGCATCAGTGTGCAGGGCGTAAGGTTTTCTTGGATCGGCATAGGCCAGCACAGGAGCATGGGTAAGTTGATATATGATCTCATGAAAAGCAGTCTCACAATCAGGAGTCCAGCGGACCCCAAATACTTCACTCGGATGAAAATACACTCTTTCAGTCTTGAGGAGGCTGACTTTTGGTATTTTTGTGGGTTGGGGGATACCCTTGAGTAAGGTTAAGTAAGGGCGGATCACTCTTGAATAGTCCTTGATGAAGCTACGATAATAACCACAGAATCCCAGGAATCTTTGCAGTTCTTTAGATTTTGGGCTGTGGCCAGGTGGTCAAGGCCTCAACTTTACTTGGGTCGGTCTCTATTCCTCGGTGGATACTATGTGTCCACATACTTTACTGATGTTTGAAAGAATTGACACTTATCAATGGACAGTTTAAGGCCAAAGTCCTCCAGTCGGTCCAATACCTTAAATAATCTGCTCTCATGTTCCTCCAGTGAGCTGCCAAACACAATAACATCATCTAGGTATACCAGGCACTCTAGTAAGTTCATGTCCCCACTGCACGCCCCATCAATCGTTGAAAAGTGGCTGGGGCACCTGAAAATCCCTTGAGGCATCCTCATGAATTCACAAAGCCAAGCGGACAGATAAAGGCCGTCTTCTCACGGTCCTCTGGGGCCATCGGATCTGGTAGTACCCACTGCGGAGATCCAGCACAGAGAACCACTTGCTCCCGTTTAGGCAGTCCAAAGCATCCTGAATGCGGGCATTGTGTACTGATCAGGGATAGTCCGCCGTTTAAGGTGCGATAATCCACACACATCCTTACTGTTCCATTCTTTTCCTCACTACCACAATGGGGAAGCATAAGGCTTCTGGATTCTTGTATTACACCAGCAGCTAACATCTCTTGCAGATGCCGTCTCACATCATCTATGTCAGCAGGTGCCAGGCGCCGAGACCTCACGAAATGGTCTTTCGTCATGCAGCGGATATTGTGCTCAGCTCCTGCCGCATCCTACATCCCATTCCTTTAAAGAAAACACCTGGTCTCTCTGGGCAAGCTTCTCACTGATCCTCACTTTCCATTCAGCTGGCAGCGGAGTCGCGAAATCAAACAAGTCAGGCGTTACTCTGTCATTCTTCCTTGAACTCTTGCTGCTGGGTAGCACTGCAGTGTCTGCACAATGCACATTAGCCAGGATGCAACCTCTGTTTACTCGAATGTCTCTTTTAGACACATTATGAACTTGGACCATTACCCTTCTGGCATAAGCATGGGCTCTAGCGGCAAAATACTAGGCTTGACCAGCAGTCCCTCTGGCAATTTTCCATCGCCTGGTGCATCCAACATTAATATTTTATTCTTAACATCCTTTCTGATACGGACCTCTCCTGTAAGGTACACTGGGCATTTGGGCCAGGATCAGAGACTCAGGATCCTTCTTCCATACAATTCCGACCGGTTCCTCTGGTTCTGTTTTTCAGCATCTCTCTGTGCCTCATAGGCCTTCTTAATTAAAGCCGGAACTCTTAAAGCTCTACTAGTCTTTGACCCCTGTTTTCATAACACAACTGTGCCAGCCTTCGAACATATGAGCATTTGTTCCAATCAACAAAGGACACCATCATACAGTCCAGTGGGGGACACACTAAGGCTAGGGTCTCTACTTGTTCGCCACTCCAGCTAAGGAGGTGGGGAAAGACAGCCAAATTCGGATATACCCGAATAGGGGTAGGCCTTCTCACTTAACCCCCATACATGCAGTCCTTCTAATGGTTGTAAGGGTACGCCTGACAAATGCTTCTGATACCAATCCTGGAACATAATTGTCACTTGGGAGCCACTGTCTAATACAGCTCTTGTAGACACTCCATTCACCTTACAGTGGTCTCCATGGAGGACCCACTATTCTGGACCAGTCTGGGAGGCGGTAGTGGGGCCTGGGCAACTGACCTTGCCACAAAAGGGCGTGAATTAGCATTTTGGTGCCCTCACTGGGATCATGTCGGCACCTCTTAGCCACTGATTTCTTCTCCAAGCCTCCTTGTAGCCTATATGCAACTTTGTCAGTGTCTTTTGGGGACTGGCATTCCTTTTCATGTGCCCATCTTTCCCACAATTATAGCAAAACATACTTTCTGGAGTTTGAGCTGGCCGAGCGCCACACTGGGAGCCAGGCGGGGTATTACTAACTGGAAACCTGGGTGCCATCTCTGTCTGCGGCGTGATAAGCATTTGGAGACATCTCGCAGTTTCTCCACTTCCATGGTCAAGGAATTGAGTTTGGAGCTGTTATCAGCAGGAGATACATGGGTGGGTACCCCCACCCCATAGCAGATGCAGTCGGATATAGGTCAGGGCCCATACTTGCAGGCGTGGCCTTCATAAAGGGACTGTTTTGAATTCCGGATCTCTCTCAACAGTTCGCCCCATTGTGGCATATCTTTTCCTTGTCAGAGCACTCATTGACTGTCAACCTCTGCCCCTGAACTTCACTTGATGGGTCACCCTCAGTCACTCGGTCGTAGCCACAGCTGTTGGTGCAGGTACCTCCGAGGTCGCCTTTTCTCAACTCCTCGAATTTCTCTCATTAACTCATCATAGGAGGGTGGGGATTCCAGTCGATTTGCCAGGCGTAACTGAAGCAACAGCAGTTCTGAGAAGGGGCAGACTTAAGGATTCTGTCCAGTCTGGTTCGGTCCAGTTCAATCGCTGGCAAACTACCCTTTCTGAGGCATTCTTGCAACAATTTTTCCAGCCGAGACATACACAGACAACAACTCCCTTGGTACTGTTGTGCATTTCTTACTTCCACCATAGGTCCTCATCAGAATCTGGGCTCCCATACAATTCTCCAAGGCCTCAAGATAGGCCTGTGCAGTGCTTCAGGGTTACTGGCCCGTTTAGCAGGATGGTAGCCAGGGCAGGACCTCGGAGGGCTCTCACTAACCCTCTTTAGCTTTAGCCTTCCGAGCATTGCCATTCTAGCACTTGGGGGCAACATAGTCTATCCAGGTCTCCCAGTCATCCTCCCTTGTGGGGTGGGAGGGTGCCAGAGAAGATCCTCAACCTTCGGTAAGAGTCGTGACTAATGGCAGGTGCAGAAATAGGAGTCTGCATTGGTTCAGCCACCATTCGGGCACTGGAGCAGGAGAGGATGTTGGGGAGGAACACCCCAGGTGGCAAGAATAGTTTCTTCAAGTCCTCCACAGTTTTCCCTCTCCAGCAACCATTCAGCAAATTTCTCCTCAAAAGTTTCAGATAGTGGTGGGGCTGATTCCCCGGGTCTTTACTGTCCTTAGTTATCACTCTCCAAGCAGTGAGGGCTCCCTCTGGGGTAATGGTCTGTGGCACTTTGGAGCTATCTATGGGATCCTTAAACTCTACTAGGGCCAGGAAAGTGTGGGTGAGCAGATTAGCATGCCGACCCACCACCACAGGGTTTTGTAAACCTTCCACCTTGGAAAGTACTCCCTGCACAGTGTCCGTATTGATACCCAGGGGATGTCCAGGATAAGCATAGCATTTGGGGGTCGATCTCCTCCCAGTACACCACTCCACCAGCCGTGCACAGCCACTTTGTCGGGTACCCATTTTTTCTTAACAGTGGTTCGTAAATATGGCCACTAGAGGACACACAATCCCAGCGGTGAGCCTCCAAGATGTAACCCCAGATGGCGCTTATCCCAGGGGCTACTACCCTGCCTGATTTGCCACTAACAGGTTGAGGGGCCTGGATCCAATGGCGGGTGCCTCCACCCAGAGGTCAGGGTTTGCAATAGTTAAACTAACTTGGTCACAGCCCTCTGGGACACTGCAACCCCTTTCTTCCCACTAGTGGCCCACACAATATATCAGAATTACCTTCACAGTATACACTTACCCCCAGGTCTGGTTCGGCACTGGGACCTCCCTGTGAAATTAGATACAGTGCAACAATCACAGTACAGTACTTTAACATAGACAAATACCTCAGGCAGTATAACTTTGCTGAAACAAGCAGCTCTGATTTATTTAGGGATATAACAAGGACAGGGGAAATCAGGTTAATTAGCTTATCACTCTAATTATCTACCTATGGCTCTGTGCACAGGCCTATCCTATCAGTTACTGTCCCTGGGTACCCAAGCCCTAGTGGCTAGTCCAAACCGTGGCAGCTGGTAGGGGCCCTTTCACACAGAGAAAGGGAGAATTAAACAGTCAGCAGTACAGTAATTCCATTTGGATTTAATGTGGCAATTCAACAGGGAGCGACCCTGAATTAGTACTCACGACCTCCAAATAAGATAGGGTCCTTCAATGTCAGCAGGGCTCACTTGAGGTACACAAACCTCTTCACACATCCATATAAAAGAAAGCACTATACCAGGCAGGCTGCATCTGTATCCCGATCGCAATTACTGCACAATACCTGGGAGAACACACAGCAGATTCAGTTCCTGACAGACAGAGTGCAATTTTCAGCAATTCCTCCAGTCTTCTACAGGTGAGCCTGGTTTCTACTCTTCAGAGATCCTTTGATTCTTTTCACAGAGGCGGATTCAGTCCTAACAAGCTGTTACACAAGCTGCAGACCGAACTCTGGGCCTTACACACGCTTTTTGACTAAAACTGCACACTGAAAAAGCACAGGGCTCCTTCCTTCTTCACTGCCAAGCTCAACTGAAACTCCAACCGACAAAACCGGCACTTCCTTTGAGTTCCTCCCAGTTCTTGACTGGATTGGCTGTCACTCACAATAGACTGCTGCTGTTGGTCCAAAAAGGTGCTGAAGTCTAAACTACATCTCCCAGAGTCACTGCCCATACAATCCTCTTGTGGCTGGCTCAGATTATGAGTCCAAGTTCTGATTCGGTCCAAGGCACCATTTTAGAGCTAGCTTACCCACACTGATTGGTCCAGTTCAGCAGTTCAAAACTAGAATGGGAACTAGCAGACACAGTTCTGACTGCAAAGAAAGCAGGTTAGACAAACTGTAATTTCATTATTACTCTAAATAATTTCTGGCAAACAGTTACATCTTTCAGATAGGTTCCCTTGCACTCCTAGTGACTGCAAAAAGAAGTGAATTGGCAGCAGCTTGAGTGGTACTCAATCAAAGAAACACACAGTCCCCATACAAACTAATTATGTCTGCAAGCAGACAGCTCTTAAGAGACAGTACCAGAGGTTCTAAAACACTCACTGATAAATGGCTAAATGCCAAACACCATTCAGGCTTGGAGCATTCAAGCAAGCTCCTGGAAGTCTTTTGGAAGACCTACATTTGCAGGGGTTACACAGATAAGGTTGCCAGCGTCAGGTCTGGCATCAGTCTGACCTCTCCCTATGAGGATTGCAGTGAGTCGACAGGAAGTGTTATGCACTTTCGGTCTGTCTGGTCAGATTTTCGCCGGCTGGAGTTCACTGACATTGTGAAGATCATCCAACATTGTGACCAACCAGTTGTAGTTTGGATCCGGGTCCTACACCCTTTTAAGTAGGATGTGGAAGTTATCTGCCGATCCTTGCTGACATTGTCTGGAAATCCTTGGAGGGGTCTTTCCTGGCCCCTCAAGGAGGCTGAGTTAGACCACTCCTTAAAAACCTCCTGGACCCAGACTGTCTAGCTAACTACCGCCTATCTCTAACCTGCCTTTTGTTGGTAAGATTATTGCAATTGTTCTCAGACTTTGTCACAGTGAGCCTCCCAAATCCATGGAAAAGATTTTGAGCCTCCCCAAAACTGAAATAATCTTGGGCCCCCAAAGAAAAATAACATACTGTACTTTTGTAGTACACCATGAATAAATTGAAACTCCTTTGAGTACTTGGCTCACATTCAGTTCTTTGTCTTATACTGACATGGAACCTTTGAAAAGTGCACATGTGCTCAAAGGTGTTATCTGAATAACAGATAAATAAAATAAGTATTATTATTCGCTTATTGTAACTCCCCCAACAACAGGCCAGCCTACTTGCTCTGCTATTTTCATTCTTGAACCATTGTTACCCCTTGTTGCAGTACCTCATGGGTCAGACTACTTTCTCTGTTTCCTCTCTATACGAAATAACCTTCCTACATACTTTACCTCTCGCTCTTCCCGCTGCTCCTAAGCAACTTCTTGGGATTACTTTGCTCCTTCCTGCTGTTGCTCTCAGCACTTCTATGCTCAACACTTATATTTGGGTTGTTCTGCCATCAGTCTACAAATTAATCAATTACACCACTCATTATTAGTTTATTGTTCATATTTGCTTACACTATTGTACATTGTGTATTTCTTGATTGTTTTGCAGTTACCGTTTGAAATGTATTCACTCACTACTCTTCCCGGGAACACCTGAAATGAGCCTTAGCCCATTCAACTTCCCTTGTCAACTGTTAGTAAATAATTACATAAAATTCACCTGCTTTTATCCCCTTTCAGTTTGCTTAATCTCTTCACACAAAATATATAAAACTCAATATTTAAATACAGTCCTTTCTTTTTAGACTTGCTTGAGCCTCCCTGGAAAGGTTGGGGCATCCCCAGGGAGGCTGGCCTCACCATTTGAGAACCCTGGGTTATTGAAAGGGCGGTTGTGTTGCAACTAGATGATCATCTTACAACTAACAATGTCTATGATACTCTCCAGTCTGGTTTTAGGAAGAAGCATAGCACGGAGACTGCCCTTGTCCGGTGTTGAATGATCTCCTAATGGCTAGAGATCGAAAGGCATGTACCATTCTGGTCCTTCTCGATCTCTCTGCTGCATTTGACACTGTAGACCATGGTGTGCTGTTGAGCGCCTGCAGATCTATTGCGGGCTGTCTGGTACAGTCCTCAAATGGTTCCAGTCTTACTTCATGGACAGGTCTCAGAGAGTTGCCACTGGAATTTATTCCTCTGGCGCTCACTCCCTGTCTTGTGGGGTACCACAGGGTTCCATTCTAGCACCCATGTTGTTTGCAGTGTCTTGCCATTGGGAGATATCATCAGGCTATACAGTTTGGGTTTTCACTGCTATGCAGATGATATTCAGCTGTATTTGTCTTTTCCGCCTGGGCAAGATGATGCTCTCTCCATGCTAAATAACTGCCTTACTGAAATCAGATTTTGGATGAGTTCCAGCTGGCTGAGACTGAACGGATAAGACTGAGGTGTTGGTAGTGGACCCAGGTCATCCGGGGCAGGTTTGGGGCTGGACAACCATCAGGTTTATTGCTCGGTGGTATGTCGCCGCTACCTCTGTTCAGGTACGTAACCTGGGCGTTACTTTGTGACGATGGCCTGACCTTAAAATCTCGGGTATAAGCTGTCATCAAATCTCTTTCTACCATCTGAGGAATATCGCCTGGTGAAACACCTGGTTCCACTGGGTGATCTTCCGACGATGGTCCATGCCTTTATCACTACCCGTCTTGACTACTGCAATTCCCTCTACCTAGGGCTACCTGGGGTTGATATCCGCCGCCTGCAGCTGGTGCAGAACGTAGCTGTCAGGCTTTGACCGACTTCCAGATCCAGTCATATTACACCTGTGCTCCACGAACTGCACTGGCTGCCTGTTAGGTGGCGGTCACCTATAAGGTTGGTTTATTAACCTTTAAAGCCCTACATGATCAGGGACCCGCTACCTGAAAGATCTCTTGGTACTCTATTGCCCCTCCGTCCTCTGCACTCCGCAACGAGGGATTGCTAGAGATTCCCAGGTTCGATAAAAACATCAGGATCTCGTGCTTTTGCTTTTTCAGCACCAACCCTGTGGAATTCTCTACCTCGCTGGTTAAGAGAATGTCCAGCCATCGAGAGATTTAAAATGGAGCTAAAGACTTATTTATTTAGTTTAGCTTATCCTAGCTATGGTTGATTTATTTATGTCTGTTTTAAAATTTGTATGTATGTATGATCTCTTTGTACAGCGCCTGGGTTTTGAAAGGCGCTTTAAAAATAATGATTTGATTTAGTTTGGAATTATTTTGTTGACTGCTGCTCTTGCATTTGTTAATGCATGTAGGTAATGCCCACTGTATGTATACTTATATTTTAGCAGTGTCAGTGGCTCAGTAGGTAGCACACTCACCTCTGAGGCCAGGAGATCAGAGGCTGTGGGTTCAGTTCCCCATCTGGCACTTGAGTTAATATCCCAGTACTGACACTGTAGTGCAGCATGAGAGGGTGCTGCATTTCTGAGGTGCTGTCTTTCAGATGAGACATTAAACCAGGTCCCATCTGCGTGGATTGGTGGTAGTTCAGGTGGATGTTAAAGATCCCATAGCACTTCTCGAAAAAAGAGTAGGGGGTTTCCCTGGTGTCCTGGCCAAATTTCCCCATTCACTGAAAAAATACCACCAACAGCTTAATCTGGTTCAAGGTCAGTTGGCATCTATCTGTATCCCCTCCCTGGGTCGTGTGCCCGAAATTTAGGATTTGTCTAGTGCACTTGCCCAGTCAACACAAACTAAATAAATAAATATTTGTCATCTGTCATTTTGTGCTGCTCTGCTTGTGGCCCAGATCATGTATAAAAGGGCCTTGTGCCAATACACTTACCTGTTAAACAAATTAATAAATAAAATAAATGAATTAATCTTATTTATTTTTTAGTTTTGTTGACCAGGTAAGTGCACTAGACAAATCCTGCCTATTTTCAGGTACGACCGGGGAAGGGGATACAGATGAATGCCAACTGACCTTGAACCAGATTAAGCTATTGGTGGTATTTTAGTGAATGAGGGAATTTGGCCAGGACGCTGGGAAATTCCTGCTCTTTCGATAAGTGCCATGGAAACTTTAACATCCACACCTGAACTACCAACAATCCAGGCAGATGGGACCTCGGTTTAACGTCTCATCCAAAAGACGGCACTCAAGTGCAGCACCCTCTGTGCTGCACTACAGTGTCAATACTGAGATATTAACCCAAGTGCCAGATGTGGGAACTGAACCCACAGCCCTCTGATCTCCTGCCTCAGAGGTGAGTGTGCTACCCATTGAGCCACTGACACTGTTATAAGCGACTTATAAGGGCCCCTGTCCGCGAAAGCACGCTTTGTCCACACTGTATATCATAAAGGAGAGGAAACCTGAAGCACAGGGTGGAGGCAGTGCAGAAGAGGACAGCTAAATGGTGCTGGGTTGCATGAGAAGTCCTGGATGGAGGACTGAGGGTTCTCAACAGGTACACCCTGGAAGAGAGGAGAGCGAGAAGTGACATGATAGAGACTACAAGTACTTCCACAGGGGTGAAGAAGGTACAGGAGGGTGGTCTCTTTTAAATGAGACGGAGCACCGGGACCAGGGGCATGCGATAAAGCTGGAGGGGGAGTTTGAGAGATGAGTGGAAATATTTTAACCGAAAGGGTGGTAGATGCCTGGAATAAACTATCAGCTGACGGATGAAGGCAAAACAGTTGGGGCATTAAGCATGTGGGATAGACATAGGGGTGTATTAGAAAACAGGCAGGGAGGAGGAGAGTCACTGAAACCAGTGAGGATCTTGCGGAGACAGATTAGGCAGGAACATCTGGGCAGACTGGTGGGCCACGTGGTCATTTTCTACCGACAAACTCTGTGTTTCTAAATGAGTTGTCAGTGTAGTCTAGTGGTCAGAGCACAGAACAGTGAACAAGGGGATCCAGCTTTGATCATGAGTGAGTCTCTTAATCTCCCAGTTCTTAAAGAGCAGCCCCCAAACATATAATAACTCTTACCTGGCTGCAAGAGATCTGCAGCATGAATATTAATTTATTGCGCTTTATTTAACAAGGCAAAAGATCATATTTAGCTTCATGGAGCAGACACCCCAATGCCGCCACTTCCCTATCGTTGAGACATACCCCCGTGCTTGCACATTTTGTGATGTCAGTAAATGGAGAGTGCTGGGCACGTGCCATACAATAGAATAGGGACTTTTTTAAAATGTTTTTTATTTTAGTTCTGATTATAACAAATCATGGCCACCACACAACTAACACGCACCTTTTGTAGAGAGCGGTGGCCTTGGTTTGTTACGATTGGAATGTTAGATTATAATAGAAAACATTCCACGGTTTGCCCAAATAAATCTTTTCAGTGCCCCCACAAGCTCCTTCCACTCTGAACCCATAATGGGCAATGGGAGAATAGAATACATTTGAACTGAAGCAGCGGCGCGGCCGCTGCACCTTTGCAGTTAATGGAGCTCTCGCATCCACCATACTTCCAGGTAGCGGACTTTTCAGAATTAAAATAAAATTCCTTGCAGCACGAGAAAACAACACTTCTACTTCACAAAGCTAAACCGAGGGTAAACCTGTGTCAGGAAGGGAGACTGGTATTTAAGAAAGCTTCTAGACCCAAGCGCCGAGTATTCTCCGCACTCTCCAACAAAAGATTGCTGGAGGTGCCTAGGACTCGCTCATCTATGGGGAATAGGTCATTCGTCTCTCTGCTCCCTGTCTCTGGAATGCCCTCCGGAAGTCCTGCAAAACTCTAACTCTCTTCCTGCTTCAGAAAGGGTAAAGATTTATCAGCTGGAAAGCTGTGTATGTTCCTGCTATTGCTGAGCACCCCTAACATAACTGATTTAGATTTTATTGCACATGACACTATATTTCATGCCCTAGTAAACTGTCTTTGCATAACTTATTGAAACCTAGCACCTGTCTTATTTATAACTGTCTAAATGACCTGAATGTGATATGTACTTGATCTCCTTGTAAATGTCCTGTTGCATTAATGTTCAAGTTGATACGGGTGCCTCCACTGGAGGTCAGGGTTGGTAGCGGTCAAGTTGACCTGGGCTCAGCTCTCCAGGACACTGTAACCCCTTTCTCCTTCTAGTGGCCTGAATAGAACACGGTAATCACTTTCACAATGACCCTTATTCCTAGGCAATTACCCACACTGTTTGCACTTACCACCGGGCTGGTTCCTCTACCTTGACCCTGGGGACCCCTTGTAAAACAAGTTACACAGCAAACAGCAACAGCACAGTACTTTTATTTTTGGCACAAACTGGAACCACAGTCAGGTTAAATGCAAACAAAGTTGAATCTGATTTATTCAGGGGACTTGAACAAGGGATGGGCATAATCAGGTTGATTTGCTTAAAACTAAATTAATCAGACAGTTATGCATGCAGTTCAGAGTCCCTACACAGTCACACACTCTGGGTACCCAGGTAGGAAAACGGTGGGCTAGCCAGGATCCATCTTTGTTCCTGAACCTGGGTTGCTGAGGTCCATCACCTCAACCCTCAGCACCACTGGGCTGCAGTTTACTTTTCTTAAGGGGTAGAGAGCTCTGCTGATCCGCATTTGTTTGATTCAAGTCCCCAGTTCAAGGGATAAAAATCATGCTGCAAAGTAGGCAGGTTAGAACAAACTGCAATATTATTACTACTCTAACAAATGATCAGCAAACAAGTACATCATCTAACAGAGCTCCCTCTCAGATTACTTATGACTGCAATCCAGGCAGCTCTTAAAGAGACAGTACACAGAGGCTTTACAGTCACTCTCTAGCAATCACATTTAAACTGCTAAAATGCAGGATACCAGCCTGGCAGTGAGCATTTAGGCAAGCTCAAGGAAGACTTTTGAGAACTCCCATTTGTAGTGGGATTACACTAGAATAAGGTCCTGTCCACAGTATCCGTGTGTAACGTTACAGAGTGCCCAAACCATTACCGCAACTGTTTGCGCTTACACCTGTAACGTTACAGAAGGCATTGTAACCGTTGTTGAAACCACATATGAGGTGGTTTCAACAAGCGATTATGAAAACTGGTTACGCTTGGTAACATTACCGGCGTAGGGTGACGTGGTGGTAATCGCCCCTAGCACAGTGCGAGCTACATTGTGGGATCGGGTGTTATGGCAACGGTCGCCTGGCTCCTGTGGATGGCGGTGCCAGTCCCGAACGGACACTGGCGCAGTGTGGACACACTGCACCACTCTCCAGTTGTAATGGTTTCTGTCTGTTAAGGGGTCTGAGCGTGCAGTATGGACGGGTCTTAATGGCTACAGATCCCCTAGTACAACAGGATTGTGAGGTATACTGCCTGTAGTTTGCTCTATGGGCAGGCAGTACTTGGTATGGGCTGTCTTCCTTGTTAGCTGGGACACAGAAAAGTCTGAGAGTAAGGACGCCCCTACCACATAACCCTCAGTTCTTTTCTGTAGCTACTGACAGCTGTCTGCCTAGCAGGAAGCTTCTTTGTGTTTATTCCTGGATTTGGCATTTTTTCCTAAACCTCCATACAAGATGAACTGGATGGGTGATGCACATAATGGCTAGAAAGCATGATAGCATGATTTTATCCCTTGAACTGGTGACTTGAATCAAACAGATTAGGATCAGCAGAGTCTCTATACCCTCAAGAAAAGTAAATGGCAGCCTAGTGATGCAGAGGGTTGAGGTGAGGGATACCAGCAACCCGGTTCAGGAACAAAGATGGATCCGGGATGGGAGGACTGAGTGTCTGGAAGACTGTTGTTCTCTCCCGGGAAGGTCTGTTACATCATTCCTAGACTGCCACCATGTGGAGGAATGGTGGCAGGGCAGTTAGTGCAACTTGTTGGGGTTGACCGATAAATCCCTAGACACATATTAAGGTTCTTTTTCCTTCTCAAGGATTTTATTACAATTTTCTTTCTGAAGTTTATCAGGAGATTGTTATAGTTTTGCGTTGTAGCCAATTGAGGCTACTGGATATCGTTGTTGACTTACTACAAGGTATATTTAGTATGGTAATTAAGAGGATGAGAACTATTTGTACTGTGCCATGTACGGATAATTGCATTGCAACCTCTAAGGAATGCTCGATTGAACTATTAAACACCAAGGTGATCCCCAAAGCTTTCTCAGTCCTGCTGCGAGATCTGTAACTTCTACCTGAGCAGCCAGCAGACATTGGTAGAATTGGTGTTTAACTTCCCATCAGATGGATGCCACTCCCAGGGGTGCAGCACCCCTGGTACTGCTGTGATGTGCCAGGGTTGGGTAATCCCAGGACTAGGACTTTAACCCACAGCACTTGGACCCAAAGGTGAGGGTGCTACCGACAGAGCCTCAGATTTAACTTTTTTGGTTTGTTTTTTGTTACCTAAACTACTTTTATGTCTGGTTTTAGATGTTGCTTTTGACATCTTAAAAGCTATTTAGTTGTATTTTTTGTAAGAGGTCTCAGATTGAAAACTTTGGGGGAGTATTCATAGAGGTTTTTCCACCACTGCCATCTGCCCAGCTCTTCTAATCAGGAGGCATACTGCCATGGCAGGCCTCCCCCAGCCCCATGGTCCGCTGTCCTTCCAGTGGGGTCTGTAGTGTGGGCTCACTGGAGCAGACAGCAGCAGGATGATTCTTCTTGTTTTCTTCCTTACCACCCTCCACCCACATGATGGCGCTACTGGCCCTCTTAGTAGCCACAGACATCGTAGTTTACCTGAGCTGGGGCAAGCTTTGGTTCTCCATAGGGGTTGCTGTGGCACTAGGTGTAGCACCGCGCCCTCCCTGACTGGACCACTGCCAGCAATAATACTGTTTCCCAGCCAGGCCAGGCACGCTAAATGCAGAGAGAGTCTGCTCTTGAATCCAGGTCGCTGGCACAAAAGCCCAGTAGGCTTCTGCTGAGCTAGCAGCGGTCATGAAATCTGTAAACTTGCCAGTTTATTGCAACAGAGAGCAGCAAGACATTGCTTGGTAATGGATTAGTCGAATTATGATCTGGTTATTACAGTTTTAGAGCAACACCATGCAGTTTCTTCACAACTGTCTGTTTACTGGACACTCTTTGGAGCAGCAACACTTCTTTAAAGGCAGAAGAGCTATTTAATATTTAGGAGGAAGTTCTTAACCTTCCTTTGACATGTCTCTCCATCTCGAACTGGAGTACGTTATGCATCTTCTCCGTGTTATGCCACTGGAGTGGTACAGGGTGCTCTGATAAGATGCATTGGTGTCATATGTTCAGTCCTGTGCTGACTTGTGAGTTGGAGTGTGGGGGGAGGATCTGGTTTCAGCCCATTAATGTTTTATTTATTTGTTGTTTAACCAAGTAGGATGGGCTTAGCTGAGCTTGCAGGCCTGTTTTCAGCCATGCTGAGAATGACTGAATAGAAAAGTTTGCTGTCTGGGGCTGTGTCCCAGTGCCATGGGTGTAAGACATGTGGAGAGCACAAGGCAATTGTGTAAAGTTAATTCACATAGTGGCATGTTACTTACATGGTGGCATGTTACTTTCCGTAGTGGCATGTTACTTCCGTGGTGGCATGTTACTTCCGTGATGGCATGTTACTTCCCATTGTGGCATGTTACTTCACATTGTGGTAACAAACTTCACAAATTAAATGACGTGGAACTTTGCTAGTGAAGTTTGTTGAAGTGTTAATTTGCATAGTGGTTATAACTTTCTGAGGTGGGCAAAGTTCATTACGAAGGTGGCTAGGACACAGGTGCTGAATTGAGAGCGTACTATGTGACACTGTGCTTCAGAAGTCGAAATGCAAAGATGCTTGCAAAGCCCTCCATAAATACCCAGATGACTCAGGAGAAACACACAGAGAGCAGCTCTACCCTCCACACGTCAGTCTCTGAACTGCCAAGAAACAAAGGCTGCACACTCAGCATATAGATGTGGCTTATCATGTGACGTACAGTAACTTGTTAGAGCCCCTTTCTGAATCTCTCCCAGCAAAATTGCCTTTCAGGTCAAGTTTACCGCAACTTCACCCGGCAATAACTTAGTAAAGTGACTGTGAAGTTAACTAGAAATTGGGAAAACTTTATGAAATGCTTTGCAAAGGTGAAGTTAGCAACCTTAGTGGAACTTCAAAGCTGAAGAAAACCTTTGCTGCATCTCTAGTTGGAAGATAAACAGATTGAAACAATTTTGGCATTCAGCTTCCTTCAGGAATTTAATCTTTGGATAGACACAGCTACACACACCCAAGAGCCACTGTAAGAGCAAATGGACACTTTTCTCAGACCTTTCCATTAGCCAGTGGCACACACCAAGGCTGCCTGTTCCTCCCCTCCCGCTTCTGCATAGAAGCCCCAGTCAATCAATCTGAGACAGTGCTAAGATCACTGGGGTAGATATTGGCCACACTACCCATAACTAGCCCTCTACACAGATGACCTCCTGATTTACCTGATGGCACCGAAACTTTGCTCCACATCTCTGGCAAATACTTGAGATATGCGGTCAGCGGCTGGGTACAAGCTGAATCAGACAGAAACAGAGGTGTTAAGCACAGGTCATAATATCAACCCTTATCTCACACTAAACAATAATTCCCTTTCAGTGGGACTTGAACTCCTTTAAATGTTTGGGAATAAAACTGTCCCGAACTGCACAACTTGCATGACATAAACTATGCCCATATCACTAGATAAATACAACCCTAATTAGGAACCCTATTAGTCGATCAGTCGCTTTGATTTATTACAATCGCAACTGTAAGTGATATAATAAATGTATAGAAATATCCCCATAGAACTCAATGGGTACACGCAGCCTTCGCTTTGTGACATCGCAAAACGGGCCGTGGGCTGGCATGGGGTGTGGCTTTGCTTTTGGGAAGTTGGTCTGTCTGTGTCAGCAGTGTCCCAAACTAAAATTACGGAAGTTATAACTTTTAAAACTGAACATTTCACTGAATGATTTCTTCAGCGAACTCCTGGCCAGGTCAGTTATCGACTATGCTGGGGAGCAGTTGTTACTATATTAAGAAACTGCTCTTTAAGTTACCCAAACATATATTGTGGAAATACACACATAGTCTGAAAAGCAAGAAATATTTATTTATCACTAGGTGGACACCATGGATCCATTATATAATACTAACATACTAAAAAGCCAGCAGAATAGGCCAAATGGTCTGTCTTGTCTGCTCGAAAACCTGCAACCTAATGGCTGCCTGCCTCACCACCCCCACCCCCAAGAGTGACTTTCTAGATAATGGAGATAGATGTTTTGTTCCGTAGTTATGCATCATCTGGAACTCATGTGTAGCTAACCTAAAATATATAAAAACCAGTTAATCTGAATGGAATTATAAAATCTCAAGATAACCATATAATTAAGCAGTGGAGATAGACCTCCCTATCTCTTCCCCATAACCCTTTTTTTTTCTCAAGAGTTACCCACGCCTCTGTTTTCTTACCCAGTTAATGTTGGATGAATTAGCATCTGTAAATCTTTATATATATAAAACTAAGAAAATATATATATATATAAAAAACTAGAATTACAAATATATATTATTAACTAAGAATATATATTACTAACAATGCCATTCTTAATATTAGTATTTTTATTAGGACTGCAGCATGATTAAAACCTATGACCAGTGATGGTCAAGTTGGAACAATATAGTGTTGTAACTAAAAGGAGGGCTCCCTAGTAACTACCTCTGGCCAGATTATCTTAGTAATGTATTGTAAATTCTGTTTCACATATAATTAAAAAAAATGCATACAAAAAGACAAGAAACTGGCCAGCCGGTGGCAGTGAGGTTGAGGTGCTGGGACGCCACACCTCGCGACCACACCAGCGACCCGGGTTCGTGTACAGACTCGGGTTGTCGGGGGTCGGTAGGGGAAAGGAGGACTGAGCGCCCCAACGGATGCTCTCCTCGCTTGGGGTGGGTTACCAGGGGCTGTTAATGCACCCGACATCCATGGGGCCCGTGCAAGCACCAACTCTCGGGACACTGGCGGCTCCTGTATGGGGAGTCGGGAGGGAGGACGCCAGCACTTGGCAGGCATGCGTAGCATGTTCCGTCGGAGTCGGGCGTCCTCAGGGGAAGGGATAGAAGGGAAACACAGAAAGCGGAAACCACCTTGCCGGTCCTAGATGGCGCCGCTCCAGCCACCCAGTCCAGGAATCACAGGCAGTCTCCACTGTGCAAGGTGCTCCATGGAGGGAGGAAGGTAGGAGTCACCAAGGGCACTCAGTGTGTCGGGTGAGTGGCATGAGTGAGCCTCAAGGAGTGGAACGACGGGCGATCAGGAGGATAAAATTTCAAAGAAAAGAAACTGTCCAACGGATGATCCTGTTGTGACAAATGAAGGCTCCACTCTTAAAATATTCAGATTTCTTTAAAATGTTATTTCTTCCACCACATAAATACCTTGTACTACCAGCCTTTATGGCAAATGCCACTTCATCACTGAAAACAGTGGTCATGTGTTAATAGTATTGAAATGTCTACTTGTGGAACAGTATAACCATGGGTCACATCGCAGTAGTTACTCAACTGTGCTAAACGATCAGGATTTCTGCAAAGTATATTGGGTTACTACCACAGAGGTTCATGAAAAATATTTAGAAAATATCAGCCGGGAGCAAGCTTGTCCTGCGCTGATATGGCTGCAGCGCATGATACCACCATGCTGTTTTCACCCTGTTGCGATGCCCAGACCTCCACCCCCCGACCCCATCATGGAAATTCCAGCCAGCCCTACACAGTAGAGTAGATCCAGAACGATATATGAGAGGACAGGCAGTGAGTATGTTAGGCCCAGTAGTGTACCCTCCAGTAGGCTTGGGATCAGTGACTTGTGGATGGGTTGGAGTTGTGCCTGGCTTCTGGGTAATGAAGGAAAATAGGAAAATAAAGTCTCAAAATGACTCATAAGAATTTCCTCAGGACCCCCCCAAGCAAAAATGACATTTAATATAAGGAATTCAGGAAAAGGAAGCCTGGAAATGTATTACCCTAGACTGGATCCTGTTATTGCTCCTATCTTTTGGACTGTTCCACTACCCTTAAATGGGCTGACTTCCAGGATTCTGACAATCTGTAGCTTTGATTCCCAGTTTGTAGAGTACCTTTAACTTGTGAAACAAACTCTATTAGCCATCACATTTTTAGGGTGATTAAGCTGGTTTTCACAAGAGGTTGATTCTGCTGTTGTGAAATTGCACAATAAGTTACACCAGTGCTTTCTGATCAGGTTTGAAAAGCAGATTATTTTCAGTGTAGTTTCATGCAACAGGAAGGGGAAGTGGTTAGGTGCACGTGGTTCGAAGAGGGCGGTCTTGCAGGGTGAGGTATATTCAGATCTGATAGAAAGGAGGGGTGGGTATTGAAGGCTCCACTGTTTAGGAAGAACAGACGAGTGGGACCTTGGATTACCTGGCCAGCCTCTGATGATCTCTAGATGTCTCTGTCAGAAGCAGATGTTTCTTCTGAGCAAGAAGGCGGTAACCCTTCCACTAGTGTTCTGTTACTGTGCAAGTAGTGTGGGGCTGAGAGGAGTTGGAAAAGTTTGGGCTTAGTACGTGACGCAACAGTAATATCAACTCGTAAAAAGACAACTTACTCTGAACTATAAATATCGCAAGTGTTCTTGGAAATAACAAACGGTGTAAAAAGCTTTCTTGAAAAAACCGCTACACGAATACATGCACTTTCAGCTGTCTTTCATTTAGGGTTGGGCATTAATTTTTTGTGGGTGTGGGTCCTTAATGGTATTGTGTCGGTTTTTGTTTTTGGTCCCGTAGGCTATACTGTTTTAAAATTTGGAAAGTTTTGCATTTAGCATAAATATCTTTGTGTTGGTGATGGCAGGTTCTGTCAAGTTTGATTCATCTTACCACCATAAATGTAGCACATTTAATTGCAGAAGTGAAGCTGCCGACGAAGTATGTCTTCAGTCAAATTGTTTCTACTTAAGGTTTTGTTTTGAACTGAAGCTGTTACATGTCATTTTCGTAGACTTGGCTTGAGGGTAAGGGGATTAATGAAACATTATAAGTCTGATAAAATTATTCATGAAGCCAACCAACATGCCCCCGAGTGGCACCTGCACTGGGTGTTAATCCGTCAGAAATTCTCAGTACAGCTTAGCCCCGCTGTGTAAAAAATTTTTTAAATGCCATTTTTCCCCTTACTAATGAGATTAGATTTAGAATCGAAATAACTCCTTAAAACCATTTCCATGGGCTTGCTGGGATTGATGGTTGTCAGCTGTGCTTCGCCCCCCCACTGAGCATTGAAGGAAGCTCTCATCAAGCCAGCCTCCTGCCTGCAAGGCTTACCCTCCAGTTAAGCCTTTTAAGTATGTTGCAGCGTTTTCTCCTGCAGCAACATAATTTATTTAACTGCAAAACGTCCACTACCCAGAAGCATGGCAGACGCTAGTGGGCTCCATTATCTGTAAAGGTGCGTTGATGCACCAGTGCCGCCAGTACCTTTGTATTGAAGTGCATGGTGCGCTCGTGCCTTTACAGGTAATGGAACCCCACTAGCATCTGCTGTACTTCGGATAGTGGACTTTTTATTTAAAATAAAGTATGTTGCAGCGGAGAAAAAACTGCAATATACTGAAAAGGCTTAACTGGAGGGTAAGCCTTGTGGGGCGGATGCTGGCATGATGGGAGCTTCCTTTAACGTCTAGGAAATGACCGTTGTCACGACATTATTGCTTAAATTAAGTTTCCTACATTAATGACAAAATATATCCAAACCCTCATATGAAGTTTGAGATGACTTGGGGCCTGTGCCAGCTCTGGCAGAACTTTGGAAAGTAACAGCTCTAGCTGTATTTACTGTATTTCCTGGTTTTATGTTCCAGTATTCTCTATTACTAGGAAATTTGTATGGAAACATAATCTTTGTCCTTTATCCTTTATCAGCAGCTGTTTTTGTCTACACATGATATCATAATCTCCTGTTTGTGACATAATCATTTCCACAGCAACCAACTGTGATTCATAAACAAAAGATTATTTCTTTATTTAGGTTTTGTTGACCAGGAAAGGAGTGCTAGGCAGTGCTGCTTTTTCGGTTTCATTCCTTTTGGGGTGGGGTGGGGGTGGGGAGTCACAGATGCCAGCCAACTGAAGTTTGAAAAGATTAAGCAGTTGGTGGTATTTTGCTGAATGGGGAAATATGGACGGACACTGCAGAAATTCCCTGATCTTTTCAAGAAGTGCCATGGGATCTTATAATATCCACATCGACAACCACCACAAAGGGTGACAAGACCTCGTCTGAGGCACACTTGACAGTACAACATATCCTGAATGCAGCACTCTGGTGCCAGCATTTATGATACGAGCTCATTCCGTGTGGGACTGAAACCCGTGACCTTTTGGCCCAGAGGCACATATGCTACCAGCTGAGCCACACTGACACACTGTGTCGACAGGCAGAAGGAACACATGATGTCTAGACACAAGATTCCTTTCTTCATGCAGCCATACATGGCAATCAAAAAGAGGAGGAGATAAATTCAAAAAAATAGTTGGAACTCCTGAACTTTCCTTGCTCTTCTCCATCTAACTCACTGTAAGGCCTCATGCTTGTTGCCGCTCTTAATGGATTGTAAAGAATTTTGGGATACCGGTATTCACAGAAAGCACCATGTATAAAACAATCTGCAGAGTTCTTGGGGATATGGGCCCTGCATCCTCGACACTCTGGCAACCCACCAGAATGCTTGTCAATCAGTGTGGAGAGTCCAGGACGCCCTGCTAACTGTTCAGGAAGCACAGTCTGCTGCTGCTGCCTTCTTCCTGCCCCCACTGTAGCATGACAAACCAAAGTCACTGCAAAGGAACACTGCTAGATTTTCAGAATTGTTTTTAAACTTGCCATTTTATTGCTATTTCAGGTTAATCCAGTATACCTATACAGCACAGACATTCAATTTCATTCTTTCCTGGACTGAGCTACACTGCAAATTCTACATCTTGGAGATATTGACCAACAGTGGAAGCGAGTCTCACCTGCAAGAATTTGGTCCAGAGCCCTTAGACCCCCATATTCAGAGCTGGCTGGTTACATGTGCAAGCCATTAGCGCTGCACGACGCATAGTGCACAGCCAGCTCTGAGCTATATTCAGCGGAGTGCGCTAACTGTCTGCATATGGTGCTGTCTCAGTGCTGCACAAAGTGACTGCACACTGCGCTGACACAGCCCAGGGCTGAATATGGCCTACAGGAGATGACGCTGCCTAGAATGGGATAGTGGCAGGCTCCTGTGGGCTATCTTCAGCCCAAGCATGCAGATGAGACCATTGTGCATGCAGTGCGCTACATGCCTTGCAGGAGGCGCTTAGCGCCCATGCTGTGAAATGTGGGAGTTCATTTATTGAGTGCCCACCAAGTAGAATGTGTTGTCTCCGACTTTGTACAGAGTTGATCAGTATCAAACTATTCATAAAAAAGTACATTCCTGACATCTAACAGTCCCCTGCTCCTCATTTGCCCTTTTTGTAAATGTGCCAGGTGTTCCTGGTGGTCTGGTGGCCCCACCATTGCCTCGACTTACAATAATACATCTTCCTGGTAGTCTAATGCCCCCAATTGCTTCTTATTGAAGGTGCAGCTGCACTGAAGGTTCTTGAGATGGTTGAATTTTGATTGTCAGCCACACTCTTTTGCCATACTCATTTTTTTTTCTTCTTCTGTCCTTCCAGTGGGGCTGTTGTAGTTATTATTAAAAGTGATAGTCACGAGCCTCACAGACAGATATTCAGGCCCTGCCACACTCCCAGCTGATGAAACACCATGTCAATGAGGCAGCCTCCTTTGAATCTGATGAGACAACAGGTGAATTTGAAACATTATCTGAGGTTGTCTAGTGCATCTCTTTTCTCTGTAGTATTTTGTAGTTTGTTTTTAACTTTTTGTTCATTAGTTTCTTCCAAAGCAATACATCAGCACATTCAGGTGAAAGCAGTTTATTTCGGTTACATAATATACATTTAATGTAATGTTTTTATCAGTCACTGTTGTAACAGAGTTTTTCCAGCGTGTGCTTGCAATGGTTTTAATCTTGACTACCGCTTGCCATTTCTCAGGTAGTTTGTCTGTCCCCTGTGGAAACTTGCGATGTATGCTTTGGTTCTTTGGGGTGGGAAGACGTTCTAGAGAAGGGGACCTCTCTGCTTTCTAATCTTGGCCTGTGGCTTGAGGCGCAGTTTCAGAGTACTTCTGAGGAAATAGTTTACCTGTGGTTGCACTTTGTACACTTGACAGTATGGTGAGGCTCACTTGCTGTTTGGGCTTTCTGAGCTTGAAAGTGCTATGGAACTCTTGCTGAAAAGACACACGAAAGCTGTTATGGCTGGCAGTACTTTTATATTTATTAAAGGTCAAATAAACAAGTAATTAGGGATCAGTGAAATCAGAAACGCTCCCTGGTATGTGGTCAATAAGGGATGTTGATTTTCCTCATGCTACTATGTTCCTGTAATTGTCTGATTTATCCTGGCTTCATCAGTAAAACTGTGCCCCAACATGTAAACAATGCAGCCGATTCTCTCCGATTCTGAGCTGCAGCTCAGCTCACAAAATGGCGAGGACGTGCATACATGATGACATAATTGAAGTGACCTGCCTGCCGCTTGAAACCTGTGGACACTGTTTTTAAGTGTTGTGTATGTGGATATCAGCATATGTATCGATACTTAGCTTGTGTACCTGTGTGATGAAGCTAGGTATCGATACATATGCAGAGGTGCACAAACTAGGTATCGATACACATGCCGATATCCCTCCCCATGTAAATACATGTGTTTTACTGTTTTGGAACAATCTCTGATTCATGAGCATATTATTAGCTGGAGTTTCTAATTACAAAATTATTGAAAATGTGATTTTTAGTTTCAGGTATGACGGGGTGACTGTAAGGAGGTGGGTAGGTACAGCATTCAAGGGGTTATACTGCAAACAATATCTGACCCACTTCATATTTTAACTCTGGGTGGAGGCACTGCATTGTTTATCTTTATCTAACTTTTGGGAAGAACTCTACTTTCCATCAGAAACCAATCATAGGCCCCTCAACCTTGTTGGAGCTTGACTGTGCTAACAAGGCAGGGGTAGTAGCCCTTTAGACGCAGTGCCAGCGGTTGCATGAGTTATACCTCCCAGTATCAGACACTGTACTTCACACTCTCCCAGTATCAAACCTTGTGTGTTGTGCCATCCCAGTACTGGACCTTGTGTACAATCTCACATTGGATCTCATGTAGCATTCCAGCATTAGACCTTGAGTGCAATCCCAGTGTCAGCCCTCCTCTGCTTGACCAATATTAGACCTCGTGTACCATGCCAGTATCTGCCATCGTGCCTTGTACCATTCCAGCATCAAACCGTGTGTGTTGTACTGTCTTGAATCAGACCTCTTGTACCATCTCAGTATCTAATCTCATACGTTATACCATCCCAGTATCAGATCTCGTGTCTTGTACCATTCCAGTATGAAACCTTGTGTGTTGTACTGTCCCAGGATCAGACCTCATGTACCATCCCAGTATCAGATCTTGTGTGTTGTACCATCCCAGTATCAGACCTCGTGATGTTGTACCATCCCAGTATCAGACCTCATATGTTGTACCATCCCAATATCAGACCTCGTATGTTGTACCATCCCAGTATCCGACCTTGTGTGTTGTGCCATCTAAGTATCCGACCTTGTGTGTTGTACCATCTAAGTATCTGACCTTGTGTGTTGTGCCATCTAAGTATCCGACCTTGTGTGTTGTACTGTCCCAGTATCTGATCTTGTGTTGTACTGTCCCAGTATCTGATCTTGTGTGTTGTACTGTCCCAGTATCTGATCTTGTGTGTTGTACCATCCCAGTATTCGACCTGTGTGCTGTACCATCCCAGTATCCAACTTTGTGCGTTTACCATCCCAGTATCTGTTCTCACGTGTTGTACAATCCCAGTATCTGTTCTCGGCCATTGTACCATCCCAGTATCTGACCTCGTGTTGTACCATCCCAGTATCTGATCTTGTGTGTGTACCAACCCAGTATTAGCCCTTGTGTGTTGTACTGTCCCAGTTTCTGACCTCCTGTGTTTTACCATCCCAGTATCAGCCCTCATGTGTTGTACCACCCCAGTATCAGCCCTCATGTGTTGTACCATCCTAGTATCCGATCTCTTGTTGTACCATCCCAGTATCCGATCTCGTGTTGTACCATCCCAGTATCCGACCTCATATGTTGTACCATTCCAGTAGCCAACCTTATGTGTTGTACCATCTAAGTATCCGACCTTGTGTGTTGTACCATCTAAGTATCCGACCTTGTGTGTTGTACATCTAAGTATCTGACCTTGTGTGTTGTACCATCCCAGTATTCAACCTTGTGTGTTGTACCATCCCAGTATCCAACTTTGTGCATTTTACCATCCCAGTATCTGTTCTCACGTGTTGTACAGTCCCAGTATCCGTTCTCGTGCATTGTACCATCCCAGTATCTGACCTCGTGTGTTGTACCAACCCAGTATTAGCCCTTGTTTGTTGTACTGTCCCAGTATCTGACTCCTGTGTTTTACCATCCCAGTATCAGCCCTCATGTGTTGTACCATCCCAGTATCAGCCCTCATGTGTTGTATCATCCCAGTATCAGCTCTCATGTGTTGTACCACCCCAGTATCAGACCTTGTGTTCCATTTCAGTATCAGATCCCATGTGTTACATTATCTGATAGTTGGACCTCATATCACAGGTATCATGTGACGGCTGAGGGAACTTCATTGAGACCACCCAATGGAGGCCACCAGACAATTTATTTTTCGCTTCTCCCATGCTCCCTGACTGGCCACCTTCAGATCACCTGGGACACCGCTGGCACGCTGTCCCCGCCGCCAACCACTACCCCACATTGCAGTGCTCCTGGGTAGCCGGTATAACCCTTCTCCGGATGGGTAGCCCCTCTAAAGGGGTAAGCACCACTGGTGGCCGGCCAGCGCTACTCTTACCTCGGCCCAGGGTGCTGCTGAGGTGGTCCAGGCTGTCCGGGGCTTCATGGTGGTGGGGGTCGGCAACCGTCATCCGCTGGCTAGGAACTCCCATTTCTCCCTGAAGCGTGGCGTACTGACGCCATGACACATACCGACGCCCATCATGCTCTCTGTGTGGTGGGCCGTGCATTGCTGTTGCCCTGATGTCCACCAGGAGTCAACAAGCTCTGGGCTGCAGATCCTCACTCCCCAGGAGAAGGCGAGCAGTCATATGATGCTCCAGCCTTCTCCCCAGGCTGGCCTTCCAGTGCCTGAGTCATTCCTGAACCGGGTTGCCGGTGTTGCAAGCAGAAACAACTGCTGTGCCTGCACAAACAATTTTAAAGAACTGCACTTTTTCTGTAGAAGGTTTTTTGTTTGTTTTTTGTAAATGCTGGTTCCAGTTTTTAATTTTTATCTTTACTGATCTTTTGGTAAACTCCATGGGTGCGTGTGATTTATACACTGATAGCAGTTATCATTGTGAAACTTGATGATGTAGGTTATACCCTTTTAATCACAGAATTGAACAGAACACAGATGCATTGTGCCAAACAATGAAAGGCTTTAGCATGGAAGGACATAGACTACATCACAGTTGTCTTTAGCACGAAGATAGAGAGGCAACGTAAATTACAGGCTTGCAGGTTAACTTCAGTTCTTTTTAGTTTAAAACTGGCACTCTTGTTTGTTTACAGTCTGTTTAAATAGTCTTTTGACTTTGGATAGATCATCAGTCAGTAGAGAAAATAAGCAGTTTGTTCGGAACTTTATAAAGAAAATTAAAGGCACCTCTTGCTTCCCAGTCAGTCCTGTCTCATGGCAGCAGCCTTTTCCAAACTTTGGCTAACAGAGGAAATCCAACTTCTCCTCACTTCATGGGACTCTCTCTCCTGCAGCTTCAGGTAGCAGCTTCTGAAGCTGGGAGCTCTAACTCACTGTCTTCTCACTCTCTGTGGCTCACTGGTTGTTGTCCCAAACTGCTGGCTAGGGCTTTAGTCAGTGCCTTGCTTCTTCACCCAGGCTATCAAAATATTGTTTTTCCGTTTTGAGGCTTAAAGCTGTGATCAGAGACAGAGAGCCAACTCCCAATCTCTTTCTATGTCCCGTTCTGGTTTTCCAGCCCATGGGTTTAAAAAGCTATTGTTCCTCTGCTGGCATGTACTCCCAGCTGCTGTTCATCATCGGCCAACACCTCAGACAGGGCCTGTGGTTTCAGCCTGTTTGCATACCTCTGACAGCTGTAACCCCTGTTTGCAATGGCCATTTTGGCACGGAGTTGATGGTTTGTATAACCACACCTTTTTATATTTGCAGGTATAACATGTGCAGTCATCAGACCGGTATGACTCTTGTGCTTATCTTCCAGACAGAGAAGCTGAACTGTTATGGGCGTTTCAAGTGTAGTGTGAACAGCAGGCACTACGCATCACTGCTTGAGGGTAATTTACCAGCATAGTGCACCAGGGCACTCCTTGCAGGACAGGTCCCATAATGTAATTAGCAGGACACCTGTGTGAAACTGACATCTTTAAGTGGTGCACCCACTTGCTTAAAAATTACTGTTTCTTTCAATCCCAGTTTTTTTTGTTTGTATTGGTTCTGATGGTTTTTACCGTGCATCTAGCAAGTCTGACTCTGGTAGGGTTGAATCTACTATTTAATATCTTCATCTCTGATTTATCGTCTCGACTCGAAGTGCTTGACTTTGAAATATGCAGATGATACTAGACTATGTGCCCTTTGTACTAATTTAGAAGAACACATGCGATGTATACATTTGGCATATAGTCAGATTATGTAAAAATAAAACCGGACACAGCAGAAATTGAGCTTATTAACGCTCTGTACATAGGGGCATATGACAGGCTGAGTCAATGACCGTCATTATCTCACATTATAATCAGCGAGAACTTGGGGCAGTCATCCAGCCAGCAACACAGCACTTAAATATGCCGGCTGGAGCACAGGGATTTTAAAATTATATGAGCAGTATAGTATGTAAGCTGTTTATTTTGTATTGTGCCAGCAGGAGAATCGAGACTGAAGCCCTGATCTGTGCATCAGTCGGGGCTTCCATTTAATACATGTCTCTTTAAATCCCTAAAGAGAGAGAGTTTTTGTTTGTAACAAGAAAAGGAAAAATATAATAATATACCAGTGTATGCCCGGCCTGGTGGCACTGAGGGTTGAGGCACTGGACGCCACACCTCATGCCACGCGGTGATGACCTGGGTTCAGGAATGAGCCCGGGTTGTCGGGGGTCGGCAGGGAGGGAGAGATCTGAGTGTCCAGAGGATGGCTCGGTTCCTCCTCTCCTGGGAGGGTAGGGGCTCCTGCTCGACACTTGGCTGGCCTTTGGCGGAAGCCGAGGCATAGCAAGCACTGGAGCATAGAGAAGGGTCGGGAGTGGCAGACGCCGTGGCAATGCCTTGACGTCAGGGCGCCAGCTCCCCTCAGAATAGGGAAAAGCCCTACCAGCTCTGGCGGAGATGGAGCACTAGAGCTTGCGTCTATTTGCATCCGCCTCCTGGCACCCGACCAATCAACACGACTAGAAGTTTGGGGTGTCGGGCCCCACCTCGCCCCTCACCGGGGTAAACCGTGGCTACATGGGCGAAGGAGGGTTGACCAGGTGAGGCGGTCTGCAGAGGGATGACTCTAGGTGCTCCCGAGGAGACCGGAGCTGGGGAGCTGGGGGAGAAGGACAAAAAAAAAAAAAAAATAGAAAGTTCAAAATATATATATAACAGTGTAAACTTGGCTGAAAACCTCAACTAAATAAGCAAGTTTTTCTGTATGTGCTTTTAAAATGTGGTGTTTGATAAATTGACCATATTACAATTGCTTCTGCAAGCTTATTGTACTTTATTTAGTAGTCAGCGAGTGACATAAAGTGGACACTATATATTTATTTGCATGTTTGCACAGATAAAAGTGTCACCGTACGCCCGGTGGCATAGAGGGTTGAGGTGCAGGTGCCTTACCTGGACCCATGCTGGCGACTCAGGTTCGGGAAGTGACCGGTCACCGGGGCTGGCAGCGGCGGAGAGGATTGAGTGTCCACAGGGACTGCTCTTCTCTCCTGGGGTGGGTTGGGAGTCAGTCGGCAGCGGCCTCTGGTGGAGACCAGGAGCACTGCGCTACGGGCGAAGGAGGGACGATAAAAAAGCATGAAAAACACTCCATGTCATGCCGGATGATGGCTGCCTGGCTCAACGAGCCTGTCAGTGCTTCTGCAGTCTTCCGCCTCAGCAGCGTCTCCCTGGGCCAAGATGATGTGCTGGTCTGCATCCCCTGGCTGGTGTTTTCCCCTCGGAGAGGGACCCATCCAGCGAAGGATACGCCTGGTTACCGGGAGATGGCTGTCATTTAAGGCGGAGGCTCTGGGGACAGGACGAGTCGGTAGAAGCCTTGGTCGTTGGAAGGAGAGGCTGGCGTGGATGCAAGTAGGGAGAAAAGAAATAATACAAAAAAGTGTCACCTATGCACAAACACTGCCTTGATAAAGCCCCATATGTGGGTGCTACGTAGGGCTTTTGCATTACTGTTTGCTCAATAAAATTGTTTTCTGGTTTACACAGCAAGTGGTCCACTTTTTCTTTGTTTTTGCCAGCATCAGACCTCTTGGCCTGAACAGTCCCAGCATTAGACCTCATATACCATCGTAAGGCCAGACCCATGTACCATCTTGATATCCGATTCCATTTGTTGTACCATCCCTGTATTGGACCTTGTGTCCTGTATCATCCTTAGTACTGGACCTCATGTCCTGCACTATCCCAGTATCAGATTGCTTGTCCTGTGCCACCATAGTATCGTGTTATATCCTTGTACCATTCCAGTATCAGACTTTGTGTACAGTACCATCCCACTATCAAACTTTGTGCACCATCCCAGCACCAGACTGTGTGCTGTCTTTTCTGAGTATCAGACCCGTGTATTATACTATCCCAGTACTGAACCTAGAGTGCTGTACCTCACAGTATCAGACTTTGTGTGTTGCATCCTCCCAGTATTAGGCCTTGTGTATAATACCATCTCCATATTGGACCTCATATTTTGTACCATCACAGTACTAGACCTTGTGAGCTGTAGCATCTCAGTAACGCATCATGCTTGTGCTGTACCGTGTCAACACCAGACATCATGTGCTGCACCATGCCAGTACCAGACACCGTGTGCCGTACTCCTCCCAGTGCCACACCTCTTGTGTGTGCCAGCCCAGTATTAAACCTTGTGTGCTGCACCATGCCAATACCAGACCCCGTGTGCTATACCCCTCCCAGTACCACACCTCTTGTGTATACCAGCCCATTATCAAACTTTGTGTGCTGTACCATGCCAATAATGGACCTTGTGAGCTGTGCCATCCCAGACCTCATGTGCTGCACCATGCTAGTAACAGGCCTCATGTGCTGTACCATGCCAGTAACTGACCTTGTGTCTGTACCATGCCAGTACCAGGCCTTATGTGCTGTACCATGCCAGGAATGGACCTCATGTGCTGCACCATGCCAGTAACAGGCCTCGTGCTGTACCATGTCATTAATGGACCTTGTGTGCTGTACCATCCCAGACCTTGTGCTGCACCATGCCAATACCAGACCCTGTGTGCTATACTCTCCCAGTACCACACCTCTTGTGTGTACCAGCTCATTTTCAAACCTTGTGTGCTGTACCATGCCAATAATGGACCTTGTGAGCTGTGCCATCCCAGACCTCGGTTGCACCATGCCAGTAACAGGCCTCATGTGCTGTGCCATGCCAGTAACAGACCTTGTGTGCTGTACCATCCCAGACCTTATGTGCTGCACCATGCCAGTACCAGGCCTCATGTGCTGTACGGCAGTACCAGGCCTCATGTGCTATACCATGCCGGTAACGCACCGTGTGTGATGTACCATCCCAGGACCTCATGTGCTGCACCATGCCAGTACCAGGCCTCATGTGCTGTACCATGCCGGTAACGCACCATGTGTGATGTACCATCCCAGACCTTATGTGCTGCACCATGCCAGTACCAGACCTCATGTGCTCCACCATACCAGCAATAAGCCTCATGTACTGTATCATGCCAGTACCAGATCATGTGTGCTGTACCATGCCAGTACTTGACCTCATGTGCTGCACCATCTTGGTATTAGGCCTCGTGTGCTGTACCATTCCAGGACTAGATTGTGTGTGCTGTACTGTCCCAGTACCGGACTGTGTGTGTTGCATGATCTCAGTACCAGACCTTGTGTGCTGTACCATCTCAATACCAAACCATCATATGCTGTACCATCTCATTACCAGGCCTTGTGTGCTGTACCATCTCTATATCAGACCTTGTGAGCTGTACCATCTCAGTACCACACTTCACGCTGTTCCATCTTAGTACCAGACCTCGCATGCTGTACCACCTCAGTACCAGACCTTATGTGCTGTACTGTCCCAGTACCAGATCATGTGTGTTTTACTATCCCTATACCAGATCTTGCGTGCTCTACCATCTCAGTATCAGACTTTGCGAGCTGTACCATCTCAGTACAAGACCTCATGTGCTGTACCATCTTAGTACCAGACCTTGCGTGTTGTACCATCTCAGTATCAGATCTCAGATACTGTACCATCTCAGTACCAGAACTCATGTGCATACAGTTTCTGTACCAGACCTCGTGTGCTGTACCATCTCTGTACCAGGCCTCGTGTGCTGTACCATCTCTGTACCAGACCTCGCGTGCTGTACCATCTCTGTACAGACCTCGCGTGCTGTACCATCTCAGTACCAGACCTGCGTGTGTACCATCTCAGTACCAGACCTCGCGTGCTGTACCATCTCAGTACCAGACCTCGCGTGCTGTACCATCTCAGTACCAGACCTCGCGTGCTGTACCATCTCAGTACCAGACTTTTGCGTGCTGTACAATCTCGGTACCAGACCTTGTGTGCTGTACCATCTCAGTACCTGGACCTGTGTGCTGTACTATCTCATTACCAGGCATAGTGTGCTGTACTATCCCAGCACCAGACCTTGTGTTCTATACCATCCCAGTACCAGACCTAGTGTGCTGTACCATCCCAGTACCAGACCTCTTGTGCAGTATTAGACTGTGTTCTGCAGCCTAGCTTAGCAGTTGGGCTTCATCGTGTTCAGATCAGTACTGATTTATAATCAGTTTTGGGGTCCACCTGGACACCACCTTGGTCTTTCATAGCTTCTTGTTAGAGCTCTAAGTTGACTAGTGGAATAATATGACCCTCAAGAGGCTGATAGCTGGATGATACCTGGTGCCCAGGTATTACTAGGTGTAATTAGTGTCCTTGTTTTGTGTGATATGGAATTACTGGTGCAATATTAGCTACTCCTAAGCATTTGATGCACTAATTGTGATGAAAATAAATATTACCTAACAAGGAATTGGACCCAGTCCCTCAGAATATGGTCCTGATGCTCTGTCTGAGAGTTGCTGTAAAGAGGGGACATCACCACCCTCTACAATGGCAGTAAATTTAAAGTTAGGAGCAGCAGATCCCCAAAAGATAACACTCCAAAATTCAGATTTCTGAGTTCACTTAAAAAGTCTATTTGTAACCCTGATTTTCTTTTTAAAGAGCTGCTGTTATGTGATGTACACAAGGGCATTTACAGCCTTGTTCTCATTGCAGTAACACTGTATGACCACTGACTCATACAGACTTGGTACCACCAGCCACAAAATGTTCACATTTCACTCAGCCTGAACTTTGTGTCCTGTGCCTCCCCAGAAATATTTACCTCTGCGCCTTTCTAAAAATGTTTACTCGCTTGTTCCAAAATGTGTGCCTTGCAGTCCTGCTAGCATTGTGCACCCCACAACCTTCCCAAATACAGAGAACTAGAACTGGTACAGGTACGATACATGGAGGAATGTGGGTGTAAATTTTAAGATGGAGCCATCACAAATGTTTGGAGGGGTGGTCACAAATTTCAGGAGGATTACTGGGAACAAATGTTCTTTTGGGGGCTGCAAATTTCAGGAGAGGAATGAGGTTCACTTTTGGAAGGGTGCAGTGTACAATTTCAGAAGGGTGTGGGGCATAAATTTCGTAGGATGCAGGTCACAAATTTCAGGAGAGGGGTACCACGACTACATTATGGAGGGACAAAAATTTGGGGAGGGTATAGGGTGCCAATTGTGGTAGGGGAGTGAGTTAAAACGTTTGGGAGGGAGTGTGGCACAAATTTTGGGAGGGTACAGGGAACAGTTTTAAAAGGGGGTTCATGGTGCAAATTTCAGGATGGGTGAGGAGCAAAAATTTTAGGAGGAGTGAGGGGCCCAAATGCTGGAAGGCGGTGCATGTAAATTTCAGAAGGGATGCGGGTGCAAATTTCATGAGGTGTACAGGTGCAAATTTAGGGAATGCTGTGGAGTGCTGTTTTTAGGAGTTGTGTGCGGGCAAAATTGGGAAGTATAAGAACCTACAATTCAACTGGAGTGTGGGCAGTCATTTTGAAACAGATGCACTGTGCAAATTTTTAGAGGTGTGTGAGGCACCAGTTTTGGGAGGGTGCAGATTGTAGTGTGTAATTTCAGCAGGGATGCAGTGTTCAAACTTCAGGAGGGATGTGGGCACACATTTTGGAAGTGGTACGAGATATACATTTTGGAGAGGTGCAGAAAGCAATGTTCCAGAAGGCTGTGAGGTACTTTGAACAAAGTTTGGGAGGTTTTGGAGGTCACAGATTTTATGAGGGCTGTAGTACAAGAATTTGGGAGGGGTGTAAGGTGCCAGATTCGGGAAGGGTGTTTAAAAATGCGGTAGAACCACAAGGCACAAATTTTGGGAGGAGTGAAGATACAGATCTTTAAAGGGTACAGGCTGAAGATTTCCAGAGGTGCACAGAGCACAAAGTTTAGGAGGATCAAAAGGTCCAAAGTTTGTGATTGGTAGTGGAAGGTCTATATTATAAAGGGTTGTCTGTAATAAGCAGTAGGCTGTGAATATCCCAGCTGACATCACATGACATCGGCAGCACCGCTTCACTGAAACAAAACAAGACGAGAAATCGGATTTATAAAAAGCTTGTAACTTTAAACTAAGTAGTGCAGAAATCTAAATTTAGAAGTGACCTGTATTTGGGGATCTGCTGGTCCTAATTCCAAGTTTAGTACTTTTGTTGATATCCCTCATTAAAAAATATATTTGCTACTTTTGAGAAAACTTTGTAGCACATCATTTTTACACAAAATTCAGCTTATAGTTTTCACAGTTTGCTGTTACGGAGATGATTATGATGTCACAAGTGGGCCGGTATTGCAGCAAAGGATCATTAAACAGCAGCATGAATCAGCTGCAAGGGCAGGTATCATAGTTCCATGGAAATAAACTTCCTAATGAAGAATAAAAGGAATAGAAATACAACAAATATATAAAATGTAAGTTGAAGTGTCAAAATAGTTTTTTTTCAAAATTTCCTAAAGTAACTAACTCTCTTTAAGCATTTAACATGCTACTGTCATTAAATGGCTTTGAAATTTCCTGCTTCCTGATTGCCAGAATACGTTTGAAATCCATATGTATATCCCCAGTGAATGCATAGTTGGAAAACGTTCAAGCAGTGGTATTTGGAAAGTGGGCAAATCATGTACCAATTCATGAATCAGTTTGCTCATCTCTGATCACAAACACAATACATGTGTGTGTGGAGGGGTGTGGGATAACAGATGGACCAGACACCAAACTTTAAGTTCAACGACAATCTCTGTGTGATGTTTATTCAAAATACAGGAGATAACCTTAAGCAATGGCATATCCCTTCTTCAGTACATCAGTTTGCAGCAACTGACTATGTATGTCCTTTTTCTGCACTTTGCTAGCACCTACTGACACTGATCTCTGATCTAATATAGCAGTAGAGATTCAGCCTCCACCCTATGTGGACCTTGTTTGCTTGGGTGGTGGGGCTCAAATACAAAAAAAACAAGCTAAAGACTAAGAATCTCAGTGCAGAAGCACTGAAACATGGGTTACCCCAAAGGGTATTGACAATAAGCCAAGTTTCAAAGAACACAACATCGCACATACTTTCATAATGCAAAGCATCATGGGATATATGCAAATCACCATGAAATTTCAGACTTGTTCAACTTACAGCAATTTACATGCATTTTAAATAGCAAAACTAACTTAATTTTTATAATAGTCAGTACTAGTACTTTTACTGTTATCAAAACACCTAGTGTCATGGTATTTTCAACATTTACAGGTTTCATAAACATAAGGTATATACATCATGGTATTTTATGACATAGTGTTATTACATACTAAATCCAACAACGATAAACACAACTTGTTTTACATACGCTTGAGGTCACCACAATAACCTATCTATACGAGGACCTGAGAGGAAAAGGAAAATTAAAGAGGACACTATAGCATAGTCAAGAAAGGAGGGGTGCCCATAGGTGGCCAACCTTATGGGCTAGAAATTATAAAGGATAGATTAGGCTAAGAACTAGAAGAACTGTTGCAACAGATTTAAGAAAAGATCGGTCCTCAGTGGCAGGAGCACCCTGTTGCAATGTGGCCTAGTGATTAACACTCGAGCTGTAGAACCAGGAGACCCATGTTTGATTCCCATCACCACATACTCCCTGTGTGACCTTGGGCAAGAGCTATCTGTACCTAACCTCCTCTCTGTCTTCCTCTCCTTAACCTCCTTTATGCTGTTTCCTTCCCTCTTTGTGTCTGATTGCAGCTGCAGCTGTTCATGATTTATAAATTGCTCTGGGATCCTGTATATGAATGACACTGTATAATGCCAATATATACATAAAGCCAAATGTCTTTCCTCCTTCAGCTGCTTTTGTTTCTCAAGCAGATGTTGGGGTCCTGAGAGCCTTAGATTCATTTATTTGTTGTGCTCTATCACCGGGATTTGCTGCTAGCTCCTAAATCCCATTTCAATTCCTTTGTGGTCTCGACATGAAGCAACTAGTGTCTGCTGTGCAACACAGTAAGATTTTGCTCATTTGAGAAGACTCTTAATAAATGTGGTGAAATACATTTAATATGCATAAAAGTGTTGAACAAAGTGAGGTGTCATGGGGCTGTTTTGGTAGCCCATCCACCTCTCGAACCAGAAGGTCGGAGGTTCTAGTGCAGTATTAGGGCATGCTGTACGGTTGGGGTGTGCCATCCTTCATATGAGACATTAAACTGAGGTCCCTTCTGCCCATCTTTGGTGCTGTCCTGGTGGGTGCCCAGATGGAAGTTAAAAAAACACTTTTTACAGGAGTTGGGAGTTTTCTCCAGTGTCCTGCCAACATTCCTTTCCCATGAAAGCGTGTTCAGGGCTCTTGTGGGTATGGATGTGTGCAGTGGCTGCCACTCGTTGTTTAGTATCACTTCATTACCAGTCTCTTGTTGTTTGTAAAGCGCTTTGGGAGGTGATGTGTATGCAAATCTCTGTATAAATGCAAAATCTTTTTTTTTATTCAGCTTTTTGCTCCCTTACTGCCACCTACATCTTTCCTTGGGCACTGGCCTGGCAGCCTCTCGCTTCAGTTGCGCCTCCACCCCCACCACCACCACCACCATCAAGCTTCTCCTGGCTCCAACCAATTAGCAGGTGAATGACTGCTAATAGTTTTGTTTTTCTGACCAGGTGGGAGGGCAGCCCACAATCCTAACATTGTCATGAGCATTTTCCAGGGCCCACCTGGCCCCAAGGAAACTGAAATCCAACACTAACATCATGCTCTTCTCCTGCTGTTGCCCTACTTACTGGGTCAGTTCAGTAATAGCTGGTGCATTGGTTTGAATTTGGGATTCCATCTTCCAAATTTCACCTCCATTGCTGCCAAACGTCTTGTTTGCTTCTTCTCCCATAGCCTGTATTTTCTGCAGCATTGCCATAATTTGAGAGGTTGGGAGTTTCAGTGCTGTGGAGTCTGTGGATTTGGACGGCCCCAGCCCTTAACCCTCTGCTCAGCTGACTGTAGAGAGGTAGGCATCTAAATTCTGAGCCACCAGTTTTTGATCTCGCTTTTGGCCTGTCTGGAGTCTCTAAGTGTAGATGCTAAATGGTGGATTTGTCAGACAAAACAGATGAAATAAACTCTAATAACAGCGGCCAGCCAAGCTATGTAAAGTGTGTGTCTGCCGTGTTTGCGCACTGCAGAGCCCCCTACCAGTCTTTCCTTGGCAGACTTTCCATTACTTTTTCCATCAGTGGTGCAAGACTGACTGGCCAGTAGTTGTTGGATTCCTCCTGCTGCTGCTCTTACATGAGAGACATACTAACATACAGACATACTAAAATGCCAGCAGAGTAGGCCTAATGGTCTTTCGTGTCTGCTTGATAGTCAGCCCCATACTGGGCACCAACTTTGCTGTCACCCCCACCCCTCGGGTTTCTCTGTCCCCAGCCCAAGATGTTCCCTGTATTAGGCTTTGCAGTTTCACCCTCCCTAAACCTGTCCCAGCCCCTCTTAAACCCTCCATAGTCTCTGCCTCCCCAGTCCCTTGGGCAGTGCATTCCATGGTTCCACCACCCTCTCAGTGAAGTAGCACCTCCTCCTCTCCTCCCCAGCTTGCACCCGTGTCCTGTAGTAGTCCCCCTCTTGCTTTTGGAGCACCTTGACTGAGCCCCTTATTTATCCCTTCATGTACTTGAAGACCTCTACCATGTCCCCCTGGCCCTCCTCTCCTCCAGGGTGTACATGTTGAGCTCCTAGAGTCTCCCTAGAACCTTTCCCCAAGCCCCAGATCAATTTGGTTGTCCTCCTTGTACCCTATCAAGGAGTGCTATGTCCCTTTTAGTGCAGTCTCCAAAGCTGCACACAATATGAGTGCTGGCCTAACCAAGCAGTTATACAGAGGGAAGATCACCCCCTTCTGGAGTTATCCCCACCCCAGTGATGCATCCATCATCCTATTGGCTTTTGCCGCTGCCCTTCTACAAGTCTCAGAGTTATTCATTCTGGACGTCTACCACCACCCCAGGTCCCTCTCCCCTTAAAGACTTGTAGTATGTCTCCCCAAGGGTATACCCATGGCCGGATTTCTGGCCCCTAGGTGCAGAACCCTGCATTTCCCGCATTGAACTTCAGTTTCCACTTCGTGCCAACTCTTCTTCAGTCCTCCAGAACCATGCCGGTTTCCAGCGAGCTATTGAACAGGCTGTCAGTGGATCAGCTAACAGTTCCCCGAGTTCCATTAGAACACTTGGATATATGAGAAATGTTGAGTAGCTCTCACATAGTACTGTACCTACTGTATATAGGACGCTGTTCTTTACCAGCAGTATGGATGTTGTGGGACCCAAATTAGACAAAGCTGCAGATTACTTTTTTGTGTTGGGGTAAACTTGTGGTCTTGTGGGTGATATGGTGCATATGTCCCCAGTGGTGGTAGATGCTGGATTGTGTGTGTGTGTGTGTTGTGTTGTGTTGTGTTTGTTTTGTTTTTGGGGCGTGCTTATGATGTTGTGGTGTGTGTGAGTTTGGGGTGGTAGAGACTGGGTGCTGTGAGGCATGGTGATAGAGCGCTGAGTTTTGTTGGTCCCAGTGTGACTGAGGCTGGAGACACTGTCTGATGGTGACAGGGTGCTTTTTGTGTGTCCCAAGGGTGACCGAGACAGTGTTTAAAGTCTTGTGTTACTCTTCAAACACGTAAATACTGATTCTGAGTGAATGGTAGAGATTTAAAACAAATTTTCTTGCCACTCCACAAATTGAGACCTATGGGCAGAAAAAGGTATAATTACACCGTACAGTGTTTTGTTATACAGACTCTTCTTCTTTCAGGTGGACTACCACACAACTTCCTCTCCTCCTCTCCTGTAGCTGCCAGGAAACTCAGTCTCAGTATTGGTCTTTACACTTTCAGGGTAACCAGTTCTGTTTCCCCTTTGTGTTTTAAAAACACTTGATTGTCAGTAGTTAAGAGCAGAACTTCTTCTTTATTGTTTGGTAATGGACTAAGAACTGCAGTGTTTGTACCACAGTCCACTGCCTTTGAAAGAACTGTGATGTCATAAACACAGTAGCAAGGATGACTTTCTGTATAAAGTGCTTGTCTGAAACCCATAAGACACTGACCAGTTCTGTAAAATGTACAGGAGAAAATAAATGGAATTAATGTTTCCTGTTCAAAATCTGCATTAAATACAAATGTCTTTAAAGCTCATCAGTAACTTACAGTATACTGTATGTCACATGTATCCTGCTAGCGTGCATACTGTACTAGCAATAAAAGTAAGTGTCTCAGTAAAGCAGTATTGTTTAGACTTCTCAGGGGTGCCCCACTGTCCGTGTTTTATTGCTGTCCATTTCCTGCCTTCCGTCCCACTGCATTCTGGTGATGTCATCTTAGTCATTTTTCTCTACTTATTTCTACTCAAATCCTTTGTAAAACATATATATGTATATTTATACAATGGGGGTGAGAGCTATTCAGTGCAATAAGTGAGATATTCTCACTGCAGTGAAATAAATGCTCACTGCGTGAGATAAATGCTGATGACATCAGTGGAGTGAATATATCCTGCTGCGGTGAGATAAATGCTGATGACATCAGTGGAGTGAGATATATTCTGCTGATGTGACTCACTCATTTACTCAAGCTAGCATTCCAGATGAAAGTGCTTAAAAATCAGTTTGTGTGTCTCACTGAAGCCTGCAAATCACTCAGCACTGCAAAACACTTACCTGTATCCTAAAGTTTCCAACACTTCTATGCCATTTCTGTGCTAATCTCAGCATAAAAGCAACCTGAATTCAAATGAAACTCATTTACAAAGCAGTTTCTTTTCACTGCAAGCTGCAACTACAGAAACACATATAACATAGAAAAACACACTTACCTGTGTTCCAAACTTCTAACCCATTTCTGTGGTAAACTCAGCTTCAAAAACCTAAATTCAAATGAAACTCATTTACAAAGCAGTTTCTTTCTCACTGCAAGCTGCAACTAACACATATAGCATAGAAAACACACTTACCTGTGTTCCAAAGTTTCCAAACTTCTAACTCATTTCTGTGGTAAACTCAGCTTCAAATGAAACTCATTTACAAAGCAGTTTCTTTCCCACTGCAAGCTGCAACTAACACAATTAGCACAGCCAAACACAATCACCTGTGTTTCACAATGCTTCTAACAATCACAGCCCATTCAGAAACATTCCCACACTCTCAGACCACAGACAAACACTGCTTTCAGTATAACCTAGACCTTGGAGTAATGAGCTCTGAACAAGCTTGATACAGTCAGCAGACCAGACCTGGGTTTGATTCTCACAGCCTCCACTTGCATACTGTGAAAATCTGAACAAATCACTGAACTCCCCAGTACTCTTAAAACACACCTGCCTACCAAAAATTAGTTACTAAAGACTAAAACTCCAAAAAAAAAAACAGATACAGGGGAAAAAAGATACAGCAAAACATGACACTTCATCGCTCTCACCCCATTTGTATAAATAGCACACATGATGTGCAGATGTTGAGATATGGAAATATTCTCACTCCTGCAGAGTGAGCTGTGCATTTCACTCAGGCTTTCGGCACTCTTGTGAGAATACAGAAAGCTCACTCTGCAGGAGTGAGAATATTTCCCATATCTCACTCCTGCCCATCATGTATCCCCTATATATATATTATTTATAAAAATTCATAAACGCATTTAAATCAACATCATTTTTAATATATAGTTGTTTGCCTTTCTGTAACAGAATAAAACTGATGTATCTAAAACGACATCTTGCCTTTTCCCCACAGAAATTTTGGTTCTGAGAAGTCTGGCAGGACAGAACCCAAAACACAAAATTGTGCAATACCTCAACATTAGCTTTTTAAAATAAAGAGCATTCTGTTGCAGATGCACATCAAAACTGAAACTAGCAGGAAGCAGAATTTAAATTGCCAATGATCTTTCGAGTTTTGAACTCATACAAGATGCAAGCCATGGAAACATTTATCAGGAGACCGTGCCATAAGACTTGGGGCAACCACAGAAAAACAGCGAGATTTCAGCTGAACTCTGCCTACACATGTGTGGTTTCCTCAGTAACACTCACTGGATGATCTCAGTGGCTGAAATAGGGCATGTGGGCACAGAAGGTCAAACCGAGGTCAGAAATGGCATTTATTTAATGGAGAAGTTAACATATAAAATAAGAGGTCAGGAACAAATGTGAAGAATTCTGGTGCGCTAGGTTATGTACTGGTTAGATGTTGACCCAGACTTTGTTCCTCAGAACGTAGAGCTTTTGACCCAGGGCAACACATCACACTCCAGTTTACATGCTGTGTAAATGTTCACTGAGACAGAACTCTGTAAACTAATTTTATTGCAGGTTCAAGCCACAAAACTGTACAGATGGATCACAAATGTGTGTTCTCTTCTGTCTATTCTACATTGCTGATGAATTCCTAGAGGCGGGCCACGAGGCTGGCTCTGTGGCACTGTCTTGTCAGACGCTACTGTATTGGAATTCAGACCCATCTGAGGGACTTGTTGAAGATGTTGATCATTGATCACCACATGGGCTTCATAGCTCATGAAACATTATGGACTCTGGCATCTGACTATGTAACTGTCTGTTCTTTGTTGTGTTTCTTTCCTTTTCTGTCTGTACATTGTCTGGAAAAAATTAATAAAAATTAAATAAAAAAAAATTATCAGTAAAGCTTATTATGCCTATATTTTTATTTGTTTTGTTTTGATAGCAGAGTAAGTGCCCTAGACATAGAAATGTAAAACAAAAACAAGGTGCTGCGTCAGCATGTGGTCTGAAAACAAAACAAAATGGTAATATTAAATGCCTGAAAGAGTTAACTCTATTTTTAGCGTGCATTTAATATTATCATTTTTATTTAGACATAGAAATGCCTAATTTCAGGCACAACCCATGATTGAAATTTGAGAACCATAATCTCTAGTCAAGGTCTACGACAAATAAAGAAGTGACGTATTGGAGTAGGTACCTGTTTTTTTGGATTTTTTTCTGTATTGTTTTTTAATCCCTGGCACCCACTGTACGTAGTCATTCAGGGATAAACCCTGCCCAGGCCAGGGCTGTCTTGTGAAGGCGACAAGTGGGATTTCTCCCAGATTTTCTTCCACAACCACCCTGCTCCCTGTGGCCACAGGCAGTGCTTACGCTGGCCTCGACATGCTCAGCTAGCCCCTGTCTGTGAGCAAGCCTCCTGGCCTGCCCGCAGGGGCTTGCTGTGGTGCCAAACCCATTGCCGACTCTTGCCAGCCAAGGAGTACTGCCTCTTGACAGCTGCCTCAGCCTGGCCTGCCTCACGACGCTGTGCCCGAGTCCACTCCCAAACTTGGGTCGAGACTACAGCAGGGAAGTGCGCTGCCTCCAGGCGCTGCATTCTGAGTCCACTCCCAGACTCAGGTCCAGTGAACAGCAGGGCAGTGTGCTGCCTCCCAATGCAGCGCCCTGAGTCCACTCTCAAACTCAGGTCGACTGTACAGCAGGGCAGTGTGCTGTCTCCCGATGCTGCGACCTGAGTCCACTCCCAAACTTGAATCAACTGTACAACAGGGCAGTGTGCTGCCTCTCAAAGCTGCAACCGGAGTCCACTCCCAAACTCTGGTCAGTTGTACACCATGGCACTGGCCTGCTTCCCGGCCGCTGTGCTGTAAGTCCACTCCCAAACTAGGGTTAGCTGTACAGCAGGGCAGTGTGCTGCCTCCCGATACTGCGGCCTGCTTCCCAACGCTGTGCTGTAAGTCCACTCCCAAACTTGGGTTGACTGTACAGCATGGCAGTGTGCTGCCTCCTGATATTGCATCCTGAGTCCACTCCCAAACTCACATTGACTTCACAGCAGGGCATTGCGCTGCATTCCAATGCTGCAGCCTGGGTCCACTCCCAAACTTGGATTGACTGTACAACAGGGCAGTGCGCTGCCTCCCAATGTTGTGTCCTGAGTCCACTCCCAAACTTGGGTCAGCCGTACAGCAGAGCAGTGCGTTGCCTCCTGGCGCTGCGTCCTGAATCCACTCCCAAACTCAGGTCGACTGTACAGCAGGGCAGTGCGCAGCCGTTGACCAGCCACTGTGGCAGCCCTTGGCTGTTTGAATGGGGATGGGAATATAAGAATAATATGGGCAAAAGGAAGCAGTTTCCCATTTTAACTTCCTGTTCGTGCACACTTACTGTATTCGTGTATATCCCGTTACCCATGTGTTTGTCCAGTTTTCCCTAAATATGTTCAGGTTTCGCCGGCTCGGTGGTGCCTAGGGTTGAGGTGCTGGATGCCACACCTTGCACTACACTGGTGACCCGGGTTCAGGAATGGACTCTGGCTGCGGGGTGGGATGGGGGAGAAGAATCGAGCATCCCAGCGGATGCTCTCCTCCTCCTCCTTGGGGGGTTACCAGGGTGCATACAGCACCTGTAGCTCCTCTGCTAATGGAAGCACGGGCAGTATGGCTGCGACTCTCTGGAGTCAAGGGTGGGGAGGACACTGTCAGGCGCTTGACAAAGGCATGCGTCAGCACGTTGCTCATCTGGACTTAGTTCTCTGTGCTGGTGTCCTCAAGGGGTAACAGGATGAAAATACATACACCCCGGCCCACTGAGCAACATGAAACCGGGGAGGGGGCTGTGAATGAATGGACCTGGTGGATGAAGTAGGAGGAGATACAAGGCCCCTCTGAAAGCCAAAGGATCCAGGCAAGTATAAAAAAATATATATATATTTAGGTTTCTACTGTAAACCACCTCTTTAAGTAGACTATTCCACTGTGATACCATCCTCTGTGAGGACCAATCTTTCCTTGATTGGTTTTATAGTTACCAATGCTAGTTTTAACATGTGCCCTCTCACACCTTTTCTTGTACCTTTCTCTTTGAGATTTAGCAGCTCTAGTAGTGATGGTTACCAGGCCGCCTTGTTGGCCAAGATCATGTCCCTGTATCTTCCCCTCCCCAGAGAAAACATGTTCAGCTCCCCAGTTTGTCCTCAGATGACATGTCCTCAGTCCTGCAGTTCTTTATGTTACCCTCCTCTGAACTCCCTACAGGTTTTCTAAATTTTCCCTTGTGTGCGGGCACCACAACTGCCTCTCTGCTCCCGATGCAGCCTTATCAGTGATCGATACAGCAGCAGCATTACCTCCCTGTTTCCTGCCTGTGATGTTCCTTGTGATATTAGACCACTCTTTTAACCACTGCTTCGTGTTGTCTGTCTCATATGAAATAATTCTGAGTTCTCAGTTTCTAATTGCATACCTCATATTCTCTTTTTATGTGTCTCTCTTTGGTTTTCTGTCTCCTTGGTTTTCAAAGCCAGCTCTGTATATAGCCTGCTGCTTTCCATTATGATGGGTACTCCTACCAAAGGCTTCATTGGTTTCTGTCAGTTAGTGGTTTCTGATAACAAATACCGTATTTCATTATATAGAAGCTACCCTCAAATAGAAGCCATGACATCTAATCAGGGTTAAAGTCATGCCAGATAAAGCATTTCATGTGGGATTCTGTGATTTTAGTTTTTATATCTGTAAATATGATTATTGTATTTCTTTAAAAATTTTTTTTGCATTATTTGTTTATCGCCCCCTCGTCCGACCGGCCTCTCCTTCAGGCCTTCTGCCAAGGACTTGCCCCCGTGTCTCCATTCAACCTTCCCCGATGCCAGTTTCCCCGATCCCAGATTGCCGTCAATTAGGTAGCCCAATGTAAACTCACTGATTTGGTCCCTTCCTTCCGAGGGAAATTGCTTCAGGCATTCTTGCTGTCGGCCCTGATGCTGCTGGGATTCGTAGTCCCCTGGCTCTTCGGGGTTCCATGGAAGGGGGGTCCAGGCGGCCATTATTCGGTCGCCGGACGCCATTTTTCCGCTTTTTCTGGTTTCCTGACGTCACGCCTACCCCTTGTAGTGCCTCCGTCTCCACCGGGGCCGCTACAGAGCGAGGATGACCCTAACCCACCCCCGGGAGGAGAGTAGTCCTTAGGACGCTCAATCCTTCCCGCCCTCTGCCGACCCTCCAGTGACCCGAGTGCGTTCCCGAACCCGGTCGCCGGCTTGGTTTGAGGTGAAGGCGCCAGTGCCTCAGCCCTCGCGCTACCGGCTGGCCCTTTTAAAATTTTGATCTTCATATATGTTTGTGTGCTTATTTTGCTATGAAATGGACCAGAAGTAATATACTTGATCATATTCGATGTATAATATTTTCCTTTTCACAGTTAAGAATTTGATTTTGTAATACAATCCGCTGCTGAATACAGACCGCAGTTCAAAATACAGGATTATAATAGAAGCTGCTGCTTCTTTTCTGTGAAATATGGTACTGCTTCGTGTCTGTGCTGTGACATTGGTGAAACTGGTGCAGCTTTTCCTTGTACTCTTAAGCCCTGTTTATACGGTCACATTTGCACTGGAATAACCTGATCGCTGGGTTGCTCCAGTGCAAATGCAACCATGTAGACACATACCTGATCACGGTAAGCCACCCATTAAGTCGGTCTGATGTTCCCTCTCAAGCTGGGGATGGTGAGCCACTCTGCAGTGGAATAAACGCTGTGTGGACTGTCTGTGCCATCGCAACACATCCACTCTGTCCTTGTGGTGGCAGTGGCAGTTCGGACCCCTGAAGCATGGCCCCTCACCAGCTCAGACTGTAGCGGTGCAGAGAGGGGCAGTGTGGACAGGCAGTTTGCCACTTGTTGCTGGTCAGGACCACACTGCTGCGGTCAGAATCAGAGCAGCCTTTGCTGCTGTGTAAACACGGTTTTAGTAGCACTGCAAGTACCGGTATCAGCTTGAGGGGCCACTGACTGCAGCAGAGAATGCCACAGTGTGAAGCATCAGTATTGGCACCATACGGGAAGTGTCTGCTGTCCGAGCTGATTTTACCTGGGAGGCAGAACAAATAGAAAGACACATACAGAACAGAACAGAGGGTGAGCAAATTTGAATTTGGAATGCTGCACTGCTTTCCAGCCTCTTTAAAGATCACTAGGAAAAAAAAACTATTTTTACTCCTGATAGTCCCTTTGCTACACAGTATTCTTCACGTAAAAGGCAACAAAGTGTAACACTTAAGTATTTTGTCTCTGCTGCTTCTTCCTTGAGTTCTGAACCAGCTTTCAGTAGGAAACAAAATGATGGCATTTTATGTTTTTCTCCTCCTTTCTAAACACAGGCGAATTAAACACCTTTGTACATACACATTAGTCATGTCATTATAAATGTGTAACTTACAGGGTTTTAAAGACAAAAAGAACTCTTCATAAAGGGCTATGAAAGAATTAATTAGAGACGAAGGACTAAAATGGCATCATCAAAGTGTTGTTGGCCAGAGAGATCAGTAAAAGATCAGTAATGAAAAAGGCATTTCCAGGGCTGCTTTATAGCGTAGCATGCTCCTGTGTTAGCGATCTTGGTTTAGGAATAGACCTCGGGTTCAGAGTTAGGCAGCCATGGAGCCTGGTGGCAGCACGGTGGCTCCACTGCTGCAGTGACCCCTCGTAGGTGGCTGCAGAGCTTGCTTCTTCCACAGGGGTGTTGCTGCATGCATGCAAGGCCTGATGAGGCCCGCCCAGCGCCAGTGGAAGGGGACAGGACTCCAGGATGGGGTGAACACTCCATGCCACCTGGCTGCCTGAATGATGGATGCCGGTACTCTTGGGCCACTCCATGTGGGTGCCCGTGGTCCTATAGCAGAGGATCTGGCTGATGGGGCTGAGAGGTCATAGGGCAGTGGTGGCAGTCCAAGGGTAAACATCTATTAAAAGGCACATTGTCACAACCCCACAGTCGTCTGGCATTCTGTTGGTAGTTTACTACCAGTTAATGAAAATCCACCTATATTTTACATTTCCACTGCCATTAACAGATGGGATACACCGAGGATCTGAGAGAACTTGCGGAGAGGTGCTGGTGGAGCCTCTGACAGATGTTTTCAACATGTCTGTTCAATCAGGTTGTGTGCCCCAGGATTGAGGATGGCGATGGTGCCCATCCGAGGCTCTTGGGACAATCAGGAACTACAGGCCGTTAGTCTCACGTCAGTTGTGGGTAAACTATTGGAGACTATCCTGAGGGAAAAATAATGGCATTTCTGGAGAGAATTGTCTCTTAGATGAAAGACAACATGTGTTCACACAGGAAAGGTCTTGTCAGATCAACCTGTGGATTTGTTATGACTGGGTGACTACGGTTCTGGATGAGGGTAAAGCAGTGGATGTTCTGTACTGGATTTCAGCAAGGCCTGTGACTCGCACACAGGGACTGATAGGCAAGCTGAGGGACCTGGGTGTTAATGATAGGGTGGTCAGCTGGATTGGTAACTGGCTGGAAAAGAGGCAGCAGGGGTGGTGGTAAGGGGAATTATCAACACCACGGAGGTCATCAGTGGAGTCCCACAGGGCTCGGTGCTGGGACCAATGTTATTCAATATTTGTGTAGCTATGTCAGTTGGGGTTCAGAGTCGGATGAGTATGTTTGCTGATGATGCTAAATTGGGTGCAGTGGTGGATGGGGTGTGCTCCAAAGGGACCTAGAAGCCTTGGAGAGGTGGTAAAGTATGGTACCGGGTCAATCTGCCATAATCTGTTGAGTGCAGTCAGTACTGCGCAACAGAGACAGGGTAGGAATATCGCTACAGGGTACAGAATACCGCAAGACCAAAATGCTGCACGTGCAGTTTTGTACCCTGTAAGCTAAGGGCTGGAAAGCCATGATGTAGAGGAAGACCTCTGATGGGGAGAGGGGTCGCTGAGCATGCCGTGGCTCAGAGGGACGATCCGCCGGCAGTAAAGGGAAGCACTACATCTGTGGAGCGGGCTCGAATCCCGTCCCAGACTACTCTTGTTGGTGTTGTTTTTTTTTTGGGGAGTTATATTAAAAAAAAAACTTGTGCGACTACTACTTCCACCGCCCGTGTTTCTCCCCATCCCTGTGTTAAGTACTGCCCAGAGGTAATTATATTAATGGGGGTGGGGCACAGATCCCTGTAACAGGGGTGAGGGTGCAGCACCTACTCACAAAACAAAAGTAGTTATGTGTTTTCATGATGTTTCCTTTTGATGCACGAGCGGCTGCAGTGCACCCGCTATATTGTCAGCGCATGGTACGTTGCTGTGCTGGTTTTGTTGACAACATTATGACCCCAGCGCCGGCCAGGTACCTGGCAGTTGTGCTTCAGTGCTAAAGTGCAGGATTATGCACTTTGGGAATGGGAATACAGGATTTAGCTATAAGCTGGGAGGTGCGCAGTAGTTATTAAGTATCCGATGAGGAGAAAGATCTGGGTGTGCTAGTCCCAGGCCATATGAATTACTCTGCACAGTGTAGGAAAGTGTCAGTAAAAGGCTAATAGGATGCGGGGTATATAGCAAGGAAATCACCTCAAGGAGTGAGGGATGTGATCTTGCCGCTGTACAGAGGCATTGATGCAGCCTCACTTGAGTACTGTGTGCTGTTCTGGAGTCCATACTTAAAAAAAAAGGACATCAGACTACTGGAGGGGTTACAAAGGAGAGCAACCAAGATGCTGTGTGGGATGATGGGAAAGCCCTGTGAGGAGAGGCTACAGATGATCAGTATGTACTCTCTTGAGGACAGAAGGGACAGGGGGCATATGAATGAGACATTTAAATAATTGAAGGATATTAATAGAGTTAAGTCATGAGGGTCTATTTAAAATTAGAAAGGAAGGAATTACAAGAGGGCATAGTTTAAAGTTGAGGCGGGAGGTTCAGAAGGGAGATGAGGCACTTTCTCACTGAGAGAGTGGTGACAGCATGGAATGCTCTGCCAGAGGAACTGGTTTGAGGGCATCAGTGGGGGATTTAAGGGGGTGGGATAATCTCAAGGGCAAAATCAAAATGGGGAAGGGTCAAAGCAGTGTCAGTGGCTCAGCAGGTAGCACACTGCCTCTGAGGCCAGGAGATCAGAAGGTTGTGGGTTCTATCCCTACACCGTCCCAATACTGACACTGTAGTGCAGCATGAGGGGTGCTGCATTCCTGAGGTGCGCGTCTTCGGATGAGATGTATAACCAAGGTCCCATCTGCCTGTTCTGGTGGTAGTTCAGGTGGATGTTAAAGATCCCATGGTACTTCTCGAAAAAGAGTAGGGCAATTTCCGTGCCCTGGCCAAATTTCCCCAGTCACTAAAGTACCACCAACAGCTTAATCTTGTTCAAAGTCAGTTGGCATTCATCTGTATCCCCTCCCGAATTGGGTGCCTGAAAATAGGCAGAGTCTGTCTAGTGCAATTACCGCGTCAACAAAAACTAAAAAAATAAATAAAAAGGGGGTAAAACAGTGGGATCAGTTGGTGTGGAGGGGCATTGTCAGAGCACAGCACTGAGAGCTGCAGATTTGATAGGCCATTAGGCCTTTATCTGCTGAGCTTCATTGTATGTCCATATGTATTAAAGATTTGTTTTGGATCGAACCTTTTAGGTTGTCATCCCAGAAATTCGGAATGGTCTTTTGTACATTAGACTGGCTCCTCATCGGGCAATTTTAAAAGCTTTTAAAGCCTGTCTTAATTCTGCTTGCATTTAGTAGATGTTTAAGAAGAAATTCTTTTCTTGACATTCCTTTTCAGTCTGTTCATGCTTTACCTGTGCTGTGAACTTTAGTCTTTGGTTAACATTCTAATAGTGTGCTGTTTAGTCCACTGTGTATTGTTCCATTAATGGGAGCTTGCCTAGTGGAGTGCTAGAAGCAGACCATACAAATTTAAAGGGACACTGTCAACCCTTTTTGCATCATATTATTTCTCGTTGAAAACCCACAGTTTATGATTGCTTATTTGTTCTCTAAAACTCATTGAAGTTGTTGGTTGTTTGATCTGTGTCCTTTCTTAGTAGAACTGAAATTGTATGGGAATGGTGCTGTTATACCCAAGCTTGTTTAGTTTCAAACCCTTGATTTACTCTTGTTGCATACTTCCTGAACATTAGGAACAGCCCCAAAAGTGCAGCCACTCGTGATGCAGTAGCTCCGCCTCCCATAGCATCTTGTGTGCTAGATTATGTTGGGGGCATTCTCGGGTCAGGAAAGATGCAGTGGAAGTTGATCAAAGGATGTAAACTAACATTTTTTGTGTGGTAACACCAGTATGGTAGGCAGTGTTTTTTACTAAAGGAATTTGAATCAAGTACCAGCTACATCAGCAATCTTTATAGAATATAATCAATTATAATGTGTTTTTAATCTAGGGACAATTTGAGGCCTAAGGGGTGATAGTGTCCCTTTAAGAAAAGCCTGGCAGGTACCTCCAAGATAAGGAACATGTAGATATGCCAGCAAGGATGTGGTTGGGGAGTAGACGTTATAATGCTCACCTCCTTCTGTCCCTTCCTATTGTTTTGTATTGAAATTAAGACACTTTGAAGGGGTCCTAGGAGGGTGCCCAGTAAAGTTTATTTTACTGTACTTTAAATGCTTAGTCTGTACATCAGTACCCAAGCCACATAGCTGATTCCCAAACCTTAGCATCAGCATCAATATTTTATTGTTGTGTCTGAGTGGTTTCTCCTGGCAGTTTAGGAGTCCGTTTAAAAACAAAAAGAAAAGGCACTTGATATTAACTTAAGTAAGTTGCCATGTTTGCAACAGCTGCATTAACGAGTTATCTATTATTCTGCAATCTTGTTTCCTGTTGAGAATGGAATCTGTAGTGAATCTGTTAATGCCTTGTTCCTGCCAAGTTTATGCTGTCTTTTTATGTTTGCTTGCACGCATGTGCAAGAAACATAGTGCCTTCATCGAGATTTCGGAGGTGTGCCACCTCCTCCTCAATTCAGTCAGTGGGCTGGCAGGCGTGGCCCCTGTAGCTAATGCATTTTGGAGCGGTCTATGACACGCTCCAAAATGTAGTGGCATAGTTGAGGGGAGTTACGCTGAGTGAGCACCGATAAGATATCGGCTGCCACGCGCAGCTCCCCACGCACAGACAGACGTCGCGCCCCAGCACTGTATAGCCGGCCAGGGTGCCCAATCCCCATCGGCTGAGCTGCGTCCCCACCCCATTGTAGGTGCCACGCTGGAGCCCACCCCAGCGTGGCAAGCACTGTGATCCTTTGGCGGCAGAGGTGCCCAATCCCCATCGCTGAACGCGCCCCAAGTCCTTGTGCACGCTGGGAGCCCACCCCAGCGTGGCAAACGATGTCGTGATTTTTATTTTTATTTTGCCGGAGGGTGCCTAATCCCCGCCGGAACCCAAGTCCTTGTGCCACGCTGGAGCCCACCCAGCGTGGCAAACGTCCCACAACGTCTTTTTGTTTTTAACCCTGTAAATAAAAACTGTCCCACGGCGCGTCTCCCAACCCCTCCCACAACCCGCACCCACCCACTGCGCCCAGCCTCCCCACACCCCACCCATACTTACCTCCGGACTCCGGCGAGCGATCTTGGTGGACCGGGAACACGTCTGCACTCTTCAAAGCCGACCGCGAACTGAGGAAATGCCGGTAAGCTGTATAATGGGTTACATAGGGGTTTCAACTTTATTGCATATCTCGGGCATTTTGGGAATTTTTGCACAAATTTTCAACATGGGGTTTTAGGACCCCTTCTCATGAATTATGTCACTGTCATGGCGTTATTCGGCTCAAAGGGTGATTTCGCGCAGTGACTGCGAAATCACCCTTCAGGCCCGGTCACCGCCATGACAGTGACATCATTCATGAGAAGGGGTCCAAAACCCCATGTTGAAAATTTGTGCCAAAATTCCAATAAATGACTGTTTTACAGGGTGCGTTGCGCAGTTCCCACGAGGCTCGTGAAGTTCCGAAATTTCAATATTTTCTACCCAGATTTTCAACATTGCCATTTTACCACACCTTCTTATGAGTAGTACAGCTGTCATTTTCACATCTCACCCAAAATGTATTTCCACCCATGTAGTGCAGAATGGCGCAGTTGGTGTGCGAAATCAATGTACGGGACAAATTAAGAAAATCACAGTGACACTGTTCATGAGCAGAGGTCTTAAAATGGCTATGTTGAAAATTTGGTGAAAAAAATTCCTAAAATGACTGTTTTACGAGGGTGCATTGCGCAGTTCCTCACGACTCGAAGGTCGCAATTTTCAATATTTTCACTCCAGATTTCCAACATTGCCATTTTATCACACCCTCTTATGAGCAGTACAGCTGTCATTTTTCACATGTCACCCAAAACGTGTTTCTGCCCATGTAGCACACAATGGCGCAGTCGGGTAAAGCAGATCAATGCACGGAACAAATTAAGAAAATCACAGTGACACTGTTCATGAGCAGAGGTCTTAAAATGGCTATATTGAAAATTTGGTGAAAAAATTCCTAAAATGACTGTTTACGGCGTACGTTACGCACTTCCTATGCATGCTCGTAAGTATGCAAATTTAATATTTTCACTCCAGATTTTCAACATTGCCATTTTATTACACTTCCTTATGAACAGTACAGCTGCCATTTTTCACAACATGGCTGAAGTGTGTTTTCACACTTTCAGCGCTGAGATGCATAGTCGCTGTGGGAAATCATTGTTCGGCACAGATAAAGAAAATCACAATGACACTGTTCATGATCGGGCACCAAAATGCCTGAGTTGACAATCTGCTGTAAAATATCCCCAACCTAATTATATTACAGGTGTCTGTACAGTTTCTATGTCACTCATGACTTCACCATTTTTAAATATTTTTTACTGCAGATTTGCAACATTGCCATTTTACACCTCCTCCCATGAACAGTACAGCTGTCATTTTTACATCCTGTTCTGAATGTTTTTGCACCTGTGGTGCTAAATGCCGTACTCGCTGTGCATAAGCAGCTTTCGGCTACAAAACTGATATTCCCCCTGTTCATGAGGTGGGTCACAAAAAACATGTTGAAAATTTGGAGGAAAATACCAACTAATGCCTGAGGTATTAGGGTTTCCAACCATAACGCCCAACCCAGTAGTGAATGACAGGCATCAGGGGTGTGACTTGGGATTCTTGCCTGTAATGCTCATACCATTTCACACCCTGCAGCCAGTGAGAGGCATCGAGGTATGCCTTGGACTCTTCAGCCCCAAAGTTCACCCCATTCTCCTATATCGCACCCATCTCACAATGAAATGGGGTGCGCATAAGGCCAAAGACCCAAGAACACCGTGACACTTGTCAGTGTCTGCAGGGTGGGGTGTGGTGAAAATGGCGAGGCCGCTATGCCTGATGACCCAAATGCACACCCCAATGCCTGTCACTCTGCAGGGTGGTGGTGGGTTAGCTTCAGTTCAGTACTTCACTGCCATTCCTATTACGCAGCTCTGTAACTTCTACATTACCACTGCCAATGCCAGCAAGCAAACATTCGGCATTGACAAATGCTTGTTTTCTTTAGCTGTAAGCATTGGAATGTCATAAAATAATCTAAGAGACATACTGCTCTAATGACATCACCGTTTAATCTGGAGAGTGGCCAGGTACTTTCTAAAAGGAAATAATGGGATAATGGGAATGATTGCTTTTACAGGTGGTGAGTTAAAGCCTGCTAAAATATATTGTAAGCCTGAAACTTTGTTTGCATGGAGCTTTTGAAGGTGATGGCATATAAATTGATAGCTACACTTTAAATACAATTTGGGAATGTCTTAGTCCTTTGTGACTTGGCCTCGTTTCTGTGTACAGTAGTTGGCAGGGGTTGAGGAAATAGCAGCACTGTCTGTTCAAGATACCCTTGTAACTACAGGACTGTTTTTGTGTTAGAGGACTGAGCTGGAACATTTGTTGTATTTTTTTGACTGTTTGCTCAGAGTTTACATTCACTTCTGTCTGGTAAAACCTAGCCATCCCTATCTAATAGGTCAGGATCAATACCAATTATTTGTTGCATTTGATTGCAGAGTTAGGGGCAAAGAAAGCAGTAGCTTGAGGCCAGTATTTACTGAACTGGGCCCTTGCTTGTGTATTATCTCATCCTTATTGGCCCATGAAGATCCCACTTCTTTCCGGCAGATTCTGACTATAACGTTTAATTATACAATTTTAAGCATGGGCAATTTTTATTGTGTAAAGCACAGTAATAAGGGAATCATTGATGGTTAGGTGTGTGATACAGAATATATCTGAATGTGTGGCAAGTGGGCTCAGGGAATATCGCGAGTGGCAGAGCCATGAGTGATGGTTCCCGAGCTCACTTGCCACAAGCTCAGATATACCTGTATCACACTTAGCCATCAAGTATGCTCTTTTATACAATAGGATTGTGTTTTGTGCTGGTTTTTGTTTGATGATGTCACCACAGTGTGATATCTGGAGTCATCACACTGCAGTGAAAATGCATGTTTTATCTTATGAGTTATCTGCTCACTTGTGTTGTATAATAGGACTTCTATGTCACACTCACTACCTGATTGCTTTCACACAGGATGGCAGTCGGTAGTGAATGGGTAGTATTTATGCTTTTCATTGTATTGACTCTCTGCCCATGTTGATGCCATCCATGCGTGTACTGCAATAAGGACTGCCTTTCTCCCAGGTCCACTGGGGCTGGTCACCAAAATTGTTCTACTGGTTGTCGACTATGTGGATGTGGTTTGTGGCACCACCCTCTCCATCTCCCTTGCCAGACTGGATGCCTTCTGCTGCTGTGCTACTAACTCACCCTCTCATACCCATCACTGTTCCCTTTGCTCCTCCTATCCATTCTCCATCTCCCTTGTGTCACCAGTCCCGCTGTGCTTCTCTCCTCTCTAAATACTGGTTTGGTCCTCTCCTCCATCCCCGCCTCCTCCTAGTTGCTGCACTCAAGGGACCTGCACACCTTCTCCCACCCACACTTCTGAGCCTGGAAATCTGCTTTCTCATACCACCCCCCCCCAATAGAACCAGCTAGCTTCCTTTGTCACTTCCCCACCTTTCCTCCATTAGACACCAGCTAAAACTCCTTTTCCCTCCTCCCCTGCTCCTGAACCCTTTGTTACTCTTGCCTGGCTTTTGACTATCCTTTGCCTCTCTCTCCCCATTAACTTCATAGTTCTGGCAACTTTGTTAAAGTTTATCAACCTGTTTTGACTCTCTTCAGCACAAGCTCAGCCTCCTCTTCACTTTGGCAGTATGCACTTCTTGAGTTTTCACAATTTGCAAACAGTTTGTATGTCAGTTTATTTGTCCTCCATATGCAATGTTTTGCCATTTTGTCTGTATTGCAGTCACCTTATGCTCTTGTGTCATCCTCATTAAAACCATCAGACTGGCTGAATTTTGTTTGAAATTATTGTTTCTCCCTTCCCCTGGGTGGCACCTGAAAATGAGCCTCGGCTCAGTATGCCTCTCAGTTACCAGTTTTCAATAAATTGTAGTGGCTCAGGATTACCCAAAAAATTAAGCCCTATCCGTATGCAATAAGGGGCTGTCACATAAATGATTTATAGTCACAACTTCCCAGTGACCTTGGGTAACCTCACAAGTGTCGGTTAAGCCAGCCATGAGTGGTTTACCCGAGGTCACTGGAAACAAGTGAAAATAAATACTTCTATAACAGCAGCCCCATCACATATTCAGTTTATAATAGGGCCCATCTGTTTGGGAAATAATGTTTTTTTGAATGTCCTGTTGTTTACCTTAGTTTTACTTTTCGCTCTATGGGACTTTTTTGCTATTTTGTTGTTCTGCAGAGTGAGGCTGAGCCATTGCTGTGGCCAGGTTGTCAGGATGTTTGTCGTCCTGGTAACATTGCCTTTGATTGGTTCAGTAATGTGACCTCTGGAAAAGTTATCAAGTCAAATATGAAGGTTGCGAGGAACTTTTTTTATTTGTTTTATCATGTCCATTTATTGTTTTGAATGTGCTTGGTGTAGAGACAATATTTGTGAAATCCTCTGACGCTTTTAGTGTTAGGATGGCTATTCATTTTGGAAGGCAACACTCTGGATAGAGGACATTTTGGGAGCAGAGTGAGTAGCCAGGTGGCTGATGAAATTGGCAGGGAGAGGTAGTCAGTTGTGGCAGTGGTTGGTGAGTCCGGCGTTGCTTAAAAAACAAAACAAAAACTGACATTCAGAAATGCAGAGTGACTGGAGAAACACTGTGCACAGTGCTGCAGTGGAAGATGTGAGAGTGCAGACTGGCTGGAGAAACACTGGCACAGTCCTGCAGTGGAAGATGAGAGTGCAGACTATCAGGAGTAACGACTGCATAGTGCTGCATGGCATGCAGTGGTTTAAGGCTCTGAGCGCAAATCTGGAGACCTGGGTTTGAATCCCACAGCCCCCACTTGCATACTGTGTGACCCTGAGCAAGTCACTTAACTTCCTCGTGCTCCCAGGTTGCACCAGCAAACAAGCTTTCAGCCTCGTGTGTCTCACCTGGTAATATAATTGGTAAAAAAAAAAAAGATGAGAGTGTAGGACTGGCAGGAGAAACACTGTGCACAGTCCTGCAGTGGAAGATTTGAGAGTGCAGCCTGGCAGGAGAAACACTGTGTACAGTCCTGCAGTGGAAGATGTGAGAGTGCAGACTGGCTGGAGAAACACTGTGCACAGTCCTGCAGTGGAAGTTGTGAGACTGCAGACTGGCAGGAGAAACCTGCACGGTCATGCAGTGGAAGATGTGAGAGTGCAGACTGGCAGGAGAAACTCTGCACAGTCCTGCAGTGGATAATGTGAAGTGTAGACTGGCAGGAGAAACTCTGCACAGTCCTGCAGTGGATAATGTGAGAGTGTAGACTGGCAGGAGAAACACACTGGACAGTGCTGCAGTGGAAGATGTGAGAGTGTAGACTGGCAGGGAAACACACTGCATAGTGCTGCAGTGGAAGATGAGAGAGTGCAGTCTGGCAGGAGAAACTCTGCACAGTCCTGCAGTGGAAGATTTGAGAGTGCAGCCTGGCAGGAGAAACACTGTGTACAGTCCTGCAGTGGAAGATGTGAGAGTGTAGACTGGCAGGAGAAACACTGTGCACAATCCTGCAGTGGAAGATTTGAGAGTGCAGACTGGCAGGAGAAACTCTGCACAGTCCTGCAGTAGATAATGTGAGAGTGTAGACTGGCAGGAGAAACACTGTGCACAGTCCTGCAGTGGAAGAGTGTGAGTGCAGACTGACAGAATGAAGTGCTGCTCTTCTACAGGTACATGGTGGGGAGGCGGGGACTGGATGAACTCGTAACAGAAAAAAAAAAAGATGAGAAGAAGTGCTAGCGTGGGGGAGAGATGACAGAACTATGAATAAATCAGTGATGACGACAGTACTATATAGATAAATTTGTGGTCACCGATTTATTCATATAGTTGCTCTGATAAACGGTTTATCAGCAGTCATCAAGAGTCACACCTGTTACATAAAATGTATTAGATGAGAATGTGAGAATGTTGTGTGAGGACTGAGTGTTAGGAGATTTTTTTTCCTGCTGTCTTTGTATCCCTCATTTTTATCAGCAGAACCATCTGTCCCCCCGCCGGAGAGATTTTACTACCACTAGGAACAAGAATGTTCATATAAAAATTTTAGAACTTGTCGATGTGCAATTTCAGCTCAATTTACACTTGTCCCTCATTCTTTACAGTGAAATCTCCCCTCCCAGGTGTCAGAAACCTGCAGCCCATCAACAACCAATACTCCACAAGGAGTATGACTAGAATCTTGCTAAATACCATTCCATAAAACCAGCCAGGCACAGTGCACTGGAGACCCACTCAGTGCTGTGCCCTACAGATAATCATGTGTATTTTGGAATCTGTGGCAGTGCAGCACCCTGTTGTTCTAGTTTTGTCCATTGTTGTGTCTTGTAACACTCACCGACTAGGCTCCATTTGGTGCTGCTGATTGTACTCCACCTGTCCATTGCTATGTAACAGGCCATTTTTCTTGACAAGGAACCTTTTTAATGAGCTTTTAGCCCAAAGGTTTACTGCCAATTGATCAAATAAGAACAATTAACTCTCTTTTGTACGTATCCTTTAATGAATTTACTTGTCCCAGGCGTAGGCAGTAATTTCTCCTGACTTGGAATGGTGACCTGCTGTTTCAGGACCTACAGAATCATGTTTTGTTCAGCCCCTAAATGAAAGTCTCCCCACATTCCAATCAGTGACATTCCTGCATTGCTTGGGAAGAGATCGTGCCATCCATCTGTTAGACTTGGTATGGACAGAAATTAAAACTGCAACTCATTTCATTCCTCCAGGGGTCATAACCTTGATGGTGTCGATCATAAACTCCAGCATCCCTCTGCTGCTGTACCCAGTGCCTCTCTTCAACTTCTTCTTTGGTTCCTGAGGCTTGTAAGAATGCTGTAGTTCTTGCCTCCACAAAGGGGTAGACTTAACCTTCCAGGGCCCGCCCTGCCCTGTCTCTTCTCTCTTTGCTGGCAGAAGTGGAGGTAAAGCTGATGTTCTCCCATCATTCTGCCTTTCTTGATTCCTGCTTTTATTTGCTGCCCATTCCAGTGGATTTCCATGATCTCCATTCCACCGCCTCATCACTACTACAGGTATCGCTAATACATCTGTCCTAAAGGGATGGATCGGGGTCTGAGCATGTCTGCCATCTTTGCTGACCTTGTTAAAGGCTTCCTGTGCCATGGCCCAGTCCCTTGTACTCAACAAACACAGGGGTAGATATGTCTTACTTTTCATTCAGTTATTTCTTGATCCTGCCTGCTGGACAGGTACCAGACAGTTTAAGCAGGTCAATGTTCTTCCCCACCCCCCATTTACATAGGGTTCTTCTCAGAGATTTGATGTGAGAGTTTCCACACAAAAGTTGAAGAACACTAGTGGGTTGTGCACCCCCTCAATAAGAAGCACTGGGGAAAAATGAACCCAGTTGGTGCATTGACATCCGAGTTTGGTAACACCATGTTGGAATAAACATGGATAGCTGTAAGTGCACACAAAACATTTTGTGACAGTCAGTGTAGATTTTGACCCAAACACTAAGCAGCTATGAGTGAGCAGTACTTGACAGACTTGCTATAACTATAATGGGTGGCCTCTAAACCCATTTGCCTTACTAATGCTATATATGATTGTAAATCTGTGACTGTAGTTTTACAATCACATGAAGTATTAGCATGAAACTGACTCTGAAGATACTGTACTGCCTGCTTAAAATGTGTTGGGATCATAGAAGTGGAAAAGCCATGTCTTGGTGTGATTTATTTCATCATAACTCAAACAGGCATTATTTCTCGTTTGTAAAGCTACACTGTCCAGCTTTTGCAGTGATATAACAGCATTGGTTTGGAAGACATGGCTGAGGAGAAATCTATTACATGTACCTCTTGTCTCCATTAAAATCAGTGGGGTTCAGTCCCCATTCATGTCAAAGGAGTGACAGTTTTCAAAAGCATATCCGGTTTCTGTTAAAGCATAGCCTCCCTAATATTCTAAATTCCCCATGGAGAACCCTGGCTCAGGTGTCCCCAGAGTTCATTCCTGGGCCCAGTCATATTCTCCATTTTTCTTAATGACCATCAGTCTTTTCTCCTCACACACAGCATGCTGATGACACTGTACCTATTTTTTTCTGTTATGTTTTTACCTGTGTTTTTCCCTTTTTTTCATCCACCCCTTCCCCGGCACTTGTGCACATTCTGAGTGCCCTCCCCAGCACGCACCTTCGCCTCTGCGCTTGCTGGACCTCCTGCCGGTGGCAGCAAAACCACGAGCATGACAACACCTCAGGAGAGGGAGCTGCCGCTACACTGCTTGATCTCTCCCCGGCACCCTGATGACCTGAGGTTGTTCCCGAACCTGGGTTGCTGTCACGGTGCAAGGTGTGGCGCTCAGTGCCTGAATCCTTAGTGCCACTGGGGCAGCCCACTGTACCTATTTTCTGTGGAGCCTCAGCCACTGTGTTGGTAGTGGGTTTGCTGCATGACTTTTATAATAAAATTTCCAGTGCGGGTTCATCTTGAATCCGCTCAATGCCAAACCACAGTCTCAATGACCTGTGGCAGCAAGCATGGACCCACTGTGCATTAAAATACTGTCTTCACAACATTGGATAGCTCCTCTAAGAAGTCACTTAGTTCAAGTGCCTTGGAGTATGATAGGATTAAAACCTTGATTTGATTATTGGACCTCTGATGGATTTGCTCATCTGCTCCCTGAAGACTGGTGCCGTGCATCTGATGGGAAGAGGAGAATATGATCCCTCACTAGACTGGGATCAGGAAGACCCAGAAAACTAAAGGCTGGTTAGCTTGACTGCTTGACTTCTGTAGCAGGAAATTACTGGAGAGAATCATTAAGAAGCTGCTGGTGGAAATTCTCTGAGTAAACAGGCCCCAAGACAGGAGGCAGCACAGCAGTGAAGGGTGGTTATGCCAAGACCAACATGATAGAAGTTATTTGATTCAGTAGCAGTGCTGGACAAAGAGACAGTGAGGATGTGCTGTACCTAAAGTTCAGTAAGGTCTTTGACTCGGCCCCCACAGAATGCTTAATAGCTGGAAGACCTGGGGAGGGTAAAGTTACCAGGTGGGTCACAAAAGAAACCAAACTGAGGTCAGGAGGTCCACGGGGTGTCACAGGGATCAGTGCTGGGCCCAGTATGTTTCATTGTGTTTGTCTGTGACATTAGGCAAAGGATCAAGTGTAAAATCTGCCTCTTTGCAGATGACACTAAACTGTGTGGATGGACACCAAGAGAGGAAAAGGAACATGAAAAGAGACCTAAAAATATGACGAGGGACCTAGAAATATTGGATGGGTGGTCCAAGATGTGGCAACGTAAGAGTAATTCATTCTGTTCTGGGCAGCCATTTAGTCTCAGGTTAAGCAATGGATGGTTCGGACTTCATACAAAGCTATTGGAAGTAATGAGTTGATTAATGCTAAGATGAGCAAAGGTATCTGCTCGGCAATGGTAACCCAAAGATGGGCTATTGGATGAGGATGAACATATCAGAGTGACCACAGGGGAAAGGCTCTTAGAGGTCAGCATTAGTGAATGTTTCAAGTCATTGACCTGATGCTCGAAGCACACTTGGGGATTCTGTTGCCCTCTTTAGAGCATTGGTAAGGCCACACCTGGAGTACTGTGTCTAGTTCTGAGGCCACACCTGAAAAGCATAAGGACTGATAGTCTGTCCAGAGGCAGTTACAAAGAGTATATGGGGCCAGTGGGAAGACATATGAGAATCACCTAGTCAGTTTGAAAATATACTCTGTGTACTGTGGAGAACTGGAGAAACATATTTAATCAAATTTATGGTTCCATGTCATTTTAGCGACTGCATTATAGCAGTGCAATTACAGCAAGTCTTTCATAGTGACGCACAATACAGCGACGGCAAATACAGCGAGTAGATCTGCAACGGAACATCACTCCAGTTAGACTTTAAGGAGTTCCAGTCGTTATTGCAGGGGCTATGCCCCTGAACGCCTCCCTGTTTCTAAATGACATTCTCAGAGGTGCACCTGGACCTCGGAGGTAGGCTATGGACCCATTATCGCTGAATGTGTCTGTTGTTGTAATGTCATTATCACTATAATTGCAGTGGCTATTAGTGAGTCGCTGTTATTGAGTCGCTATTCTGTATTCGCTGTAATTACGTGTTACCAAATTTATGAGATGGAAAGGATTACGTACTCACTAAATGACAAAAGTGAACTTTGTTCTGCCATATGGACCTTGTGGATCTTATACATGATGGCTAAAGACCCCAAATTTGTACCCTAATAGTGCCTTGGACCTAGGTAGGCCAGTGGACGTTCTCTTTCTTGACTTCAGCAAAGCGCTGACTCGGTTCTTCATGGGGCCTGTTGGATAAGCTGGGGAAATGGGGTGGGAAACAGATGATCAGATGGATAGGGAATTGGCTCCAAGACCGACCCAGGGGTCGTGGGTTAGGTGGGTTAGTCCCATCTCCAAGGAGGGGTCAAGTGGGGTCCCTCAGGGATTGGTCCTGACTCCTCCCTGTTCAACGCCTATGTCTCTGACATAAGGAACTGTGTATCAGCAGTGAAATGAGTGTCTTTTATGGATGACTCAAAGCTGGGAGCAGTGGTGGATGGGGAGGAGGGGAGGGAGGGTGGTCCTTCAGGGGACCTGGAGGTTCTGGAAGGTGGTGAAAAAGTGGAAACTGGAGGTTCAGTGCAGGAAATGCAGGGTACTGCACCTGGGAGTCAGGAAACCGAGCCAAGTGTACACCTGGGACGCCATAAGTCTCGATGGCTGAGAGGGACCTGGGGTGGCGGCAGATGTCAAGATGAACAACTTGGAGACTTGTATGAGGGCAGCTGCCAAGGCCAACAAGATGCTGGGATGCATCGTTAGGGGATCACCTCCAGAAGGAGGGGAGTGATACTCCCTTTGTATAAGCTTGGTGAGGCCGCACTTAGAGTACTGCTTGCAGTTTTGGAGGCAACACTTAAAGAGGGACATTGAATTCCTGAAGAGGGTCCAGAGGAGGGCAACCAAAATGATCTGGGGCTTGGGGAAAAGAACCTATGGGGAGAGGCTCGAAGAGCTAAATATATACATATTGGAAGAGAGAAGGACAGGGGGACATAATAGAGGTCTTCAGGTACATGAAAGGGGTAAATAGGGGAGGCGCAGTCAAGGTGCTCTGAAGGAAGGAGGGGGCAACTAGAGGCATGGGTGGAAGCTGGAGGGGGATACTCAGGGAGAAAGGAGGAGGTGTTACTTCACTGAGAGGTGGTAGAACCATGGAATGCACTGCCTGGGGACTGGTGGAGGCAGAGACTGTGGAGGGGTGGGACAGGTACAGGAAGGGTTATGGGCAAAGTCCAATGCAGGGAATACACTGGGCTGGAGAGAGAAACTGAGGGTAGCAAGGTCAGCTCCCAGGGTGGGGCTGACCAAACGAGCAGACACGAAAGACTGCTAGGCCTATTCTGCTGGCATTTTAGTATGTTAGTAATAGGGACCTCCCTCTCTTCACAAGATCCCGATCTTCCTAACCTTATCTAACTTCACTACCCTCTTTCCCCTCCAAGTATGTTGCTTTCATCTCTCTCATATTATACCAGATAAAATGTCTCCCTCTTCCTCTGTGAAGGGACAAGCCAGGGCATAATTTAAATCGCAAGTTACTCAGTCAGAATTCCAGAACACTGTTTTAGTAGCATAACATTAAGTAGATATTTTTTGTCTTATTTGCTTAGCACATAAGTGGCAGACATTCTATATGAGTCTGCCCTGAGAAGTGTTAAATGCCAAAATAGTGATGGGTTTCAAGGAATGGCAGAAAGGAGTTGGTGAAAGCAAAGGGGGCAGGGGTTGAACTGCCACTATGGTGTTGACCAACGCACATCCAGTGATTGGTTGGAAATAGACACAATGGACTGTTTTTTTTTTTTTTGTCACACCTTTCTATTTTTGTTGATTTCTCCTCTCACTTCTGTGTCGGCCACAAAAGCTAATCCCCAAACTTGGCTGTTGTACTGAACAAATCCTGCTTCCCACTCTCAATCCACTTTAGGATTATCCTCATAATGTTCCTCCTAGTGTGTGACTGTGAATGTAGTGAACAGTGCTGCCCCTCAAATTACCCTGGCCAGACTTCACCCATCTTCCATTCTTTGTGCTTTTTCACTGTAGACTACTCTCCTTGCATTCACCACTCCTCCTCTATTCCAGTGTCTCCTCTCGTCATTCAAGGGTAGTCACTTCTCCCACTTTGCCTACTATTTATGCAAGTTCTGATTTAGCCCTCTGCCATGTTACATCCCTGCTACTCCTTCAGCTCCACTGAATCCCCTCCTCAGTCCCGGTTGCAAAACCTCAATTGGGGCAGTCAAGAGTCACCAGCCTGTAGCCTGAAGGCCAGGGCCTTCAGTTTCATTTTTTCAAACTCTCTTTATTCACTCTCCTTCCTGAACTCTCTCCGGAGGGTCTTTCAATCTCTGCCGCTTATCCCGCCCACCTGAACGCTCCTCTTTGGTCCAGCTCTCCAGCCACTACCCGCCACCCAGCTCTGAGCCCTCCGAGGTGGGACCCACGAATTAACTCCTCCTGGCACTCTCTCTAGAATCTAGATGAGCGACCAGGCAGGTCAGAAGAGCAGAGGAAGCAAGAGAGAAGCCTGTCATTGAGCATGTTAGTTGCGCCCCCTGGACCCTCTTTTGCCTATCAGGAGGCAGGTTTTTTCTTATAGTTTCCCCTCTGGCATGGCATGCAGTGGCGGCAGCGTGGACCGCCCACAGACCGTCTGCCATTGCCAGACCCTCCTACTGAACCTTGCTGCTGGATTGTTCCCAGCTTCCACCAGGAACCACCACTGAGTGTGATGTGCCCCAATCCACCCCAGGAGAGGCGCAGTCCTCGGATGCTCAGTCTCCCCGATGGCCCAGGCTCATTCCCGAGCGAGGTCGCGCCGTGTGCGTGAAGTGTGATGTCCAGCGCCTCAACCCTCAGCGCCACTGGGCCAGCTCCTCAGTTTCATTTTTGAAGTGTGACTATTGTGCCTAACTCAGTAGACCATGAACCTGCCCACCCCCATCAACAGTACCCGTACCATCACTTTCAAAATCCTGCTGACTTCCCTGCACCTCCAAGACATTATAAGGCGGTATGGTCTGAGTTTTCACTGTTATGCAGATGATTCTCCGCTATACATGTCCTTTGTGCCTGAACAGGGTGGTGCTGTCTCGATTTTTAATAACTGCCTTTTGAGATCCAGGATTGGATGAGTGCCAGCTGGCTGCAGTTGAACCAATTAAAACTGAAGTGTTGGTGGTGGATCCAGGACAGCCTTCTGGGCTTTGACTCTGTGGCACCTAGCTGGTAATCTCAGACCAGGTGCAGAATCTGGGCATTATTTTTGATGATGGTCTAATGCTTAAATCTCAGGTGTCAGCCATCGTCAAGACCTCTTTTACCATCTGAGGAATATCGCAAGGATAAAGCATCTGGTCCCACCCTGCGATCTTCCAATGTTGGTCCATGCCTTTGTGACTTCCACCTTGACTACTGCAACACCCTTTACCTAGGGCTTCCGGGAGTAGATATCCGCCGCCTTGCGCTAGGGCAGAATGTGGTGTCCAGGCTGTTGACTGGTTTACCAAGATCATGCCATGTCACGCCTGTGCTCCATGGCCTGCACTGGCTGCCAGTACAGTGGCAGATCCACCTTTAAGGTCGGTTACTGATCTATGTACATGCAACAACTCCTTTGTCCCTGCCGCCCTCCACTTCTCCAAGGGTTTGGTCTAGGGTCCCACTTAAGACCTCGGGGCCTGCTCTATTCCTTTGTGGCCCCTACCCTTTGGAACTCTCTACTTCATTGGGTGAGAGAGTGCCTGACCATCGAGAGTTTTAAGATCGCTCTCTATTTGTATCTGTTGTAATAATAATTTTATCTTGTGCAGGCACTATGATCACAAGGAATGATGCTTTTTATGAATAAAATTACTTGATTCTTCTGGAGTAACTTCTCTCCTCCTCCTCCCCCCCCTCTCTTCAGAAGCTCCCTTGTGTGACATGCCACATATGCTATGCAAGTAGTCCCCAACATCATCCCCTTCCTGCTTCTAGTGGCAGTTCTTGCTTCCTGTCCCTCTGTCCTCCTTACCCTGCCACCTCCAGTGCCCTTACTGTTCCTCCAGTTGACAGTCATATACTGTAAATTACTCAATCTCAACTCTTTCCATTTTAGACTGGATTATATATTATGTTTATATTATATATTATTTGGTTATGCTATGTATTATGTATTCTACCATTATGATTTTTGTATAATTGGTTCTTACTTTTGTTGCTCTACTATTCAGTTTTTGTATCCCTCCTCCTTTACTGTGATTACCTCCCTCAGGTTACACCTGGGCACGAGCATAAGTTCAGTGTGCCTTTCCTACTGAACAAATTGTTTTATTTATTTGTTTACCTAGGAAAGTAGGCTACGATGGTCCCGTTTTCATGTATGACTTGGGTAGGACTTCCGCTACAGTACTAAGAGTGTAAACATTAATTACATTAAAAGATCTCAACAATGTTTACACAGCGATTCTAACGCTACTTTTTGTCTTTACACTGGGAGTAATGATGGACTGCCACCATATGTAACTGCAGGCTGTCGGGCTCTTTGAGTAAATTTCCAGAAATGCAAGTATTTACCCTGCTGGCAGTCCCATGACTTTAAATTGCATAAATGGCATTGAAGTTCCATAAAAGTATTATTAGATTTTTTAAAATATAATATGTATTCTAAGTGTCCTGGCAAGTGTTGGCTGTCTGGTACTCCCACATGTCTGTGTGTTATAAAATGGCACTGAGCAACGGGAAACTCATTTGTGTAACTTACCTTTTACTGTTTGTTCCCATTTTGAGGCTATTTTAACATAAAATAGTTCTTCTGCTTTTGACAAGGATTTCATACATGATCTTTGTGGTGGGTACCTTGTGTTGGACTTTGCATGAGTTGGGGGCTAGTGAAGAAGGGTTAGCATAGCATAATGTCAAGATTCTCACAAGCAGGGTTTAAACCTAACACATAAACTGAGATTTTACTTTATCATTAATTCCCTCTCCACCTTCCCATTGAGATGGCATAACACTAAACTTAAATATGTAGGATTACTATCCCACAGGACCTGCATGATCTTGGACTATTAAACCTTGAGCTGCTTACAGTGCAAATTAAGGAAGATCTAGACTCATGGGACAGGCTGGTCCTTTCCTTTCCTTCTAGGATTGAAACCTGTTGGATGACCGTCTTCTCCTGTCTGTTTCAAACCCTTCTGATATTTCTGGAATTGCATTATTTTCCTCCTGGAATAAGTGGATTTCTGTTCTATTTATGGTGGTATACATCCTCACATTCAGTATTCTGTCTTACAACTTTCCATGGCGAAAGGTGTAATGAACCTTCAAATCTTCTGAACTATGCCTGTGCCATGTATTTGACTATCATCTTCACAAGGATCCTCTACCAAGTCACCGCCACCTGGAAAAATATTGAAATAACTATTAATGACTTACATGACCTGGGGCCTATACTTTTCTCGCCCGCGCTTACCACACCTTCTCTTATTCATTTTACTTATTTCACAGCCCAAACTCTACAGGTCTGGTATAGGCTTTAGCAGCCCCATTTTGAACCTTTTACTTTAGTAGAGTCTTAGTGACAGACGACAACTTCCTTCCCTCAGTAATGGATCTCACATTTCGCTAATGGAGACATAATGGCCTCACTTATATTTACCAATTTTAGATGAGCCATGGTATTGTTCCCTTTGAGATCCTTCAGAATCATAATGGCCTCACAGGTAGAGAACACTGTTGCTACCTGCAAATTCACACCTATTTACTTCACAAACGTAAGGAATGCACTAAACTCTCTACCATATTTCCTATACTCTTGTCCATGATCATGGATTTTCACAAGGACCTCCCCTGGGACATGTGATTTACAATGCCTACAAAGAACTGCAAGAACTTAATACAGAATTGGCGTGCTCGATTCTGGATCATTAGCATCAATAACTTCAGGTTGCTATAGATTACCTCATTGGGTGCACTGTGTTCTCCCCACGCTGGCACGCCTCTGTATATATAAATGTTTTATTACTACTATGTTCAAAGTCACCTCTTTCACCCTATGGCATGAGTTTGCTTGGAAGTGTCGCTCTCGGTATTTATGTACCAGTGTTTCCCAGTCATTGTTTTAGTACGATGGGCCACCTCCTATATGTTTTAACCACTCTATATTTTTTGCCACCACCCTATATTTGTAGCCATTACTGACTTCTTTTACAAAATCCTCCAAAATTGTCTTTTAACATCCTTTACTGCACTTTTACCCGCTTTGATACCAGCACACTATAGTTTACTTAAAATCCATGTATGCACATGTGCAGTGCATATAGAAGGTCCAGAAAAATAACGATCTTTTGGACCCAATCACCACTGCCACCACCCTATATTTTCAGATGTGGGGAACCCTGTGTACCCTTGACACCTTTATGTGCAGTTTTTACCACAACATTTCGGGACTGTTGTTGAGGCTGCAGGTTTAACCCTGCTGGTCAAGCCCATATTTTTATTCCTGCCTGAAACTGCAGACATATTGGACGGAGGTGGTGGCCCAGATTGATGCATTGATGGGTGGCTCCTTCTGCATCACCACTGAAATTATTTTTATGTTAATACCCCCACCTAAGTGTAATTTGTCTTGTAAGTCCATGGTCCGGATGTACATTTTAGCAGCTAAAAGTGATAACATGTGAAACCTGGACCACCAATACTGTTTATTTTTATTGTTTATTAAGATCTAGGATTACAAATACCTTTGAGCCAAGGCTCTTTACAAAGGTTCCACGTCAAAGGAATGCAGAATTGGAGAAAACAACATTTCAAAGGAAAGAAGACATTTCACAGTGTAATAGCAGATTACAATAGTTATTAGGACCTTCAGTATGGACAAAAGAGGAGAAACAGTAAAGCAGCCAGTGGCATTTGTCAGGGCGAGATAAGCCAGTAAGTGCTGTTTCATTAGAGGGGGGTGGGAGAGGAGGAGAGCATGTAGTATGTAGGGGAGGGGATTAAAGGAGGAGGAAGAGGGACAGGAGAAGGGGAAGGGGAAAGTGCAATGAGGGGTACATGATTGCAAGGTGTGGCAGTTAGGACTGGTGTGTAGTGAGGTGCCAAAATCGGCTTGGTTAGTGATACCGTAACTCAGGAAAAGCATCCACAAGAGCTAGAGGTTGTGAGATATTGTCAAGGCTGATTTTGAACACTCCAATAGCTTTGGCAGAGGAGATAGTGTAGCTGAGGTCATTTAGCCAAAGTGGGTATTGTAGGCGAAAGAGCTTGGCCCAGGCTAGTGTGACAGTAGGGGACTTTCAGGAGCTGCCTTTTAGATCTCCTGAGCTCCATTGACTGGTGTTTTAGGTAGTAAGGCTAGGACGCCAGGGGTGCCAGACCAAGATGTATTTTCTTCGCCATAGTACAAGTGAGGGGTACTGATGCGATTCGAAAGTTGGAGCCAGCCAGTCTGAGCATACAGATCACATGTGTGGGTAAGACGGTGGGCACCAGTACTGAGTCGGCAGGCCTTATTTAAGGCAACTGATAATCATCTGAGGGTTGTCGTCATATCAGAGCTGTAGATGATGAGACCATAGTTGATGACTGAGACCACAGAGCTCTGTCGGCTGTCTTCAGTGCCTCAGGGGTAAGGTTTTGTCTATGTCTGTAAAGTAGACCAAGGCGATATTAGCAGTTCTGGCAACATTATCAACGTGGGCCACATATGTGAGGCATAGATCCAGTAAGATCCCAAGATACTTGAAGGATTGGACCTGATCAAGGGTGTTATCATTTGCTGTGGAAATAACCAGCTGGTGCTGCTTGTGCAGGTTTTGGAACTGTGAAAAGGAATTGATTCGGTTTTCTTGTGATTGAGCACTAGCTTGTGCTTTTGGAACCAAGACTCAAAGGAGCTGAAGCCATGCTAGAGAGAGCTTGCAGAGACGAGGGATCTTTGTGAGATGAAAAGACTACTACATCGCCAGCATACAGTATAATGGGCTCAGAACAGGATTGTGGTAGTGAGTTCAAGAAGAGGCTGAAAAGAGGGGCCCAGATGGAACCTGTGGGACTCCAGAGCGGATGGGCAGGGTATCAAGAGAGCTGAGGCAGTTTTACTCTTGGCTCTGGTGACCTAGGGTAGCTGTTGAACCATAGTGCAGAGTCAGGTGATAGGCCAGCGGTTAGCAGTTGATCAATGAGGAGCCATGGTGGACAGTATCAAAGGCCTTGGATAGGTCGATGAAAACAGCCCAGTGAGCTGTCCGCTGTCAAGGAGTTGTGAACTGCACCGTGAGCTCAAGGAGGGCAGTGGTGGTGCTGTGGCCTTCCGGAAACCATGTTGTTTGTAGTTAGAATACTGTATTTCTCCAGATGGTCAGTGAGTTGGTCTGTCACAATCTGCTCAAGGGCCTTAGAGAGCGGAGGAAGAATTGAGATAGGGCGACAGTTTGTGATTAGTCTTATCACCACTTTTGTGAACAGGGGTCACGATCACAGTCTTCCATCTCCGGAATTTACTACTGGTGAGGAGAGATTGAGAATTTTTGTTAGTGGAAGAAGGAGCTCATCGAGGGTAAGAGATAAAAGCTTAAGGTCCAAGGTATCACCACTGGTTCTGGATTTTGAGATAGCCAAGGCAATGTAGCTGACTGCATCATGCGGTCTGACCTCTGAAGTAGAAGAGGGGTGGGTGAGCCCGAGTACAATTGGGCCGGAGGAAGAGGTGCTTTGTTCAAAATAGTCAGGAGGGTGACTGTACTGAGGTCTGTAAATGCCATATTAAAGGTGTTGGCAATGACCATAGGGTCAAGAGTATCAAATCCGCTGACTACAAGCATGGTCGGGAGGTTTCGGCTGTTTCAGTTATTTCCTTCATATTCTCCCAGAAAGCTCTTCCTGCTTCCCCAGGTGCTAGTGAGCGCATCTTTGTAGTAGGAGCTTTTTATAGCGTATAGTTTAGTGCAGGCATTTGAGCTTGTTTATATGATTGAATGTCAGGTTGCTTTCCGTTAATTTAGCTACTGCCCAGAGATGGTCTCTTCGTTTCAACTGGGCAACAAGACCCGCACGTGATCCAGGGGTTGCAGATAGATTTAGCCTTACACTTTTGACTGGGGCAAAGAGGTCACATGCTGAGTTGAAAGTCGAGATGAAATGGTCAAAGAGCCAGGTTAACATCCGTTGTATCATATATGGGTGACCAGTCTTGAAGCATTAGGCATTGCTTAAGAGGAGTTAGGTTGCCACAGGGAGGACTCTGCTGGAGATGTTTTTTGGGGGCTTAAAAATTTGTTTGTCCATTCACAGATGATTGGTGAGTGGTCACTGAGAGAGTCTGACAGGACCGTGTAGCGAGAGACCCTGGCCGGGTGGTTCGTGAGAACCAATCAAGTAGAGCACTGGTGCCCATTTTGTAGTTAGTCCTGGTAGAAGCGGTAACCATCTGTGAGAGGTTGGCAGCAGAGATGGAGTCTTTGTGAGCACTTGCATCAGGTGCCAGCCAGTTAATATTGAAATCTCCTAGCAGAATAAGTTCAGAATCAGGGGCTGGGAGCTACAATGTATTACCTCATGTAGACCAAGTCTTTGGTTTCTGGGGAATGTATACTGTTACAATGGTGAGGGCTTTATGATTTGGACCTAAGAGAATTTTGATTGGTAGGATCTGGGCCGAGGCAGCAGGTGAGGCAGTATCTAAATGGTGCCACGTGAGAGAGTCCTTAATGTAGATGGCACATCCTCACCCCTTTTTGCAACCCGTCCAGCCTGTGGATGTTGTAGCCCTGTATGGTTAAAGCTAGGTCGGGAACTTTAGTTGTCAGCCAGGTTTCGACAACGGCAAGGATATCTGGGTTGTGTTGGCGGATGAAGGCTTGGAGGGCGTCAATCTTAGGCAGAAGGCTGCAGATATTGACAGTAGCCAGGGTTAGAGACCCAGAGGTTTTGCCAAGGCTTGGGCGGGCAGGACCAGGATCTCGGACATTACCCGAATATAAGTAGCAGGAGGAGTATTAGTTTAAGGGAGCAAAGGCGAAGAGCCTTAAGAGATGCTTTAAATTGTTGTTTCCTAGTTGGATAATAGGCTGGCACCACATGGCCATGCCAGTGAGATACAAGTTGGTATAGTGTGGATAGGTGATCCCACGTGAGATGGTATTCAATGCCAGAAGGTAACCTGGTGTTACTTGAGAGGGTGGTCCTGCAGGGGCACATGGAGTCATGGAGGGTACCTTGGGAGTAACAAGACACTGAGGAAGATGGTGGGGCTTGGGGAGAGGGGATAAGGGTGAGTGGGGCCAGGGAGGGAGAAAGAGAGGCAGGAGAGAAGGGCAGAAAATGAAGGAACAGGTGGGAGAGTGTCGCCATCACTGGCGGAAGTACAAGAGACAGCGGCGAGAAGTATTCGTACAGGTAAAGTCAGTGAGAGTGTGGAGAGATGAGCTGACTGAGGATGTCAGAGAGGCATAAGAAAGAAGCGAAGCAGGGGTTGGGAAGTAGACGTGGAGGGTAGAGGAGGTGGCTATAGTGGTGAGCCAATAGAGGAGAGAGGCGGGGTGAGTGGTGGGTAGGTGGGATTTGGGTGTATTTAACTAGAGGAGGGAGGAGGATGGGTGAAACATTTTGTCAAAATCCAATGCAAGTGAAGCGTGCAGTGCCCAGTGAGCAGAGCAAGGCAGGGAGAAACAGCGCAGCCAATCAGCGCAGTCCAGGAAATGGAGGTCAATCGGGCACAAGCTATTAACTCTGTGAACCAATGGCAGCCGCCTCGGCTTTACCGACTGCAGGTTGAGGTCTTCCACCGAGGCGCTGGTCCTGGTGGTGGTTGGTGGTGGTGGCTAAGCGGCAGGTTAGTGGAGCCGCGGCCCGTGCTCGGCGGGGATCCGATGGCCTGAATACGGGGCTGGATCTGAGGGAGAGGAGGAGAGAGGGAGTTAAGACCTGGAGAGGAGGAGGAGAGCTGGGAGAGGTGACGGTAGCTAAATCGGTGGGTGGGGAGCTGGGGAAGCTGGAGTGGCAGACAGTTAGAGGAGATAATGGCAGAGGGGGTGGGAGGCAGCCAAGGACAAAGACCAAATCGGTTGTGCTGATCCTGGTGCTGAGTAGAGAGTAAAGAGAAGTAATTAGGTAGGGAAGCTGAGGTCAGGAGGAGAGGTAGAGAGAGAGAGAAAGCAAAGTTAAGCAACAGGCAATCAGGCTAAATTCGGTGACAAATTACAAAAGCAGGTTGACATCAGCAATATAGTCTCAGAATTAACACAGTATGTACCAGAAACAGTGCAGGCAAAATTTCATCAAAATCCAGTGCAAGTGAATGGGCGCAGCACTGGGGTCGGGTTATTCTGTTATGCTGGAAATTTAATATGTGGAAAACTCTTGGCCCAGCATCAAGATCAACTGGACAAATCTGAACTAGGATGGTGGTCTTGGGTCTTACATTACGCGACTGTAGATGCACGTTGGTCTCCATTATTACAAGCATGGCTTTCATTGTGAGAGATTAATACTCCTACCTTTTAGTGCCTTTTGCTTTTTCTGGTTTTGTATGAGCATGCCCTATGCCAGGAGTCCATCCCTTATGGGGAATTATCAGACCTACACTTTGACCACTATTCTACCTCAGTTTTCGGCCTCTTTGTTACATTGTTTTTACCCAGTGCCTGTACTATCTTCTGTTGTTTTACATACGTGATTGCAATGTCAGTTGCTTTCAGTGTGCTCTCCGTGCACTCTTGTGTATCAGTAAACATTAACTATATTGAAAAAATCTACAAGCAGTGCAAAAAGTAGCACAACGTGATTTAAGCCTAGTTCGAGGTGATATTTGAGTGCTGCTGCCGCTTGCAGCAGTGTGTTTTTGTACTTTATGTTGTATTTACTAAAATGTAACTATGGTTTGGGAGTGTATGCCAATCTTTATTTAATTTTATTTTTGTTGGTTTGGAATCATTATATGTGAGCGACTGGCAATACCATATAGCATGAGTTTACTTTCTGGTGGTGGGTAATAGTGGTCATTATAGAAATAGTTTCATGGTAGCGAGAACTGACTGCAAATGCTTCAGTTGTAGTTATGTGGTGCGCTCATTACCATGGAATTGGATGAGAAATGGGCACATGCTTGTGTTGTTTGGGGCAATTGTGTAGTTACTGAGCTGTATTCAGAATGGATTTCTTTTTCTGAACTGCAAAATGGGTACTGTTGATAAATGTAATGCTAAATAGTTAGATAAAGCTAGTGAGCCGTCGTGCTTCCCCAGACTCTCACACTCTGATACCTGTCTGCCTAGTCTCGCAGTTGTTACTGATTTCTCTTGTTTTACCAGTTTTGTCAAATTTAACTTGACATGCTGTCATGTTTTGTTTAAAAAATAAATAAATAATTACTGAAGGATTCAAATGAATGACAGGATTTTTTAGATTCAGCTTGCTAGTCAGCCATGACAGTTGCATAAACATAAATTTTGATTATGCGACTCGCTCTAGTCAAACTGTATGCTGTGTCATAAGGCTCAACGTGTATGTTTTCAAAGATTAATTAAAGGGTCCTAGAACATGAGTGACCAGCGCAAGCTATATTCAGGGTCACCTTTTTATAAAGTGTGTTAAATGCTTCGCTTCTGGGTGCTCTTACCACTACACGAGTTTTTTCATGAGGGTTTTTCAGGCATAAGAATTGTGAAATGAAACTGAGCTGTTGACCCCTGAAAGATGCAAGAGAAACCATTATTGCGGGGGTAAGAGTGCCCAGCACTGACATATTCACACTTTTAAAAATCCCATGTTTAGCTGGCCCAGTGACACTGGAGGTTGAGGCGCTGGTCGCTACACCGCGGCCACATTGGTGACCCGAAGTTCGAATGAGCCCGGCTGCCAGGGGCGAGGGAGGATCAAGCATCCAGAGGACTGCCTCTCTCTTGGGGCAGGGAGGTTGGTTATCCCGCTCACTGACTGCTGTCTGGCTGTGGCCAGAGGGCAGTATGGATTGGATGGCAGCACTGGCGTCCTTACGCTGATGAGGAGGAGGGATGGGAGAAAAGGAAACGAGTCGGCAGGCTCCATGATGGCTGCACCAGTGCCTGACTGCCCCTCCTCGCCTGACTTTCGCCTCCGGGGTAGGGGTAAAGCTAATGTCCCCCACCCTGGCCCTGCCATGGGGAACCCTGTGGGGGATCTAGAAGGGTATCTGGTCAGGGAAAAGGTGCATCCGGAGACTTGAGTCCCTCCGAGAGAGGGACCGGAGTTGCTTGCTAGGTTTGGGGAGCATAAAATGCTCTGGAAAAAAAAAATCCCCATGTTTTTCATATGATAAACTTGTGCCTTTTTTTCTTCTGTATGTTTACTGTTTATCTTGTTTTTCAACTGTGTGCTGTGGAATGCTGTTGGGCTGTCATACAGTACATTGTGTGAAAGGTACTTTATAAGATTGTCTCTCATATATAGATTACAGTGAATTTGAGACTTGCCAGGAATTTATAATAGTAGTAGTTTGATTTTATAAAGCCTGCTATTTCTAGCAGTACATGAGAGGTTATAACATATAAAAGTTGCATAATGACTCTTGATCACAATTCAAACTGCAGTTTCTTAGATTTGCCCAATCTACACTTATTCATAGATGCAGTAAAATTTATTCTTGGCAATATGAAACTAAAACAGAAGCTCAGAGACCCGAGGATTTTGCAGTCCTTGCTTCAGCCTCTTCCCTGAACAGCGAGCAGTGGATATATGACAGCACTGTGATCAGTTATGTGGTGCCCCTGGAGGCTGAAATTGCCACATTGCTTACACGTCCTTACCTGCCAGCCTAGAATGAATGAACAGAAGATACTCTTGGACTGGAAATCCTGAATGGCAGCAAGTGTAGCTGACTCACCTTCGGCTGGCTTGTGTAAATGACATTTTCTGCTGGCTTTCAAATGTTTTTAGGTAATTACTGTTTGGGTGTGTGACACCTTTTATCACAATTTCTCTGCTGTCACAACTGCAACATTACCTGATTGAGTGGGCGTCAAGTGCTTGTCCTCGTAGCTGCAGGGGATGACATTAGCCATAATCCACCCTCTAAATGCTGGTAGATTCTATATTGGGTGAGCAGAATATTCCTTGCAGTATAGCCCTGCTGGTGTGTATTGGAGGAGGTATTAGTTTAATGCGTAATCTGGTTGGACCAATAGAATGTGTGTGAGGGCCTGTGTGGGCCAGTGGAAACCTAAATCAGATGTAAACATGGCACTGTGCACTGCCTCCATGCAGATGTGCCACTGCGCCTTATTTCCTGTCATCTCAAGGAAACAGAAACATGTTCCCAAGTCCCAAGTCCCCACATGTCCCCATGTTTCCCAGCGCTATCATGGCGTGCATATTTTATCATGGGCATTGAAAAATAACAAAACCTCTGTTAGCGCTAGTTCCTCTAAACTTATGTTGGTATCTGATACTTAAAACTGAGGGCTATTTCTTTTGTAAAATACTATTCAACACTGGTGCCCAAATCCGCGCATATGCAGCAGCGGCTCATTATCACGTATGCGGAATCTTTAACCTGGTGGCGCTGCTGTGGTGCGCGGATTTGGACACCAGTGTTGAATAGTGTTTACACAAGAAATAGCCCTGTTTAAGTATCAGATACCAAGAGAAGCGCCATAAGTAAACGCGTGTTCCCAGCACGCTTCTCTACATAAACTCACTCTGGTGCACGGAGACTTTCACTCGACAGCAGGAGTACAGCTAAGTCATATTTAGCAAAATTGGTAAGCCGGAATCCTTTGTGCTTCACTTATATGCATTCCTCAGAAACAATGCAGTAGTTATGTGCATAGCAAGCTAGTGATGGTAAATTTTCAAAAACGAGGGCAAAGCTGACAGTGCCCCTTTAGGTTGGATAATAGTGTGCTAGGTGAGCTTAGAGTTCACAGTCACACTTATGGTTTGATGCTACAAAACTCTGAGTTTTGCTCTGAAAGGGCCAAGTTTTAATTCATGTAGTATTTACTTATTGGCCGAGTTTAGCCAGAGAGGTGCTTGGTACTCGTAGAACCATTGGCCTTGAGTGGTCCATCGGAACAGGATATTTAGTGATCGGCTGTTATAACCCAGGAACGCAATACCTCGGTCACAAAGACAGCTGGAATAGGTGACATGGCTTGAACTAGGATGACTTTGCTTGCAGTAGAGAGGTAACATATACTGGATCCGGGGCGGGGGGTAGATGGTCTTTTACACCAGCAACACTAACAACATGCTGGGATAACATATTGACATTGTGAATGAAACACAAAGTCCGTCTCCTATCCACCAGTTGGATCTCCTGTGGATACTACTGCTTTCTGATTGGGTAGTGAGGGTCAATATTTACAGTAAAAAGTCCCATCCCACATCTGTGACACTGATGACCAGTCTGCCCACCTTGGAGCCGTTGACCTCACTGGGTGGTTCTTCCTTAATAGTAGGCCTGGGGAGAGTTGGACTCGCAGAGAGGAGGATCCTGCTATGGTGTTTTATTTTTGGGTGGGGTGGGGTCGCTGCATCCAGAGGCTCTGGCCAGGAACCCAAGCAGCAGTAGGCACGCCTGAGGGAAAGCCAGAGCTGCTGATCAGCTTTACTGTAGGAATCCAGTAAGTGGAGTGACTTTTGATGGGTAAAAAGAAAATGACAAAGATAAAGATTACACTGAAGTCTAATGAAACTTCATTTAGAAGGTTACTTTATTAGCAGCATTTAGTCACTGAGAATGGTGCTAGTAGGAATGCTGAATCATATTCATGCAGTCTGAGAAGACTTAGAAAAGAGACACGTAGGCGACTGCTAAATGGCGGTACTTGGTCATATTTATGGATCACGGCTCCACTGTGCACAGTGAAGTCTTAGAAGAATTGATGTTGTCAGAAATCCAGCGAATAACAGCCACCCCTCAAGTCTGAGTTCTGCTGCACTGAAAAAAAAACCCTACACTAACAAAATCCATTCTGAGTTTTTCTTGGCAGACGTGCCTGTATCTCTGCATGTGCATCAGCTTGTTTATTTTAAGGTTTCAGTAGAAAACAAAGCAGAGTTGGCCTCAGAGCTTCAGGTAGATGGGTCTTGCCCCTCCACCATGGTCATATTTGTTAGGGGTACCACATAGATATTTGGCATCCGATACTGGTAAATGCCATGTTTCTATAAAAGGATGGTCAATTTAAAGTGAATTTCCGACGTGCTGCTATAAGGTATTCATAGCCCAATACCTTATAGCAGTGTGAGCTCACTACTACAAACATTTTTATTTTAAATCAGTAGTTTAGTAGGTGAAAGAATCATAACTAGCGCCAAACCCATGGCCAGCAGTCCTTCCAACTTCCTGATGAGCCTGCTTCACCTAACTCCAACCCTGTACTCGTAGTAGTTTTAAACACTCCTAGAGGAAAATTAAAGCAGTCACTTAACTAGTAGGGTTTTCCTCTAGGAGTGTTTAAAATACTAAAAATCAATGTTTAAAACAGCCCCATAGACTTGTATGGGACTACGCTATCAGCTTTCCTGGCCACATGTCACAAATTCTGAGGAGAGCGAGGGCGAGTTGGGACGGAGTAGGTTCATCAGGAAGTTGGAAGGATCGCACCAGCATGGGTTCTGTGCCAGTTACGATTCCTTCCCTAATAAAACTACTGACTTAAAATTAAAATGTTTGTAGCAGTGAGTTCACGATGATATAAGTGTCTGGGCTATGAAGCCCAATACCCTATATCGGAAATTTCCTTTACAAGTTGGGATATAACAAATGGAACTTCCTTGATTCCCTGTTCTAGATGTTGAGTCTCCTGCAAAACATCAGGAGTCCTGAGGCTGGTAAAATGGAGTTAGCAGGATCTCTGAAGCTACTTTTAGTCATTGGGTGAATGCAGATGAAACAAAAATTATGCATTGCTTTAGAAATTAGGTCTGTGCTGTCTGAAGCCCCAGTTCAGGTAGTTTTGCCCACCGACGGAAGAATACTCCTGGATGCTGAGCTTGTGTGTTTCAGGGATGAAGTACAAGCTGAAGCCAGAGAAGTGTTGTATTCTTTAGTGAGGTTGTAAAGAGTTGATACATTAGCCTAAATTATTTAGTATTAACTTTAAAAGTAATCAGCTGCTACTTTTAGTATTGGACTCTTTTGCTTTTCCTTTGACAAATCATAAGATTCTAGGGACATGGATATGTTGTTCATCCACACTCATTGGCAGTATCCTTGCCGCTTTAAATCTTGCCGGAAGGTCTTCAGCTTGCTCCTCCCACCCACCCGGTGGTATAACTTCGGCCCGCCCATGACGCCAGATCTTCCTTACCGCTTGGAAGCTCAGGTTCCTCCTTAACGCTTCCGCGTTTGCGACTGGTTCCTATTTCTCCGCTTCATGATTTAAAATAATATTTTGCAAAAGACTTCAGTCTTGATCCCTCGCTGCGCGATGGACAAATCGACTCCGGATTTCGGAGATGCCCATGCGGGCAGAAGATGTCTCGACGGATCCACACTCCACGGTGTCTACTGCTTAGGCCTTGAGCACGACCCCGCAGGCTGCGACCTGTGCTCATCTTTCTCGGCCTCGTCCTCGAAGACCGTGCTGCCGATTGCAACTGGGCCGTCCGAGGCATTCCCTCGGTGAAGTCCAAAGGTGATTGGCGGTATCTTCCTTGTGGTATTCATGGATCAGCTCGAGCGGATGGTCGCCTCGAAGAGGAGGCGGCGCGGGTCAGATTTCTCGGCCGCGCATTTATCCCGCCTTCTGGGTTCTTCCTACACGCTTCCTTTAAGGAGCTTTGTCTGTCCCTCTCCACTAAAGGAGAAGGGCCTCGCGCCTGCTGGACCTTTTTCGGTCCAAAAGAGGGACAAGGGTAAGTCCCTCCTCGACGCTCTTGGGAGCGGAAAGGTCCCTCTTCGGCCGCCGACCGCCGGCTTTCGTCGCATCGGCCGGGCTTGCCACTGGCCTCACGGTGTCCCTGGCCAGGTCAGTTGACCGAGACTCCCACTGATGAAGTCGAGATTTTTCTCACCCATTGGACGGGCTGTCGCCTTTAGCAGCCGAGATTCCTCTCCCGGTTCCCCGGGAGGAGTTGAGGATCCCGTGGCTCGCTTCTGTGCCTCCGTTCCGAGCCCTCGGATGGACCTTCCGAGCCAAGGAGTGCCGGTTCCACGACACCTCCTCGCGACCGACCCCGGAAATTCGGGACTTTCGTCTCGGTCTCGGGATCTTCGCGGTCCAGCCGATCCCACCGCCATAGGCGGTCTCTCGTCTCGGCACTCACGGTAAGCGGCGTGCCGCCGCCTCCGCCTCCTCCTCCTCGGATGAGGGAGGTCTCGGAATTACGCCGGGACGTACGAGGACCCTATGTTGCAATATTCCTCCTGGCCGGGAATAAGCACCCGCGCCCTTCCCCGCCATTAAGTGGTTGTCACCGAACGGCCGACACAACCCTCGACTTGTCCGAGGAGCCTACACCCAGGCCGGTTGTTCGCCAAACCAGCTGCTCCACCGATTCCCGTGGAACCTCCGCCCACAGCCACTCAACTGGGGCCCGACCAAGGATTCTCGGGTCGGCTAAGGGTTTACCCCATCGGTTGCCGCCACCTCACCTCACCGACCCTCGGCAGGTGAAGGGTGCCCAGGCCAGAGGCAGTTTTGAGGACTCTTCCCAGTCCGAGAGACGATTCCTCCTTCTTCTCCAAGCGACTGGACTTGGAGTCTTCAGGAGGTCAGCCAATGGAACAGCTCGCCGCCTCTTCCTAGGACTGCTTCGCTCATCTCTGAGTCTACCGGGATGGAGCTCGAACCTGCTTTCAACGGGCCAGGTATCCCTCACTGAGATTCTGGACCGGAGAGCCCGACGGAGGCTCTTCCGTGGCCGAGGCCATAGTGGGTCCAGCACTGGAACTTTGGTAGCGCCTGCTTCCTGCCCTGCGCCCGGGCCAGATGGCCAGGAAGTATGCGGTCCCTACCGTTCCTTGTCCGTTTTTTCGAACACCCTCTGCTGAGGGTTGGTTACCGACAGCTGCCTCGCTGGCCGCAACGCTTCAGGGATGGGACAAACCTCCTGACAAGGAGTCCAAGAAATTGACTATGTCGGCGAAAGTCTACGCTGGCTCCTTCTCGCCTTCGCCAGAAGCCAGTTCGCCGTCTCATGGCACATTTTTCTCATGCCCTGTTGGGCCCCTGGATGAGGTCATCTCATCTTCCCTACCGATCTGCAGACTACGGTTACAGGTGCGGGACCAGGGCAGGGTCAGTGGCCAAACAGCAGCTCCAGACTGCTTTGGATGTAGGGGACTCCATGCCAGATCGGTGGCGGCCGCAGAAAGTGGCTATGCGCCGGGCGGCTTGGCTGGAGGATATCCACCTTTACTGGATACCCAGCACAAGTTGGCGGATGTTCCCTTTTGGGGACTGACCTCTTCGCCCTGGGGTGGAAGGTCACCTGCAGAGGATCGAGAAGTCCAATGCCACCTTGGACTCCGGGTCTCTTCCGCTCAGGAAGGACAAGGCCGCAAACCACAGCCTAAGCTCCTTTTTCGCTCTCTGTGCCCCTCGGCGCCAGCCTCGCCCAGTAACGCTAGGGGCCAGCAGGCTCGGCCTTGGCATCTCAAACCTAAGCCGGGCCGGCTTCCTAACAGGAGGCAGGGAGGAAAGGGCCCAGAGGTCCCCGGCCGTCCCTCCTCCAAGCCTGCCCAGTGACGGGCTGAGGTGTCGCCCCATCCTCGGCCACTCCATCCTCTGGGTCCCCCTGGGGACGGCCCGCACCTCCATTCGCTGGTCCGGGCTGTTACCACGGACAGGTGGGTCTTGGAGGTGGTGGGGAAGAGGCCTGCCCTCTGAATTTGTTAGCACCACCCTTCAGGAGCCTGCCGCCTCTCTCTGGGGCTCGGGATCCCTAGGCTCACTTCGGCTGCTCGTCGTGAGCCGACATCACTCTCCTCCTCCAGAAGGAGGTGGTAAGAGAGGTGGTGACCCTCCTTCAGACCCAGGGTTTGTGTCCAGGTACTTCCTGGTTCCGTAACGGACGGGGCTGGGCCCCATTCTCACCTACACCACCTAAACAAGTTCCTAAGGTCTCGAACCTTCAGGATGGTCACTCTGGCTCAGATTATACCATCCTTGGAACGCCGGGTGGTTCCTGCTCTGGACTTGCAGGACGCTGCTTTTTCAGTCTCCCTATCCGTCCGTCTCTCTCACCAGAGATTCCTTCGCCTCGAAGTGAAGGATCCCTCTTCGAGTTCCAAGCCATGCCCTCGGCTTGTCTCCAGCTCCCAGGGTCTTCACCAAATGCATGGCAGTGGTGACGAGCATTCCCGCGGCGCCAGGGTCCGGTGTACCCCTTACCTGGACGACTGGCTGATAGCAGCTCCTCCAGGAAGGAGGCGGAGTGGTCCGAGATCTTGGCCCTCCAGGTCTGCTTCCTCAACTGGGCCTCCCTTATCAATGAGGCCAAGTCGAACTCTGGCGTAAGCAGGTGATTTATTCATCGTGGGCGCAGCTCTCGCCTCTCTTCGAGCCAGAGCGGCTCCCCGCGGACAGGGCCGAGGTTCTTTCCTCCTTGCCCTATCATTTCTGGCTGGGCACTATGCCCCTGCCCGACTTCCCAACTCCTGGGTCTCATGATGGCCTGTACCAGCGCGGGTCCTGCTGGGCCCTGGAACATGCGCCCCTTCAGTGGGGACTGGCCAGCCAGTGGTCACAACGGCCTGCATCCCTTGGACCAGCTTCAGGCCGGTGACACAGGGATGTGGAATGCTCTCCAGTGGTGGACCGCTCCAGATCATTTGCAGGAGGGCATCCTGCTCGGTCCACCTCGAGCCGACGGTCTCTCTGTCGACCGATGCCTCTCTGATGGGTTGGGGTGCCATCTGGGGAACACGGGCTCATGGCCTCTGGTCCCCATGGAGTCCCGATGCCACATCAACCTGCTGGAGCTCGGCGGTCCGCCTAGCTCTCACCGCTTTGCTCTGCTCTCCGGGTCAAGTGGTCCGAGTCCAGACGGACAATACCACCTACCATGTACTATCTAAACCGGCCAGAGCGGACGCGCCCATGCTTCTATGCAAGGAAGCCTCCGCATTTGGTCACTGGCGCAGCCTGGAGGCGGATCTCCTAGCCATTCACGTGGCAGGAGCCTCCAACACCCTGGCCAATGCCCTGAGCCGGATAGGGGCTGCATCCCACGAGTGGTCTCTCCTGCCGGAGGTAGTACAGTATTTGTTCTCCCTTTGGGGCACACCTCAGGTGGACCTGTTTGCCTCCATGGAGAACGCGAGGCTGAGTCTGTTCCATGCCCCCCCCTCAGCAGGGCTCGCTGCAGGGGATGCCTTCTCGAGGCAATGACCCCCGGGTTTCTTTTACTTCTTTCCTCTCCATTTCCCTTTGATCCACAAGGTGCTTCTCATGCAGGAGGGACAAGGCCAGGTGATTCTGATAGCCCCAGACTGGCCTCTCGCCAGTTCTGGGTACCCAGATCTCCTCAGTCTCAGCTCCAGGACTCCCTGGCAGCTTCCAGCTCGCCCGACCTGCTCTCAGTCAATCAGGGAAGGTGTTCCATCCGGACCTTCAATCCCTGCACCTGACGGCCCTGGTTCCTGAGCTGCTAGAGTTCCAGGCTTTGGGTCTTTCCGACGAGGTCCTCAATGTAGTTGAGGCGTCCGTAAGAGTCGACCAGAAAATGTTATGCCTTCAAATGGAAAAGGTTTCCATTTGGTGTCAGGGCAAGGGCTTGGACCCTTTCTCCTGTTCCTTGGCAAGCATCTTGGACTATTTATGGTCCCTTTCTAGTCAAGGGCTTAGGAATCTAATTACCTAAGGGTGCACCTGGCAGCCATCTCTGCTTACCGGCTGCGGGCTGGGAAGACAGCCTGGCATGAGGGAGAAGGTGGTCTGGCCGCTTTTCAAAGGCCTTGATCACATTTCCCTCCAGTGGGAACCCCACCTCCGGGATCTACTGCTGGTACTGGCAAGCTCATGGGCAAGCCATTCGAACCTATGCACAGGTGTGCTCTCTCTCACCTGTGGAAGACGCCTTCTTGGTGGCTATCACGCCAGCCAGAAGGATGGGAGAGCTCCAGGCGCTTCCATCGAGTCTCCTTACCTGGTCTTCCACAGGGACAGTTGTCCTGCGCCCCACCCCAGATTCCTCCGAAGGTGGTGTCGGAGTTTCACCTTAACCAGGTGTTGACTCTGCCGGTGTTCTACCCCAATCACACCGGAGGCTTTTAATAGGCTCCATACTCTGGATCCTAGAAGGGCCGCTATTATAAGGAGCGCACGCTGATATTCAGAGAGGTTCGGCCAGCTGTTTGTCACCACGCCGAAGTCAGCATCTGGCAGACCTGCAGCCATGATCTATAAGCAGGTGGGTAACCTCCTGCATAGATCTCTGCTATAAGTTAGCGGGCATGGAGCCTCCCAGAGGATAAGAGCTCATTCTACCTGCCATACTGTTGCAACGGTGGCTGCTTCCAGGGACGTCCCTATCCAGGAAATCTGCAGGGCTGCTACCTGGAAGTCAGCAAACACCTTCATTACCCACTACCACATCGACCTTGAGTCACGCCGGATGCTGGTTTTGGGGCCTCGGTTCTCCAGTCTCTCTTTCCCAAGTAAGTATATGGGGTGTGCTTTGCCTCCCTCCTCCCGGAGAACTGCTAGGAGTCTGCCAATGAGTGTGGATGAACAACATATCCATGTCCCTAGAATACAGGTTACTCACCTGTAACAGGAGTTCAGGAATGGTATATGTTGTTCATCCACGACTCACCCGACCTCCCAGCTGGACGCACAACCTGAGCTTCCAGCGGCCAGATCTGGCGCCATGGGGCGGAGCGAGTTATACCACCCGGTGGGTGGAGGAGCAAGCTTGAAGACCTTCCGGCAAGATTTAAAGCGGCAAGGATACTGCCAATGAGTGTGGATGAACAACATATACCATTCCTAGAACTCCTGTTACAGGTGAGTAACCTGTATTTTTTACCTGACAGTACTAGCTGTGATGTGTGGAACAGTACGTACTGAAGGCTTAACATGTAAGCATTAATCCCACGACAAAAGAGGGCTGTACTAGGGAATTAATGCCTCGTGAGTTCCTCCAGCCAACAACTAGGCATTAATTCTCTAGTAGAGCCTGGCTTTTGAGTGGATTAATGCGCTTGTAACATGGCAGTCGCAAGGTGAATACTGTTACAAGTGAATTAGATGTGGAAACAAATAACAGCAAGTCACAATATTGCTTAATACAATATTATGTGCTGTTCAGGTGTGCACTTTTATTTATTTATTTAGTTTTTGTTGACTGGTAAGTGCACTAGACAAATTCTGCCTATTTTTCAGGCACTCACCGGGAGGGAATACAGGTGAATGCCAACTGACTTTGAACCAGATTAAGCTGTTGGTGGTATTTTAGTGAATGGGGAAATTTGGCCAGGACACCGAGGAAACTCCCTACTCTCCTTGTAAGGGGAACCGCTGTCTCACAGTCCAGAGATGGACATTCGAACAGACAGTCGAGAGGTATGGACGCTTGGAGGAAGGTGAGCAGGTTCTTCACTTGTCCTGAATACCTCAGAGGCCGTAGAAAAGCAATGTTGGAACAGAAGTTTGGGATTGAAGATGTAGACAATACTACTGTGGCACTACTAGTAAGTGGGCTTTCTAACATTAATTAATATGCTGGAGAAGTACAGAGTAAGAACAGCCTGAAGAGAATATTGTGTTGGAAAAGAAATCTGATTTTGCCCTGGAAAATTTCCTGGACAATCCTCGTTGCTTGACGCTATGCATAAATGTACTGTTCGCCTCTAACAACCCTCCCGGCTGATTCTGACAATCAGCTGAAAGAGGGCTGTACCTCAGCGGCGCTGACTCATGCAGAAAACTTGCAGGCACCTTCCACAGCAGAGGGAATACACTTCACCAGAATGTGGCTGGCAGTGAATCGAATTTTTCTCCGGTGCCTAAACCGCACATACTCCCCCAGAGGACTCCTCTAGTAGCAGCAGCCTTGTCGGCAGTAGGCCCAGGATTGTATCCACATAACACCGCAACAGCACGGCACGGAGGAACTTCAGTTGAGCTGATGAATCAGACTCCGATCACAGTAAGCTCGATGGAACAAGTCTTTTCCTTACTGGACCGACACTGGAACATAAAGAAACAGACTATCCACAGCGGGTTGGTCTCCAGAAAATGCATTAGGAGGGGCTGGCTGGATCCAAACATCTGTAGGTAAATGGATCCCAGATCCCTAAGACATTAAAAGTGATAATGAATCGAGGTCTCTTATGCATGTACACACCATACTTCTGATTTGCAAAAGAATGCCAAACCTGCACTTTCAGCTGACTTGCATTAAGATGTACTTTTTTCTCAGCAACAGAATGACTCAGTAGCGAATGTACAGGATGCACCCTCAACAAGTAATCCTATATTGATGGGCCCCAGTGATTCTGTACTTAATGATCCTGAGAAGAATGCTTGGGTAACACTAGTGTTTAAACTGGCTGATTTATTTCATTCATCAGGATAACCTGCCCAGAAAGAATGCTGTCCGACTCCTTTATAAAGGAGGAATGGAGGAATCTCCATGCTATTTATTGCTAAAACTTTATTGAAGGGTTCATTGAGATTTTTTCTAGTGAAATTTTGCTGTAATTCATATTGGAAATGGGAACTTTGGTATCAGCTTTAAAACCCTTTCAAATTTAGATAGATTTTGGGCACAGTATCATAAATTGAAACACACTTTGTGGGTACTCTTTAGCTATTCCCCAACAAAGCCTGTGGTCAAAGTGATCACTGCTATGTTTAAAAATGAAGGTGCCAATATAGAAGACATCTTGTTTTGGCTCAGGCAATGTGTGAAGTGTTGGATAGACCCTCCCCATTCTAGATAGTGAGCAGATTTGGAATGGGGATGGAAAATCAAGATAAAATTGTTTTCATCAAATCATGGGACAGTACATTTGCCTAATTTTTTCTTTCTAGTTAAGGACAGGGGTTCCTTGTTTTACATAGGCCAACCTAAGGCCTGCTTTAAATGTGGTGCACGCAATCACTTGAGCTCACTTTGTGACTCCATTAAAGAGGACCTTCCTGATGGTCCAAAAGTTACAGCTTATAGTCATTATATGCAGTACTAGACCTGAAAAGGTGTGTGCATTTATTATTTCAGGCCAAGGTTTACTCTGCCTTCCACAATTTGTATTTGTTTTGAGCCATGCTGCACTTGCCTTTGCTGTTCAGCTGCTGGGCTGCTAGTTCTTATGACATCACTGTAGGATAGAGGAGTGACTCACACTGTGCAGTACCAATGCGATGCAACAATGTTGCAAGGGAAACCTACCAGTACTCAGTGTACATGCTGTGATTCCCTTCCCCAAGACACCTAGTTAGCAATGCATTATGCCAAAATCTAAATGCTTTGTCAGTATGTTTTTTTTTGTGTGTGAAATTGACTCTGCCCTGCAGTGATGTCAGCAGTATAACCCTGGGCCACAGCAATACCAGGCTTGCTATAGAAGCTCTGGTACACCCCACAGTTTTAGCAGCTCAGAATGCAAAACTAACTGCAGCAGACATTAATGAAATACAATTCCAGAATCAATGCAAGAAGGGGTAATTAATGCATGAAAGTCAAAGTTACTGGGAAGATCCACTTTAAATGTAGTCACTGTTTTGAATATGGTCATGTTGCTGCTAAGTGCCTTAATTTGTTTCGGTGCAATCTTTGTGAGAAAACTGGACATGGTTATGGGAGATGCCGTGGCCTCTCACAACAGAAATGACTGTCCCTTTCATGAAGGCCTTATTAACCAGGCTCAGCAGGCAAGCAAAGAAAATAGCCCAAATGGAAGAGAGGAAGGTACATCACTCAATAGTGCAGCCATGCCCACTGTAGAACAAGAACCTGCTCCAGGTTCGCAGAATCCTCTACAACTGTTCCCCCTGTTGAGGCAATTAGTTCTCTGCCTTCTGTTTCTGCTTCACAAGTACTAGGCCTGGATCAGCCTACCGACCTAGCCTCTGAATTACAAGAGGAAATTTCCCTCCACGCAGATGCTCCCTTTATTACAGTATCCTCTAAGAAGAGAACTAGGGCATGCACGAATCCTAAATTGATAAGAATTGGATAAGAAAGAGGAAAAAAGTGAAAGGGAACCCCTGTTGAAGTTTTCTGTGAATAGATATGCTTCTTTTCCAGTAGATAAAGATTGGGTGATTCAGAAGAGGAAGATTCAGACACGCCCTCCATGGCTTCCTCTACTACTGATGATATTGGAGGCATTGCTAACATACCAGATAGCAAAGAAATGCAAAATGTCTTAATTAAATGTTGAGTAGGGTGTTTTTCAGGGTCAGCCCTTTGCTATTTCTCCTGTATTTTATGACATCTTTAACTTTAGCTACTATTAATGTTAACAGCATTAAAAACAGTAGAAAGAGAGCTGTTTTTGTTCTCTCTACAAAATTTTCAGACTGATATTTGGTGTCTTCAGGACACAAGACTTAACACTCATTTTGATCTCAGGCAAGCTTCACAGAGTTGGTCTTTAGGTCCCTCCTTTTGTCAGTAGGAGAGGAGTGTTGTGATGGGTGGGATACTGTTTGCCAAACCAGGGATAGCAGTCTCAACGCTGTTAGACATCTCCCCAGGTTAGGGCTTTAATGTTAGATTTTACTTACAGCCAGGAGAGATTTTGCCTGATAACAATTTGTGCTTCCCAGACTAGAGCACAACGAGTTTCTCTTTTAAAACAGTTTTGCATTATCTCTTTACTGCTAAAATCCTTATTTGGGCAGGAGATTTTAACTGTGGACTGGAATTTGCAGACAGAGGGCTTAAAACTAACAAAATATTGTATGATTCCCCTTGCACTAAAAGCATTAGTTCTGATACAGGCATGATTGATGCTTATAGATACCTTTACCTAACAGGAGGACATACTTTTTAAGGGTGCATTGTCCATACGTATAGATTTTTTGTCCCAGATAATCAAGGTGGCAAAAGTTACTTTAGCCTGGGAATTTTCAGATCATAAATCAGTTTCAGTTAAGATAGACTGGGGCACTTCTCCCAGATGCAAAAATAATATGTGGCATTTAATGAATCATTATTGGAAAAAAACAAAATAAAGGCAGCTTGGTTAAGAATTGGGTGCTACGTCTTTCAGTGATTGTTGGTCATACTGATTTAGTTTCATGGTGGGAAGACACAAGGTTAGAATGGAAACATTTTTCAAGTAAATTAGTAGAATTTGCAAACTCGAAATATCTAACCTATTTACAGTTACGAGGACAGTTACGATCACTTATTTCTTTCTCTGAAATTCAGAAGAGAGATATAAGTTCTCAGATAAAGACACTCAAACTCCAAATGACAGGGCATCATCAGTACAACAGGGCTAATTCCCTGAATCAGGAATTGAGGTTTAACACTAAGATAAAGAAGGGGTCATTCTGTCCTTTTAAGGAGTGTAGTTCCAGGACTGACCATAGACTAATTATGGGTTTAAAAATTCAGATGGACAACTATGTACTGATCCATGGATGTGGTACATATTGTTGAAAATTATCTAGACTGACTAATTAGATCCTGTGAATAACACTGATAAGGTTTTCCTTTCACGCTTACATCTTCCCCAGATAGTGCAAGAAGATAAAGCTTTATTAGAGGCAGAGATTACAGTAGATGAAGTGTGTCAGGCGATTGGGTTGTTATGAAGGATGCATCCCAGGGTCTGATGGGTTTGGCCCAGGGATATTTCAAGACTTTTGTAGATTTTTTGGCCCCTGTATTAGGGATTCTGTTTCATTATGTGTTAACACATAACACGCTAGCTCCTTCAATGTCTGAGGCTATACCGATCCTATTATTTAAAAAGGAGACAAGACACTATTAGAAAATTGGAGACCATTGAGCCTCTTGAATACAGACCTAAAAATTTTAAGCAAAATCTTATTAAATAGATTGGGTAAGACAGCAGACAAAGTAATTCATCCTGCACAAACTTGTGCTGTTTCTGGGAGTCTCAAACTGACAATTTAATTATTTTAAGAGAACTCTTTATAGAGGAACAGTGGGAAGGTCATGGATGGATGGGTAGGAAAGTTAGGGTGAAGTGGGTTAGACAAGGGTGCCCCTAAGTCCCCTATTATACATCTTTGGGATAGATATTCTTATTAGGTATGTTTCCATTCATATGGATATAAGAGGTTTACAACCCTCTCCCTACATGAACCTATCAAAATGTTGGCATATGCTGATGATTTAGTCTTACTCTTACATCCAGATACATTAGAGAATGACTTAACTAGTGCTTTGAAATTATATGGACAGTTTTCGGAGCAAAACTTCACTATAATAAAAGTTTGGGTACAGTATTAGGAACATGAGTGCTGACACAGGAATTTTTGCTGGATTTTCTGTTTCGTTATTCAAGTAAAATTCTAGGTATAGAATTTGGGTGGGAGATGCTGCTAAAAGAAATTGGGATATTTGTTTAGGAGGGTGACTAGGTTAGTATCGGGATGGAAGGGCAACGGATTAAAAAAGAAAAAGAGTTACCTTGATTCATTCACTTCTTTTTCCAGTATTCTTATACATTAATTATGTATTTCCTATTCCCCAAGAATTAGTAACCTCCATTTTAAGTGTATTTTTTCAAGCCTTTTAGGGAGTAGATTGAATCCCATAAAGCGTGAATTCACTTACAGCCCAGTCTCTGAGGATGGAGTTAATATGGTACATTCCATTGCCTTTTTTTTAGCCTGTTTATTGAATATAATTTTGGCTTGCTTTGAAGCCAGGTAATAAATTTTGGAAACATTTGGTGACTGAACGGTTAATACCAAGCTTGCCTTTTGATTACCAAATAAGACTAGAAATTTACGGAATATTGAGTCTGTTTCCCTGGAGGTGTGGATTTTATAAAAGCATTGGTAAATGGAAATTAACCCCAGATCTTTTTCTTACACAAAATAGGAAAACTATCTATAGAACCATACTTAAGACAGAGAGAGAGAGAAAGCTACTCGTGTATTTCCCAATTGCTCTGACTCTTTGTTTAAAAACTCTTACAGTTTTTAAACAATAAAAGGCTACCTGTGTATATATGGGATATAGTATGGTTTAGTTACTATGATAGATTAGGAGTTAAAAGCGTAATAAACACAAGACATTATCTGAAAGGAATTGTTTAAGATCCTCTTGTTCCCAAGTGTTAGAAACACAAAACATTTAAAGAATGTCCTTATGCAAATCAGTTTTGGGATAATTTAGCCAAATGGCATGAACCTTTATTTAAATCATTAACTTTTTTTTTTTTTTACTTTCTCTTTATTCTCCCCCACCTCAACTCCCCCCTCTTCGAGAACACCTATGGCCTTATCAACCTCGCTCACCTACCTGGTGGCCGTTGCATCCGTCCCCATGGAGCCGTGGTTGTACCCCAGCAGGTACAGGTGAGCCCTTGCACCCCAATGCTTCTCTGTGATTCGTCAGCACGCTGTCTCCGGGCAGGTAGGGGCATTGAAGGTCAGGGCCTGGTGCTCGTCTACTGGGAGGCTGCAAGGTTGTTTTTTTTCCTGATGTTCTCGACTTGCCAGGTCCCCAGACATCAAGGCGCTGAAGCACCGATGTCTGGCACATCGCCCCCTCTGTTGGTGCATCGGGTTTGCTGTACCTCAGGTCTCCATCGAGGGCCAGACAAGAACCCGGCTCTGGTACCCCCTCCCCGGAAGGGGCCAGGCGGTCCTTGGCGGCTCAAGTCCTCTCCTCCCGGCTAGCCTCTCCAGCTCCCGGCTCGTTCAACCCGGTCGCTGGTGTCGTAAGCGGAAATTCAACCGCTGCGCCGGCCGGCCGCCCTATTTAAATCATTAACATATGTTGAAATTATGTTTGGTTCTACCTCCAATGAATGGGGTAGTTATCATTTTGAGACCATCTTAGTCATTTTAGCTATTATTAAATATTTCTTGTGGCTATCAAGATGTGTATGGTTGACACAGTAAAGAGTGGTTTCATATTATGAATTGATGGATGACATACTGCTGTATGTCAGCTTAAACTATCAGATGTGAGTGTCTATGCTAAATAAAAATACAAGCTATTGTGGATTAATAGCGAGAAATGGGATCCTGGGTGAAAAGGTTTTTATGTATCTCTCATACTGTGTGGTTGTTAGTAATTACTGTTTTGTTTCTTTTGTATAATAAGATAAGTTGTGTATGAATTTTATTTCTGTATATATTTCTGTTTATAATTTGTACTGCAGTCCTTCTTTTCAATAAAATTCTCTACTTTTTCGAGAAGTGCCATGGGATCTGTAACATCCACCTGAACTACCACCAGAACAGGCAGGGACCTCTTGGGATATTAACCCAAGTGCCTGGTGTGAGGCTAGAACCCACAGCCTTCTGATCTCCCAGCCTCAGAGGCTGAGCCACTAACACTGCAAATTGACTGAGAACATACTGTGTAAACATCCAGTTGTGCATGTGCATGTGCCGTTGACTACTCCATATATATTTATATTATGATTGCTGTTTTAATGCACCTTGCACTGTTATGTTTCGATTAAATAACACAGAAAGATAAAACATTTACCTCTGTCTATTTATACAGTGCTCTGCTTGTTTGTTTTTAGTTCTGATTCACTAATGCTTAATTTGCATATCTGGCATCTCACTTTGTTGTGCATGTCAGTGTTTACAAATATGCAAATATTCGTACTGTCCCCACAATGCATTACTGGCTGGAAAGAAGTAACAAAGCTGACGATCACTCCATTGTACTGCAGAAATGCAGAGTTACAATGAGAAAGAGATGGTGATTGCTGCTGATTTTTCTGTCTCTGTCTCTTCCCTGGACGCCACAGTGAGTGCGAGTTACTGCTGCACTCAAACTGGTCGTGATATTCTCAGCGGTCCCATGGTAGGTGGGTGGGTAGGACTGAGGAGCATTCTGTCAGTTACATGTACTACCACGCCTGTAGGCAGGGACAGAGAAAAAAAAGACAGAAAGAGACGTGGGAGATGCAGTGATTGTTTCCCTCTCTGTCTGTGTCTTTTCCAGTAAGTGCGCTCCGATAGCGAGCGGCATTACTAAGGAAGTAATGCCCGCTCATTTTGTGTCATGGGTTGTGTTTGGACCAGTCTTATTAGTGTATTGCAGTACAACATTAATTGCCATGTTACAAATCCAGTTCAATTCTACTTCATGTCTCATCTGCACCGCTACCTCACAACCAACCAGGAAAGAACCAATTACCAACTGGCAGGCTAATCACTATTGATGTCACATGTCTGATGACAGATATGAAGGGGAAATAGATGTAGACTCCACCTCCAGGTGACATACTTCTCTTCACATCACACCTGTTGCAGTCAGGTAGAAAACCTTTCAGAAATGGAAAAAAAGAAAAAAAAACCTGTACCAATGGGCTGCTTTTAAAATGAATGACCTTTTCAGTCTGCCATTGTTAGTGCTACTGTTTTTCCTTTTGTTGTTGAAGGATTTCAGCTGTATAGCTGGGAGTCTTGTCACAGTAGGGGCATAGACCATGAAAGCTTGGAGCCACAAGACACATGGATCATCTTCCTGCTTACCATACATGGTGTAATTATTTGGCTGTGGGACAAAACTTCACATGAGCTAGCATGTCTGAGCATCGCCATTCTAGTCTTTGTAATTGTTTAGTGAGAAGCCACAATTCCGTTTCAGAAACATAGTGCAAACATCCCAGGTGACTAGTTGCCCAAGGCAATTAAGAGCAAAAACTTGAAGTTTTGCTGAGAAAATCCACTGGTGCCACAGGCAGAGTCCATTGGCCCAACAGCTACCTTACAGCTCAGTGAAATGTTCACACTAACGGTTTTAAAACTACTATATGTTCTGTGCTGTCTGTAAGTGTGTGTGTGTGTGTGTGTTTTTGGGGGGGTCAAGGTTGCCTCAGGCTCCTGCACACTGCTGCTTCAGCTGTTCCTAGTTCAGTGTGAGGATATCTGGCTTCATACTACATGAACTGAAACTTAGTGTTGGAGAGCAGCTCCTCTATAGCTGCTGCATGTCAGCACTTCCTGTTTTACAGGAAGCAGTCTCTTCTGTTAGCTGTGCACCGGCATGAACATCCTAGCAACCCTGCTTACTTCAGTGGAGGGGATCTGATTTCACAGCTCTTGTATACTTGTCTTAAAGCAGCAGTATATATGTTTGTCGGCAGATAAAGTATTTTGTGTAGTAATGTATTCCTGACAGATAAGGCAGTGTATTTAATTTTGAATGATCTGTTTTCCATTCTGCCTCTGACCCCAGGTGCTCCTATTTCAGGCCCTCCAAGTGCATACCTGTCAGCCCGCCGACTCAGTCCTGGCCATTAACACCTGTTCCGTCTTTCCCTGTTCGTCCATGGCCTCAAAGCACCAGGGCTAATCCATCCCCAAGGGGGCACTTTTCTGTTGCCACCAGAGAGATGGGAGAGTGGTTTCTAGCTAGGGATGGCAGCTGCGGGACAGGTTTGCGCTCCATAGAGAGTCAGTTGGCATAGGATAGCTTGCACTGAAGCTGGCAATCGAACAACTTGGACAGGTTGGCGTTTCTACTTTTTCCTTTACGCACATATGATTGTGCATGCTTGTGGCTGACCTGGGGTGGTGCCTGATGGTGTGTGGTCAACAGTGCCATCAGTGGCACCTACATTATGCCACCACCAGGAGTCACCACCATTGTGTTGCACCAACCTTTCTGCCCCATAAGGAAAGAGTCTCGGCAGAGCTTCTGAGCCTTCCTTGCTGGCCTCCACTCCTAATGCCCTGAAGGTACTGTATTTTTAATTCATTCTGATAGTTTTAAAGTTGTTTTTTAGTATCTTCTGATACTTTCACAAGCAAAGAGTAGAGGTTGTTAGAGGGAGAATGAAATATTGGCAACAGGGTTAAGGGCATAAGATGAATGAAAATTAAGTTGCAGTTGGCCAGCTAGCACAGTGGTGGAAATACCGCTTGCAATCCAGATGAGGATTCCCGGTCTTACCCCAGAATAAAGCGGTCCAGCATCCAATTACCTAAGAATAGAGGAGGCCTGGTCTTCCTAATTTAATACAGAATTATATCATGCAGTGTGGAACTTTCTGCCGTCTCCCTGCTGGTTCCTGCCAACTGAAACCCAAATCTGGGTATCCGTTGACTTCCATCTTCTTTCTGACCATCCTGTAACCAGCTGGCTCTTGGAGGAGGGATGCCTGCGGGCATTTACCAACATACTGATTTGAGTGTGTTAAGGCCTGGGCGCCACCTGGTACTCCGCCATTCATAAATTTGGTCTTAACGATGCTCTCCCCATTTTGCTGTCAGTAGCTTACCACCAGACACTTTTGCCAGCCAGTCTGGACCCCATTCTTAGACTGAAAGCTTCAGAGAGCCATGGTCTCCATCACAGTCCTTTTCTCTAGGGACCTTGGTCTCCCATTACAGTGCTTTTCCCCTAGTGCTTTTAGCTCATTTTCAGGAATTATTAGATTTGCATATACTTGTATGTACCAACCTTTTTAGATACTTTCAGATACTGACATACTTGCTTTCCTGAACCTCCTTATACTAGAATGGAGGATGCATCACCGTGTCACACTGTTAGGTTCCCTGATATTGTATACGTCCAGTGGGATATAGTATCTCAGACTGCTACAAAGCCTTGGTATCTTCCATCTCTGGGAAACTTTATTAGCCCAAGGGAAACCGATTCAGTAGTTCAATACCTCTGTTTCTTTAACATAATAGCAAAGATATTGTATAAATGCCCATAAGGTGTCCCTCTTCTCCTGAGTGTAGGGAATATGCAGGAAACAGTTACTTTGTTTTTTTGTTTCCCCAGAGGTATAGCCACTTCTTCCTGCTAGAGAGGTTGTGGCGAGCAGAGAGCCATGCACACCGTTCTCTGAACATTCCCAGCATTCCACCCATTCTTATCAGCCCTTAACAAAGAACTCAGTAATTTTTCTGAACTCTTCACCTTCTCAGCTTCACTTTTTATTTTCCTATAGTACCTGACTTGGTGTAGGGATAAGGTAGCAAAATATCTCCTGAGCATTTTTCTAACAGCAGCAGCAAAAAAAAAAAAAAAGTATCACATGCCATTGACTTTCTCCAAATATACCCTCCTTCACAGATATAGCACTCTTGGGTACACCGAACTTACAGAATGAAACAACTACCCTTGCGTACAGAATAAGGAACAATAGTGTTGAGAACGATGAACCCACTGGGTATTATATAGGGCTGGATAGATGACTCCTGGCTCCCATATACCAGCATGGAGGACACCCATGAAAAGTAACTGGGCAGCCAAGCAGTTAATGGCATGCATAGACAATGCATGTGTAATCTGATCCCATAAAAATATAGCAACATACTGTACATGTCATAGTTCATGGACTAGATTGCTATAGTAGTCAACAGGACAACAGTACACAGTTGTTTTTTTTTTTAATATTAGGTTTTATTCATAAGACAGTTCCAGTATTTCACATTTTGTATCTTATGTTTATTAATATCTGACTTGATTAACTTAGGCATGGAACTATAATGCTGGTAGTGAACCAGCATAATATTCTGTGTGATTTGCATATACAGCCCACGATGCTTTGCATTATGGGGGTATGTGTGATTTTGTATTTCTTTGAAACTTGGCTTCCGGCCAATGCCCTTTGGGCTAACCATTGCCTCAGTGCTTGTGCACTGAGGTTCTTTATCTGTATCTTATCTATGTAACCATTTTATTGCTGCATTAAGATACTGGTACTTTACTGTAATACTGAAACTTTTTTCTTTCAGTAAAACATACCAATATTTAATTAAAAAAAACTTGACCCAGGTTTAGCCCGAGTCTGGACATCTAATGAGGTGGCGTTCTTGCATCTTGTGGGCGCCTTCTCCCTGGGAGGGAGAGTCCCTTCTTCCACAGCACGACTGACCCTTGGTGTCCGAGGAGGGGGATGTTGTAGGAAAGGAACAAATGGTCCCTCTGCAGCAGCCCTCAGTCTGGAACCTGCTTTCTTCCTCCGTTCACCTTCCCTGTCTCCCTCAGGCACCAGCTGAAGCTCCTCCCCACCCTCACCTGCTCCTGTCATACCTCTCCCTGACACTTCCCTGCTTGCAGCTCCTACTGTCCATATTAAGGGGCCTTCAGCCTGTATTCAGGCTCCCTTGACGCCTACCTCAGCACTACCATCTTTCCCTGCACAGGTCACTCTTTTGGTACCTTATTACAGCTCATTGTGCCTTGCTGCTTTATTTGCGCCTGCAGTGTGTCACACTGTACTTTGCAGTTTATTTTTTTATACCGACTTAATGTTACTGTGTATGTTGTTGTTGTATCCCTGTTCCCCGCCCCTTGAGTTGCACCTGGAAAGGTTCCTCAGCTTAGTGTGCCTTTCCAGGGTACCAGTTCTCAAATAGCTAAATCAATAAACTGCCCCAGAAGCACCAGGTAGAGGAAGCCACCTTGCTCTGCATGCCACAATAGAGACCTTCTGACTTCTTCTGCTCCTCACGGTTCCTCCTTCCGGGCCTCGATCATTGAGTGAAGTATCTTCCTCCAGGTTTGTGGAACCACGGTGGGCGAGTCCCGCTGGGATTGGCTGTCGTAGGATCTGGGTTTCAGGAGAGGATGTGAGGAGACTTGAGGCGGGCTGGGATATTACTGGACTCCTATGCCGGGCAGAAGGGCTTGGGCAGATGTAAGGAGGAACTGGCGGCTGGCAAGGAGAAGTGGGGCAAAAACAGAAGGAGATGAGAGAGAATCAAATCGTACACCACAGTTTTAAATAAAGTACTAAAAATTCAAAAAGTAGCAAAACAGTCGATTAATATTATTTTAAACAGTCAAGTAATGTTATGTATTGGTACAAAAACAGTATCAATATTGTCTGTCGATACAAAAATAGTATTGATGCTGTTTGCCATTGTTTTCTGTATTGCAAAAAGTATCCAAGATATTCACAAAAGAAATTTAAATAGTATCGACATGCACAACAGTATTGAGCCACAAAGGCTATATCAGTAGGACTGAATTTAACAATGTGACTCACAAGTTTTCTTACTTAAAAAAATAGTTTCTAGCCCAAGGGTTCTAAAGTTTGACCCTTATCAAAGATAGTTTCATTTAAATGGAGTAACATTGAATGATTAGTTTGAGAAACTTCAATTTTCTTTTTAAATGAAAATTTTAGCTTCAGCTTCAGGGTTTTATTTAACTGTAAAATTGATTAGCGTTTGCTCATAAAGTGCTAAAACATTACGAAAATGCATATCACGTGTCTCATTGTGTATAACAAACATTACACTTTGAGAAAACCTATATGAATACTTTGTGTACAGTTAGTAATGTCCGAAGAAAAAACTGCTAATCAGTTATTTAAAACCCTGAGCTTTTGTAAATATTGATGCACGATGTTGCTACAGCTTCCATGTACTGATATATGTAATAGATAATCCACTATATGGCGTGTGGTGTGCTTTGCTGTATACTTGTGACTGAGCGAGTTGTTCAACCACCCAAAGTGTATATCAAAACGACGGCACCGTCCTGCAGTGGATTATCTAGCTTATAAAATGGCTAGAAATGTTTTTGGAAGGGTGCAAAAAGTAGTCCTTGCCATCAGAAATTAGACTTTTATCTAGGTGATTTGGTTGATCATGCTAGTGCAGCAGTGCTTGTGTGGCAGAGAGAGTTTTATTTAGGTGAGTTAGGGCGTGAGCGAGTCAGTGGCTTCAGAGTGTAGGCATGCAAGCTTCAGTGAGTGTAACCATATCAGCACTCGCTCATGCTTGCGTTTACTAGTCTGAGTTTTAGCTTTCCCGATCTGCACTTCAGCGGCTTCTTGTGCACAAATACACAAAGCTGCGCTTAAACCCAGCAACTTGTATTGTTTTCAAGAGGATGTTTCTCATTTTAAGACTTTGGCAGCATATTCTATAGCGCAGTGAATACACTCGGTCACGCTACACTTGAGGCGGAAAGTGAAAGTGATTACACTTCAGAGACTATAAAATGGCAGGATCAACCAAATAAGTTATTTTTATCAATTTTTATGTATGAAAATGGTGGTAGGTATCCTTTCACAGAAAGGATGGGGTGAATTAACCCATATTAGGCCAACTAGATGGATCGTAGGTCCCCTTCTGCCGTCAGTTTCTGTTTTTCTGTGGATCTTGAGGGAGTTCTGCATTTGTCTGGTTGTGGACAGGAGTCTCCTTGTAAACCTTTCCTGTGCTTGCAAGAGAATGGTCAGAAAACTGGATGTGCAGTCAGGAAGCAGGCAGTGTAGCAGTGCATCTTGGGAATAGGTGTGGGACTCAACTAAGGCAGCCAGCCCTGAAGAGACCAAGGAAAAACAAGAAAGCTGTACTCAGGAAATCGCACCCAGGACACCGCTTTTTATGTGAAAGTATACAAATTTATTTGGACAAACTGTCGTTAACTGACTGGAGAGCATTGGCCCAGGTGCTTGACCAGATCCAGCCTTCATTTGGCACTGGCTGGTTTTGGTTGGGTTGCCGGCGTTGACAGTCTTGTTCCTTCACCTGCACAGTCCCTAGGCCTGGAGCAGCTTTGGTTTAAGGCTTTGGCATGTCTGAGGAAGTACACCGAGTGTGCTGGTGGTGCTTCATAAGGAATCCACTTGCAAGACTTGATTTGTAAGTGGGAGGGTTCCTGTGCTGGTGTGCAGGCACTGTTTGCCTCAGCTTTTCTTCTCAGTAGCATATTCTGTGCACTGTTTCTCATCTGTCCCTGTCCAGTGCTGCCAATTATGTCCCTGCAGGTGCACCTGGCTGCTATTTTAGCGTACTGGTGTAAGGCTAGTATACTGACAGAGAAGGTGGTCCCCTGCTTTATTGGTCTTGGACTGTCCCCTCCAGTGCTGGCGCCTTGATGACAGAGACTAACCTGGACATGGTGTCAGTAACCGAGACCTGGTACACTGGAAAATCACAACTGGGAGGAAGTGTACCAGGTTATGCACTGTTCAGAAGGGATAGGGAGGGTAAAAGGTGGGAGGGGTGGCCCTGTATCGCCCTGCAACTGTAGTACAGGGTAGACCAGAGGCTGAGGCACTGTGGGTCACCCTTGAGCCAGGCAGTGGCATAGCAATCCAATGGGGTTGATCTACAGACCCTGGCTGGGGTGGGGTTGGATAGGGTGATAGTGGAGTTAATTCATGAGATGGCAGAAAAAAGGAGGTGCCATTACTGGGTGATTTCATTATGCTAGATGTGGATTGGTCCATCACAGTGACACAGCCACAGCCTTGATCCTGGTCTCCTGCAGGGGCTGGACTCGGGCAGTTAGTGAAAGAACCCACCAGGGTCAGGCAATTCTGGATTTAGTCCTGACCAGTGGGGACAGAATCACTGAAGTCCAGATGGAAGGTCATCTCAGGGTCTGAGACCACCACACAGTGGTTTAACATAGGTACAGGATCAGTCCAGCCAGACAAAGGCAAGGGTTTTGGATTTCAGGAGGGCAGACATTGTGAGGATGGGAACTGCTATCAAAGCAGCCCTGAAACAAGAGAGACAGGAGGAGGGTTGAGGAGCAGTGGGCAAACTTAAAAGGAGCCATAGTGGAGGTGACAAACCAGTGCATTAGGCTCAGAAACAAAGGGAAAAGAAGGAAGAAACCACTATGGTTCTCGAGTGGTAGCAGAGAAGGTTAGGTTGTAGGGACATGGATATGTTGTTCATCCACACTGTCTGGCAGGTTCTTTGCCACTTTAAATCTTGCGGAAGGTCTTCAGCTGGCTCCTCCCACCCACCGGTGGTAAAACTTTCGGCTCCCGCCCATGACGCCAGATCTTCCTTACACGCTTGAATCTCAGGTTCTGTCCTTAACGCTCTGCGTATAGACCGAATCCTAACTCTTGGTTCACCCAAAAATAATTTTAAAGTTTTCAAGACTTGGTCAAATTCTTCCTTCACGGCTACGATGGACAAATAGACTCCTGGTTTCAGCAGTGCCCATGTGGGCGAAGATGTCCAGGACGGATCCACATTCCATGTGTGTCTACTGCCTCGGCCTTGACCATGACCCGCCAGGCCTCGAGTTGTGCAGGTCTTTTTTCGCCAACGCCGGTTGAAGTCTGGCGCTGCCTGGCTACAACTTGGTGCCCCGAGAAACGCATCCGCTGGTGAAGTCCAAGGAGGCCCATTGGGTGGTGTCCTGGCGGCTGGCTCGGTTGAGCAACTCAAGCAGATGATCGCCTCGAGAAGGAGGTAGCCCAGGCTGCATCCTCATCTTCCTCGTCCGGCATTTATCCTGCTCTCACTGGGATCCTCCTACACAGCTTCTTTTAAGGAGCTTTGCCAATCCCTCTCCATGAAGGGTGAGGGACCATTGGGACACTCTTCTCAGTTCAAGAAAAGAAGGACTCGAAGGGTAAGTCACCGTCCAGCGTTCATGGGAGTGGGGTGGTCCCCTTCCTGGACAGTCAACACTTTCGACTTTGAGGAGGGGTTGCGGCTAAGGCTCTGGCTTCACGGTGTCCCGTCAGGTCAGCCGGCGAGACACCTGTCGGCGCAGTTGAGATTTTTCTCGATCGTCGGACGAGCTGTCGACTGGTGAAACCGACAACCCTTCATCACGGTTACCCGGTGGAAACCGAGGACTTTGCCTGCGCCTCCTGTCGGAGTCCCTGGTCAAGGCTCACCGAGCGAGGAGGAAGCGGGTGTCCCGGCCCTCCCAGCTACCCTTGGATACACTGGGGTGTCGGTCTCGGACCTCATCTCGGTCCAGCCAGTCCACCGATATCCAGCAGTCTCGGCAGTGAGGAAAGCGGCCGGCGCGCTCGTCCTCATCTTTCTCCTCAGAAGAGGATGCTGCTGGCGCAAATTGCGTCAACGCTATGAGGACTTAATGTGACAGCAGCTCCTTTTGTCCAGGAACAAGCCGACGCCGCCGCCTTCCCTGGCCATTAAGTGGCTGTCACCCGAAGGTCGTGAACAACCTGTCGCAGTGGTCGAGGTGCCCAAGCCTGTGCCGGTTGTTCGGCCAAAACCAGCTGCCCCACTGATTGTGGTGGAACCTCCACCTCCACAACCAAAATCGGGGCTCCAATCAAGGACTCGGTCGGGTCAGGGTCTGCCCCACTGGTTGTTGGTCACCCTCACTCCCGACTGTCCTCGGCAAGTGGAGGTGGCTCAGGCCACAGGCAGCTCTTCATGAACTCCCGAGTCTGGATGACTCCTCCCTGTTTTCCAGGCCCTTTGACCTGGAGTCCTCCGGGGGGCAGTCAATGGATGAGAGCCGATCATCGTTCATGGGTCTGCTTTGGTTCATCTCAGAGTCCACCAGGATGCAGCTTGAGCCCGTGTCAAGTGGGCCAAGTGTCCTCTCATGGAGATACTGGACCGGGGATTCTCCCATGGGCCTTTCTGGTGGCTGAAGCCATTGTTGGCCCAGCCTTGGAGCTTGGCAGCCTCAGCTTCCTGTCCTCGCCTTCGGTCAGGATGGCTAGGAAGTATCTTGGTCCCCGGCTCTTTGTCCGGTTTTGGAACCACCCTCTGTGGAGGGTTGGTCACCGATAGCGTTTTCCGGCATTCCGGGAACACTAGGGTTGTGGATAAGCCCCCGATAAGAGTCCAAAAGCTGGACTATGCCGGGTGCAGGGTGTACGCTGCATCCTCCCTTGGCCTCAGTCAGGCCAGCTTGGCGTACTGATGGCGCACTTCTCACGCCCTCATGGGCTCCTGGATGAGGTGATCCCTTATCTTCCGGCCGACCTGCAGACTACGGTCAAGCAGGTGCGGGATCAGGGAAAAGGCGTGGCGAGCAACAGCTCCAAACAGCTCTTAGACATCGGAGACTCCTGTGCCCGATCAGTAGTGGCCTGAGTGGCCATGTGCTGCAGGGCCTGGCTGAGATATCCACCTTACGCGGATACCCAGCACAAATTGGCGGACGTCCCCTTCTTAGGGCTTGACCTGTTCGCCCCTGGGTGGAAGGCCACCTCCAGAGGAGCGAAAGTCCAGTGCCACCCTGGTCTCAGTCATGTCTGCTCAGAAGGACAAGGGCTGTCGTCAGCAACATAAGTCCTTTCGACCTTCTGCCCTGTGGCACGTCCGACCCAGCAACACCAGCATCAAGGCCAGCAGGCTGCGCTTGGCATCCTAAAGCCAAGCCCGCGGCTTCCTCCAGCAGGAAGTAGGGAGGAAAAGGCCCAGGATGTCCCTTGGCCGGTCCTTCCTCCAAGCCTGCCCAGTGACGGGTGAGGGGTGTCGCCCCCAGCCTCGTTGCTCCCCAGGTCCCCATAGAGATGGCTCTACCACTTCCTTTCCACCTGGTCCACTATCACCACGGACCGCTGGGTGTTGGAGGTGGTAGGAAAGGGTCTGCCTCTGGAGTTCTAGCTGGCCCCGCCCTTCAGGCGTCACCCACGGAGCTACATCGCCCAGCCTCCCTGTCAGCTCGTCGAGCCGGCATTGCCTGCTCCTCAAAAGGAGGTGATCTGGAAGTGGCGGATCCTCCACCAGACCCAGGGTTTGTGTCCAGGTAATTCCTGGTCCCGAATGGACGGGGCCTGGCGCCCCATTCTAGACCTGCACGACCTGCACAGGTTCCTAAGGTCTCAAAACTTCAGGATGGTCACTCTGGCTCAGATTATTCCATCCTTGGAGCGAGGCATGTGGTTCTCTTCTCTGAACCTCCAGGACACGTTCTTTCATATCCCAATCTGTCCGTCCCACTCAGCGATTCCTCCGCTTCAGGGCAGAGGGGTCCCTCTACGAGTTCGGGTCATGCCCTTCGGCCTTTCTCTAACTCCCAGGGTCTTCACCAAATGCATGGCAGTGGTGACAGCATTCCTGCGCTGAAGGGTCCGGTTGTACCCCTACCTGGACGACTGGCTGATTGCAGCGGCCTCCAGAATGGAGGTGGAGCGGTCCAGAGATCTGGCCCTCCAGGTTTGCTCTCAAGTTGGCCTCCTTATCAATGAGGCAAGTCGAACTCGTGCCAGAACAGGTGATCCAATTCATTGGGGCAGAGCTTGACTCTCTCGGGCCAGAGCATGGCTCCCGGTGGACAGGGCCGGGTTCTTTCCTCCTTTGCCCAATCACTTCAGGTTGGGCATTGCACCTGCCGGGGCTTCCTGCACCTCCTGGGCCTCATGGCGGCCTGCACCAGCGTGGTCCGTTGGGCCCATTGGCACATCATCCCCTACAATGGGGACTGGCGGCCAATGGTCACAGCACTCGATCCTTTGGATCAGCCAGTGACAGTGACCCAGGAGATGTGGGACGCTCTCCAGTGGTGGATCATTCCAGCTCATCTGTGAGAGGGCATCCTGTTTGTCCGCCCCAAGCTGATGGTCTCTCTATCAACGATGCCTGTCTGATGGGTTGAGATGCTCATCTGGAGGAGCACAGGCGCATGGCTTCTGGTCCCTCAGGATCCCGATCCCACTCAGCCTGCTGGAGCTTGAGTGGTTCGTCCAGCCCTCACGCCTTCGCTCCGTTTATGCACGGGTCAAGTGGTCCAGGTCCAGATGGACAATGCCACGACCATGTACTACCTGAACTGCCAGGGCGGGCGAGCTCTATGCCCTTGTGCAGGGAAGCTCTCCGCATTTGGTCCCTCGTGCGCAGCTTGAAGGTGGATCTCCTTGCCATCCATGTGGCAGGAGCCTCCAACATTCTGGCCAATGCCCTAAGCCGGATAGAGCTCGTCCCACGGTGGTCTCTCCTGCCGGAGGTAGTACAAGATCTGTTCTCCCACTGGGGCATGCCTCAGGTGGACCTGTTTGCCTCCAGGGAGAATGTGAGCTGAGGCTGTTTCATGCCGCCCCCCTCAGCAGGGCTCGCTGGGGGGATGCCTTCTCGAGGCCGTGGACCCCGGGCATCTTCTACACCTTTCCCCATTTCCCTTGATCCACAAGGTGCTTCTCAAGGTGAGGGACAAGGCAGGTGATTCTGGTAGCCCCAGACTGGCCTTGCCAGTTCTGGTATCCAGATCTCCTCAGCCTCAGCTCCAGGCTCCGAGGCGGCTTCCAGCCCACTTGGACCTGATCTCAGTCAATCAGGGGAAGGTATTCCATCTGGACCTTCAATCCCTGCACCTGATGGCCTGGTTCCTAAGCGGCTAGAGTTTCAGGCCTTGGGTCTTCCGACGAGGTCCTCAACATTTTGAGGCTTCCTGTAAGGAGTTGACCAGAAAATGCTCCTTTAAATGGAAGAGGTTCTCCATTTGTTGTCAGGAGTAGGCCTGGACCCTTCCTCCTGCTCCTTGGCAAGCATTCTGGACTACCTGTGTCCCTTTCTCAGCTTGGGCTTTGGTCGGCGACCCTTAAGGTGCACTGGCAGCCACCTCTGCTTACCAGGCATGAGCCGGGAAGTAGTCAGTGGCGCAGGAGAAGGTGGTCGGGTGCTTTTTCAAAGGCCTTGATCACATATCCTCCAGTCGAGAACCTCCACCTTCGTGGGATCTACTGCTGGTATTGGCTAAGCTCATGGGCAAGCCATTCAAACCGATGCACAGGTGTGACATCTTTCACCTGTTGTGGAAGACCACCTTCTTGGTGGCTATCCGTCAGCCAGAAGGATGGGAGAGCTCAGGTGCTTTCCATCGAGTCTCCTTATCTGGTCTTCCACAGGGACAAGGTTGTCCTGCCCCCACCTGAAATTCCTTCGAAGGTGGTGTCGGAGTTTCACCTTAACCAGGTGTTGACTCTGCTGGTGTTCTACCCCAGTCACACTCGGAGGCTGAATATAGGCTCCATACTTTGGACCCTAGAAGGCTACGCTACTACAAGGAGTGGACGGCTGAAGTTCGGGAGAGGTTCACCAGCTGTTTGTCACCTGTGCTGAAGCCACACCTGCAGACCTGCAGCCAAGCGGACAGTAGGCAGGTGGGTCACCTCTACATAGATCTCTGCTATAGGTTGGCGGGCATGGGCCTCCCAAAGGGATAAGAGCTCATTCTACCCACCATACCGCTGCATCGGTGGCTGCTTCCAGGGGCGTCCCTATCCAGGAAATCTGCAGGCTGCTACCTGGAAGTCAGCTCACACCTTCATTACCCACTGCCTCATCGACCCTGAGTCACGCGGGATGCTGGTTTTGGGGCCTCGGTTCCTCCACTCATTATTCCCTAAGTAGGGGTGTGCGCCTTGCCTCCCTCCTCCCAGAGAACTGCTAGAGTCTGCCAGACAGTGTGGATAAACAACATATCCATGTCCTAGAAATACAGGTTACTGACCTGTAACAGGAGTTCTAGGAGTGGTATGTTGTTCATCCACACGGCCCAACCCTCCCTGGCTTGGACACACAACCTGGCTTCTGGCGGCTAGATCTGGTGTCATGGGGCAGAGCCGAGGTTTTACCACCCAGGTGGGTGGGAGGAGCCAACTTGAAGACCTTCCGGCAAGATTTAAAGTGGCAAGGAACCTGCCAGACAGTGTGGATGAACAACATATATCATTCCTAGAACTCCTGTTACAGGTGAGTAACCTGTATTTCAAGAGGGTTGCATTCAGAAAGTATAAGGGGACTCAGAAGGAAGAAGATAGGGTGATGTACCTGAATCCTCTGAAGGAAGCAGGAAAGCTTTTAGGAGCCCAAAGGTGCAAACTGAGGAATGATTAGCACAGACAGTGAAGAAAGAGGCTAAGACATTCTGTAGGTACATCAGTGAAAGAAGGAAGTCCGGGGCGAGGATTGTAAGGCTCAGAGGGGAGTGTGTGGAGGGGACCAGGAAAGGCATCAATAATAAACAGATATCTTGTTAGGTATTCACTGAGGGAGGGTCGGGCCAAGCTAGGCATCAACAACAAAGCAGAGAGGAGGTGGACACCAGTCCATTTACAGAAGGTAGAGTCCTAGAGGAGATCATTAAACTGAAGACAGACAAAGTAATGGGACTAGATGGGATACATCCCAGGATATTGAGGGAACTAAGGATGGAGCTGGGAGCACCACTGGCAGCCATGTTTAGTGAGTCACTCAGCACAGGGGTGGTTCCGGAGGATTGGAGGAGGGCACACGTGGTCCCCTAAACACAAACATGGCAGCAGAGAGGAGGCAGTGAACTACAGGCCGGTCGGCCTCACCTCAATAGTAGGGAAAATAATGGAGGCATTGCTCAAGGAGAGGATTGTGGAACACTTAGAATCCACCATTGCACATGATCCAAGGCAGCATGGATTCACTGCAGTAAGATCATGTCAAACAAATGTGATTTCCTGACTGGGTGATGAGAGAGGTGGACCAGGGAGGAGTGGTTGATGTAAGCCTACCTTGATTTCAGCAAGGCCTTTGACACCTTTCCACGCGGGAGACTGTTGAACAAGTTGGGAAGCCTAGGCATGGATCGCAAGGTGGTAAACTGGGTTAGAAGCTGGTTAGGGAATAGAAAGTGGAGGGTGGTGGTAAATGGGATCCAGTCTGAGGACAGGAGTGACCAGTGGGGTACCTCAGGGACTGGTCCTGGGGCCAGTCCTTTTTAATGTCTTAATTAGCGACATTGCGGAGGGGGCCTGAAGGAAGGTTTACCTGTTGCAGATGACACCAAGTTGTGCTCCTGATGGGGTGGAGAGAATGAGCGAGTTAGAAAAACAGAAAAATGGTCTGAAGAGGGTAGCTGAGGTTCAGTGCAAACAAATGTGAAATCATGCACCTGAGCCAAAAACCCTGGGAGAGCTACATGATGGGGGAGTTGCTGATGAACACCAGGGAAGACCGGGATTTGGGGATTTTATATCAGATGACCTAAAGGTAACCAAGTAGAGTACAAAGACTGTAGGGAAGGCCAGTGGCATGTTGGGGTATCACTAACTGAAAAAGGAGATGGTGATACCAATATACAAAACACTGGTGAGGCCTCATCTGAAACACTTTGTACAGTTCTGGAGGTTGCATCTTCAGAAGGACAGAATGGAGCAGTTCAGCGAAGGGTGACAAAGATGGTGCAGGGCTTACACCAGAAGGCGTGGGTAGAGACTGAAAGATCTCAGTATGTATACACTGGAAGAAAGTGAATGGGGGGATATGATAGAAACTTTCAAGTATCTTAGGGGCATAAACAAGATGCAAGGGGGAGGCGTTCAATATAGGAGGTACAAGAACAAGGGGATGATGAGATTGGAAGTGGACAGGATAAGGGGAAATGTGAGGAAGTTCTTTTCACAGAAAGGGTTGTGGATGCACTGAATAACCTACCCCAGGAGGTTGTGGGAGCATCCACAGTGAGAGTTAAACATGCATGAGGAACCCTAGGCGTGGAAGGAGAGGCTAAAGCCGATGACCACATAGGGACATCGACTGCCAACTAACATAGGAAATTGGGCAGACTGGAGGGCCTGGCAGTCCTTATCTGCCAACACTCTGTATGTTTCTGTATACCAGACAATTGTTTCCAGAGTGGGACAGCTATACAAATTTAATTGGTTATGTTTCTGTCAGGCTGTGTGGGTGTGGGTGTGTGTGTGCGGCTTGCATACACCAGTCTGTGTGTTCCAGGTGTGGAGTAATCTCACTAATAGTGAGAAGGTTCTGAGGGTTGGAAAGTAGTGCAGGCGTGTGGTCATAGTTGGACATTCACAGTCGTGAGATGTTTCATCCAATCAAGAGACTGGATCATCACATATTTATCTTACCCATTTTATAAAATATATATATATATATATAAATATATATATATAAATAAATAAATATATATTAACATGAAATGGCTCAAAACATTTTACAATCCTATGATTACTAGGAACATTTTTAATATCTGGAAAACGGGTTCTTAGAATTATTACAACCACCTGGTTATAATTTTGCTTTACAGACAGGTGGTTGTAATTGGTGCTTGTCAAACAAAACGCTGCTGCCAGGAAAAAAATCCACCCTGATTAAAAATGCTTCACTAGTAATTATTAAGTAATGGGTGAGTGTAACTCAAATTTACACGTACCTTGATTGTGGGAGGAGGTTTTATAAAACCCTTGAGCTTCACTTTCAGGGTTTATGTAGCATCCCACACCTCAGTGTGTGTGTAAAATTGTTTATACACTACACATGTATTCCTTATTTAACAGTGCATTATATTGACATTTGTAGACTCACCTCAGCACTTAAGAACTGTAATGTTATGATCTGTTCACGTTGATCAGACTGCAAGAGTTAAGTTACAGCTTTCAAAATATAATTTCAAGCATCATAAAAAATCTTAAAAGTTATTTTTGGGAATTGTCAAAATATATTAGTAGTTATTCTGTTTAAGAATAAACACATTCTAGAGGTGTGGATATTTGTTTTATCCACACTGTCTGTAGAGTACCTTGCTGCTTCAAGATGGGCCAGAAAGTCTTCAAGCTGGCTCCTTCCACCCACCGAGCGATGAAACTCTCTGCTCTGCCCCATGGCGCCAGATCTTCCTTACCCGCTTGGAAACATCAGGTTCCTCCTTAGCGCTCTTGTGTTTTGCAGGCCCTGTCTCTAAAAGCGTTTCCTTTTTTCCCTAAACTTACGTTGAAACTCGTTGAGTTCAGTCTTCACCCTCTTCCCTCATGGCTGCGATGGAGGTCAAAGACTGTCTCGGGTTCTACCGGTGCCCTGCAGTCAGAAGATGTTGCCTTTTCCTACCCCCATACCTCGTGCGTTTGTGCCTTGGGCATGACCACCAGATCCATGAGCTTGCGAGAATCGTCTGTCCTTTCTCCGTCCATGCTTGAAGACCGTGCTGCCCCAACTCCAGCTGGGGTGACGGAGAAAGCGGTACCTGATGGTCAAGTGAAAGGCCCATTGGGTTGTGTCCCTGGCTCCTATTGAACATTGTGAACAGCTTGAACAGCTCACGGCCCTTGAGGAGGAGGTGGCCCAGGCACAGCGAGCTCCTCTTCGGCTTTGGCCTTTATTCTGCTCCAACTGGGCTCTTCTTACACGGCTTCCTTTTGGGAGCTGTACAGTCCCTCTCGACTAAAGGGAAGGTTCTTCTGAGTCTCACACCCTCAGTCCCAGAAGAAGATCCAAAAAGGTAAGACCCACCATCGGCGCTCTTGGGAGCAGGAGAGATCTCATTCTCCGGACTGTCAGCTCTCGACTTGATCGATGTTACTGACCTGGGGTGCTGGTTTCCACGGCGTCCCTGTCAGACCAGCCGGCTGAGCGCCTGTTGATCGGCTGAGATTTTTCTCAAGCCCACTGACAGGTTGTCGGCCGAGGAGGCTGACAACTCACACTCTCTCTCTCTCTCTCTCTTCTCTCTGTGACACGGTGCCTTCCGAGGACTTGCCTCAGACCATTGAGCTGAAGTCCTTGGTCCAGGATCCCTGAGCTGGAGGGCAGCAGGTTTCCCCACTCCTTCCTTGGCTCACCACCGGCACCGCCAACAATCGAGGTCTCGGTCCTCCCTCCGCTTCAGGAAATCCCACCAACATCGGCGGTCTCAGTCCTGACATCATGGAAGGTGCCTGCCACTGCTCTTTCTCATCCTCTTCAGCTGAGAGAGGCTCCGGTGCAAGTTGCATTAGGCGCTATGAGGATCTAATGTGGCAACAGCTCCTTTCCAGCCATCAGCAAGTTGGCGCGGCTTCCACACCAGCAATTAAGTGGCTGTCGCCCGAGCGGCTGAAAGCCAACTCCTGCTGCCCGGTTCTCCGGTCGAGACCCAGTCCTGGCGCCCGACGGCTTGGCCAGAACCGGCTGCCCTACCATTGTGGTGGAACCACAGCCTCCCAGCTGAAAAATGGGGCACTGACCAAGGATTCTTGGTCGGCTCAAGGTTTGCCCCATCAGTTATCGGTCAGTCTCACCCGATCACCCTCGGCAAATGGAGTGGTTCAGGCAGTCACCAGCTGTCGTGGACTCCTCAGAGTCCGAAGACTCCTCATTGCATTCCCATCCAGTCAATCTGGAATCCTTGGGGGGTCTTTCTGTGGACAAGAGCCCCAGCTCATTCCTCTGTATCCTTTGGCTCATTTTGAAGTCCACTGGGATGCTGCTCGAACCCGTGCAGAAACAGGTCAGATATCCCTTATGGAGATTCTGGACAAGGGTGCTCCCCCACAGAGGCCTTTCCATAGCCGAGGCCATTGTGGGCCCCTATGTTAGAACCTCTGGGCAGCGCCCAGCCTCCTGCCCAGCGCCATCAGCCAGGATGGCCTGCAAGGCACGTGGTCCCTATTGTCACTTTCTCTGGCTTCTTGAGCACCCTCAGCCAAGGGGTTGGTGGCAGATTCTGTCTTCAGGTGCTCAGGCACCACGAGGGATGTGGACAAGCCCCAGATAGGAGTCCAGAAATTGGGCTACTCTGGTAGAAAGGTGCACGCTGCCGCCTCTTTGGGCCTTGCCAGGCCAGCTCGACTGTTATGATGGCACACTTCTCTCATGCCCTGTTGGACCCCTGGATGAAGTGCTCCTTCATCTCCTGGCTGACCTCCAGACCACGGTCAAGCAGGTCCGGGATTGGGAAGAGCAGTGGCAAAGCAGCAGCTCAGACAGCTCTGGACATTGGAGACTCTTGTGTCTGTTTGGTAGAGGCCACAGTGGCCATGTGCTGCAGGGCTTGGTTGTGGATCTTGACCTTCATGGCAGACACCCAACGCTCATGATGTTCCCTTCCTGGGCTGACCTGTTCAGGCCTGGTGTGGAGGGCCACCTCCAGCGCATTGAAAATCAGTGCCACCCTAGATTCGGTCACATCTGCACAGGAGCACAAAGGCCGCCATCAGCAATGTAAACCCTTTCGTCCCTCTGCTCCTGCGGCAAGACCTGCCCAGCAGCATGGCCAGCAGGCTCAAACTTGGTACCCCAGAGCCAAGTCCATTGCTTCCTCAGTCAGGAAGCCCAGGGGAAGGCCCGGTGGCTCCTTGGCTGGTCCCTTCTCCTCCAAGCCTGCCCAGTGATGGGTTGTGGGGTGCCACCCCAACCTTGTCTCTCCTCCCCTGGGTCCTGCCATGGGGGCGGCTCAGCCACTTCCTTTCCACCTGGTCCGCTATCACCACGGACTGCTGGGTGCTGGAAGTGGTCAGCAGAGCTTGCCCTTTCGAGGGCCGTGCCCATGGTGGGCTGCGGGTCCGCAGCCTCCCAGTCAACTCTCTGAGATGACACCGACCAGCTCCTCCACAAGGGGTAGTCAGCAAGGTTGCGTTCCTCCTCTGTGCCAAGGGTTTGTTTCAGGTACTCCTGGTTCCAAATGGACGGGGGCTGGTGCCCCATTCTCAATCTGCATGACCTGAACAAGTTTCTAAGGCTGCACACCTTTGGATGGTAACTCTGGCTCAGATAATACCATCCCTGGAGCAAGGCATGTGGTTCTGCTCCCTGGACACGTTCTTTCACGTCCCAGTCTGTCCATCTCATCAGCAGTTCCTCCACTTTTGGGCAGAGGGAACCCTCTACAAGTTCTGGGCCATGCCCTTCAGCCTCTCATCAGCTCCCAGGGTCTTCACCAAATGCACGCAGTGGTGGCAGCATTCCTGTGGTGCTGAGGGGAGTCTACCCTTACCTGGATGACTGGCTGATAGTGGGACCCTCCAGGTTGGAGGTGGGATGGTCCAGAGATCTGGTCCTCCAGACTTGCTCTCAACTCTGCCTCCTCAACAGCGGGCCAAGTTGGAACTCGTGCCTCACAGGTGATTCAATTCATCGAGGCGAGCTCGATTCTCTCAAGCCAGAGCCTGGCTCCTGGCAGACAGAGCCAAGGTCCTTTCCTCTTTTGCCCAATCATTTCTGGTTGGGCAGTTGTGCCCTGCCCGGGACTTCCAGTGCCTTCTGGGTCTCATGGCAGTTTGCACCAGCATGGTCATTTGGGCCCACTGGCATATCGCCCCTGCAGTGGGAGCAGGCCCGCCAGTAGTCTCAGTGCTCAGGTCATCTAGACCAGCCAGTCTTTGTGACCCAGGAGATGTGGGACGGCCTACAGTGGTGGCTCGTCCCAGCTCATCTGGAGGAGGATCCCGTTCATCCGCACCGAGCTGATGGTCATCCTGATGACTGACGCCTCTCTGATAGGTTGGGGTGCCTATCTGGGAGCACAGAACCCCGCACTCTGGTCCCCTCAGGAGTCCCGATACCACATCAACCTGCTGGAGCTCCGAGCGGTCCGACTAGCCCTGACCGCCACCACTCTGTTTGTTCGGGGTCAAGTGGTCCAGGTCCAGACGGACAACACCATGACCATGTACTATCTCAACAGACAGGGCAGGGCGCCTCCTTTCCTCTGTGCAAGGAAGCTCTTCGCATTTGGTCTCTTGTGCTCAGCCTGGAGAAGGATCTTCTAGCCATTCATGTGGCAGGAGCCTTGAACAGTCTGGCCGATGCCCTCAGCCGGATAGGCGATGCATCTTCGACAGTGGTCTCTCCTGGACGGAGGTAGTACAAGACCTGTTCTCCCACTGGGGCACACCTTAGGTGGACCTGTTCGCCTCCAGGGAGAATGCCAAGCTGAGGCTGTACCATGCCCACCCTCCTCAGCAGGGCTCGCTGCAGGGGATGCCTTCTCCAGGCTGTGGACCCGGGCCTCTTCTATGCCTTCCCTCTTCTGCCGTTGATCCACAAGGTGCTCCTCAAGATCAGGAGGGACAAGGTGCAGGTGATCCTGGCTGCTTCAGACTGGCCTCACCAGTTCTGGTATCCAGAGCACCTCAGCCTCAGCTCTAGGCTCCCAAGGCGGCTTTCAGCCTGCCCGGACCTGCTCTCTGTCAGCTGAGGGAAGGTACTCCATCTGGACCTTCAGTCCTGCACCTGACAGCCTGGTTCTTGAGGGGTAGAGTTCCAGGCCTTGGGTATTTTTGACGAGGTCCTCAGCGTTGTTGAGGCGTCCCTCAAGGAGTTGACCAGAAAATGCTGTGCTTTCAAATGGAAGAGATTCACCATTTGGTGTCAGGGCAAGGGTTGGACTCCTCATCCTGTCCGCTGGGTAGCATTCTGGGCTATCTGTGGTCCCTTTCCAAGCAGGGGCTTCAGTTGGCGACCCTCAAGGGTGCACCTGGCAGCCATCTCTGCTTACCGGTGCGGGCCGGCAAGCATTCGGTGGTGCAGGAGAAGGTGGTTTGGCACTTTTTCAAGGGCCTAGATCACATATCCGCTCCAGTGCATGAACCACCACCTCCGTGGGATTTACTGTTGGTATTGGCCAAGCTCATGGGCAAGCCACTCGAACCGATGCACAGGTGTGACATCTCTCACCTGTCGTGGAAGACCGCCTTCTTGGTGGCTATCATGTCAGCCAGAAGGATTGGGGAGCTCCAGGTGCTTTCCATCAAAGCTCCCTACCTGGTCTTCCACAGGGACAAGGCTGCCCTGGCCCCCACTCAAAATTTCTCCTGAAGGTGGTGTCGGAGTTTCACCTGAACCAGGTGTTGACTCTCCCGTGTTCTACCCCAATCACACCTCAGAGGCCCAGTACAGACTCCATACTTTGGACCTGAGAAGAGAGCTTGCTTACTATAAAGAGTACTGCAGAAGTTCAGGGAGAGGTTCACTAGCTGTTTGTCACCCACGCTGAAGCCGCACCTGGCAGAACTGCAGCAAAGCAGATGATTGGCAGGTGGATCACTTCCTGTATTGATCTCTGCTATAGGTTGGTGGGTAGGAAGCCTCCTGTAGGGCTTAGGTCTCATTCCACCAGTCATACCGCTGCGTCGGTCAGTGGCTGCTTCTAGGGACGTCCCTCTTAAGGAAATGTGCAGGGCTGCTACGTGGAAGTCGGCACAGCTTCATTTCCCATTACCACATCAACCTTGAGTCATACCAGGATGCTGGTTTTGGAACCTCAGTTCTTCAGTCCCTGTTTCTTAAGTAGGGGTGTGCCTTGCCTTCCTCCTCCCTGAACTGCTAGGAGTCTGCCAGACAGTGTGGATAGAACAACATATCCACGGCCCTAGAAATACAGGTTACTCACCTGTAACAGGAGCTCTAGGAGTGGTATATGTTGTTCATCCACACGGACCCACCTGACCTCCCTGGCTTTGGTGCACAACCTGGCTTCCAGCGGCAAGATCTGGCATCATGGGGAGGAGCTGAGAGTTTCATCATCAGAGTGGGTGGGTGGAGCCAGCTTGAAGACTTTCCGGCCCATCTTAAAGCGGCAAGGTACCTGCCAGACAGTGAGGATGAACAACATATACCACTCCTCCTGTTACAGGTGAGTAACCTGTATTTCTTTTCTAGTTACTATTGTAATGTTAGAATTTATGATTGACATCAATAAATATGGCTGCTTCAACACTTTCTTTACACAAATCTCCGTGTGCCCTCTGGATTCACATTGTGGATGTGTCCGGATGGTGCTAGCATATGGTTGGAATGAGATAAAATGAAAAGCAAGCGTGTGTTGATGTTTTGGTTTAGACTAACTGCAAACTGTAACAGTGTCCCCAAAACACTGTGGCAAAACATCCTAGAAAATCCTTCATTTGATGTCATCTAGGAGAGTTAGAAAATCTTTGAATACCACGTGTTGTCCTTCATTGCTAGATACAATTACTGAGGTTAAGGCTGTGATGTCTGTTATTCTAATCGGTGAGGAACAACTTTAAATTGTTATGAGAAAAGCTGTGTAAATAGGTGTTGTAATGTCCTGAAAGGACCTCAGTATGTAAACTTGAACCCAGGACTCCTTTTTCTAATGCATCCTGCTATAATTTCTAACGGTCAACAAAGCTGCAGGCATGTTTTTGTCTTTCTTCCTCCAAAACCAGGAATGGGACACTTTTCTCGTCACCTCAGTGGGGGTGAGGGGTATGCTTGGGCTTCTGGCCATGCATGGTTGTGTGTGGTGAGATGACTGAGTGCAAACTCCATATGTTTGTGTGTGTGTGTGTGTGGGGGGGGCAAGGTTTGTTTGCACCTCAGTACCATGTCTTCACCTCCACTTTTACCTGTTAATGCCCCCATCCACCTCCTCATGCAAGACACCACAACACAGCCCTGGGTGTGAGGCCTGATCTGCATCAGTACTGAAATTATGCTTTAGGAGCCGTGAGGGGCCACATCTTGATACTGAGTGCCGTTCCTATTAAACAGCAGTGCTGCATGAATTAACAGTGACTGACTTAAAAACTAGGGTGGACTGTGCCACAGTGCATGGGGGGTATTTTAACACAGGAGGTACTCAAATCTTGAATGGTATCATCCCTGCTTGCCGTATGAGTACTGAGAATGCTTCCTTTGTAATCAGGGCTGTGTCAGTTTTTGTTAGGTAGTCACGTTGACCAACAATCAAAACTCTTAACTAATCAAATTGCAGTCTGAAGTATTGCCTGAATAGTACAGTGATCTAAGTCTGCAAACTGCTGATTAATACTGTTTTTGCAAAAGCTGGCTTGTGGGCACAGTGGAACAGTGATAGAGCTATTGCTTGTGACACGGCTATCCGGTTTGGGAAGGAGCTCAGGGCTGACTAGGGTGGGGGCATAGAGCATCCAAGTGGGGCTCTCTCTTCTGGGAGGGAGGACAGTAGCTGCAGCTGTATGAGTGGCACCTAGGTGACCACAGGTGGTGCTGCAGGTGCCAGTTAGAGGAGGGTGTTAGATGTTGCTTGGTGCTGCATTTGCATGCTTAAATGTACCGTGCACACCCTCGCCACTACCTTCCCTGGGGAGTGGGAAGAAAATGGTAACACACCAGACTTATACAATAAGGCTGGACTCCCCCAGGCCCGCACCCGGCAACCCGCTGCTGGATTCAGTCTCCAAGGGGCATGGGCAGCTCCAACAGCTGTGCCATAGGGGCTAAACCATGAGGGGCAGAGGCAAGGGTATGTTGGAAAAAGCTGAGTGATAGGGCTGGCAAGTCCAGCGGAAGGGGTAGGTCTGAAAAGAAAGGAGCAAAATAGAAATTCCAGAAAAATATATTGTTTTGCAGTTTGGAGTCTTGGAGTCTTAGGTCCACAAAATGTGGGAGGGACTTGTATGAAAATACATGAGTCACCACTATGGTGACCTGTAAATAGCCACACTGACCAATAGAAAGTCCAGGCCATATGGTGATCACTTTGGTCACCAGGTGCTCCGCAGATCATACCTGGGTCTCCTGTAGGACAGCACACACCGACACTTACCTTAACAAATGTAATGCATGTATGTTGGCTGCAAGTCCATGCTGACATCGCTGCTACTCTATCCTAAAATTTCACAATCTGCTTTCCCACAGAGCGATCCTGGAAACCTGTCTGTTCTTGAGCAGCTGGGCCTGGACCAGAGCTCTGACTTCTCAGACACGTCTGTTCAACAGAAGCTGGATGAAGAAAAGGAAAAAATCAAGAAGGAGATCAGGAAGGAGTTGAAGATAAAGGAGGGGGCAGAGAACCTACGGAAAGCCACCACGGACAAAAAGAACCTGTCAAATGTTGAAAACATCCTGAAAAACTCCAACAAGAAGCTGGATGAGCTCCACCAGCAGCTGCAGGACCTAAATGCACACATCGTCACAAAAGTACCGAGGAACTGAAAGGTAATGCTTCTCTCACTAATGTTTTGGTGTCTGTCTTGTTACATAGGCGTAGGTGAGGTGAGGAGGGATGTCACGATAACTTACAGGTAATATATCACAGTATTTCCCACTGGCGATAATATAATTGTAGACAGCAATTCCAGGATTATTGAGCAGCATGACATACTACAGTCTAAGCGTAGTTAAACCATGTAGATTTTCTCACCTCTTCTGCTGTGCCTGCGCGTGTCCCTCCAGATGAGAAAAGGATTCCTCATCCCTCCACTATCAAATTTCCATGTTGTTTCATAAAATCAGATGTTCTGCAAATGATTGTAATAATCAACATATAGTGTTGAAAATTTACACAAATATCACAGTATTTAAAACTTAATATCGTGACACCCTCAGGGTCCGAACATTTTGAGTCACTGGGACACCCTTTTAAAGGAAAACTGCAAAAGATAAGTGTTCTGGGGCACACTTGATGGTTGTCTCATCTCTGTGTTGTATGCATTTTCTACAATGTATTTGTGATATTAAGTACTGTATTAGGAAATAAAAAGGAGGAGGAGTATGGAGTCACAGGGCTCCAGTCCCTTAAAAGCTACTTTTAGCCCAGAAAAAGAAATATTTTGATTCTTACATTTTTTCTCCTTGGACTGGTGAATGAAATTTTCATTTTCCCTCTGGCATACATTTGTTAGCTTTAACAAAATAAACAACGTACACCTGGGGCTGTATATTCAAAGGGATGCAAGGTTTGCCATGCTTGTACTAGTACCAGACCTGGCGACAGCTTATATTCAGTCAGATTAGTGGAGTAGCGCTGTCTGACTGAATATTGATCCATGTCGGTGCAACCTAAGTGAAACTGTGCTGCCCTGACAATGACCTATGCTATATGTAGCCCACAGGAGATGGCGTTTCCTGGAGCGGATAGCTCCAGGACCCCGTGGCTATATTCAGCCACAAGATGCAAATGGCCAAATGAGCCCATTGGGCATACAGGGTGCCAAGGGGCTATCTGCTTGCCTGTTGTGGGCTCATTTGGATGGGACACAGCAGTCCTGTAGCACCCATCTTGACAATGTCTTGACACATTCTGGTATCTAGTGATACTATCCACCCCGAGCACCCATACCATGTGCTGTGCAATATCCCTGGTGTCTAGTGGCAACCTCCACCCACTGGTTGCCCTTGTACAATGATACAGAATGCCCTGGTATCCAGTGGTTCCCCATCCCTCTGAATAACCATTGATATAAGTAAAGGTAATTGCTATTGTCTTCCACCCCCGCTAACTCACAGAACACCACCCATCACCCCCCACACCTTATCAGGGTGTCTGAGGATGTCCAGGGAATACCATTACAGTGGCCACCATAGCATCTCCTCTCACCTCCTTGGCCAGCTGCCTTATGAGCTGCCAGTGGTGTGCATATAGTATTTATACTGTACACTCACCTCTGTATGCATGCCACTGATGACTGGCGACTAACTGAGGAAGTATGAGGAGGGCTGTGCCATATATCTAATTTCCTGGACATCCTTGGCTCCCTGGTTAAAGGGGCATATTGTCAAAAACCAAGAAAAGCTGTGCACTGCCAAGAGAGCTGTACCAGTACTGTCCCCAGACTGCCAAGTCATGAACTGAGACTATGAATATCCAAAGGGAAGCACTTGTTTTGAAGAACAGATGCACACTCTATTCATTCATTAATAGAGTGTAGTTTATTAGAGTTCAGTGTGTAGAGATAAAGCAAAGCCCCAGGGCCTTTGTTTTTAGCATCTCTCTGACTTTTTGGGCTCTAATAAAATTCATGAATGAATAAGAATGAGCATCTGTTCTTCAAAACCAATGCCCACTTTTGGATATTCATAAAGGGTGTGATAAGTGGTGCTTAAGTGGGCGGGCAGGAGGAGGTTGCTGTGCCTGCCAGTGCTTACCTTTATTTATGTCTACATGAATTTGTGGGGGAAGGGGTACAGGGAATCACTGGACACCAGGATGTTATGTATCGTCATACACGTGTGACCAGGAGTGTGCCACTAGACACCAGGGATATTAGGCAGTACATGCTACTGGTGCTCAGGGTTGGGGGTTCTAGACACCAGGGACTGCATGGATGATCAGGGAAGATGGCTGCAGTACAGCTGCCCTGTCTTCGATGGAGTGGGAGCGTGGGCTTAGCACCTAGTTAAGTCACGTTTTGGTGGTGTAAGTAGCACCACTTTGGGGGCTGTTTACCTCTGTCGCACACCTTTAAAAATGTTGCTGCACTTGTATGCAGGAGGGGCACCCTCATTTGCATGAGTACAGTGGCGTTTTGGTGCCTGGGCACAGCTGAGTTCAGGGCACACTAATAAGGCCTCTGAATATGGCCCTTCCTGAGTGCAAGCTACAAACCACGTTAGTGCTGGTATTAATGTTTGAATATTGGCCCCAGGTGTCTTTGTAGAACCCTGAAAATTAATAAATATTTATCTGTTGAAATCACTGTATGAATATTCCCCAAAATAAGAGCAATTCCCAAAAGCTATTTGACCTGTTCTCTCTCTAACGTGGAAATAGAATGCTGGCAAAACCACCGCTCACTTTTTGTTTCCATTGCACCTGTCAGAAACTTCCAGGGTGATGTCAGCTGGTGTGCACTGATATCCTGCTGTGCTCCTCCCAGACTGTCTGGGGAAGAAGGAGCCCACTGTTGCTTTTGACTGCAGTGAGGAGCAGAACAAGGATTAGCTGAGTGGCCTCTTGGTATTTCATTTCAGCCCTAGGTTAGCTGACTAGCCTTTATATAGAATGTAAAATTGCTGGAGTGTTGAATACTAATTCTAAAATGTATAAGAAATCCATCAGCTTTCCAAGTACAGTTTGAGATTCATTGCCCTTTCAGAATTGGGTCCAGAGCTGAAGCTTTGCTGAACAGCGGGCAGTCAGTGGTCATTGATTGCAGCTTCAGTGAGGTGAACTGGAGTTTTACTGCATTTTAGAGTACTGTATGTAGAATTTTGGTGATATTTGTATTGCTTGGGCTGTATATGTGCTTTGTGTGGAATTGTATTTCTGGATGTTTTCACTAGGTTCTGCTTAATCAGTGATTAAGTTGGTTTTCACTGCTCTGTTTTTATGGCTGTGGGTGGAACCTACAGCCCTCTTGCTGTTAGTAGTTGGAAAAATGGGATACCAAAGCACATTTTAGTACTTTTCAAGTGTATCCTTCCACACAAACAACTGCAAATCACTACCCATTTGAATAAAATCTCCTTTCTCTGTGCTGGGTTTCTGGAACTCCAGGCCTGTCAAGTGCTTTTATCATAAATAACAGTATACTGTAGCATCTAAGATAAGGATTCCAGCCCTTACATGTCTAGCAAGTCTGAGAAACATAAGCGCTGTCTAGCATGGCAAAGTTAATTAAATTCTAATGCAAACACAGCAGGCACTTTGCTGTCTCAAGAAGTGTCAAATGTTTCTAACATAAATATCATCTGATCATTAAGATAAGCACTCCCAAATTCCATGCTGCTTAAAGAAGTCTCATGTATGTAGTGCTGTGTATTTGCTTACCTCACTTCTCCTGTGTCAAATTCATTCTCTGTTTGTCTTTCCAGTCAGCTATTGTGGTTTAAGGAGCATTTGAAAACTAAAGAATACACTTTTTAAACTTAGGCCCTGTTCACACAACAGCATGGTAATGCAAAAAATACGGATTAATTAACATGCTGTAGCATCCGTGTTGCTCTGTCTGCACTGTCACTAGCTTGTTGTAAACCATTTTAAAAAGCAGTTTTACAGCATCTGCACTACTGCCTCAGGACCGGATTAACTATCATCCGGTTCCAAATGGAGACATCCAGCTTCAGTAAGCGAACCGTACCACACCGTCCGCACTGCAGGCTAGTCCTATTTAACTCCGAACCATTTTTTTTTTTTTTTATTTTATTTATTTAGCAATACCAGAATTGCAATCTTTTTAAACTGTGCTCAAGCCTACCTCGAATCAGGATCTAAGCATGGTTTACTAAAATGGTTCAAGTTGTGTTCAGTCGTGTTCAGTGCCAACACAAACCGTGCTTGCGGCTACTTAAAACATTTTACGTGGATAAAACATTTTAAGTAGCCCAGTGTGAACAGGGCGTAAGTCATCTAGCTGTCCATCTTCCCAGCTGTTGAAATGAGGATGTGTGTCATTTAGGAAGCCTTTGGTCTGCTTCTCCCACAACATGTTACAGCTGTCTTAGAGTGAGAGCTAGCAGCACAAAGAAATATTTTTTTCTTGTGAATTAAATAATGTTATATTTATTATGTTCTATGCACAAATATAGGCTACTAGTATTACTACACACTGTGTGAGTGGCATGCCAGGACTGTCTTAAGCAATCACAAACTTAAAATAAAATACAGATAGTAAGCATTGAAAACTACTGTATATGCTTTCTTCTGAGATGCTGCTCTGGTGACTTCAGGAATATAGGAGTTTTTTCTCAGTTGTTTAACCAGGAGTGGCACACTAAGCTGAAAGGGAAGTTGCGTACTTGCTCAGGGTCACACAGTATGCACATGGGGCTGTGGGATTCAAACCCAGGTCTCCAGATCTGAAGCTCAGAGCCTTAAACCACTGCGCTGTACTGCCTCTCTAGATTGCTGGGTTGTATTACAAGTGCCTCATTTGCATATAAATGCAGACTAGCTTGAGACTTTACAAGGTTGTGTTGGAGCCTCAGAATGAAGATAAGTGTTACAGCAAAAAAAAAAAAAAAGACCGATCATAAATTGACATACTTGTAGCAACTGATGTACAAAATATGTCAGACTGAACAAAGCATTTCCTGTAGGGCACCCTCCTTTTCCCTGTATTTTCCATGTAAAACTGGGACAAAATTCCTGTACATTTTCCTGTATGCACAAATCAATACATGTATGCAACTGACTTCATTATGCCTGTTAGTAAAATCACTATAACAAATGTCAAGGCTGTTTTATGAGTTCTTATTCATTTAAATGGTAAAACTCACCTGCAGCATATCACAGATGCTCTGGAAAAATGTTGGAATCACTCAAGCTTTGTTCTTAAGGTTCACATGTCCCCAGAACGTCTTGATGGTATTTTAGCCCTGTTACAATGTACTGGACGGGATAGCCCGGCCTGAGATGCAGTATCTCATATTCAGTGGGCTCACACCTTTATCCATTTTGGCAGTGTACTGACACAGGATATCTTTGCTGAAATGCAGTATCTCATTTTCAGGGATCCCAATTTTACTCATTTTATAGTGCACTGTTACAGGTTATCCTGGCTGAGATGCAGTATCTCACTTTCAGTGGGGTCTTACTTTCACCCATTTTACAATGCTCTGATGCAGGTTAGCCTGGCTTAGATGCAATATCTCATTTTCAGTGGGGTCTTACTTTTACCCATGTTTATGTCGCGTGCAATGTACTGACACAAGATAGCTTTGCTGAGATGCTGACTGCTGCCATGTGCAACACTGTGGCGCTGACTTAAACTACGCATATGTAGTCATGTCAGCACTGCTATGTTACATATGGCTGACTAGGGGCAAACTGTGCATTCTGAAGTATCACACATGCAGTTCTGTAATCGATTAGCTGCAGTATCAGTTATGCCTGACTCCAGTGCGGTGAGAGTACTGCATATTCTTTCAGTGCTCTTGCCACTCCTAAAGCTCTCCACAGCCATATCGGCTCTGACTAGAGTTTAGCTGCTGTAGATGCCACTGTGATGTCATTAGGCATTGTTCAAGTTTTTCTCCCATTGGTTAAGAGCTCCTCTGTGACCAGCCTGAAGTGGAAATAAATGCTGGTGACCCACCTAAGATTGAAATAAAGATTGAAAATCTGTCACACATAAAAATAATTTATTTGCAGCATTTTTCCTCATGAATCCCAATACAAATTTATTCATCAGCTGTATTGCCCCCTAACATAGTACATAAGTTCAATACAAAAGTCTGTTCACTGTGTAGGGGATGTGGTAGGGGATTGGGTACATACATGATTACTTTTGGGATTGCCCCATGTTGAGGCAATTTGGTAGAGTCTGTTGCAGGATCCTTCTGCAATGTCAGGGCAGCCGGTGGTCTGGCACCAGTCGCCATGTTTTGGCATGGAATACCTGGGGCCAGAGTGCTGGGAGCCATCACTACGATGGATTAGGGTCCTGATAACCCTGGCGAGACAGTATATTCTTAATACATGGGTCTCGTGTTACACCCACTCTGATGCAATGGAAAGCACTTACTATCCAAACACTAGCCCTGGGCGCTTGTCTTATATTTTGAAGGGAAAGGAAGATTTATTGAGAACTGGGGTCCTTTTCTGAACTCTTCTTCCAGCAGAAGCCCGATATTGAAAGAAGGCATATGTGGCACATACATATTTACATATCTGTGGGAACTCTTTAAATCCTGTGTAATCATTTATAGTGGACTGGATTGATTGTCTTGTTTGTAGTCGTGGTGTTGTTTACTTTGATGTATTGTAATGTTCTGTTATTATGAATTTTTAAAAATCAAAAGATATACAGAAAAATTATTCTCACGGTCATTGTATAAAAGCATATATCATCGAGGAGAATTGGTGAGCTGGGTGTATAAGGTGGAATGTTATAAAATGTTTGTTTAGTACTGTATTTATTTCATATACTATGAAGATCTTTTTGAAACACTAAGCCTTTGGCATCAGGACCACACAAAACTTTAGCCAATCTTGGGTCACCCACATTAATGTACATTGAGTCACCTCTATAATGTAGGTGACCCCTACACCTCTCAGTTTTATTTCCCTGGCCATTGACTTCATGACAGACGAAGAAGTGCCTTTGTAGAATTCCATCAGTAAGATTATTTCCTAAAAAATAAAAAAAGTTTTTTGTTTTTTGCACAATTATGTCACTTTTTGTCACTGTAGTTGATGAAGCCATTGCTTTTATCTCTGCCCTGGCACTGTTTGCTGTTTTTCTGCACAGCTCTTGTAACAAGGCTGTAACAAGCCAGGAGGCCCTGGTCCCACTTATGTGCTTGGCTGCCCAGTTCGTCCCTCATTGGTCTCCCTCTTTGGGAATGGCACTGCTACCTCAGGGTTATGCCTTTCTTTTCCAGCTTTGCTGTTGTCCAACAAGTTGGCTGCCAACTAAACATAAGTTGATGCTGTTCCCCAACTGGGAACGAATCTCAGCTAGACACTATCAGGTTCCTTCTGTGGTTAAATTCTGTTCATTTTCTCAACCTTTGTTGCTGCTCGACTGTCTTACTGATGCCAGCTTGGTTGCTGGCATAGGGATTGAGTCCTTGCTGGATTGTAGCTCCCTACTTACTGGTCATCACGGGCTCTGTTCTTTTTTTGCCATCAACATATTATTGTCAACTCCAACTGCTTTGACTGTCATAGATTTACTTTTCTGGTGAGAATTTTGTGCTCGTGAATGGTGCTAGAGTTACAGCACTGGAAACTAAAGCCTTCTGTTTATCCACATGACAGGTACAACATGGGCACTCAGTGCAAGTTTACCCACACTGCCTCACCAGTGTGCCCCAACCATGTCACAAGGGGACCACCACACAGGTGAGAGGGTTGTAGACTCATGCCTGTTCATCATTGGACTTTTGAGACTGTCAACAAGGGTGTCAGTTAGTGTCATTTGTGTAGGTGGTTTTGTGATGTGGACACCTGCACACTGGGAACTGGACTGCAACCACCCAAGCTCATTCACATAGGCTGCAGAAATAACACACAGGAAAACAGCTTACAGTGACAACTGACCTTGGCTGGATTTGAATCAGTGACACAGAGCTGAACAGCTCCTTAACTTGCTACCAATCTACGGAATCATCTGGTCCCCTTCCAGCTGTTATTATGATGCCACAGTCAACCGCTTACTCTGTGTTTGGGTCCCGGTGCTGTCCTCACGGCTCCCAGGTTGCTGGTTGACACCTGACCGTGGCTCCTCAGTCTTCCTGCTGCAGTCTTTGGCTCTGTTCCTTCTTTTTACTCTAGAGATTGTTGTCTTTTTGCTGTTGACATTCTTGTCCTCTGCTACAACTGCTCTGACTGTAATACAAGTTTATAGGTGTAACCCCTAGATGGCGCTATCCCAGGGGCTACTACCCCTGCCTGATTTGCCACTAACAGGTTAAGGGCCTGGATCCAATGGCGGGTGCCTCCACCCAGAGGTCAGGGTTTACAATAGTTAAACTAACTTGGTCACAGCCCTCTGGGACACTGCAACCCCTTTCTTCCCACTAGTGGCCCACAATACATCAAATTACCTTTACAGTATACACTTACCCCAGGACTGGTTCCGGCACTGGGACCTCCTGTGAAATAAGATACAGTGCAACAATCACAGTACAGTACTTTAACATAGACAAATACCTCAGGCAGTATAACTTTGCTGAAACAAGCAGCTCTGATTTATTTAGGGGCATATAACAAGGACAGGGAAATCAGGTTAATTAGCTTATCACTCTACTCATCTACCTATGGCTCTGTGCACAGGCCTATCCCTATCAGTTACTGTCCCTGGGTACCCAAGCCCTAGTGGCTAGTCAAACCGTGGCAGCTGGTAGGGGCCCTTTCACACTGAGAAAGGAGAATTAAACAGTCAGCAGTACAGTAATTCCATTTGGATTTAATGTGGCAATTCAACAGGAGCGACTCTGAATTAGTACTCACGACCTCCAAATAAGATAGGGTCCTTCAATGTCAGCAGGGCTACTCTTGAGCTCAAGAGACTCCTCACACATTTATATGGTAAACAGTCACAGGCAAAAGTCACTTAATGGCAGCAGGATTCACTTGAGGTACACAAACCTCTTCACACATTATATGGTAAAAGAAAGCACTATACCAGGCAGGCTGCATCTGTATCCCGATCGCAATTACTGCACAATACCGGAGAACACACAGCAGATTCAGTTCCTGACAGACCGAGTGCAATTTTCAGCAATTCCTCCAGTCTTCTACAGGGTGAGCCTGGTTTCTACTCTTCAGATATCCTTTGATTCTCTTCACAGGCAGATTCAGTCCTAACAAGCTGCAGACCGGAACTCTGGACCTACACATGTTTTTTGACTAAAACTGTGCACTGAAGGAGCACAGGTTCCTTTTCCTTCTCTGCCAAAACTCAACTGAAACTCCCAACAGACAAAACCGGGCACTTCCTTTGAGTTCCTCCCAGTTCTTGACTAGATTGGCTGTCACTCACAATAGACTGCTGCTGTTGGTCCAAAAAGGCGCAGTCTAAACTTCATCTCCCAGAGTCACTGCCCATACAATCCTCATGTGGCTGGTTCAGATTATGAGTCCAAGTTCTGATTACGTCCAAGGCACCATTTTAGAGCTAGCTTACCCCACACTGATTGGTCCAGTTCAGCAGTTCAAAACCAGAATGGGGAACTAGGCAGACACAGTTCTGACTGCAAAGAAAGCAGGTTAGACCAACTGTAATTTCATTATTACTGTAAATGATTTCTGGCAAACAGTTACATCTTTCAGATAGGTTCCTTTGCACTCCTAGTGACTGCAAAATGGAGTGAATTGGCAGCAGCTCGAGTGGTACTCAAACAGAGAAGCACACAGTCCCCCATACAAACTAATTATGTCTGCAAGCAGACAGCTCTTAAAGAGACATTACCAGAGGTTCTAAAACACTCACTGATAAATGGCTTAAGCGCCAAACACCATTCAGGCTTGGAGCATTCAAGCAAGCTCGTGGAAGTCTTTTGGGAACCCCATTTGCAGGGGTTACATAGGGATGCTAGATGGCCTTCTTATGGATATGAGTGTCACCTCACGTGTTCTTGGGGCAAGACAATTGTGAACAGAACATGAGCAGTTCTGCTGACTACAGGCTGGCGATGACATTCATATATCCATAGGAGATCCTCTTATGTTCCCATAAACTTATTAGAGATTGTTACGAATGTTTTATTTTTATTTTCTTTTGCTGTACAACAGTCCCTGACTGTGCAACGTGAATAGTGCTATGAGAAGCTTGTTAGTGCAGCACAGCACATGAGATGCTGGAATGCGAAATAGGAGTATCTCATGCGCAACTGAAAGAAGCACTGTGATTGGATGGGGCATCACATGATACTCCCAGGATCCATTATTATGACAACATGCTCACTTGCTGGCTCTGTGCTCAGGTCCTCATGGGGTGAATGAGGTACAGGAGGGACTGTTTTTCAGAGGAGAGGTGCATAAGAACAAGGGGACATGCAGTGAAGCTGGAAGGGGACTTTAGCAGGTATATATGAGGATGTACTGTACTTCTTCACTGAAAGAGTGGTGGACTCCCGGAACAGTCTCCCAGAGAAAGTGGTGGGCTAGAAGCATGCATGGGATAGGCTTAAGGCAGTTTTGTTAAGAAAGCTGTTCTTTGAGGGGTAACTGGAGATTAGCTAGAGTTTGCAGGACCGTATAGGCATAACCTGCTGACAAATTCTATGTTTCTGATTTTTTATTTTCATGCTGTCACGTAGCCCTCTGCTTGCAAATTGTTGCCTGTCTCTACCTCTTTGATACTTGTGATGTGGCCTTTGGCTCAGTTCTCTATTCTGCTTTGGTGTCCGTTGCCTTTTTGCAGTCACATGCTGGTCATTCTTGCCACACTGACTGTCCTTATGACACCGCGGTCTGTTGCTGGCTCTGTGCTTGGGACCTCATGCTTTCCCATAGCTCTTTGCTTCCTGGTCATTGCCTAGCTTTGCGTTGTTGCCAGCTGCTTTCTGTTTTACTCCAGATCCTGATGCCATCTGTGTCATTGATGTTCTTGCTGTTGACCACATTCATACCACTCCAACTGTCCAGTATGGTTACAGGCCCTGATTCCAGCCCTTATGCTATCCTGCAACGTTTTTTTTGCCTGCATGTCATCATCTGGCTTCCCTGAGCAGCTGTTCCTGCTAATTTCTTGGTAGTTCTGTTCTGTTACTTCTGGGACTTTGGCTAGCTTTCCCATCAGTGTTCTTGTCATTGGCTTAGCACCGCACTGTTTAAAGGCTCTTGTCATAGCTTGCTTTCTCTTTGTTGCTGCTACTCCTGCTGTGTGGCACAAGACAGCTTAGGGCTTCCTAGGTGGCATTCCGCTTTGGCTGTTGTTTGGTTAACTGCTTGCCAGCTGTTCGTCATTGGTTAAACATGCCAACATGTTGTTTCTAGCTCCATTCTCTGGGTTGCTTTTGGATCTACTGCTACCCTTGCCATTGGTGGTCTCACTGTTGGCGTTTCCCAAGGTCGTCAGTGTTGCTGCCATGTTACAGCTTCCTGAACCCGTGATCTCTTTATAATGCACTTTGCTGATACTGTTGTCACTATCTCTTTCAAGTTACCCACCATCACATGCAAGGCGGGTACCATTTTTGTTTGGGTACTGTTACTGGCCCATGCCCATCATTCGACTCATTGATGATGTTAACATTGTCAGCAATGCATTCCTTATCAGCACTTGGAAATCTGAAAGTAGACAAAGGGATGGGACCAGGCGGGTGCATCCAAGGGTACTGTGAGAGCTCAGAGAGGTACTGACCATTCTGTTTAACAGTTCACTAGAAGCAGGAGTGGTTCCAGAGGACTGGAGGAGGGACATGTAGTCCCATTTCACAGAAGTAGTGGCAGGCAGGAGGCTTGCAACTGTAGGCCAGTCAGCCTGACATTGGTGGTGGGAAAGTTAATGGAGACACTACTGAAGGAAAAGATTGTGGAATATCTTGAATCCAACGGGTTACAGGGCCCAAGACAGCATGAATTCATTGGGAGGTTATATCAAAGCGAATCTGAGAGATTTCTTTGACTGGGTTACCAGGGAAGTAGATAAGGGTAGAGCAGTGGGACGTGGCCTACCTAGATTTCTGTAAAGCTTTCCACATCATTCTACATAGGTGACTTATGAGGAAGCTGGGCAGCTTAGGAGTGGGTCTAAGGTTGTACACTGGGTAGGAAATTGGGAGGGACAGGTGACAGAGGGGGTGGTAGATGGAGTTCACTCTGGAGAAGGAAGGAAGGGGTGAAGTAGGGGTGCCTCATGGCTCAGTACTGGGACTACTCTACTTTAATATCTTTATTAGTGATATTGCAGAGGGCTGGAGTAAAGGTCTTCTCTTTGCTGATAACACCAAAATCAGCAGTAGGCTGGAAAGAATGTGTAGAGACCTGGGAAAACTTGAGGAATGGTCAAGAATATGGCAGTGTGGCTTCAATGTGAAAAGGGCAAAATAATGCACTTAGGGCACAGAAATCCAGTGGTAGAGTACAGCATGGGAGAAGAGGTAGTGACGACTACAAAACAGAAAAGAGACCCAGGGGTAATCATATCTGATGACCTAAGGTGATGAGGCAATGCGACTTGGCATTTCAGAGGGCCAGTGGTATGCTAGGGTGCATAGGCAGGGTATCATCAGTTGGAGGAGGAGGGAGGTAGTGTTGCCTCTGTATAGATTGCTTGCGAGACCCACCTAAAGTACTGTGTCCAGTTCTGGTGACCACACCTCCTGAAGGACATAGAGCAGTGGCTGCCCAGAAGAGGACAGCTAAAATGGTGCAGGGTCTGCATCAAAGCCCTGTGAGAGGAGACTTTGGGGCCTCAATATGTACTCCCTGAAAGAGAGAAGGGAGGGAGGATATGTAGAGACCATTAAATACCTCATGGGTGTAAACAAGATACAGGAGGGCAGTATTTTTCAGAAAAGAAGATTCTGAAGAACAAGGGATATTATTTAACTTAGTTGTTTAACCAGGTATAGCACACTAAGCTGGAAGCTTTTACAGGAAGCGACCTGGGAGCTAAAGGAGGTTAAGTGACTTGCTCAGGGTCACACAGTATGCAAGTGGAGCTGTGGATTCAAACCCAGGTCTGGTCTGCTGGATTTCACCAAATTTGCAGCTCAGAGCCTTAGACCACTGCTGGAGTGGGAGTAGATTCAGTAGAGATGTGAGGAAGTACTTCACAGAAGGAGTGGTGGATGCCTGGAACAGTCTTCCAGCAGAGGTGGTGGAGGCGAAACAGGTGGGGTTCAAGAATGCATGGGACAGGCATAAGGATTCATAGTGGAAAGTAAGGGGTGGGGAGAGACTGAGATCAAGTAGGGTCTGTGGTGACACTGTAGGAAGGAAACATGGTCAGATTAATTCGGTCAGGTGGTTTTGTCGGTCATCAAATTCTGTGTTTCTTTATTAAGCATGGTGCTGGTGAAATTGTCTCTCCTGCTCTCAACATTTCAATTTTAAGTTCCATTGTCTGCACAAGTCTAGAGACTCTGGTCTTGCATCCCGTACCATGCATTCAATTATGGTTCCACCCCATTGCTGATATCATCTCTGTTTTCTTTTTATTTATATTTTCCTGCTCACACCCTTTGTCTCCATAACTCACTGTCGGGACTCTCGTGGCGGGGGGGTCACGAATCCTGGGCACGGCCTCTGCTACCATCCTGCCTCGGATTACCTCTGGGTGGGACTGCCCCACTGCGCCATGTGCGGGCGTCCGACTGACCCCGGATCCACCACGCCAGCCCGTAACCCACAGGCAGTGGGATCATTTTTACTTTTTTCTTCTTCCAGGACCCCTGAGGACATAGGTGGTCGAGGGGTCTGTGAGAAGCGATGCCTTCAGATCCCAGCCAGTGTCCTTCCTTCCCATGTGGTGCCCCACACTGCACTGCCACCCAGATGCACCAAGGTGGCGGCATTGCAGCAGGAGCGCATCCCTCCTCCCATGGAGGAGAGCGCACCTAGGGTGTTCAGCCCCCCAACCCTCCAGCTCCCCGGCTCACTCCTGAACCTGGGTCATCAGCGTGCAAGTGGCAGCACTACTGTTGTGCTGACAGGCCGGCCCTCTGTGGTTTCAGCCATTCTGTCCCCTTTTGACATGAAGTTTTATTCCTCCTTCCTTCTTATAACTGCAGTTGGGCTGGGGCTCTTGCTCTTTCAGATGTGACAGGCGGCCACATTTAGGTTTATACACCAACATGCATCCTCTGTTGGTCTTTTGGGCTTTCCTACTAGTGCCTCCATCACAGGGGCCTCTATGGTTGTAATTGAGGTATGTCCTGGCACTGCAAAGGCTGGGTAGTCTCCGGGCTGTCTCAGCACAAAACTGCCTTCCTGGGTGCCTACTTGGTGTTCAGAGTACTGCTGTTTGTATACTTTCTACTTTGTAGAGATAACAATGCGGACACTTTCATTTAAGAAAATGTAATAGTTAGCACAGAATTTTTGTCAGTTATACGTCCTGGTTGGCAGGGACTTGTTTTAACCATTGGTTGTGGTCTTCCGAGGCCACAAGTAAAAGGACCCATCAATCAGGATGCAGGTTTTCCTTCCATTTTATAATGATCCAAGATTTAAGAATAAACATACTGTGCGTGTGTGTGTGATTATATGTAACAATAACTTTTTAAATGCATTTTTCTCCCTCAACTTCTGTCTGGTGTCCCCTTCAGCGGGCACCTCCATCCTCAGGACTTCCCTATTCCTCCAGAAGTCCTGTTGCGTACCCTCCATGGTGAGGTGGTAAGGGCTGGTCAAACTCTGGAGGAGACCGAATCTGTGTAGGTGGTGGGGCCTGGTCGGCTGGTGTGAGGCCTGAGAAGCCAGCTTCATCCGTTGCCTTGCTGGCATCTCCAGTTTTCTCTCTCCCTTTAGAGTCAGTGGCATTAACAGCGCATACATGCAAGCGGTTGTGTGCAGCACTGACAGCTGCACCCTCCCCCTACTGGCCATGCTAGCGCGGCACCTCCTGTGTTTCCATAGGAGGGTACCGTGCAACAGCTCAGTCTGCCCTCTCTCCCGGAGGCGAGGCCTCTGGATGCTCATTCCCTTTCCCCTGGCCAGCCCTCTAGTGATTTGGGCTCATTACTGAACCTGAGTCACCAGCGTCGTGAACAGTAGCCCTACTATTGCATCGACGGGCTGGCATGTAGCAATAACTTGACAGGATGTACATTTCTTGGGAGCTAGTTTCCTGCAGTATGTGCTGGGACATGAGGATGATTATATGACTAATGTAGTCTGTTGTAATCCCTATAGGTAGTGCCCTTGTTTCCCATAATTCTGCAGCCATGGAGCCACCCTTGGATATCAGTGTTGGACGTGGATGCTTGGGGCTGCCCACCCACTATATGGTTGTAATAATCTCTTCCATCTCAACCTCCCTGCCCAGTCCATGAAGTCCCCTCAATCTCCCCAAGTACCACAGATAACTTTTCAAATTAGATCCAGCACAATGATCCTCATCCTCCTCCTTCTCGCATCTCTGCCGGGCCCGAATGCAACTAATCTTGCCCAGTAGTGTTGTGCTTGAGAAGTAAAAGTAAATAACAGACGATGCAAACCTTTTTATTTGCTACCTTTAATATATGTTTATATGTATAAGTTGTTGTACACCCTTTAGGTCCTTACCATTTTCCACTTGCACTAAGCTGTATTTGTTTGCCATGTGTTTTACACTGTTCTGTTGTTACCTGAATGATGTATTCTCCATGTATTCTTCGCCCAGGTTTTTTTTTCCAATTGTTTAACCATGGTGAGACACACTAAGCTGAAAACTTGTTTACAGGTGCAACCTGGGAGCACAGGGAAGTTACGTGACTTGCTCAGGGTCACACAGTGTGCAAGTGGGGTTGTGGGATTCAAACTGGGTCTCAGATTTGCAGCTCAGAGCCTTAAACCACTGTGCTATACTCGCTGTACTGCACCTTGACATGAGGCTTGGCTCAGTGGGCCTTTCCTGTCACCAGTTCTTAAATAATAAATAAAATAAGTGGTGTTAGTTATGCAGAATAGTTGCAAATAATGTGAAGAGCAGAGATGCAATGAAGTTTTATTTTATTTTTATTTATTTATTGAGTCTTTGATTACAACACCTTTGAGCAATAGAACTCATTTACAAAGGTTTCATGTAATGTAACCCCTAGGTGGCGCTATCCCGAGGCTACTACCCCTGCCTGTAGGCTAGTAGCAGGTTACAGGGCCTGAGTTCTGAAGCAGGTGCCTCCACCTGGAGGTCAGGGTTAGTAGTGGTCAAGCTAACCTGGGCACAGCCCTCCGGACAATGTAACCCCGTCTTTCCCTCTGATGGCCTGAACACTGTAAAATAATCACTTCCATAATACCCCTGGTACACCACACAAGTACCCACACTGTTTGCACTTACCACCAGGGCTGGTTCCTCTGGCTCGACTCTGGGGACCCCCTGTAAAACAAGGTTATGCACAGTAAATAGCAACAGTACAGTACTTTGAGACCAAACTGGAACCGCAGTCAGATTACATGCAGAAAAAGTTAGATCCGATTTATTCAGGGGTCTTGAACATGGGAGGGCAAAAATCAGGTTAATTAGCGTAAGCGTTGTATCAGTCAAGCAGTTATGCATGCACTTTGAGACCCCACACAGTCCACCTCTGCGTAACCAGGTAGAGAAGGGATGGCTAGCCAGGACAGTTGCCCAGGGTTGCAGCTGGTTGGGGCCCTGTGATGGAAAACACAACATTAACAGTACACAGTATTTGTAGTCCGAAGCCAGAGGGCTCAGTTAAGTAAAGGAAGCGAAACAACAAGACAATCAGTTGACACACTCAGATTACGCTGTTGTTGTAGGGAACTACCCTGGTATTTACTTACAACACCCAAGACTGGACCCAGGCTGGACGATAAATCGAAACTGCAGGTGGTTGATCTGGAATGCCAGGAGAAGCAGGGCCCACACAAGTCGCAGAGGCATTGTTCCTGTTTAAGTGTGGAGCAGGTGCCTCATTCGCCTCTGACTGTGGATGAAAACCTAGTACCACCAACGCCTCTTCATGTCTTATTGCTTGATTTCCTCACCCTCACAATATATAACCCTCCTCCGACCCTGACCATTTGTAGTTATCCCTATCCACTTCCTTCATAGACCCCAACTACTCTTCTCCCAACCCATGAGAAGTTAGCAATACATATACAAACATAGTAGTAACGCTGTGCCCATAAAATATACAATTCCAGTTCACACCTGCTTCCACCAGTCCTATACTTCTGCACACTAATCAACTATACGCTTCATTCCCCGCCTCTAGTAGGCACCTGTTACCACCTCTCCCTGATGTCACCTTGAGGATACATATTTGTGGTCAGTATCTGGTCAGACTGGTAACCCTTGGCGACTAGCTTATATCCTCCCTCCTTGCCGGCCACCGTCTGACAAAATGGAAGTGTTTACCGTTTATAGTAATCAGCAGTTCTTGGGACATGGATATGTTTAAATCTTGCGGAAGGTCTTCAAGCTGGCTCCTCCCACCCACCTGGGTGGTAAAACTCTCGGCTCCCCCCATGCGCCAGATCTTCCTTACGCTTGAAGCTCAGGTTCCTCCTTAACGCTCTGCATATAGACTGAATCCTAATTCTTTGGTTTGCCTGAAAATAATTCTAAAGTTCTCAAGACTTCAGTCTAAGTACTCAGCGTGGCTGTGATGGACCAATCGACTCCGATTTCGGCGGTGCCCATGTGGGCAGAAGATGTCCAGGACGGACCCACACTCCACGTCGTCTACTGCCTCGGCCTAGATCACGACCTGCAAACCTGCGAGTTATATCGTCGTTTTCGTAGCGTCCTAGAAGATCGCGCTGCCTGGTTACAGCTTAGGCGCCCGATAGCGATACCGCGTGAAGTCAAGGAGGCCCGCTGGGCTGATGTCTGCTGCAACTGGCTTGGCTGAGCAACTTGAGCAGATGATCGCCTCTTGAGCAGGAGGTGGCCCAGGCCGCATCTCTAATCTTCCTCAGTCACAGCATTTATCCGCTCTTTCTGGGATCCTCCTACACAGCTTCTTTTAAGGAGCTTTGCCAATCCCTTTCCACGAAGGGAGAGGGGCCATTGGGACACTGTTCTCGGTCCAAAGAAGGACTCGAAAGGTAAGTCCCACCATCGGCGTTCATGGGAGCGGAGAGGTCCCCTTCCCAGACAGTTGACACTTGACTTGGTCGGGGTTGCGGCTAAGGCTGCAGGCTTCATGGTGTTCCTGTCAGGTCAGCGGCGAGACACCCGTTGGCGGTCGGAGTTTTTCTCGACCCGTCGGAGACTGTCAACTGGTGAAGCCGACAATCCTTCTTCACCAGTTCCCCGGTGAAGACCGAGGACTTGCCTGCGCCTCCTGTGCGGAGTCCCGGTCAAGACTCCCAAGCCGAGGGAAGGCGGGTGTCCCCACTCCCTCCCAGACCCGCCCTCAGGAACACTGAGGTCCTCGGTCTCGAACCTCGTCTCAGTCCAGCTGATCCCGCCGACATCGGAGGTCTCGGTCTTAGCACCGAGGTGGCGGCGGCGCCACTCGTCCTCGTCTTCCTCCTTGAAAGAGGAGAGGCTTCAGCGCAAATTGCATCAACGTTATGAGGACTTAATGTGGCAGCAGCTACTTTTGTCTGGGAACAAGCCGGCGCCGTCGCCTTCCCGGCCATCAAATGGCTGTCACCGAAAGGCCAGAACAACCGCTCGCTGTAGTCAAGGTGCCTGGGCGGTTGTTTGGCGAAACCAGCTGCCTCACCGATTGTGGTGGAACCTCCGCCTCCACAACCGAATCGGAAGCGCCGACCAAGGGCTCTTGGTCGGGTCAGGGTCTGCCCACAGGTTGTCTGTCATCCTCACTCCTGACCGTCCTCGGCAGGTGGAAGGTGGCTCAGGCCCCAGGCAGCTCTTTGCGGACTCCTCAGAGTCTGACGCGACTCCTCCCTGTTTTCCAGGTCTCTTGACCTGGAGTCCTCGAGGGCAGATGAGCCCATCGTTGTTCAAGGGTCTGCTTTGGCTCATCTTGGAGTCCTCCGGGATGCAGCTCGAGCCCGTATCCAAGCGGGCCAAGTATCCCCTGACGGAGATACTGGACCGGGGGATTCACCCATGGAGGCCTTTCCGGTGGTTGAAGCCATTGTTGGCCCAGTCTTGGAGCTCTGGCAGCATCCGGCTTCCTGCCCTGCACCTCGGCCAGGATGGCCAGAAAGTATCTGGTCCTTCCAGCTCTCTGTCCGGTTTTGGAGCACCCCTCTGCGGAGGGTTAGTCACTAATAGCGTTTTCCGGCTTCCGGGAATGCTAGGATTGGATAAGCCCCGACAAGGAGTCCAAAGGTGGACTATGCTGGGCGGAGTGTATGCTGCGCCTCCCTAGGCCTCCGCCAGGCCAGCTTGGCCGTGCTGATGGCACACTTCTCCCACACCCTCATGGGCTCCCTGGATGAGGTGATCCCTCATCTCCTGGCCGACCTGCAGACCACGGTTAAGCAGGTGTGGGATCAGGGAAGGGCAGTGGCAAAACAGCAGCTCCAAATGGCTCTGGACGTTGTAGACTCCTGTGCCAGATCAGTAGCGCCACAGTGGCCATGTGCCGCAGAGCATGGCTGAGGATATCCACCTTCACGGCGGATACCCAGCATAAATTGGCAGACATCCCTTCTTGAGGACTGACCTGTTCAGCCCTGGAGTGAAGCCGCCTCCAGTGGATTGAAAAGTCCAACGTACCCTGGACTCGGTCACCTCCACCCAGAAGGACAAGAACCGTCGTCAGCAACATAAGTCCTTTAGCCTTCTGCACCTGTGGCACATCAGGAGCCAGCAGGCTCAACGGCATCCCAAAGCCAAGCCTGCAAGCTCTCTAATAGGAAGCAGGGAGGAAAAGGCTCAGGAGGTCCCTTGGCGGCCTCTCCTCCAAGCCTGCCCAGTGGCGGGTTGAGGGGTGTCGCCCCAGCCTTGTCACTCCCCTGGGTTCCCCTGTGGGGGATGGCTCCGCCACTTCCTTTCCGCCTGGTCCTCTATCACCACGGACCACTGGGTGTTGGAGGTGGTAGGAAGGGCCTGCCTCTGGAGTTTGAGCAGGCCCGCCCTTCTGAGCCGTCGCCCCTCGGGGCTACAGGGTCTGCAGCCTCTCTGTCGGCTCACCGAGTTGACATTGCCCTGCTCCTCAAAAAGAGGTGATCAGGAAGGTGGCGAATCCTCCACCAGACCCGGGTTTGTGTCCAGGTACTTCCTGGTCCTAAGCGGATGGGGGCTGGCGCCCACTCTGAGACCTGCCGACCTGAGCAGGTTCCTAAGGTCTCGAACCTTCAGGATGGTCACTCTGGCTCAGATTATTCCATTTTTGGAGCGAGGTGTGTGGTTCTGTTCTCTGGACCTCCAGGGCATTCTTTCATGTCCCAATCTGTCTGTCCCACCAGATATTCCTCCACTTCAGGGCAGAGGATCCTCTACAAATTCGGGCCATGCCCTGGCCTTCCCTAGCTCCCAGGGTCTTCAGCAAATGCATGGCAGTGGTGACAGCATTCCTGGCGCCTGAAGGTTCGGTGTACCCTACCTGGACGACTGGCTGATTGCAGCCTCCTCCAGAATGGAGGTGGAGCGGTCCAGGATCTGGCCCTCAGGTTTGCTCTCAGGTTGGCCTCCTCATCAACGAGGCCAATTCGAATTTGTGCCAAAGCAGGTGATACAATTCATTGAGGCAGAGCTTGACTCTCTCTCTGAGCCAAAGCACGGCTCCCAGCGGACAGGGCCGAGGTTCTTTCCTCCTTTGCCCAATCATTTCCAGGTTGGGCAGTTGTGCCCTACCGGGACTTCCTCGCCTCCTGGGCCTCATGGCGGCCTGCACCAAGCGTGGTCCGTTGGGCCCGTTGGTACATCGTCCCCTTCAATGGGGCCAGCCGGCCAATGGTCACAACACTCCGATCCCTTGGATCAGCTAGTGACAGTGACCCAGGGATGTGGGCAGCCTCAGTGGTGGACCGTTCCAGCACATCTGCAGGAGGGCATCCGTTCATCCGCCCGAGCCGACGGTCTCTCTATTGACCGATGCCTCTCTGATGGGTTGGAGTGCCCATCTGGGGAGCACAGGCGCCCGACCTCTGGTCCCTCTGGAGTCCCAATGCTGCATCACCTGCTGGAGCTGGGAGCGGTTCGTGTAGCCCTCACGCCATCGCTCCATTTATATGGGGTCAAGTGGTCCAGGTCCAGACGGACAATACCACGACAATGTACTACCTAAACCGCCAGGGTGGGATGCACTCCTGCCTCTCTGCAGGAAGCTCTCCGCATTTGGTCCCTTGTGTGCAGCCTGAGGCGGATCTTCTTGCCATCCATGTGGCAGGAGCCTCCAACATTCTGGCTGATGCCATAAGCCGGATAGGGGCTGCGTCCACAGGTGGTCTCTGCTGCGGAGGTAGTACAAGATCTGTTCTCCCACTGGCGCATGCCTCAGGTGGACCTGTTTGCCTCCATGGAATGAGAAGCTGAGACTGTTTCATGCCGCGCCCCTCAGCATGGCTCACTGCGGGGATGCCTTCTTGAGGCTGTGGACCCTGAGCCTCTTCTCGCCTTTCCCCATTTCCCTTGATCCACAAGGTGCTTCTCAAGGCGATGAGGGACAAGGCGCAGGTGATTCTGGTAGCCCCAGACTGGCCCTGCCAGTTCTGGTATCCAGATCTCCTCAGTCTCAGCTCCAGGCTCGGAGGCGGCTTCCAGCCCGCCCGGACCTGATCTGTCAGTCAGGAAGGTATTCCATCCGGACCTTCAGTCCCTGCACCTGATGGCCTGGTTCCTGGCGGCTAGAGTTCCAGGCCTTGGGTCTTTCCGGCCAGGGTCCTCAACGTTGTTGAGGCATCCCATAAGAGTCGACCAGAAAATGCTACACCTTTAAATGGAAGAGTCTCCATTTGGTGTCAGGGTAAGGACCTGGACCCTTCCTCCTGTTCTTTGGCTAGCATTCTGGACTACCTGTGGTCCTTTCTCAGCAAGGGCTTGAGTCGATGACTCTCAAGGTGCACCTGGCAGCCATCTCTGCTTACAGGTGGGCCGGAAACAGTCGGTGGCGTGGGAGAAGGTGGTCGGCGGCTCAAAGGCCTCGATCACATATCCTCCGGTGCTAGAACCTCCACCTCTGTGGGATCTACTGCTGGTTGGCTAAGCTCATGGGCAAGCCATTGAACCAATGCACAGGTGTGACATCTCACCTGTCGTGAAAGACCACCTTCTTGGTGGCTATCATGTCAGCCAGAAGGATGGGAGAGCTCAGGCACTTTCCATATAGTCTCCTTGTCTGGTCTTCTACAGGACAAGGTTGTCCTGCGCCCCCACCAAAATTCTTTCCGAAGGTGGTGTCGGAGTTTCACTTTAACCAGGTGTTGACTCTGCTGGTGTTTCTACCCCAGTCACACCTTGGAGGCCGAATATAGGCTCCATGCTTTGGACCCTAGAAGCGCTCACTTATTACAGGAGGCGGGCGGCTGAAGTTCGAGAGAGGTTAGCCAGCTGTTTGTCACCTATGCTGAAGCCACCTGGGAGACCTGCAGCCAAGCGGACGGTGATTAGCAGTGGGTCCCTCCTGCATAGATCTCTGCTATAGGTTGGCGGGCATGGAGGCCTCCCAGAGGATAAGAGCTCATTCTACATGCCATACTGCTGCATCGGGCTGCTTCGGAGACATCCCTATCAGGAAATCTGCAGGGCTGCTACCTGGAAGTCTGCACACCTTCATCACCCACTACCACATCGACCTTGAGTCACGCCGGGGATGCTGGTTTTGGGGCCTCAGTTCTCAGTCATTATTCCCTAAGTAGGGGTGTCGCCTTGCCTCCCTCCTCCCAGAGAACTGCTCGGAGTCTACCAGACAGTGTGGATGAACAACATATCCATGTCCTAGAAATACAGGTTACTCACCTGTAACAGGAGTTCTAGGAATGGTATATGTTGTTTATCCACATGACGACAACCTAGCTTCCAGCGGCTAGATCTGTCATCATGGGGCGGAGCCGAGTTTTCCACCCTTGTGGGTGGAGGAGCCAACTTGAAGACTTTCTGGCAAGATTTAAAGTGGCAAGGAACCAGCCAGACAGTGTGGATGAACAACATATACCATTCCTAGAACTCCTGTTACAGGTGAGTAACCTGTATATCTTGTAGAGCTTCACAAAGTGGCACTTCACTGGTACTGCCACTTTCACAGGGCAAAGTGTGGCATGAAGTGGCACTTGTTGCCAAAATTCCACTTCTTACAGTCTTGTGCCAGGCAATGAACTAAGCTTTGTAGCACTTTGTGCTATGCGATGTCATTAAAGTTTGTCATATTTTTGCAAAGTGAAGTTTCGTGACTTTGCACACTTGTGAAGAGTAAAACAAGGCCATAGGCAGTGTCAAATTATACATCTCTGAGAGGGGGACGTATGTTTACTGAACCCACTTGTCTTGGGCAACTACTAGATTTTGAAATGTGTTAACTTGATTTATTATCAGCACATTCTGTATGTCCTCCAAGAACAACAGAATGAGGCTGAAAATAAAATGTATATCCTGGCCCTTCCCAGTCAACACAGATAAAGATCCCTGATACCGAGAGCCAGAAACGCTGCCAAAACATAAAACTAAGAGCTTCAGGAAATTATGTAATATAAATTGTTAGTGTGGTGGGGGTTAGAAGGTGGGGCATTCCTCACAACCCACTCATGTTGCAGGCCCTCTTACTGTAGATATGCTCTTCAGCCCTTGCCTGTCATTGTGTGGCAGCACTGTATGTGCTGTTGCATAATGTTAAGCATCCATGCTACAAAAGTTACAGACAGTGTGCGCAGAGGACAGTGGGCTTTGCCTATAGGTAAATAGTCTAGGCAGTGTTTAGTGCCTAACCCTGCAGGGAAGATGGGTAGCATTTCCCATTTCAAAACTCTTGACAATTGTAAAAGATTTTTTGCTGGGTTGTAAGTTCATGTTTGCGTCCATTGCATCCCCTTAAAGGGATATAAACATTTCAGTAGAAAACACAAAAAGATGCAAATGATTCCTAGAGGCCTTGTCATATTAAAAAGTGCAAATTTGAGCGGTCCAGTGGCACTGGAGAGTTGAGGCGCTAGGCGTCACACCTCACGGCATGCCGGTGACCCGAGTTCGGAGCGGAGTCAGGCTGTCCAGGGGTCAGGAGGAGAGGAGGTGGCGTCATGAAACTCTCCTCCCTCTGGGGTGGGAGTAGGGGTTCATGTCGCTCTGCAGCAGCAACTGGTGGAAGCAGGGGTACTGCTAGTAGTGCGCATAGTGGAGGTCTGGGCATGGTGGGCATCGGCATGTGAATGGGCGTCACTGCACGTCCAGCTCGAGGAGAAAATCCAGGCTTAAATTGTTGGGCGGTCGTGGCCGGCTGATGGCTAATAGCCACACTGCCAGACTCGAGAGGTGCACCCGCCCTGGTATCGGGATCAGGTCCCCAAGGGGAACTCTGCATGCCGACCTCGTGGAGAAAAGCGTGTCACTGGCCAGAACAGGTCCGAGTGCGGAGCAGCGTGGATGACTCTCCACCCGCTTTGCAGAAGGTAGGAGAGGAAATACCGTGATAAAAAATAATTGCTGATTTTGCATGGTCCCTTGAAGACGACTCATCTCCAGAGTGCAAAACAAAAAAAGTGGACCTTAAGTTAGATGAATTCTGTTATACTGAACTCAAAAGCTTTTTTAGACATGATTTCTCCTTTGAAGCCTAAATAAATAGGAACATATTGCAGCAGTGCAATACCTATACCTGCCTCCCATGCAGTGTTTCTGCTCTGTCCCTCATATTGCCGTTTCATTAATTAACACCTCTATTCCCACACTTAGAAAACACCCATCTCTTTCTAATGCTCAGTGCACCAGCTGCTAGTTGGAATCTGTTAGCACAGCAGTACCATATGTGAGTTTTCTACCTTGTGGGTGAATTTCACAGCACTATTAACAAAGTAAAATTAGATAAAAAGAACATTAGGACAGAGTGCATATTTTAATTCTAACATAGTAACATACTAAAATGCCAGCAGAGGCCTAATGGTCTTTCGTATCTCTTTCGATGATGAGCACCCACACTGGGGGCCAGTTTAAGCTGTCCCCGTCCCCCCACCTTGGGTTTCACTGTCCCCAGTCCAAGATGTTCCCCTTGTATTGGACCTCTTCAGCTTCACCTCCACCTATACCTGTCCCATCCCCTCTTAAACCCCTCCACAGTCTGTGTTTTCACCAGTCCCTGGGCAGCGCATTCCATGATTCCACCACCCTCTCCGTGAAGTAACACCTCTTCCTCTCCCCCGAGTCCCCCAGCTACCGTGTCCTCTAGTTCCTCCCTTTCCTTTGGAGCACCCTGACTGGGCCCCTTATTAATCCCTTTTTCATTACTTGAAGACCTCTATCCTGTCCCCCATCCCTCCTCTCCTCCAGGGTGTACATGTTGATCTCCTCGAGCCTCTCCCGTGGGTCCTTTCCCCTAAGCCCCACATCATTTTGGTTGCCCTCCTTTGGACCCTCTCCAGGAGTGGCGTCCCTCTTTGGTGGGTCTCAGCACTGCATACAATACTGAGGTGTGGCCTAACCAAGCAGTTATACAGAGGAAGGGTCACTTCCGCCCTTCTGGGGTAACCCCCATGACGTGCATCCCAACATCCTATAAGCTTTTGCCATTGCCCTCCTACAGGTCTCTGAGTTGTTCATTCTGACATCTACCACCACCCCAGGTACCTCTCGCTCTTCAAGACCTGTAGTCGTCTCCCCCAGGGTACACCTTGCATGCTTAAATATTAGATAAAAGAACATTAACATAGAAACAAAAATTTAAAGGAAGATAAGGACTGCTTGGCCCACCCAGTCTGCCCATTTCCTACCTAATGGATAAGCTGCAGATCCTAGTTAACCAGCAGCCTACTTCTTTCTACCCCCACCCCTAGAATTGCCTTATGACTGTCCCATGCATGCTAGATTCAACCACTGTTTTTGACTCCACAACCCTCTCTGTGAAAAATACTTCCTTACATTACCTCTGAGCCCTCCGACTATCTTCAAATTGTCACTTGTTCTTGCACACCTCTTTTTTGAAAGATGATTCCTTGAGGTACTTGAAAGTTTCTATCATGTCCCCTCTCCCTCCTTTCCTCGAGGCTATACATATTAATCTCCTTTAGTCTCTCTGCACCATTTAGTTGCCCTCCTCTGGACAGCTTCCATCCTGTCTATGTCCTTGGGAGATTGGGTCTCCAGAACTGCCGCAGTACCCCAGGTGGGGTCTCACCAGCTGTCTGTGCAGAGGGATAACCACTTCCTGTTTTCTACTGGTGATGCCTCTCCCTGTGCATCCCAGTATCCCCCTAGTCCTCCTTACTACCCTCTCACATTGCTTGCCCACCTTTAAGTCATCTGATATGACTACCCCAGGTCCCTTTCATTTTGTTTTTGTAGTATCTTACCCCCATTGTGTACTCTTCCTCTGGGTTTTTGTTTCCCAGGTGCATTACCTTGCACTTCTTAGCAATGAATCTAAGCTGCCATACATTTGACCATTCCTCTAACCTTGCCAAGTCCCTTCTCATCCTTTCCACCCCACCTTGTGCATCAACTCTGTTGCAGATCTTTGTGTAATCTGCAGAGAGACATACTTTCCTTCAGTCCCTCTGCAATGTAGCATATAAAGACATTAAGAGGACCGGTCCAATCTGAACCTCATGTACCCCACTAGTAACCCCTTTCTTCAGAGTGGACTCTATTTACTATTACCCTCTGTGTCTCATTTCTCCAGCCAGTTCTTTACCCAGGCTATCATCTTGGGACCCACTCCCAGGCTAGCTAACTTGATTATTAATCTTTTGTGTGGGACTGTATCAAATGCCTTGCTAAAGTCTAGGTGAGGCCATGTCTACAGCCCTCTCTGATCTACTACTTTCATCACCCAGTCAAAGGAATCTATTAGATTCATCTGGCATGACCTTCCACTGTGAATCCATGCTGCCTTGGGTCCTGTGCCCTCTGGCCTCTAGGTACTTGACAATTCTTTCCTTCAGAAGTGATTCCAACATTATCCCTATCACTGAGGTTAAACTAACAGGTCTGTAGTTCCTGCTTCTGCCTTGCTCCCACTTTTGTGAAGTAGAATCACATCTGCCCTCCTCCAGTCCTCAGGTACCACCCCATCCTCCCATGATTTGTTAAAGAGGGTAGTCAGTGGTGTCACTAGTTCTACCCTTAGTTCTTTTTAGAATTCTGGGATGAATCCATCAGGCCCCATTGCTTTGTCCACCTTCAGTTTTAAGAGTTCTTTCAGAACCCTTTCTTCTGTAAATGGCTGGTATCAACTTCTGTATCCAGAGTGTTTATATTGTTTGTTTAGGTACCTCCCACTTCATTTGTAAATACTGAGCAAAAATATTTGTTTAGTATCTCTGCCTTTTCACAGTCACCCTCTGCCCACCCTCCTCCCTTTATTAAGCCTCACTATTCCTCCCTTGGTCTTCCTTTGCTCCCTGATGTACCTAAAAAGGTTTTATCCCCCTTCTTAACTGAGTTGGCTATCTTTTCCTTGGTTCGGGCCTTTGCTGTTCTGACTGCCTTCTTAGCTTCCTTTGCTTTAACTGATGCAATTCTCTGTCCTGCTCCTTCTGTGATTCCTTTTACTTCCTGAATGCTTTCTTTTTCTCTTGAACCTTCACTGCCACCTCCTTTGACAACCATAGTGGTTTCTTACATCATTTATTTTATTTGCTTCACACAAGGCTTGTTACCTCTGTGATGGCAGTAATGTCTGTTTCATTCAGCATATTTAATTGGAGGAATGTTCATGTACTAGTCCGTCGTATTGTTTGGGGCTGCCTCTAATTACATTTTAGTGTAGTATAAATTGTGTTTTGCTCATTTAATTTATAGTGTGGCTGATCCTGCCATTATTCAGTTTTCCAAAAAGTAAATAATGCTACTCCTGGTATCCCACAATCCTCTGCAGTGGATGTCACAACTGAGGTGCAGCCTCAGTTCAGTATAATATATAATGCACTTGCTGCTGTAAAATTTCCATTTGACAGTCGCTGGGCCACTCCTCTCCTGAGGCTAAGTGTGGGCTAAGTAGAAAGCTTTTAAAGCTTTGGGATCTTCTTGAGGACATCTCCTTCATCGAGCCACACCTTCTAACTATAAGCTATCTGCACCGGACCACTCAGAAACTTCTACCAAGCTAGGTACACCTCATATCTCCTCCTTTTTTCCTCCTGCCATCAATTGCTCATCAGATTGAATAAACATTTTCACTCAATTTCTGTCATTGAAGACCAATTTTCGTACCTTTGTTATCATTATTGAGGCTGTCATCAGCTCCTTCAAACAAACAACAGCACACCTTTTGGTTTTGTGTGTGTGGTGTGAAGATACTTGGACATGACACACTTTGTGATTGCTGCTCATGCTGCATGTTATACCTTAAGCAGGCCATGAGGAGATGCCTCAGAAGGTTTGAAGAATTTCTGTAGAATATAGAGAACACCAAATGGATAGTAGGGTGTGTGAAGTTTTAAATTTGCAGTTGAACTGCAGGCAGTTCACCACTATGCGCTTTGCTGAGATTTTGCTAGTGCTGACCCAGTGAGTTGTCGAACTGTACAAATTTTACTATGCAAATTGATGCAGTTTGCCATGTATTGCGACAAATGTTTGCTGTGATGTGCGTCGGTTGCATAGTAAATTTGCTGTAAACTCTTGCATGAGGAGCACAAATTTTGTGATTCTCGTCAGTGAAATGCTACATGAATTGACACGCTTTGTGATGAATTCCACGAACTGTGGAGTTTAAAAACTTAGCACAGTGCTAATGGACAGCATTTGTGTTTACCCCAGGGTCTCCAGTTGTCTCTATCAGGTCTGCCTGTGAGGCACTCCATAAGTCTCCTTGTCAGGTGGCCCTGCTGTTGCCTTTGCAGGAAAAATGCCATTCATTGAAATAGAAGTGAAAAAACCCTCTCTGATAGGCATCGCTGAAAGCATTTTACTCTTCCTCCCTGCCCGATCCCAACTGAATCCTTGTGAGGGCAAGTCTCGGCCGCTTCATCTGTCTCCATTGCTAGCTAAACCGACAAATCAGGCACAGGCTCTGGCTCACCTGCTGTCAGCAGTGTGCAGACCATTACCAGCAAGTCATCACCTTCTTTGTTGACTGTGCTGGCTTCTGCTGTAGACACTAGTGCTGTTGTTCTGGCTACTATCTTTAAATTATTTCAGAGGCTATTGCCATCCCTGCCACTGATGATTACTCTGTTAATGGCACAACCACTGTTGTCACTCCTGATGACATCTGCTATGGGTGCCTTTGGATCTTGCCACTGTGTCACCCCACCACTGCCTCAGCTGCTTGTGTCACCCTCAGTCCCCTCTTCAGCTTGGCAAGGAAAATAAGTATATTCCAGATCTTGGATGTAAATGGTAGTGATTAAAATGTGGAGCAACCTTTCCATGGGTTTGATTCTAGTTCCCCAGTCACCTCCTGTAGTGAAGATATTATTGTAACCCCTAGGTGAGCTATACCAAGGGCTACCACCCCTACCCGGCTTAGCTAGTAGCAGGTTAAGGGGCCTGAGTTCTGAAATGTGCCTCCACCTGGGGTCCAGGGTTGGCAGTGGTAAAGCTAACCTGGGCACTGCCCTCTGGGACACTGTAACCTCCTCTTTCCTTATTAGTGGCTGGAACAATACACAATAATCACTTTCACAATACCCGATACACCACACAAGTACCCACACTGTTTGCACTTACCACCAGGGCTTTCCTCTGGCTCGGCCCTGGGGAACCCTATAAAACTTTCAATACACAGTACTCTTGCACAAACTGGAACCGCAGTCAGGTTAAATGCAAAAGAGTTGGATCTGATTTATTAAAGGGACTTGAATAAGGGAAGGCGTAATCAGGTCAATTTGCTTAAAGGCTGTATCAATCAAACAGTTATGCATGCACTTCAGGGTCCATAAACAGTCACACACCTGGGTACCCAGATGGAGAGCGGTGGGCTAGACAGGACCGTTGCAGCTGGTTGGGGTCCTGTGATGGAAGAAAAACAACATGCACAACACACACTGTTTGTAATCCGGACCCGGAGAGCTCAGTTTGTGAAAAGAAAACAAGACAATCAGATGACACACTTTTAGATTAGGCTGTTGTTGCAGGAGCTACCCTGATTACTCACGATACCCAAGACTGGACACAGGTTGGATGAAATCGATACATCATGTGGTTAATATGGAGTGCCAGGAGAAGCAGGGCCCACATGATTCATGAGGCATCATTCCTGTTAAAGCAAGGAGCAGTGGGCTGATCCCAGGCAGGTCTCTCATCAGTGGCTTTCTCTGTGTGCAGTGGGGTAGTCTAGCAGGGCCAGCTGGCATGGTCCAGACCGAATGGAGATGAACGCGATTCAGTCCCAATTAGGCTGGATAAAGCTCCAGCAAGCAGAAACAGTTCACCTAGTGGGGAACCAAATCATGACCCACTTTCAATACAAGCACATTTACATGTAAGGAAATTCTACTGTACCATGCAAACCACTCTGGTCACGACCGCAGAGTCTCTGCAATAAACCGGGATTCAAAAGCAGCTGGAAATCCTGACAGGCCAATTGCATTCAGCAGAATCTTGGTCTTCTTCAGGTATGAGCCTGGTAAAATCAGTGGCTTACTCCATTCTCACATCTTGGATTTAGTCTGAAAATTCTCTTCTCTCCTCTCAGGGCAGCAGGCAGACATGCAGGCCACAACTCAGGCCTTTTACAGTTCTCCGTGTGAAACTACTCAGGCGGCTGCTTGTCTGTCTCAAGCTGCTGCCTCTTCAGCTCCCAATTTAGATCTGACTCAACTGCCAGCAAACCTGGGACATTCCCCAAAATCAAAGGTTTGATTGGTTGATCTGTCAGACACAACAAGGTTCCCCTTGAGGTGCAAAAGGCACCAAAAGCCCCAAACTAATTCTTACAGATTTTGACTCTAGACAGCTCCTGTAGTCTGGCTCCATTTTAGGTCCCACCAGTACTGATTGGTGTCCAATGGCAGTCCAGGACCAAGATAGTGGAGATGAACAGAACAGTCCTTGCTGCAAAGAAGGCAGGTTAGACTACATTATCATTATCACTCTAAATGATTTTCAGCAAATAGTTGCATCTTTCAACAGAGCTCCCTCTAAGATTACTTATGACTGCAGTCCAGGCAGCTCTTAAAGAGACAGTGCACAGAGGCTATTGAAGCACTCTCTGGTAATTGCATTTAAACTGCTAAAATGCAGGACACCAGCCTGGCAGTGAGCATTTAGACAAGCTAAAGGAAGACTTTTCGGGGGACCCCAATTTGTAGGGGGTTTACACCTTCCCTGACTGGAGAAAACTTGGCGTCCGCATCAAGTCTGTACCATCATGCATCAGTTAACATAAACTTATTACTTTACTATACATATTTACTACACTCAGTGATACTGTGTCTATTCTGACAACACATTGTGCATATTTCACACAGATAAATTGAAGATTACTATATTGAATCGGTAATAACTTCTTGTACCTTAAACAATGCAAAGGGGCCCTTCCTGTCTGCTGACTTGGAGCTGGATGGGGCAGGGGCACCATGGTGAGAGGAGCAGAACAAGTAACCTGGATTGGGCCATCAAGCTTAATTTGGACAGTGAACTTGGTGAAACATAAACACCTTTGTGAAACACATGAAGAGCAAGTCCACAGGCCTCCCGAATCATAGCTGGACGTAATACTGGCTTGCCAGCTCGGCCAGTCTTCTGGGGGAACAACCATAGTCTCTGTACTTTCAGCAACAGCCTTGGGGCTTTCATCACTTGTGAAGGTGCCTCTTCCTGAATGGGAGCGTCCAAACTTGGAGCACTGCGGCTCCTAACACTTGACTAATTATGTGAAGGCTCAGGCACAGTCAGACTTTGAGGCACTGAAGGGGTTGTCAGCACTTTCAAGTGTTCTTCAAATTCTGGTATGTCCAGAAAGACTCATTCCATCAGCCCCTCCCTCAGGCAAATCATACAGTTCCACAATCAGAGAGACTCAGCATCTTCAGATGTGATACTTTGCACTTCACTTTCAGGGAGCATTGGCCCAAGGACAAAGCAGGGGGTTAGGCAGTCCAGAAGGCCCAGCTTCATCCCCATAATTAATCGCGGGGTTACCTCAAACAGTTTACTCAGTTCATAAGGGGGGTAATAGGCATAGTTGCACTCACTTTTGTCAAGTGGACTGACAGTCACTATCATTCTGGGCCTGCTGGGGAGGGGACACTTAAATCTGTATCCACTAGGGTAGGTTGACTTTGTCTCTTTCTTGCATGAGTCACCAGCCCAGAATCAATCTCTGATTGTTCAGCCTCAATTATGACGTGGCCATTAAGTAGCAAGTGGTTATGGTGCATGGTCTTGACAGCTTTAGAGTTATTCTCTGGGTGCACCTTGTACACAGGTAAATCATCCAACTTTCAACTACTACATGGGAATATGGTGCCACCGTTCAGCAATTTTGTGTTCACCATGCAGACCCCAAGTTGTGTAACAACACACAGTCTCCAGGTCGAAGCTCTTGAGCCTTTACTTTTTTTATCATGCCTCTTTGTTGACTAGATTTCTCTTGGTGGCCATTGTTTGGGCCAGTTGATGGGCATGGTTCAATTGAACTTTCAGTTTTGTACATATTGCAAGTAGTTTTTAAACTTGGACCCCATCTGGAGACCCCAAAACAGACATCAATAGGCAGCTGGGCCTCTCTCCCAAACATGAGGCGGTAGGGGAGAACCAGTAGCATGATTTTTAGGTCCAATTGTAGCATGTACCAAGGTGCTAATCTGCTGACTCCATTTATGCTTGTCTTTTTGGGTGGAGGTGCCTAGCATGTCTAGAAGGGTGCTGTTGAAACGTTCTGGTTGAGGTCTCCCTACGGGTGATAGGGTGGTTCTTGACTTTCGCCTCCCATAGAGAACATTTCTTTGATTAGTCGACTCTCAAAAGTCTCTGCTCTGGTAGAGTGGATTCACTGGGGCACCATACTAACATACTAAAATACCAGCAGAATAGGCCTAACTGTCTTCATGTTGCTCATTTGGTCAGCCCCACCCTGGGAGCTAACCTTGTTTCCACCCCTGCCCTCTCTGGCTCTCCCTTCCCAGCTCCGGATATTCTCGCTGCACTGGATTTTGCTTCCAGAACCCTCCTGTACCTGTCCCACCCCTCATGAACCCCTCCACTGTCTCTGCCTCCACCAGCCTCCTGGGCAGCGCATTCCATGGCTCCACCACCCTCTCAGTGAAGTAGCACCTCCTCCTTTCTCCTGATCTCCCCCTCCAGCTTCCACCCATGCTCTTTAGTTGCCTCCCTCCTTCCTTGAAACACCCTAACTGCTCCTCCCTATTTACCCCTTCATGTACCTAAAGACCTCTATCATGTCCCCCAGTCCCTTCTCTCTTCCAATGCGTACATATTTAGCTCTTGAGCCTCTCCCATAGGTCCTGTCCTCCAAGCCCCAAATCATTTTGGTTGCCCTCCTCTGGACTCTCTCCAGGAGTTTAATATCCGTTTTTAAGTGTGGCCTCCAAAACTGCACGCAGTACTCGAGGTGTGGCCTCACCAAGCTGCTATACAGAGGGAGTATCACTTCCTCCTCCTGGAGGTGATCCCTAGTGATGCATCCCAGCATCCTGTTGGCCTTGGCTGCTGCCCTCCTACAAGTCTCTGAGTTGTTCATCTTGACATCCACCAGCACCCCAGGTCCCTCTCAGCCATCGAGACTTGTAGCATCCCCTCCCCGGTGTACACTTTTCCCAGGTGTCTGGCTCCCAGGTGCAGTACCTTACATTTCCCTGCATTGAACCTCAGCTTCCACTTTCTAGACCATCTTTCCAGAGCCTCCAGGTCCCCTGTAGGGCCACCCTCCTTTCCTCCCCCATCACCACCTCCCCAGTTTGAGTCATCCTAAAGAGACTCTTCTCACTCTTGATACCTGTCCTCATGTCAGAGACATAGGCATTGAACAGGAGGGCCCAAGGACTGATCCCTTAGGGACCCCACTGACCCTTCTTGGGGATGAGACTATCCTGCCAACTAGGACCCTCTGGGTCCGGTGCTGAAAGCCAATTGCATATCCATCTGATTATCTGATTCCCCACCCCATTTCTCCCAGCTTTTCCAACAGACCCCCATGAGAACAGAGTCAAATGCCTTGCTGAAGTCCAGAAGAGGGCGTCCACTGGTCTACCGCGTCTAAGGCACTTCGTCACCCAGTCATAAGAACTCCCACAAGGTTTGCTGCGCACGATTTCCCGGGGCCGAATCCATGCTATCTGCCTTTCAGGCACCCTGACTTTCTCAGGTCCCCGAGCCTCTCCTTGACAATGCCCTCCCATCACCCTGCTCACCCCATGTCAGACTGATGGGCCTGTAGTTCCTGCCCCTCCTTGATCTCCCCTTGTGGATAGGCACTGTAGAGCCACCTTCCAGTCCTGGGGCACCCACCCTGCCCTCAGAGATGGTGAAAAGCTCCACCAGGGGTTTCGCCTGGACATCCGCCTGTTCCTTCAACACTCTTGGAAGTAATTTATCTGGCTCTGGTGCTTTCTCCGTCTTAAGGGACCTGAGGTTTCCCTCACTCTCTGCTGTGATTTCCACCTCTGCTACCCGTTCCCCTGCTTAGCCTTTCACCCTCCTGCCAGTGATGCCTCTCCCCAGACCCGCCCGATCGTAAGGGCCCCCCATTCAGTATCACTGTCTCCTCCCATGTATGATGCAGCCCCCCATTTTCCTTGGTGAAAACTAAGGTGAAGTACTCATTTAGTACCTCAGCCTGCTCTTCCGGTCTTGTGCCCATCTCCCCTGTTTTAATCCTGCCAATCTGCCCCGTCACCCTTCGTTTTCCCCAATATATCTAAAGAACTCCTTGTTCTCTCTCCTAATTTCCTGGCCAGGTTCTGCTTCTTCCTTTCCTTAGCCGCCCTCACCACCCTAGTGGCCCTTCTAGCCATCAGCTCGTACTGCCTCGATCCCTTTCATTCCTTGAGTACTTGAATTGCCTATAGGCTGCCTTTTTCCCTCACCACCTCCTGGACCTCCCTGGTCCACCAGCAGGGTTTCGGACCTACCGCATTTTAGTCTTACTCTTGCACAAGTGGTGGTAGCATCCTGCACTCCTCTCCTGATGATTTCCCACCTCCTGTCAGCGTCCATGTCTGGCCCAGTCCCATCCAAATGCTTCTTAAGGATCCTTCGTATTTCCTTAAAATCCACCCCCTGAAGTCAGTTACCTCCATCTTCGTGCAGCCTTCTACCCTCCTAGGTCCAGGCAGAACCAGACCGTGGCGTGGTCTCCCCTCCAATGAGTCCCTTACCTCCAGGCCCCAATCTGGTCACTGTCTGCCAGGTCCCCATCCAGTACCCACACCTCCTGGTCAGTTCCCCACCTGCTGAGTTGGGAACACATCCTGAAAGATATCCAACAACCTCTGTTCCTGGCCACCGAGGATGTCATAGTCTCCCAGTCTGTTCCTGGCATGTTTAAGTCCCCAACACCACCACCTTTCCACTGCCCAATCTGCAGTGTCTCCCAACATTGCCACAAACTCTCCTCCAGCTCCTCCAGCGGCGCAGAGGGTCTATACACCACTCCTCTTTTACTCTCTTGCCCCCCTTGTTATCAAGGTGACCCAAATCGCCTCCACAGTTCCCTCCACCTCCTCTACTCCCCCATGCCAATGCAGTTTTGACTATTATTGCTACCCTTCTCTCCTTCCCTTCCACCTGTCCTTCCTGAACATGGTGTAACCCTCCAGGTTCAGGTCCCAGTCATGTCCTGCGGTGGCCCAGGTCTCAGTGACCGCTGCCATTCACCCCTCCTCAGTTAGCATCGCCTGGAGCTCAGGCATTTTATTGCCTAAGCTCCTGGCATTTAGCACGACTTACCTTCCACCCTTTCCCTATACTTCCATTTCCCTGCTCGTGTTCCCATAGGAATCCATCTCCCTGGTCTGCACCTTAGCAGTCGGCCTTTCCCGCATTCCTCCAGCTTCCCCAGGGGTGGAGACAGAGTCCCTCCTTTATCAGACACCCCTCGACAGCCTTTTCTCCCATCCTCCCCTTTCCAAGTTTAAACCCCACTGTTCACCAATGAACCCCTCTATTTTCAACTTAAGGATTCCCTCCCTCCAAATTGAGATGGAGCCTATCTCAGCACATAGCCCCTTATCCTCCCAGGTCTCCCCCAAACCCCCATCAACCCATACCCTCTGGCCTCACACCACTCCCTGAGCCACTGGTTTATCTCCTGATCTTCCTTTGTGTTCCCCACTAGCCCTTGGCACCAGCAGGATTTTGAGAAGGAAATCGCACATCCTATGTCATGACAGACCCGCAAGCTCCCTGAACCTTACCTATTTCTAGCTCACTATTTCCTCACTGTCATTTATACCCAGGTGGACCAGTATGTCTGGGGAACCCCCTCAATCCTTTGCAGCTCATATGCCTCGTGCTTGGCCCTGTGCACCATTAGTCCAAGGAAGCATTTTGTTCTAACTGGTCAGGCTTTCCCTCCCTATCCCATTTGATACCCCTGATCATAGAATCCCCAACAGGAACACTCTGACCACTCCTTTTCCTCCACCCCCCTTCCATGTCCCTCGTCCTTTCTTCTGGCCCTTCCACCCAGTCAGCTCCTTGCTCTTCCCCTATCTGGGTGCCACCTGCCACCCCCATTTACCCTGGCCACTCCCTCTCCTCCGATCCTGTGCCTCTCCTCCTCCCGCCCTCACTCCTCTCCCCCTCACTGCTCATGACTGGTCCTTCTCCCCATCTGCTAAACTAGCCTGGCTCATCCTCCCTCCTTCCTTCCTTCCTTCCCATCTCCGTTCAGCCCCTCCTTGCTTGTTGTGCTCCTTGGCCTAAACCCCAGCTCCCTTTACTGTATCCTCCTTGTACTTCTGGTCCTTCATCTTGCCCTTTCCTCCCAACCGGTCTTTCTCCTTGCTTTCCTCACTCTTCCTCCTCCTCCTGCTCTGATCCACTGCTCCCCCATTTTCTCCCATTCCAGGTTCCCCTGTTCCTCCTGCTATCCGGCCCCGCCTCCTGCCCCTACTCCTTTCCATCTCTAACCACCCTGTTATGGCTACATCACCCACCCTCATTCTCAAGCAGAAGAAGAGAATTGAGCGGTTACTGAGCTAAGGTCGATCCACCTCCCACCTTGCTTCCTTCTGTCCAGCCCGGCCATCTGCCATCAGCCATCTGCCTACATCCCTGAGAATGTTGTCCCTCTGGCCCCTCTGGAGGGTTCTCATTTACCTGCCTGCTTCATGGTAGTATCCTCCTTTGGGCCGCCTCTGCCAGGGTCCCTATGTGATCCCAGAGTACCTCCTGCACTCCTTTCCCTATGCCCCCCACCCATAGTGGATGAAGAATTTTCCACTAGCACCTTGGCCGTAGTAGATGCCTTTTGATCTTTAGGTGAGAAAGATTGTGCATACGGTGAAATGATCCGTAACCACTAGCACATTGCCAGTGTTCCGCTGATCAGGTTCTAAGCACAAAATGTCTATGCAGATTAGTTCCATGGGGGTGCTGGTAGTAATATTGACAAGGGGCAGCTCTCTGAGCAGGGCTTTTCTTTGCAGCCAGTGACTACAAGTCTTTACATGCTGCTCAACATGGCCCCATTTTTGGCTAGTAGAGCAAGATTGTACCACGTCAAGGGTTCTGTCAATACCGAGGTGCCCCATGTGATTGTGGATGGAACTTGGTACCAGATCTTTAAAGGCCATGGTTAGGACCAATTGTTGCTTGTCTACTTTGCCACTGCCATCTGCTGTCTCTCTATACACAACTGATTGAGCAACTTCAATCTAGGGTCTTCTTTAAGGACTAAAACAGTTAGCAAGTCAATGGGCAGTAACGAACACATCTTTCCCCACAGGGCATCCAAGTGCTGGCTGAATCATAGGATCTCTGGATTGAGCCACTGAATGCTGTCATTGTCAAACTGAGGTTGTGCACCTAATATCTAGAGCAGAGAAGTGGCAATAAGCAGCTGGTATGCTGGTGTCAGAATGGCCCAAGCAGTCTACTAAACAGTCCACTGTGTCCAAGACATCTGTTCATCTCTATAAAACTTTTGGCATAATGCTCAAATGTCAGGTTCAGATAGCCTGACCAATCACTCTTGGAGGTGGGCCTTCATGATGGGGGCGTCAGCATCAATATGGTTCAGGCCTGATCTGTGATGACAGCATAATCATAGGTTGATAATGGAAAGCCACTGGTGCCAGTGGCGACTAACTAACTGAAGTCTGTACATAGGTCAGCTGTTATTGTCAGTCTTCACCAATATTCTTTGCTCCATAGAGGTATTCATGAAACTGGTCAACGATGTCCCATTTTAGCGCAAGGAACTCCAACTTATGCACAGGGTAGTTTCGTTCAGACAGGGTCAAGCTCCTACTGGTGAAAACTACTGGTCTCAGGCCATCCTCATGATCTTGATACAGCACCACTGCTAGACCCTGCAGACTAGCGTCCATATGCAGCACATAGGGTTTGGTGGGGTCGCATAGGTGAGGATGAGGGTGGGTGAGCTGGTATATGATCTCATGGAAAGGTGCTTCACAGTCGGGCATCCAGTGGGGCCTGAAGAGTTCACCTGGGTTGTTTCTGATTCTTTAACAGCCCTTTTGTATTTACTATTGGTAGGAGGGTAACCCTGGGTAAGGTTCAAGGCAGGCGAATCACCTTGGAATAGTCTTTTTTTGAACTCAGGTAGTAGCTACAGAACCCAGGAAACATCGTAGTTCTTTCAGATTATGGAGCTGGGGCCAAGTAGTCAGTGGTTCAACCCTAATGGGATCAGTCTCTATCTCTTTGTAGATACAGTGTGCCCAACATACTTCACGGAGGTTTGGAAAAACTGGCACTTGTCAATGTACACTTTGGGGCCGAAGTCTTCCAGTCGGTCTAGGACTTTAAACAGTCAGTTCTCATGCTCCTCTAAGGTGCTCCCAAACACAATGACATCATCCAAGTACACCAGGCATTCGGGTAAAATTCCATATCTCCACATACGTTCTGTCAGTCGCTGAAAGAGGGTGGCAGGTGTTGATATCCCCTGTGGCATCCTCAGAAACTCATAGTACCCCAGTGGACAGATGAAGGCTGTTTTCTCACAGTCTTCGGGGCCATCGGTATCTGTTAATATCCGCTGCAAAGATCCAACACTGAGAACCATTTGCTCCCATTCAAGCAGTCCAGGGCATCTTGTCTCGAGGCATAGTGTATTGGTCTGGGATGGTCTGCCGGTTCAGGGTTTGATAATCAACACACATCCTCAAAGATCCATTCTTCTTGTGCAAACTGCAGTGGGAGAGGCGTATGGGCTCCTGGATTCTTGTATCATGACAGCAGTGGGCATTTCCTGCAGGTGTCTTCTCACATCATCTTGTCTGCTGGGGCTAGGCGTGGGACCTCTCAAATGGCCATTTATCATGCAGGCGTGTGATGCTACGACTCCTGGACACATCCCACATCCCATTCCTTCAAAGAAAACACTTGGTCTCTGGGCAAATCTCTTGCTAATTCTAGCCTTCCATTCAGCTGGCAATGGGGAGTCACCAAAGTCAAACAAGTCTGGGGTCACTCTCTCTCCTCCTCACCAGGGTGCTTGTTGCTGGGCAATACTGCAGTGTCTGCACAGTGTACCATAGCTAGGTGCACCCTCTGTTCACCCGGATCTCCGATCTGACTCATTGTGAATCTAGACCATCACTCGTCGTGCATAGGCATGGGCATGAGCAGGCAAGATGCAGGGTTTGACCAATAATCCTTATGGCAATTTTCCATCACCTGGTGCATCCAACATCAGTATTTTGTTCTTGACATCTTCCGGAGGCGGACCTCCCTTGACTGGTACTCTGGGCATTAGGGGTCAGTACCATTGAATCAGGATCCTTCTTCCACACATCCCCACCAGTTCATCCTGATCTACTTCCTTGGGTTTCTGTTGCAAATCATAGGCCCTCTTGATCAGAGCCAGAATTCTCAGGGCCCTCCCAGTCTGTCGCCCTTGTTTCGTGACAGAATTGTGACAGTCTACCAAACATATGGGCGTTTGTTCCAGTTAACAGGGAACCCCATCATACAGTCGGTGGGGAACACACTATGGCCAGTGTCTCTACTTGCTCTTCTGTGCCAGTGATAGTTGCAGGAAAAGACAACCAGAGGCAGGCATATCCTAGATATGGATAAGACTTGTGCTCAGCCCCCACACATAGGCCTTCCAGGGATTGTAAGGACACATCAGATAAGTGTTTGTCATACCAGTCCTGAAACACAGTGGTCACTTGTGCCCTACTGTCGAGCACAACCGAGTAGGAATACCATTCACAGCCACATTAGCCTCCATTGAAGGGCCCACTATCTTGGACTAGTCTGGAGGGACAACAGCGAGGGCCTGACAGACGATTTAGCCACAAAGGGGTTTGAGTTAGGATGGCAAGCTTTTACTGCAGTCATTTCTGACACCCCTTAACCACTGACTGTTTTCCAAAGCTCTCTTGATGCTGGTTCACCACTTTCTACAAGTCCTTCTGAGACTGGCATTCTGTCTTCATATGGCCATCCTTGCCGCAGTTGTGACAGATGACATGCTCTCGGGCATCCTTGGGAAAACATAGCAGGGGATGCTGGAGCTCACGGAGATTGTGATCTGACTTATGTGGGTAGTGTACCACATCTCAAAGTTTCTTTAGGGTGGCAGTCAATTCCTTGAGCTCAGTCAAGAAGCCACCCCAGTAGGAGGATGCTTGAGGTGCCCCCCACTCCCATAACAGTCACGCATTCTGACAGGGACCAGGGTCTCTGTCAGCAGGGGATACTCATGCAACCACCGGTTGTTCTTTTCTGACTTCCTTCAGCAATCCCCCCTCCCAACCGCTTAGCCCACGGTGTCACTTTAGTGGTCTCCATTTTAAAGGGCCTTCCAGTGCCATGATCACTTGGACTGCACTCACCCCATAATTACAATCCCCTCTTCACCTTCTTCCTCCCGGAGTTCTTTTATCAAGTCACAGTAGTCAAGTGGGTTACCTCTCCTATCCTGGAGCCTTAACTGGATGATCTGCAGTTTAGAATGCTTGGCATGTTGCAGTCGTGCCCCAGTCTCCACCGGTTTAAATCACTAAGCGGCTACCCACCTTTCCAGTAAGCTTTCTGCAGAGCTCTTTCTAGGCGAGTAACATACTGAGACAAACTTTCCCTTCCCTGCTTGGTACCTTGGAATTTCCACATCAAAGTCTCCTGACTCATTTATTTATTTAGTTGTTTAACCAGGTATAGCACACTAAGCTGAAAGCTTTTTACAGGAGCGACCTGGGAGCACAAGGAGGTTAAGTGACTTGCTCAGGGTCACACAGTATGCAAGTGGAAGCTGTGGGATTCAAACCCAGGTCTGGTCTGCTGGATGTCACCAGATTTGCAGCTCAGAGCCTTAGACCACTGCGCTCCCAAAATTGCCTTCAAGTACAGATAGGTACTTCTGAGCAGATGTATCAGGGGTTGTGGACCTCAAAAATGTAATGGCTTCAAGGATGGGGCCCCTCAAACTTTCTATGATTCTTTTCCGCTTCTCAGCCTCCGCACACTGACACTCGGGTACCAAGGGCAACATAGTTGATCCAGGTCTCCTAGTCATCCTCCCCTGGGGGGAGGAGGGTGCCCGAGAAGATTCTCAGCCTTCGGTAGGAGTCGTGACTAATGGCAGGTACAGAGATAGGGCCAGCATTGGCACAGAAGGCGGGCAGTAACAGGTGCTGTGTGGGAGGGGTGTTGGGGAAGAACACCCTCAGGTGGCAGGAATAGTTTCTTACAGTCCTCCACGGTTTTCCTTCCTCCAGCAACTAACTAGCAAATTTCTCCTTAAGAGTCTCAGATAATGGTGGGAGCTCATCCTCCCTGGGGTGTTTACTGTCTTTTGTTATCACTCTCCAGGCAGCTGAAACCCCTTTTGGGGCAATAGTCTGTAGCACTTTAATTCTGTCCACAAGGTCACTACACTCTACTAAGGCTCACGAAAGTTTGGGCGATCAAATCAGCCTGTCGACCCACCACCACAGGGTTTTAAACATTCAACTTTGGAAGTACTCCTCTACAGTGTTCTTACTGATATCCAGGGAACATCCAGTATAAGCAGAGCATTTTGGTGGTCGATATCCTGCCCAATACACCACCCCACCAACTGGTGTACAGCCATTTCTACTGTGATATTCATTAATCTTTAACAATAATTTGTAATTCAAACAACATGAAGTCTTGCTGTATTCTGACAAGAGTTAACTTTCCATGCAGGGGCATGGAGCAGCTGAGCCTCGAGCTCGTTTGTAGCCTCAGTCTGCTGTTGTTTTAAACTCCAACCGCCAGATCTTTACGAGCTGTACTCACTGGGCGTTCTGTGTGGAAACTGCAAACTCCCACTAGCCAACTGGCAACTAAATTTGATAAAAGGGTTTTTGGTTTCAAAGCAAAGATTTAAGTCAGAAACCCAAAAACAAAACACAACACACACCCAAAATAAAAGAGGGTGAGAAAAAGGGGCACCTCTAGGTGCTAACACTGCTCCTGCCCCACCCACATCCCAAAACCAGGTTCTGAGAGGGAGGTGAGGAACAGAACACAGCAAGACTCCATTAGAAGAAACAACATTACTAAGGTGAGTATTTTTTTCTTGAAACAACATGAAGTCTTGCTGTATTCTGACATATGCAGACTACCAAGCAGTACCTCCAAGGAGGAGGACAGAACCTACTTTTAGAATAGGCTCTGAAGCACTGCTGTGCCAAACCGAGCATCACTCCTAGCCTGGATATCCAGACAGTAATGCTTGGTGAATGTATGAACTGTTTTCCAGGTAGCTGCTTGACAGATTTCTAAGATAGGAATATCCTAGCAGCAGCCAGGGAAGCAAGCTATACCTCTAGTAGAGTGAGCCCTCAGGCCTGAGGGTGGGATTCTACCCAATTTTTCGTAATAGAATTGTATACAAGAGACAATCCACCTGGCAATAGATCTCTTAGTGGCAGGTTTGCCCTTCCTGACCTCTCTATAAGTGAGGAACAACTGGAGGGACTCAAACCTGTGACCCTGGTGTGCTCTATGTAGTAGCTAAGGGCCTTATCCTAGGTTGTGTAACCTCCTCTCTCAGAGGAGGAATGGTCAGTGAAGAAAACAGGGAGAATAGACTGATTAAGGTGGAAATCTGAAACCACCTTAGGCAAAACTTCCTGTTAGTTCTTAGGACCACTTTATCTCTTTGGAAAGAGATGAAATCAGGCTCCACTGAGAGGGCTTGCAATTCACTGATGCGCCTGGCAGAAGTAATAGCTACAAAAACACCGCTTTCCAAGTCAAGTACTTAAGCTCTGCAGAGGACAAAGGCTCATGGCATGCGTTGTATTATGAACAATGCAAACATTAAGGTCCCAAGCAGAGCAGGGTCCTGAAGGAGAGATTGTGTGCAACAATCCCTTGAAGAATTTGCAAAATACAGGCTGGGCTGATAGAGAAGAGGGCTTGCCTACTGACAAAAAACAAGAAACAGCTGCTAAATGCACTTTGAGTTAGCTGGTCTGAGTCCCAAGCCACTGAGATGAACTATATAGTCCAGGACTGTAGGCAACCCAGCAGTCTCTGGAGAAATATGCTACCAGAGCACCAGATAGAGAACCTTTTCCATTTGGAGTTGTAAGTCTTTCGGTTGGAAGGCTTTGAGAAGCCCTAAGAATATCAGAACACCTTGAGAGAGGTGCAGATCAGCAAACTCTAACTCTTCAAGAGCCAGGCCTTGAGATTTAAGATTCGGATACCAAATCCTTCCCTGAGAGGATGTCAACAGGTTGTAATTCCTGGGAAGAGACATAGGAAGGTGGGCTGCTAAGGACAGCAACAGTGGATACCAGGGCTGTCTGGCCCAGTCTGGAGCAATCAGAATCACTTTGCAGTTGAGACCTGATCTTGACTAGCACCTTGAACAGGAGAGGGAAGGGGAAGCATAGAGGAACTTCCCTTCCCAATTGAGAACCAGAGCATCCAGGAGACTGAGCCCAAGACTGGGGGTCTGCAGCAAAAGAGAGGAAGTTGGTGATTGTCTGGGGCTGCAAAAAGATCTATCTGTGGAGTGCCCCATCTGGAGAAAATCACTTTCAAAATTAGGGATCTAGGGACCATTGTGGTGGCCCTGAGATATCCTGCTGAGAGCATCTGCTAGGACATTGTCCTTCCTGGGAGGTGAACTGCTGTCAGAGAAGTTTGCAGAGAATAGGCCAGAGACCACAACTTCATTGCTTCTGTGCACAATGCCGTGAACAGAGTGCCTCTTGCTTGTTGGTGTACCACATTGTGGTGGTATTGTCTGTTCTGATCTGGACTACTTTGTTCTGAACAGACTTGGAAAAAGCTTGCAGTGCCAGAAACGCTGCTCTGAGTTCCAAGAGATTGATGTGAAGCAGAGATACCTGAGGTGACCACAGCCTGGGGTGGTAAGATCCCCCAACTGGGCTCCCCAGCCCAAGAGGGAGGCATCTATGGTGAGGATTACTGAATGAGACTGAGTGACAAAGGAACTCCCTGCCTTAAGTGTCCTGATCCTGCCACCACTGCAGAGCCTGGATCAGGGTTCGAGTCACTGGGACTAGTTTGGTAAAGGAATCCTTTCTCTGGGACCAGAAGGCTCTCAAATGGAACTGAATGTCCCTCATCTGAAATCTTGCCCCCTGGACCACTGCTGTAGAGGCTGCCATGTGGCCCAGGAGCTGCAAGAAGTGCCTTGCTGGTCGAGACACCTGAAGGGTGAAAGAGGCCAGTTCTATTAGTGTCCTTGCCCTGTCCAGGGAAGGAAGGCCTTTTCTCTTATTGTATCCAGTTCAGCCCCTATAAAGGTGAGGAGCTGTACGGCTCCAGAACTGACTTTGGAAGGTTTAGGAGAAATCCTAAGGAAGTGAGCAGTTGCTGAGTTATCTGCAGGTGTGACTTGACTTGGTCTGGAGACTGATCCACTATGAGCCAGTCGTCCAGGTATGGAAAGATGGAGATCTTTTTCTCCTTAGGAAAGCAACCACTACTGCCAGGCACTTTGTGAACACCCTTGGGGCTGATGTTAGACCAAAGACATTGCTCTGAATTGATAGTGGCCTGAGGGCAACCTTCCGCTAACCTGAGGTACTTTCTGTGGGGAGCACCTGATAGGAATGTGAAAATAGGTATCTTTGAGGTCCAGGGAGGCTAGCCAGTCCCTGGCCTTAGAGAGGCAGAATTATTCCCAGAGTCACCATTTTGAATTTTGGCTTTAAAGGTGCTTGTTTAGATATCTCAGATCCAGGATGGGCCGCCATTCTCCTGTCTTTTGGGAGTTAGGAAGTACCTGGAGTACAATCCTTTGCCCCTGTGTGGGTAGGAACCCTTTTATGGCTCTGAGAGCCAAGAGGGAAGAAACCTCTGCCTCTAGGCAAGGCCTCTGATGGATTTGCAGGTGGAAAGGATCTGGTTCTCATCTTGGGAAATTTTTGAAGCTGAGAACCAGTCCCTGGCTTCTACTTCCAGGACCCACTTATCTGATGTTAAGACTTCCAGTCCTGAACAAAGTAAGCCAGCCTGCCCCCTACAGGTATTGGAGAATCAGCCGGGCAGACCCATCAGGATGTCTGCTTGGCAGGGGCTTTAGGCTGAGGGTGGAAGCAGGCCTGCTCATACCCCATCTGCCTCTCCTCTAAAGAATCCCTCTGAACAAAAGCAGAAGAGGAGGCCTGGGCTTGGTAAAGGCCTTTGAAAGGGCCTGCCCCCTGCCCCTGGAATGTTGCCTCTGAGGTGGCTTGCCTTTCTTTGGCCTGAGCATTCCTGTAGGTGGTCCTGTATTCGTCCATCTTCTTCATGTAGTTCTCTGTCTGCTCCCCAAACAGAGCATTACCAATGACAGGAAAATCCATAGCCTTAGCCTGGGTATCCTGTGATAGGCTAGTACATCTGAGCCAAGCCATCCTCCGAAGGACCACAGATGTAGCCATGACTCTAGATGAAACATCACTGGAGTCCACAGCAGCTGAAATTGCACCTTGGATGCCTCAGTCCACCCCTCAGCCCAAAGCCCCTGCCCAACTTAACCTTGTTTCTCCACTTCCTTTCTGCTCTAGTTGTCCCCCTCTCCCCTCCCTCCCTTACTGGATTCTACCCTCACATCTTGGTATACCCAATGCTGCACTTTTCACCCTCTTGCCACCCTTCCTACATTCCTTCTCCCCTACTCTCTTCCCTCTCCCTATGACTCTGGCACTTATCTGTTGTCTATTTTCTCTGACAAATGCCGCTGGCTGCCTTGTTACAATGCTACCCTTGAACTGTATTAATCAGTACTCTGTTTGCAATGTCCACATTGTTGTAATGCCTGTCTTGATGTTCCCCATAATTTGTATTTCTCTGATGTGGAACCTTTGTAAAGAGCCATGGCTCAAAGGTATTTGTAATCCTAGACTTGATAAATAAAATAAAAATCCCATCCGCAGCCACCTGCTCCGCCCTGGCAAGCTGGTCAGGGGCCTGTTTAGCTACAGCCATCACAGTGTCCCACCTGGACTTCTGGTACCTAGCTGTGTAGGCCAAATAGTTAGCCTGCCTGAGTCCCAAAGATGCTGCCATGTACTGTTTCTTTGCCATGGCATCAATCCTCCTAGAGTCCTTATCTAGGGGTGTGAAGCCAAGGGAATATTTGCCTTATCACAGGCAGCAGCTCGCGCTACCCCAACATGGCTACATTGCTGGGAAAGGAACTCCGTGTCTGAGCCTGAAAGAGTATACCTCTTGTCCATTCTTCTGTCCACAGGAGGTATGGAATTAGGAGTTTTAGAATTTTAAATGTCTGTTTCCCAAAGACTTATGGAGGAGAATAGACAATCTCCTGGACTCTGGGATGTCCATCATCTCAACAAAATCAGGCTCCTCCTGATCCTCTACTGCTTCTTCCATAGGAAGCTGGAGGGTTTCAGCCACTTTCTTGTAAAACATAAAGTGGGAAGGGGACTCAGAAAGCCTAGGAGGAGAAACACCTGAAGGTCTGTCTGGGGAGATGTCCGGGTCAATAGGCACATCCAGACTTTCATAATCACCATCATCATCATTATCTTCATACACTCCTCCTCCTCCTCCTCCGGTTCATAACATTCTTCAGAAGTATAATCGGACCGGGGAACCGACTGAACCGAGTCCCTGTCAGATGGTGCTGGTTCGTCCGGAACGAAGTTAGCGATTGAACTATCCTTATCGCTTTGGCTATCTCATCAACGGTCAGAGAAAGAACTTGTGGATCCGAACAGTGTTGAAACCCAGTGGGCCGTTTTTTCTTGGGTTTCTCAGACATGGCCAATCCTAACCAAAACTTACCCTTTTTCGGCAATCCGCCAGGCAAGATAACTTTATCGGTTCCTGACCAGAACACAGTTCGAAACGAATGAAACTGCTTTTTTCAGAACCGATATGGACCGGTTACCACACTCTAATAAAGATAGAAGTTTTTACACAAACCTTGATCGGTTCAAACCGAACCGATCCAATGTTCTAAGTTCCACACAGAAACTAATATAGAAAACCTATCTAGTACTCACGGTACCACAGACAGAGACTTAACCGACAGGTTTAAACGAAAGTCGGTTGAAAGCGGCGGAAAAAAGCGACACTTTAACGACTTTTTGAACCGAGCGAAGGACAAATCTCTGGAGCGACTGTTCAGTGAGGCGGAGTAAAGAATCTGGCGGTTGGAGTTTAAACAGCAGCAGACAGAGGCTTCAACCGAGCTCGAGCTTCAGCATTCCATGCCCTGCATGGAAAGTTAACTCTTTGTTCTCGGGGCAGTTCAAGGGTTGGAGATCACTGCATATGTCAGAATACAGCAAGACTCCATTAGAAGAAACAACATTACTAAGGTGAGTAATTTTTCTTTTGGCCACTAGAAGCACAAAATCCCAACGGTGAGCCTCCAAGATGTAACCCCTAGGTGGCGCTTATCTCAGGGCTACAGCCCCTGCCTGCTTGGCTAGTAGCAGGTTAAGGGGCCTGAGTTCTGAAACGGTGCCTCCACCCGGAGGTCAGGGTTGGTAGTGGTCAAGCTAACCTGGGCACAGCCCTCTGGGACACTGTAACCCTCCTCTTTCCTTACTAGTGGCTGGAACTAGTAACACATCATTTCAGTGCAAGCACATCAGGCGCAGCAATATCAGCATTTCTGAAAGCCGTAATATATGTAAGGCGCATATGTATTGTTAACAGCGTAAGCAACGAGTAAGCATTACTCTCACTAGCACACTCAATTAAAGCGAGTAGCATTACTCTCACTTGCATGAGTCAGTTAATACAAGTAGCATTACTTTCCTCTCACTTTCACAAGGATTCTATAGTCATGACCGCTGAAGGGTCTATATTAATTAATTAAACAATTGCTTTCCCTCTCACAAGGATTCTGCACTCATGCACTTAAGAAAAGTGTAAAATTGCTCTTACCTGTTCTGTTCAGTTCAGTTCATCAAATCATCAGATCATCAGCAAAATTTTAAATCCAAAGCTTTATTTAAGTCAATGCTAAATTAATAAAAATAAATTCCATCGACTGGGCTAGAGGAGTTTGACTTTAAGGAAGAATGGTTAGATGCAGCTAACCAGTGTTCAGAAATCTTTATTGAACTATTGACTAAATCAGACACCATTAAATTGGAAACATTGGGCAAGGATTTAGCAGGCAGCGAGAGGCACTGGCATTATCTTACAAAGAATATGATTTGAAGTTACAAAAAAACTTGCAGAAATATGCGAGAGAGAGAGCGTTACAGTGAAAGCTTAAGAGAGGCTAAGAAGATTTTAGTAAAGGCAATATACTGAAATGGGGAAGAGAAAGGTCTAAGCAAGAGAAGAAGTAGAAGTAGAGCGAGTTTCACAGAATACAAGTGAAGACACTGATTTACTTATCAGAGCCATTGAAAACACAAGTGTAGAGGACTCTGGAATAGGTAATGTTATTCTGATGAAATTCAGGAAGATTCCTTAAGGGAACTTTTGTGGAAGAGAATGAGTAGGTTATATTAACTAATACCAGGGACTTAAACAGTAAAGTGGAAGAACAGAAATGCCAGAGAAAACAAAAATTCAGGAGTAAATCTACCTTTTGTCCTACCACTACAAAGCCTGCCTTGATTGTTTATGAATAAACAGTGACACATCAAGTGCAAGAACTCTTATGAAATTTTTACACCCACTAAGAGTTTTAAGTCTCTGGCCGGAGTAATGTGTTTTTGTGCTATTAGAAACCGCGCTGTAAAGTCAATACGTGCATAAGTAATACGCTAAAGTAAGCACGCTAATATTTACCATGCCTATTTTGTATGCAGGAAAAGACGTGGAACCACTGGAATTATACACAATAATCACTTTCACAGTACCCTGATACACCACGCAAGTACCCACACTGTTTGCACTTACCACCAGGGCTTTCCTCTGGCTTGGCCCTGGGGACCCCTGTAAAACAAGGTTATACACAGCAAATAACAGTAGTACAGTACTCTGGCAGAAACTGGGACCACAGTCAGGAGTAAACACAAAAAGCGGTTGATCTGATTTATTTAAGGGACTTGAGTCGGGTTAATTTGCTTAAAGGCTGTATCAGTCAAACAGTTATGCATGCACTTCAGGTCCATAAACAATCACACACCCTGGGTACCCAGATGGAGAATGGTGGCTAGCCAGGAACGCTTGCAGCTGGTTGGGGCCCTGTGATGGAAGAAAACAACATGCACAACACACACACTACTTGTAATCTGGAGCCGGAGGGCTCAGTTTGAAAAGAAAACAACAAGACAATCAGATGACACACATTTAGATTAGGTTGTTGTTGCGAGGAGCTACCCTGATGATTACTCATGATACCCAAGACTGGACACAGGCTGGACGTAAAATGGACAGCAGGTGGTTAATCTGGAGTGCAGGAGAAGCAGAGCACACACAATTCATTGAGGCGTCGTTTCTGTTCAAGCAGGAGCAGGGCTGATCCCCAGGCAGGTCTCATCGGTGGCTTTCTCTGTGCAGTGGGTGAGTCTGGCAGAGCCAGCGTGGCATGGTCCAGGCCGAATGGAGAACGCAGTTCAGTCTGATTAGGTGCTGGATAAAGCTTCCAGCAAGCAGAACACAGTTCACACAGTGGGAACCAAATCACGATCCACTTTCAATACACAGCACATTTACATGTAAAAGGATTCTATGGTACCAGCAAGCAGAACACAGTTCACACAGTGGAACCAACTCACTGACCCACTTTCAATACACAGCACATTTACATGTAAGGAAATTCTACTGTACCAGGCAAACCGTCTCGGTCGTGATCGCAAAGTCTCTGCACAAACTGGGATTCAGAAGCAGCTGGAAATCCTGAGAGGCCAATCGTATTCAGCAAAATCTTCTGTCTTCTTCAGATGCGAGCCTGGTAAAAATCAGTGGCTTCACTTTGTTCTCACAACTTGGATTTAGTCCGAAATAATTCTCTCTCTCCTCTCAGGGGCAGCAGGCAGACATGCAGGCCACAACTGAGGCCTTTTCACAGTTCTCCGTGTGAAACTACTCAGACGGCTGCTTGACTGTCTCTAGCTGTTGCCTCTTCAGCTCCCAACTTAGATCTGACTCAACTGCCAGCAAACCTGGGACTTTCCCAGAATCCAAAAGGTTTGGTTGGCTGATCTGTCAGTCACAACAAAGGTTCCCCTTCAAGTGCAAAAAGGTTCCAGAAGCCCAAAACTACCATTCCTACAGATTTTGACTCCAGATAGCTCCTGTAGTCCAGCTCCATTTTAGGTCCCACTAGTACTGATTGGTCCAACTCTGCAGCCCAGGACCAAGATAGTGGAGATAAACAAAACAGTCCTTGCTGCAAAAGAAAGCAAGTTAGGAGCACTACATTATCATTATCACTCTAAATGATTTTCAGCAAATAGTTACATCTTTCAACAGAGCTCCCTCTCAGATTACTTATGACTGCAATCCAGGCAGCTGTTAAAGAGACAGTGCACAGAGGCTATATAGGACTCTCTGGCAATCACATTTAAGCTGCTGAAGCATGGGACACCAGCCTGACAGTGAGCATTTAGGCAAGCTCAAGGAAAACTTTTGAGAACTCCCATTTGTGTGTGTGTGGGGGGTTACATTGTGATGCATACTCCCAGGTCTCCTCCTGAGGATGTCTCTTTTTCAGGTTCTAATATGCCTTGTACAGGAGAAGCAAGGCTTTGTTGTAGAAGTAAAGACTAGAGCTTAAGAGGAACGCCTATGAATTCCTGGAGGTCACTACATCTCCTTCCATGACCAATCCTCCTGATTACACTGCTTTGAAGGATGCTACTATGGCTGCCTGGCACATGCCCAGTATTTTACCGGCTATCCTTCACAAGGTGGGCAAACAAAATCCAGCCCTCCTACAAAGACATTTTATATCCCCAGCCTAAAACCGATTTGGTGGTTGTACTGGCTGCTCATGACCGGTCTAGGGCTTCCCATGACATGAGCTTTTGCCTCCGGACAAATAGTTTAGAAAATCTAGTGTTATGGGCAAGCTGACATATGTCACTTCCTTGCTGGGCCTCTGTATTGCCAGTTACCAGGCTTATATGATTACATATCAGACTAGCCTCTCAAAGTCTTAATCTACTATGGTAGCCCTATTTCCTGACAGTAGTACTAAATCTGAAGTCCAGCAGTGTGTTGTACATGGATTGGAGCAGGAAAGCATTTACTGCATTCTACATATGTCACCTCTGATGCTTCCATTCATACTGCTGTAGCTGTCATCTGCCTTCACATATATTCATCGCTGCATGTTACTGGTGCTCAACAATTAGTTCTTAACTTGCCTTTTCATAGACAGAAACTGTTTGGCCATGATATGGTATGCACGCTGAAGGAGTTATTCAGAAATGATTCTTCACTCTCTGAAGTCCCTCATGTGGGCATGGTAGTAGATCTTTCTTTAGAGGCTCTAACTCTTCCCATGCCTGGGATTCTACTCTGTCTGCCTTAGGGTGACCACCCCCATGCCATAGTACTGGTACCATATTAAGCCCCCAGGGTCTTGGGTCTGGTAGTGCTCTCACCATCCTCTCAACCTTCAGACTCTCTCATCTCCCTCCTGCCCTCTATAAGGGGTCCAGGTAGGGATAGTGTTTCCAGTTTGTGGCAAAAGACAGAATATCATGTCAGACTGGTAGATCCTTGATATCTGGGAATATCATGCACTGAAACTGATTGTGCCTTCTCCTGTGCATGTTGCCTGCACTTGTCATTACTGCACAGACCACTCATTGGTCATACTAACTGAAGTGTGTATTCTCTTGGACAACAGGACTATTCAGCCTGTTCCCTGGTCAAATGGAACTGAAGTTTCCATCCGTTACTTCCTTTTCTTGAAAGAAGACTGGCGAGTTATGCTCTGTCTTGGGCCTCCTGGGCCTGAGACAGATAAATTATGTGAAAAAAAATTTACATGGTCACGTTTTAGCGCTCCTCCTGCTCTCACAAGGTGATTTGCTTTGCATCTGGACATGTGGAATGCATATCTGCACATTAAGATCCGATGAAGTCATCAGCAGTATCTCCACTTCCTGTTGTAGGGCCAGCTCTACCAATTTGTGTCTTTCCGTTTGACTTATCCTATGTGAAGTGGGTCTTTGCAAGTACTTTGCTGTGATGGCTACAGCCTTACAGCAGGAAGCTCTACTTATTCCTTTACTGAACAAATATACTGGTAATGTAATGTAATGTCATGTCATCAAATATCATATTGTGTATCGTATCATGGAATAGACTGCCAAAGGATCTGGCCATTGCAGAAATAGTGAAGGAATTCAAGAGAGGGTAGGACAGATTTAAAGGGCTGGTTAAGGGAACTGGGGTGTCAGGTGCAGAAGGGATGGTTATGGCCCCCTAGGGCATGATCCACCTCAGAGTAGACTCGAAAGACTGTCGGGCCAACTTTATTGGCAGTTGTCTATGTTTGTATTCTATGAATGATTTGCTTTTCAAGGTGCCTTTAAGGGACGCGGCAGTACAGACTCTGTCACAGGTTTGACAGACCAGTTGCAGGTAAAGAAGGACTGAGCCCACAGACAGGTGCAGTTATCCTTGAGATCTTACAATAAAAGACAAAGTGTCTCTTAGTTTGGAACCTTGCAGACTAGGTGTGACTAAAGGGGGATTGCTACATAAGGTCTCGATGCTCACGCCTTCCCCTGCACATATATGCCACCAGTAAAAGACTTAACTAATGTATATTAATGTATTTCCTTAGCTACCAGTATTTTAACATATATAATATAAAACATAAAATCCGGTGGCGCTGAGGGCTGAGGTGCTGGTCGCCTTACCTCGCGCCCGACAACCCAAGTTGAGGAATGGGCTCGGGTGCAGGGTCGGCAGGGAAGAGGGAGGATCGAGCATCCAGAAGACTGCTCTCCTCTCTGGGGAGGGATCCAGGGCCTGCTTGGCACAGTAGTGGCCCCGGTGGTAGATGGAGGCACTACTTACACTTAGAGCTGAAGCAGAGCAGAGGAATGTGGTGGGCGTCTCTTGGCGTTGCCATGCTGACATCATTGCACTCTCACACTCTTGGGGATAAACAAATGGAAAATCCTGTCACAGCACCATGGAGATGAAGGGGCTCCAGGGACAGACCCATCCCACCGCCGCCCGTCACTGCAGAGACTCTGCGCCAACCTGGCACCCAAGTAAGGCCTCTTTAATTCCAGATAGCCCACCAAGGAGGTGGGACCCTCCTGGGGGGTGATCAAGGGACTAGGCCTGCCTGGCTGGTCGGAGGAGTCCTGCAGAAGAGGAGTTCAGGCAGGGAGCAGAAGGTCTAGTCGGCGAACACCCGTAAGGATGCCCGGCTGTAGGAACAAAAATACAATATACAAAAAAATATATATAAAACCTAAATGATACGATAACAAGGTTGTTATAAGGGGTCGCTGTTAAGTAGATATTGCCTTGGTGGTCCAGTGGTAGTCTGCTCTAGCAGTCTGGACATCATCATGTAGAATAACACTGGTGCCTTTATTTACTCAGAGGAAGGCTTCTATATGTAAAATTAATGTATCTGCAGAGTAGCAGCAACATTATAGTGCAGAGTACTGTGGGGCTGTGGAATAAAGGAGCTATACCCAGCAGAGCGAGGCTGGAAAACCACTCAACGAGGGACAATCTGACAATCGGATAATTTATTTGGCAAGCAACAAGTGGCAAGAATATGACAGAACAGGTAGCACCAGTCCCAGAGGTTTGTTTGAAAACTGTAAGTAACTGAAGCCAGAGAGATTGCAGTTACACACACCCACACACATACAGTAATTTAAACTGCAGGAAAAAGCACACTATTTTGTCTGAGAGGTGTAACATCATAAACATGAATGGCTTTGCACCAGATTTGTACCATATAGAGTTGAAAATGGACTTCCATTTGGGAAAGTTTCAGGGGTCTAGTAGATCTGGAAAGGGTGGGTTGCTAGACCTTCAGAAGCAGTGTATACAGTGTGCAGGAGGAGAGTGTATACACCATTTAGATTCAGGGAACATGCAGAGAAGCACCCTAGAGGAAGTGCTTTCTGACTGGGCAAGGGTTTCAGTTAGAAAGAGCCTTGGAACAGCCTCGGGTAGAACTAAGGTAAATGAAGCAGATTTGTTTATAGACAAAGTGTACTTGTTGAAGTACTTTACAAGACAAAATGTGCTCAATTTAATTTCTCACAGACTTTAAACAGTGGGAAAAGTGTCAGGTTTGGACACAGGCGTGGGGAACTTCAGTGAGGAGCAACTTAGGTTTCCCTGAGGTCAGTGTGTACCAGACAAATTCAGCAGAAAGCCCAAAGGGTCAGCTTTTCAACCGTGTATGTTTGAAAGTGCTTAGAGCAACTTTTCAACATGTTTTAATATGTTAAGAGAAACTCAGTAGACTTGGTTGGGGGGATACTGATGCATACAGTGTTAAGATAAACAGAAAATGAAGGCAGAAGGAGACCAAAGGTCCATCAAGTCTGCCCACTGACAAGATATATAGTGTGCAAAGTATTGCTTAGATATAAATATCCAGGTGAGGTAAAATGTAGTGGTTCAGTAGTGTTGGGTCACATATGAATGTGTGAAATTGGCGGCAGAAAAGGCCAGCAGGTCTATCAAGTCTGCCCAATTGTGCAGCTCTTAGTTTCATATCACTACAGCTGCCCCACCCAAACACCCCTTCCCTCCCTCTTTCTTGGTCCTCCTCCCCACTTTGTGTTCTTGTCTGTACTAACCATGTCCTTGACTCTATCCTAACCCGCTTAAGCTATAAGGGTTGTAATTCC